>OX579640.1:9137122-9737122 GCA_951230915.1 Antitrichia curtipendula
CAGAAAAAATGAAAAAGAAAATTGCTCAAGCTATTGGCTCATTTTGAAAGTATACCCCCCTTGGGCATTAGGGGTTAAGTAAACTTGGACTTTCATCATAAAACAGTGCACAAGTGCATGGCATATCATTTGAAAAAAATAAATATGCTTAGATATGATGATTGACAGAGTAACTACTAATTAGGTCTACAAGACAGAAGCATTGATAAACTTGCAATGATAGATGAAATATTGAAGAATGTTATTCAATTTTTGTATTTTTTTTAATTTAAAAAAAAAAAATCATCTTTATTCATAACATCATGTATTCAAACAATATCAACTCAATTTATATAATATGTATGCATATGAATTAAATTACATTAAAAATAACATAATAATCATTTTTAAAAAAAAAGCCTTCTATCCAATTCCAAAACTTTGAATAACCTCTAAAGTCCAATGTGTCCCCTTGATAAACACTTGAAGGTTTGGTAGGTTCTTATAAGTTATAATCTCAATTCTTGACATGATTTTTTTTAAAATTCTTTTTGAAGATAGAAAAATATATTAGCTTTTGGAGAATATAATTTTATTATAATCAGTGCTCGGTAGCAACAGTTATGCCATCCTAAGCCTCAAAAGTAGCAAGTCTAAGTTATGTTGGTAGCAAAAAAAATAAAAAATATTGGTATTAAAATTTAAAATTTTTTCTTCTCATATATTATATTTTTGTCTACATAAAAAGCTTTTATTTGTTCCATTTGGATTAGTGATTTGAAAATAATCAAGCTTCCTGTTTTGTGGTCAATCATTGCATCTTCTTGAGGAAGAAAAACACATTGGATTATTTTTTCTTAACTTCTTTTTTTCATTTTTCACAAGATTATATATATATATATTTTCAAATGGAATTAGTGTGTTTCAATTTTGTCTTAGTGCTATTAATAATTTAGTATTTCTTTCTATTTCATGCCTAATGCTATTTTAAAAAATTTAAAGAATGAAAATCAAGTATTTTTTTTGTTGAATTAATTTTCTAGATTTTCAATTCAATTCTTCAAGATAATTTTTTTTTAAATCAAATCTACAATGCAACAAATTTAAGTTAAATTTTTTTGAAGTCTTATAATTTAGTCACCAAATGTGCAAAAATACTTGTTTTCTTTATTGTACACACAAATATCTTGTTTTCTTTATTGTACATACAAATATCTTGCAACCTAAGCAATCAAAGTTTTTGAAATATAATCGCTCATTCTAATACTACTCTAGTATAAGATCCAATGACTAGATAAGCCAAAAAAACAATTATATATACATTTTTCTTTCCAATACAAATGATAATTTTGAGTGTTTTTTGATGAAAATTGGCCTTGGGACTTTAGGGGTAAAGTTTTTTTTCCCAAAGGCTACCAACTCATAGAGCTTCAATTACATTTCAAAAATTACTTAACCCCTAAAGCCCCGAGGGTGTTTCTGTCAAAAACCACTCAAAACTACCACTTCTATTGCATTCACGTAAGGAAACCAAAAATATAATTTAAAAAAAATCTAACTGTAGGATCTTGTACTTAACTTGTCTAAAATCATGTAGTAAAAATTTCATCAAATTTGACTGTACGGTTGGGAGATATTAGCATTCAAAGTCGGACAAAAAGTTTTTTCTCAAGAAGATGGTTAAATTGCCCGAAAAACTAAGATTGTCCATAACTTTCTCATCCCTAGTCCAAATATAATGAATCAAAGCTTCACGTACAGATAAAAATAAGATATTTTAGGAAAAAAATTCAAAAAAAATTATTTTGATTTTTTGTAATTTCTTTTTAGGCTGCCCGCGAGTCTCCATTTCTTACTTATTATGCCTAAACTTTTTCATCTTACATCCGATTGAAACAAAAATTATACATCCACAAAGATCTTGCAAAACTACACAACCCCATTGAGAAGCATCACTGGTTCCACCTCATCTCTCATATACCAGCAACTTGGATTCAACTACTTATTGTCAACATTGGGTTAGCCACTCAAGGTGACTGGGCGGGAATCTATGGGGCGCTTGATGACCCCTCCATGAAGTGGTGTGGAAGATTGACTCCCCCACTCTTGATCTCTTTCAACCCTATGTTCAAACTATCCATCTCCCTCAAGGTACTATTTGGGCAATGGTGGGCTCTCAATCTTGGCAGCTCTCAATGTTTCCAGCTAATACCTCAGTGACAACTCACAGGGGTGTGGTCCAACATGTACGTGTATTTCGATCGAAAAAGGGTAGAAGAAGTCTTTCCCCTTGGTTGTTTGCAGGTCCCATCAGTTCGCTCCAATTTGATGCAGGAAGGTGGAAATGGGACACCGGTACAATCCTTACTGAATATTCAGCAGCTCTTGGTCGGAAACTTTTCACCAAGTCGAACCAGTTGAACCGCTCAATCCCATCCAAGTGGCCAACTCTTCTTGTGGATGATTTCACCCCCTCTTGGAATGACATTTGGCTAAGAGCACGGCCCCAAAAAGATGCAGCTTTCATTTGGTCGATTTGGCACAATGTTGTAGCTGTCAATTCATGGAGAGCGCAGATAATTCCTGGTATTGACACCCAGTGTGTTTGTTGTGCTTCAGGCGATGTTGAGTCCCCCGTCCACAGATTCTTTAGTTGTCCACGCGCTGTAGCAATCTGGGACTTTGCTCAGACGATTGCCCATCATCTTAGAGGAGCATCTCCAATCTATGGTCCTCACCTTCGGCTTGATGCTATCCAATGTATCTTCGGCTCTCCTATCCCTAGATCGTTTCTCAAAATTCGTACTCTCTGGTCAATCATTAGAGGAGCTACTCTTTGGTTATGTTGGATTATGCGGAACCATATGGTGTTTGCTCAAGATCGATGGCCTACTACTCGTCTACAACACTATCTTTGGAATTCCCTTCTGGACATTGGTCGAGCGGCATTTCTTAAGTCTGAATCCGCTTCTCGCCGCAAACCGCATCAAGCTGATAGTATTCGCCACAAATTTAGGAATATTTGGCTTCATGGCCATGTTTTAGCTTCTAGGATTGATAATTCCATTACGTGGAATCAGGAGGGTCCTCTAGTGTGTTCTTTCATTTAGGCTCCTTTCTTTTTGTTTTCTCTCCTTTGTTCTCTCGTTTTGCTCTTATCTCTTCATTTGTCCAGCCTTTGGCTTGGCGGTTACTTGTTTCTTAATACAATGGTTTTCATTTGTTATAAAAAAAAAAAAAAAAAAAACTACACAACCTCAAAAAAATTCAAAAAAATTCACTTCAAATTGAGACAATAGGAACCTGCTTGGACCCAAATTGTCCCTCAAGAGGAGAAACAATCTTTTAGGGATTAAAGTATTAGAATTTAGGGTTACAAAGTTATTTATATCTATTAAGATTTTCTAAAGTCTATAAAGTCTAAAACCTTGAAATAGTCTTCACTAGTAGTTTTTAATTAGTTTTAATTAGTTTTTAATTCAATTATATTAATAATTATATTTAAATCTTATAATTACTAATCCAATGCAAAATATACTATAAAATTGACGATTCTAGCTTAGACAACTCTTTATGCTCTCTTGTTCTCTCTTGTCAATAGTGACAACATTTGATTTCTAAATCATTTTAAAAAGTAGGTTGCATTTGATTATTATAAAATTTAAAGAACCTAATTTTTAATTTATGTTTGCATAAAGAGTACATTGAATCTATTTTAATCTTTGAAAACAAGTTATCTTGAAGATGTAGAAATTGAAACCTCTCTATACTAATAATTTGTTCAAAAAATCTTAGTATTTTGAGGATAAAAAAGACACAATTTTAATTTTTTGTTTGGAATTCTTTAATGAATTCCATCTAAATTTTTCACTCAAAACCATATCGAAAAGTTTAAATCATCAAAATAATTTAATACAAAGAAATAATAATTCAACTAAAAAATATGAATTTAAAAACAATTAAACTATCTAAAAGTAATAACAAAAATACTTAATGATTCCATTTCACATAAGTCTCTTTTGGAAAAATTTAGAGGTAATAAATTCATTTACAAACTACTTTTCTTTAAAGTTTTGGAATTTTGGAATGTAAAACAACCCAATGAACCTATTGGTCTCTATTAAATGCCTCATTTAAACTATGAAAACTAATTTTCCTTCAAACTTTGAATTGGTTCAATTAATGATACAAGGGTCTATTTTTTAAATAATTATCATTAGTTTATTTCTGCAAAATAATAGATCACAATTTAATAGGTGGTTATTTAAAATTCCTAGTAAACAATGAATTTTTTTGTATAGTGATACTAAAACTAGTGCACTAGTTGTAGCATGCAAATGCTATCAATACTCATTCAATGCCAAATTTAATAACTCCTCAATTAAGCAACATTGGATATACCATCATTACGTATAATCATAAACTCTATATTTAATGTTTGATTGCCACCTTCAAAAATGGGCTTTAATTTGAGTAAAGTAGACATTTTTTTCTTAATCAATAAAACGCTTTTTAATAGGCCCTCTTTTCTATTGTTGTTTTGCAAATTTATTGGACTTTCTACAAAAAATAAAACAAGGTAGAGTAGTGATGCCTATGTTCTATCTAGGAATAAGTCCTTGACATTGGAATCTATATGAAGCCTTTGACATTGGACCCCCCCCCCCCCCTAAAGATGTTTAGAAATTAATTGGCCTATGGAGAAATGTAGTGTAGACCACCACATCTTCATCATTCAAAGACATATTGTTAAACAAAAGGCCTTACTCTAATAAAAGGTGTTGAAAAACATAAGTGTTCAACAAAATGTGCTAGGAGGACTCATTTTAAATGTATTCAATTCATGGTGGTATATAGGAAGGGATTTATTGATGAAACATGGTCACACGACTTTCTTTTTTGTGACCAATATAAAAATTTGAAAGCTTGCTGACTATATTTTTTACTATGAAATGGTTAATAAAGTGAGACTTTTCACGACAATGACATAAAATTTTGTATATGCTATAATTCCAATTCTTAACTATAAAATTTAATTGAAGTTCAATTTTTTTCACTCATATGCACTGATTTTGCCAATGTATCTAGCTATCAAGGTTGGCAAAAAATAATTTTGAAAAAAGATGCAAGAATTTTAGAGAAATTATTTATAAAAAAATTGTATGGATGAAAAATAGATTTTAAAGGAATATTCTTGTATTTAGCATTTATCAAATTTTATTTTCATCTTTAATTAAATATTTGGCATAAAATGTCAATCTTTGTAATCGGATACGATATATACAAACAAGTGTTTATTTTATTTTTGAGGCATGAAAAGTTACAAGTTATAAAAATTTCTAATTTGTTTGTAAATGTTTTAAATTATTTTGAATTTAGTATAAATAATTAATATCAAACACATGATAAGTTACAAGAATCTAAAACTTTTACCATTTATTTATATTGTAGTGTAGAGTATCTTGGTGCAAACCATTTTTCCATATCTTTCTACAATTAAAAAGTCAATAGACCATGGTTGTGAATCCAAAGCTCAAATAGCTAAAAAGCATCCAATTTTTGAAAATTTTCAAGATTTCAAATTTGAATAGAATGTAGAGGTGGCAATTTCCTTCATTTTGTTAATTAGACTCAAAATTTTTAAATGTCATTATATTGATAAAATCTATTATTTCAAATTTTTGAAATACACTAAAATAGTATCTTTTGTGATTTGTTTTCAATGCATCTTACTATGAAGAAAAATCATAGTTACCTCATTGGAAAAATTTCCAACATTGAATAAACAACTTCTATTTAAGTAAATTCATAAACAAGAATTGGATGAGAAATGTTCTATCATGATAAGTGCAAATGCGGGAGTGCTAGCATGTGAGCTTGTGAGCGTGAGCCTGTGAGCCTACATTTTTTTTCAATTTAGGGTATGTAAATCCGTTGGGAACCTATGACCGTGGAATTAAATGTAAGATTTTAGAGTCCAAATGAATAACAAATGAATATGCCAGTTTACCATTTTGTACCAAAAAAATTGAATCAATATCATTCCAAAAATTGAAATACAATCAACATGGATAGTATATATAAGCAACACATGATGCAAATAAGTGTAGTGGTTTAGGATGTCTTAATATGAAGCACATAAATGTAAAATTGCAATACATCATAACATTATCGTAGGGATGACATTTATGAAGTCTAAAATAGAAAGAGCAACTAAAACATGTTATAGAAGCGAGATAGAAATTGGTGACAAGCAAAAACTCTGAACATTATAAGAACTAAATCATGAGTAATGCTTTTGAATGATTAAGCAAGACAATAAAAGTCAAATATTAAATCATAAAAGTAAACTCAAATATCGTCAGACTCAGATGCACTGAGTTCAAAATAAGAGCATACTCTAGGATCATAAGATCTACGAGGAGATAGAGAATTTGAAGATGAATCAGATGAAGCATTAGCATAAGCTAATGCTAAATCTTCAGCATAAACAGGGAGGCCACAAGGACTGAGAGAAGGACTTCTAAGAAATCCAGGGTGCTGATAAAAAGGCAAGGTCTGCCTTGGCAATGGAGTCATCCAACTGCAAACAACAAACCATATATTAGAATTCACTAACAAATTAAAACACAAAATGTTGAATTTTTGACTAAAGTTGTTGAAAAAGAAGAACATAAATAAAACTTACTCACATAAGTCAAATAGTGCAACATCTTCTATTGGAGAGTCATCATCAATCTCCATACCATCACATGCGGTAGCAGAATCAATAGTCTTGGAGACAATAGTTGGAATTTGCAAAGGCTTGAGTACCTCATCAAAAAGTTTGGCATCATTCTCTAATGCTAAGATATGGCGATTAGATGAATGAGCCGCTATAATGGAAGAACCTGGATGAAGCAGAATGTTAGAAGTATTAAACATCAAAATTGAAGTGTAGATAAAATAATCAAACAAAAAAACAAAGAAAATAATAATTCAATATATTATAGGCTTAGGGTACTTGTAGAGGCAGTCATGTCTGCCACAATACCACCTACGGGGCTCAAGTAATGAACAAAAAGTTTCATTAGAACTTGAGACTTCTCCTTAGCACCCCTCCATGGCTTGCCATCTCCCTTGCTACATAATTGAGTTGTCGAGGTAACAGTGTTGAAGACGACGTCGTCTGTGACTAAATCAACCTCAGGAATTGAGGGATCATTAGTAATCACAAGCTCCTGAGGTTGTCTTGCGATGGAGGAGGCCAATGATCGAACCAACAACAAGGCCTTGAACTTCAAAGTCTAGAAATCAAATCAACTTGAAATTAGAGACTACACATGAAAGCTAAGGAAATACAACAAAAATTGAATGAATACAAAAAGTTAAAAGCTTTCATTTGCTACTTACATTTTTAGATGGATTCATAGGATTTGCCAAGTGTAAGCTGTTAATGATAGTCCATTCGTCCTTGATCTTGAATTTGTAGTTCTTGAAAAATCCTGCCACTTCTTTCTTCACTGTAAGACTGTCAGGATAAAATAATAGGAACGCTCTGTCATCATGAAGATAAGTAAGAGAAAATGCCATCATTACGTGGAGAAAACTTGGAATGATGGCATTCCAGTGCGGAATTTGAGATGGCGGATTTGAAACCTCTGGAACGCAAAGACCATCTGGATATTCTGCAATAATGAGGTCCACAGCAGGTCTCTTTTGCACTTGGCCATCAAAAAAGAACTCTCTGCCTTCACCAACCTACAAAAATAAATTTCAAGATTATTAATTCATAACTGAAGATGGCAAAGTTAATATCCATAACAAAATGACATGAAATAAATAAGAAAAACAATGAAAAGAATGAACTCACCTTTGATAAAAAGGCCACAATCCCATCATATGGTGTACCAAATGAACCATTTTGCTTCTTCTCCTCAACAATTCTAACAAAAGAATCATTTAAGATTAAATCTGAAGATGTATGGTTTGTAGACAAAGGAGCCAAATTACTCATCATACCCCTAATCTTAGGAGGTATCTCAGAAGTAGAAAAATCGGTTGGCACCAAAACCATAGGAGCAAAAGCAGAAGTTGTCTTTTGCCGCTTTGAAGGAGGGAGTATTGCCTCTCCCTTTGACGAAGAAGGTATAGTAACTGCAAGGTTTACTAGAAGAAAACAGTTTTTTTTTTTATGTTGCAGAAAATATGAGACGGCGTCTTGTTTGACGCGGAAATAATCAGCGTAGATGTCACCTAAAATCCGTTTGAATTGACGGGCAAAAAACGTGCAAAAATCACAAAAAATGCGTTGTTTTCAAGCTTGTTTTTTCTTGATGTCACACATGACAAGGTGATCAAAGGTCTGCATAGGTCGACATGTGGAGGCCACGTAAGCGCCACATGCTCAAAAACTGCCACGTCATCTTTTTTTCCATCCATGCCATTGTTGATGTGGTCTTTGACGTGGAGGCGGGAAATTGTGACGTGGTCACTGACGTGGAGGCCATGTCAGCTCATTTTTGTGTCATTTGAATAATTTAATGGTGTTTTTTGAGATGTCAAATTAGACATTTTTTACAACGTCAAATTACACGTTTTTTCAAACATCAATTGCTACATACCCTACCTACAAGGCAATATCAATAAAAATTTAATATAAATTAAAAAAATGAAATGAAAAAAAATAAATTCTGAATTCAATAAAAATTGAAGAAAACTTACCATCAACCATTAAGGGAATTTTTAATGGCCAAATGAAGGAATTACTTCATTAAAAGTTAATAAAAATGAAGGATAAGGACATTGTATTTATATCCATACTCTGCCCATGGAAAGACAAACAATATGGGACAAGTAGAATATGGTTATTTCACTTGTTTACATGATGTTGTTTTTGACGTGTATATGTTTTTTTAAACATAGAGATGTTGTTTCAGACATCTCGATGTTTTTGTGGACATTTCAGTTTGAACACAATTTTTTTTTTATATATCCCATATCAATTGTCTCTCTTCCACCTCCCTACTTGTATAAAGACTTTCTATTTTCATCCATGGAACTCATCCATTTTCATCCATCCATTTTTCTTTTTTTGGAAAGCATGCCACGTCATTGCCTTTTTCCTAAATTTTTTATATAAGGTCCATATTTTTCCATTGACCGTAGTAATTTTTAGTAATTTATCCATAATGAAAATGGACTTCATGCTGATGTGGCAAATTATGTTTTCTGAGATGTCATAACAAAACATCAGCTTATTTTTTTAAACATCGTTAAAAACATTTTTGTCTATGGTGACATCTACTTGTTTTCCAACTTAATCTCACACGTTTTTTGCAACATCAAATCAAATTCATTCTTTTGCACCCGTTCACTGCTTAACGCGTGACATCTCAACAAACATGGCACGTTGCACTGCAACGACAGCAAAAACGGGGTTTTCTTCTAGTGGTTTTTGAGAGTTTCTTGAACCGGTACATCTTCATCAGAATCATCAAGATGAACCAGTAACTTCTTTGGCTTTGGCTTTGTTTTCTTGAGCTTCTTGGCTGCTTCTTTATCTACTGTTTTAGGAGCAGCTACAATTGTACCTTTGAGGGCGGGTTCAATAGAATCTCGAAGGGCAATGTCAGAAGTAGGAGGTCTTTTGAGAGGACAATCCAAATACCACCCACATTGGGCCCAATGCATAGGATCCCAAGCTTTCATGATCCCTTCAGTGAACATGCATTCTTCACTTTCTTTGTCTAAGTAATTTGCAAAAAAAGTAGGCGATTTGGAGATGGCTTTAGCAGGGAAAAGCACATACTTGAAGTACCTATAAAGCACCCTTTGCATAGCTGGTTTGAAATTTAGCTGCTTATCAATCTTGTGATTCTTATGGACCCCCTTGTCCACTGCAAATTCACGAAAGAATGCAGTCTCCCACAACAATATGCGCATTGTCTCCACATAATCAAAAATAGTGGGCAAAGGATCCATACCATCTGGAAGATAGTTAACTGACACGCCCAAATCAGCCACTGTAGCATCAAAATTTTTTTCTGTTTCAACAGCCAACTGCCATACACAAAATTTAAATTAGGAGAATGCTATGATTGAATGAGAAGTCTTAAAGAAATAACACTAAAATAATAAAATAAGAAAGATAAATATTCACCTGAGCCCACCATGTAGCTTTATGAAGCCACTCAGGAAAGTCTATATCATTGAATTTTGGTTTGGGGAATTTGAGAGACTCCCGAAGAGTAGGAGATTTGTTCCACCTCTCAAGCCATTTGATCTTCATAGAAGTATCCATAGCTGAAGTTGCTAGCATCCATAGTTTTTCTTGAGTCATTTCTGGGCTTTCATCATGAGTTTCATAGTGAAACTTCACTTGCTCCAAGAAGGCCGTGGTGTGCGTAGGATCGGCAATGGGGAGTTGTTTCTTCAACTCTGAATGAGAAGCCACCCTCACCCTCTCAACAGCTTTGGAGACCCACTCATCAACTGCACTTGGAGTCCAATCTGTTGGATTGGGATACTTTTCATAAAATTTTCTTTGTGCAGCAGCAGCAGCATCTCCCAACTCTTGCTGCATCAAGTAGAATATTTATAAGGAAATGCAAAATTGCACATGATGACAAAATTATTATGCATAGTAGAGCAAGATGGTACTAATTCAAATTAACAACAAGAACAAAAGAATGACTAAAACATTGCAAACAAATATGAAATGAAAAATAAAACTTTAGAAACGAACCTGGTATAAAACTCCATTTAGAGCTTCAATTGTTAATGTGAACCAAGTTCTAAGTTTTGACTTTTGCTTGGCTTCAGCTGCAGCAAGATCCTCTTTGGAAACAAGTTTTTCAAAGTAAGACAGCGGCTGCCCAGCAATACTTTGAATATGATAAAGCTTGTGAACAAGATTTATGGACACATGGGATTTTTGGTTTCTCCTGGCAAAAGAAGACTGATTTTGTTAAACACAATGTGATAAACATCCAACAGAGAAATAAATAAAATAAAATAGTGACAATGGCAAGGATCATAATCAAACAAGCTTTAGATACTAAGAAGTCAAATGAAATGAAAATTGCCAAAAAAAAAAGAAAAGAAGGAATCACCAGTTGACTTCATGTAAAGCTGCCAACATAGTTGCAATGTCCCCCTTGACCTCCAAAAAAAATAATGCTTTCAACAGCATAGTGCCATGTGAAGTTGTCTGCGTGATCACGATTGATAATAGGCAACCATGCTTGCAAGCGATGGTTACCGTCCCATACCATGAACATTTTGCTCGAAAAGACTTTGAGATCATCATCCTTTTCCAATTCTCTTTCAAATGCATCATTGGCCAGCCTCCAATTGGCACTCCATGATTTAATAACATCATCAGTGACATCTACAGTCTTCCCCTCATTGTTCTCCAAGGCTACATAAAAAACTCCATTGCCTTCCATATAACCACAAGTAACAAAATGTGCAGCCAAATTCATCACGTCGTTTTTCAAAAAAGGCCTCACAACCGGCAAAGAAATCATACGACATAAAGGAATGTTGATTTTTGATTTTGCCCTTGGTTGATACCTCAACCGCTCAAGACGAGAAGATGTGTTTACAGTTTCCTTCTTCAAAAAGCCATGTAACTGTAACTCCAATTGATCTTTAGAAAGAGGCTCAAGTGCAACAGGTAATCTTTGTGCTTGTGGATCTCCTTGCGTCAATATCTCTGAAAAAATATCAAAATATAATCAATTGCCGTGTACAAATATAATGATTGATGTAATCCTTGAAATAAAACATGAATCATATAAACTGCAAACAATTTAGTTTGTGTTTGATGAATTTTAAAAAATAACCCAGCCGTTAACGGCTGACCAATAATAACAAACAACTTGTATTGGCAAAGCTTCTTTAGAACATAACTCAAACATAAAGGTCTAGCATGTGATTCCTGCATACAAAAAAATTGATGGCGTATTTAACTACTCTTGGACTATTCAATGAATCCTGGACTAAGCACAATCTACACAAACATCGGGGGATCTCCCGATGTTTGTATAGATCGGGGGATCCCCCGATGTTTGTATAGATCGGGGGATCCCCTGATGTTTGTATAGATCGGAGGATCCCCCGATGTTTGTATAGATCGGGGGATCCCCTGATGTTTGTATAGATCGGAAGATCCCACGATGTTTGTATAGATCATGGGATCCCCTGATGTTTGTATAGATCGTGGGATCCCACGATGTTTGTATAGATCGTGGGATCCCCTGATGTTTGTATAGATCGTGGGATCCCCCGATGTTTGTATAGATCGTGGGATCCCACGATGTTTGTATAGATCGTGGGATCCCCCGATGTTTGTATAGATCGTGGGATCCCCTGATGTTTGTATAGATCGGGGGATCCCACGATGGTTGTATAGATCGGGGGATCCCACAATGCTTGTATAGATCTCTTGATGTTTTGCATTGATCCCTCGATGAAAATTTAGATTTCCCAGTGATTTAGATAGATCCCCCGATGCTCAATTGAGAGATCTCTCGATGACTAATATGAATTCTAGACTTTCAGAAGTCCAAAAGTGGTTAAATATGGCATATTGAATTCCATTTGATCTAAAACAAGATAGAACTGTTCTAGTTTGTATATGTTTATTGTAATGAACATAGCAGCCGTTAATGGTTGTCCGTTACGATGTCCAAAGAAATTGCATCATGTAACCAAATCCTATCTATTTGGAAAGCAAATTTGAACCTAGAAATTCATGGCCGTTAACGGCTGTCCATTACAAAGTTCCTTGGAAATGCAACATTTTAGCAAATCGTAGCCTATGCGGAAAACAAATCAGAATCCAAAAATGCATGGCCGTTAACGGCTCTCCATCACGAAGTCCCAAGAAATTGTAGCATATGACCAAATTGTAGCCTATGCGGAAAGCAAACCATAATCAGAAAATACATGGCCGTTAACGGCTGTCCATTATAAAGCCAAAAAGAATAGCAGCATTTGACCCAACCAAAGCCTATGTAAATCCTAAACTGGAATCCCAAAAAATGGGGCCGTTAACGGCTGTCCATTAGGAAGGCGCAAAAAATTGCAGCATTTGACCAAATTGCAGCTTGTCCGTTACCAAGGCCAAAGAAATTGCCGCATTTGACAACATCGTGGACTACATAAACCCTAAACCAGAATCTCCAAAAACGTGGCCGTCAACGGCTGCCCACTATGAAGGCGCAAGAAGTTGCAGCATTTGACCAAACCGTAGCCTATGCAGAAAACAAACCAATTTCAAGAAGGCCGTGGCCGTTAACGGCTGCTTTCTAAGAAGGCCAACCAAAACACAAGCCATGCACCTGTATTTGCTGCACTCTGCGCACTGGAGCCCATCTCGCCACACAACCTCTGCCCATCTCGCCGCACAACCTCCGCCACCGCCTCCGTCGCAGCCTCTCCCTCCTCCATGTTGGTAGCTCCGTCTTCCTCTTCCGTGTGCTCCTGCCGCTGCACCTTCAAAAACGGCGGCCAAAGACAACAAAAGGATTAGGGTGAAAGCTAGTGTCCAAAAAAAAAAAAAAAAAAGGAAAAGATTGGTAGATATGCCTGAAGAGAATCTTTTGAATAACATTTTGAGTTTTTGAAATTTTGAGCCAAATTTTTTTATGCTCATAGATTATATGCTTCAGACTCACTCCAATTTTTTTCAGAATTTTTGGACACACTGATGATTTTACAAAAATCGGCAAATTCTGCTGAAAATAAAAGTGCTGGATTTCGCCTAAAAATCAGCGAAATCTGAAGATTTCAGGCCAGATTCTAAGATGCTGAATTAGTTTTTAGGCCGTCACTTCTTCAATATGTGTCCGTATTTTACGTGCTATATACCGTTGGAATTGTGCTTCCGATGTAAACAAAATGATGTAAAGTTGAAAAATGCGCATCTAAGAAAACTTTTCACATACATTCAAATTTAGTATCACTTTGGGTTATTATTTTCTTACCATTTCGTTTGTACTTCCAAGCTCTTGCTCTTTGTCTTCTCCTCCTCCTTCTTCTTCTTCCTCCACTTTGTTAATATACTGATTTGAGTTATTTTCTTGATCCAAATCACTACAACAAAAAACTATATCTGGTTCTAGTTTAGCTTCACATGAAATGGTTTCCACCTCCACGACATCCTCTCCTATTGCTCCACATGAAACAGTACCTCCATATGTTAAATTCCTTATTGTGCCTGATAGATCAGCTGTAGTGATTCGAGGCAACCGTCTAATCATTCTAGCCCTTAACAATTGCCTTCTACTTGAGTAACGAAAACTACTTTTCCTCCTTCTTTTCCTACCTTGAACTAGAATGTCCAACGCTAACAATGGAGAAATGATGTTTCCTTGCATCTGAAATAATCAACTAGTAAGGCATTACAGTATCAACATCCTCTACACTACATCACATACTCTTTAGAACATGCATTTCTAAATACTACTTCATTCCCTTTCATGGGCTTTTATATTCTATGAGACTCTTACAACTCCTCTCTAGTAAGCTACAATTCAATTTTCTCTATAATTATTGGCTGTTATTTAAATTGTCATCAACGACTAAATGACGGCTACTTCTTACTGTTATTTGGCCCATCGTCTCTTATTAGTGTTAATTGTAATACTACCAACATTGTCTGACACAAATTGGTACATCTATTGTAATATAATCCATTTATTATTGGTGGTGTGTTAATTGATACCGTCTAAGCCGCCGCCTTACCCACGTATAATTTTTATGTTGCGAGTATATCTTTTTCTATATCAAATCTAGATATGATACGTACTAACAAACGTTCAAATCATCAATCCAATTTCAAATTTTGGTGCATCCATAAAAAAGTTCCTTTCATTTTGAATGACACTATTTGTCTCTCCTTCTTTATATTTACACCTCCAGCACTTGCAATCAAAAGCTTGATTGCTTCTTCTTCTTTCTTAGTGTTGGTGCTTGTCCGCAATTTTCTTTAGTGCTTCACTATGGCTAGTATTGTTGCTAGAGGTCACGAAGTCCCATTGGTTTTACCATTAGGTACTGAAGGTTCTGTACATGTGTCCGTCCATATCCTTCATGTCCGTTTTGGATTCTCCCCTTCTTCTATCATCGTAGAGGAAGAAGTCTCAAGCGACTATGGTATTGTTAAAGAATCTATCTTGCAGTCAAGATATAGCGATCACGAAGGCTTCTATTGGCTTCTTCATGCAGGACGCTATAGAGTTTATGGTCTATTGCCCGAGCTCTTGTTAGCTTCAACTGAAATGACACATGTTTCTGATACGCCCAATATTCAAAGTCCATTATTACGTCCAGTAAAAATGGAGTCTCCAACTAGTGGACGTTCGGAGAATAATATCACGTTCAATGTCAACAATGTTAAGCGTGAGTTCCTAGGATCACTAATAGAGCTATCTAGTGATTCCGAAGGTGAGACACCAATTCGAGTTAGTCAACATTCCTCCAAGAATGTTGCATTCCCATCCACCTTAGATTCATCCATTCTTATTGCCTTCCGTACTACCCTTAGTAGTCCTGCATCGTCCGGGTTTTCTCGTCCTCCTCTCCCTCCCAATCCTCGCGAGTCCCATAGTGTATTGCAATGCCTTCGTAAATTGTCTTCAGTGCCTGGATCACGGAATGAGCTTGCTCAGATTGATTTTGATGTCGTGGAGTATCAAAAGGTCCAGTTTCTCCCGACTAGATTCGATGGCAACATTCTTTTTGAGTTGCCGCCATGTTCTGGGCCTACATCTGGGGCTAGAAGCATGGAAGGTATGGATAAACGATATGATGGTCACGCATGGTGTCGCACCATGACGTCTAACATCCACAATGATCTAGGTTTAAAGTTTAGAAAGTCATATTGTGTTGGACATTTGATCTGTGAGAATCCAACATGTGATTACCGCACACGAGCTTTGAAGAATAACGAAACTGAGTGGATTGGGACTACCAAGCATTCTTTTAGCATAGGTCAGATTCCTCCACTGGATTCTACTCTGGTCTGTAAAGTTTGTAGACAATCTCCTACTTGCCTTAGTGTATGTGGCTCGCAAATTTATTACATACTAAGAGCTGCAGATTTGTCACGTGCGTGCATCCACTTGGGTGTCCATTCGCATCCAGTTGCTGATGGCTAGTGCAGGGAGTCT
This sequence comes from Antitrichia curtipendula, assembly GCA_951230915.1. Taxonomy (NCBI): domain Eukaryota; kingdom Viridiplantae; phylum Streptophyta; class Bryopsida; order Hypnales; family Leucodontaceae; genus Antitrichia; species Antitrichia curtipendula. The sequence goes on from OX579640.1 coordinate 9,153,262, forward strand.
CTAGAAGCAATCAATGGATTGATTGCTCATGAAGTAGCTAGAACTCCAACCGCCAAAACTTCTGCCATTGCCTTGGCAGCAAGCAAAGAGTTCCTCGACACATTCCTTATTCACAATGGACCCAGACCCAAGGAGATGCTCCACGGCGATGCGTTAGAGAATGTCATGGATAAGTTCCAGCTCCTTAGCTCGCCCAATGTACACAACATGATATCTTCTTTCCGGAGCAACAACAAGGGTGGTGGCGAGATTGATCGGATTCTTGACATGAAGGGACGTGCCAAAATGGAGTATATCTACGATAGTGTATTTCCGGGACAAGGTCAAGAGAAGGTCTATTTGTTCAAGATGCTTGTGGATGGACCTGGCAGTGGAGTTGATATTGTACGACAGATGCAACCTGGCGGCAATCTTGAGAATTGCTTTGTCATGTTTGATCATGTCAAGAGGGTGAAATCATGGACAACTATTGCTTGTCATGTCTATGACTCTACTTTTTGTAAGGTCATGACTATTGCTGTTTGTGATATGCAAAGTGAGGGCACTGAAGGCCAGCTCATTTTTTGGCGTTGCCTAAATAAGGTCATGGCAAAAAATGGGGTGGCAGATCCAACCTTCAAAGGATTCATGTGTGATAGTGCTCAAGCAAACTTTAATGCAGTTCGCATTGTGTATGGATCGGGGGATCCATCCATTCCAATGGTGGACCATGAAAGGACTTGTTTGTTCCATTGGGCAACAAGTATGCACAAGCACACAGAGAAGCTAATTGCCAAAGAATTCCAGAACCAGCATATCCGACTTTGCAGGCAGTACAAGGATGCAACATCAATGTACGAGGCAGACAAGATGTATCTAGAAATCAGAGCTTGGTGGTATTCCTCTGGAGCTGCATCAGAACCAGCAATTCGTGAACTCGAGGATTGGCTTGCATTTTGGCACTTTCGATACCGTCAATGGGGCGGATTCATGGAAACGGTATGATCTTTATCCTCATTTTTTTTCTATTTTTTATCTTAAATTTTCAAATCATAAACTCAGGAAATAATGATTTCATTCATCATCTTTGCAGAAACTGACAACAACAGAACTAGCGGACATTCCAACATGCAATCTGGCAGAAACGGTGCACAACAAATGGATGTAGGCTTCCGGAAAACGCGGATCTGATTTATTTGTTGCCACATGTGATGATTGGGCTCGAGCCTTCATGTAGATGACCAACTACAGAGCTTACCTATGTGGGGGCCCTTCTGGGAAAGGCCCTTCTAAAGAAGATTTGAAATTGAAGAGAGCTATGGCATCTGGAGATGGAAAGAAAATAGCGGATGCACTCAGTGAAATGCCTGGGGCAGAAGACATCTGCACACGAATTCCGCACTTAGAGGGAGAAGAGGTATTTGGGTCCAGCAAAAGGAAATTGGATCTTCCAATTGGTTCTGAAGGTGATTCTCATCGCCCTAACAAGGTTAACTTTTCTCATCCTCGAGTTCAAACCAGATCAGCCATTGCTAGGGGGCAACTTGGAGTTGCAGCTGAGGAGTTCAACACGGCCATACCCCATACCCGATCTGTGGTGAAAACGGATTGTGATACATCGGAGTGGCACATAGCGAGAATTTTGCATAAGTCAAGAAAACGGTGTCATGCCATTCAGAACCACACACAAGCCAAATGCAAGCTATTGGTTGTTAGGCATGGAAAACCCACTGCTGCTCCTACTTACAAAGGACAGAAGCACGAATATAAGGGGACAGCATTTCAGACTGAAGATTTCTGGTTCTGTGTAGATCAGATTGCACGATGTGTCATGGGACCTAAACGTTCCCATGTTCTTACCCGACCTGAGATCCCCGAAGTCTGGCCTGTTCTTACTGGTACCGATCTTACATGTACCGAAATTATTGAGCTTGAAGAAGCTGGATTTCGCTTGCAGTCCAGCGTACCAATGTCCCCTCGACATCTGTTCACCTCGTCTAGGATATTTGAGCCTTTATTGTGGACTCATCCTCGACCAGCACATGCTGATAGAATCCCCTCCATTCGAAATGGCAAGCAAGTTCGCCGGAGCAGTAAGGCACCTACCGAAAATCACCGTAATCAGTGGGAGAGTGCAAGGAATGTTACCGCATGTATTACTGGGGTAAACTTCCTTCCTTTCCCTGGACTTGGTGCTATTATTACGCTTTTGTCTGGGCCTGAGCCTAACCAGAAGATTTACAACATCACACTTTGTAATTTTCCATCTTGTACTTGTCCCCATTATGGAAGCATGAATGGGACTTCCATTGGAAAGCGTGGCATGTACATAAACTGCAAACACCTCTACTACATCTTTCGTTACTTCTGCAAACTGGATTATAAAACAAACACATTCATCCATGCCCCTACCCTCAGCTTGGATGAAGTTAAACAAGTACTTATTGCTGTTGGAATCATCAAGACGTGCGAGTGAGCAAGTTAGGCGATAAATATTAGCATGGTATAAAATAGATATATAGTATCAATATATTATCTTCAGAATCTCTAAACTCCAGTAGCCAAATATTATATTTCCAACCCTCTATGTATTCCTTGCAACAATAAATTAATATTTATTATGTAAATGATGATCTACATCCTATGATATTTTCACTGCATTTGTCTCTTTCTCATCTTTAAAACATTAGATGTTTTTTGAGGCCTATAGAAGACTGCAAGTTTCTAATTTCCAAACAGCTGAAAACGCTAGCCGTTAGCGGCTGACTAATAATAATAATTAAAAATAAAATAAAATTTTTAAATTTTTAAATTTTTAAAACTAATAAAAAAGAAAAAAAAAAGAGCAAATTGCAAGACCTGAATTGCTCGAGTCAACTTAATTAGCTCATTATAATAAAAACTTCAAAATAGACAAAAAAATAAATTTAAAAAAAATTATGAAATTACAAAAATTTGGAAGCTGAAGTAGTACAAAGATTGCCACATCAGCTATATTAATTAATTATTTTAAAATTATTTATTATTATTTTTCTATTATTATTATATTATTTTAATAATTTAATTTAATTTTAATTTTTTCTATTATTTTTTATTTTAAAGTTTTTTTTGTTTTTTTATTTTAATAACTAAAAAAATTTGGCCAAGACTGTGCTAGTTAATAGCTTAGACAACCTCCTTCAAATAGGTCTTAGGAGGCCTCAAAAAAACATCTAATGATTGCCTTAAAGTATTTATACTATCACTTCACTCAATCCACTTTGGAACGACCTTCAAGAATATGATATAAATTTCAGATGATGCAAAAGCCTCATCTGACAAGGCTTGTGAATCTAAAACACACGGTCATGGGTCCCGTGGTAATAGGTCCTATTAAAAGTAAAAGTAATAATTTTTGTTGAAAAAATATCAATCTTTTAACTTTTTAACCAAAAATATTTAGAAATTACATCATTTTTAATTTTCTAGGCTCTGGGCTCACACAATCCCCGCTCATTGCTCTTAGGCTCATGCTCACACGCTCACATCCTAGCGTCGTTGAGTGCAAATGAGTCCAAAGTTATCTGAAAGTAAAAAATTGGCATTGTTGTATTAAATGATACTCTGTATAAGATCAAACTTAGACATGTGTTTGATTGTTACAAAATTAACTTTCTTCAACTTTTTGGAAGCTTCTAGTATTACAAAAGAGGTCAAGAATGATGTTTAGAAATATCTATATACTGACAAATTTGAGAAAGGCTTTGTGGATGTTTTCAATTTAACTAATTTGATACTTTTAAACTTGACAACATTTTTTAAATTATGTTTAGGTCAAAATTGGTAAAGCAAATTTTTAGAATGTCATTTGGGATTTCTATATAAACATATATAATAGGGTCCATTTTGTGACCATAGGGTCCTTTGGAACTACAACTAAAATTGAAGCCATGATTGAAATGGTGGAATGAAGTTGAACTAAAAATAATGGAATTTTGAAATGACAAGACTAAAATTGAAGTCCATAGTGTCTTTTCAATTGAAGGAATACAAAAAATTTCAAGGAAACCAATAAGAACCTCTTTGATTCAATTAATTCTACAAAACAAAGGTCGGAAAATTTTGGAATTATTTACAAATATAGGGTCCAACACTAGCTATAGGTAAACATACACCTCCAAAGTCCACCATAACAAGTTCACATTTGTCAAAGACTTCTATGTCACCTAAAGTTTACATAGTTACAACCTTCAAAGGAGTGAAAGGACAAGCCTATCACCATTTTTTGAGACTTCATTTGCAAGTATCTAATTATGAATGTGATATTTTGTATTTATTTTCTAGATACATGGTTATGTTTCTTCTATTATTTGTAAGAGTCTTTATTTTTTTTGTGAAAATTTAAAATTATTGTGAATTTTTCAATTAAAATGAAACAATTCAGCAATTGATGTTCCAAAAATCTAAATTTTTTTTTGTAGCTTTACAACATAGTATAGAATATTATGGTGCAAATTCTCTTACCATGATGTCACTCTAGAATTAGAAAATTAGAAATCCATGGTTAATTATAGAACTTAAGTTCAAATTGTTATAATTTCCATAACAACCTTTAGAGAGGAACCTGTTTGACCAATTTTTAAAGTGGCCTTTGGAGTTTTTGTATTAAATTGTATAGAATCTATTTTGTGACCATAGATTCCATTTGAAGTCACAACTAAAAATGACACCTATAGAGACTTCAAATGTCTTTCCAATTGAGGGAGTTGAAAAGTATTGTAAGGGAACCAATAGAAACCTTTGAAGTCCAATTAATTTCCAAAATAAAGGACAAAAGAATTTGGAAATTAATGAGAAAAAAATATGAGAGCTGAAAGGTCTACTTTGCAACAATGGTAGCTTGATTTATTAAAAATTGAGTGTCTTTCCACTTAACAAAGTTTTTTGAGGGGATCAATAAAAACCTTTGGGATTCAATTAATTTTTGAAACAAACGTTATAAAAATTTGGCTTGGAATTTGGATTCAAAAAATATGAGAGTTGAAAAGGGATACTTTGCAACCATTGGATCTTTGGATTTTTTTATTGAGAAAGATAGAGTTCTATACCATAATGAGTTTACACATGTCAAGATTTTTATATCAACTCAAGTGTAAAAAATTAAATAGAATATCAAATGATTACCAATAGAAATCTCAAGAGAAATCGAATGCTTTGGAGGCTCCAAAATCCATGTAAAAATTTCTATTTCTAAGATCTTTTAACCTAAAAGTAGGGCCCCCAAACCCTCAATTAGGTGTCATTGGTTGCATAGAAAGCAGTGGAGCTTTAGGTATATTTTACAATTTTTGGGAAAGAGAAAAAATTGACAATAAAATCATCATTACTTTTTTCTGTTTTTGTTTTTATAATTATATTAGATACTTTAAAAAAATTTCCCACTCTTTTCTTCATTACACAACTTTGACTATAATGGTTGTCATTTGTAAAATACCAAATGAAAGAGACCCAATTTTGTATTGAAAAAAAAATCAAATCATAGAAGAATGTAATTTCTTGTTTTCAAGATGTTACTTAAAAATAGGGCAACAACAATAAAATGGTTACTACAACATAATTCACAAAATAATTGAAATGAACCTATAATTATTGTGTCCTCCAAAATCATGTATCATGAAAAATACTTTAAAAGACGTACATTTTTTTAATGTTGATTGCCTACCCTTGCTAGTATACCATTACCTGCATTACGGCTAGTCATTAGCACCAACTTTTCTTGCCTAATTATAATAGTTTGTTATAAAGCTTCATTCTTAAATTCAAGATGTGAATAGTTGTGAATTGTTGTGAATTGGAGAATTTTAATTAGACAATCTAATTTAAGTGTATTCACTACCTCTAGGTCGAAACTGGTTTAGCCAATATTAATGATATTTGTTTATGCATTAACAAATGTAGGATGTATGCACAGGAAGTTCACTTAGAATATCCATTAGAAACCACGTGCAAATAAAACTTTGAACCTCCTATATATTTTTTGAATTTTGAATAAAACAAAATAAACAAAATATGAATAGATTTTCCTACTCTGAAAGTTTATGTTTTGAATTATTGATATTTATATTTGTTAATAATAATTAGTTACAAATTTTTGAAGTAAAAAGATACATTATAGAACTAAAAAATAACTTTCACACCCCTATATTATATAAGAAAAAATTGTCTAAAAAATGAGCAAAAAATTCTTAAAAATAACTCTCTATTGAAAGCTCATTTTGAGTTGAATATTGATTCAATGGTCATGTAAATGTGTTCTCTATAATTATTTGAGTTGAAAAACATGCCATTTTAGTTCATTTTCAACCTCTTCTAGAAATCATATTTTGTTTGAGTTGGAAAATTGGGCAATAGAAACCTATAGTCATCATTAAACAATGTTCAAAATTTTAGGTTGAAATTATAGTTTATTAGAAACCACTTGTTCGCACGTGGTTTGTTGTAGTAGAACTAAGTGCATCCCCGAGGGTGTATGAGATGTAAATAGACAAGACTAAAACTATAGAATTTTGATGCCACACGATTAAAGTGATGAAATGAAGCACTTGATAGAAGCTATGGAATTTTGATGCCTTATGATGAAAGCAATATAATGAAGCTACGACTAAAAGAAGAGTGCTAGCATGTGAGTATAGAAATCTTTGAGCCTATAAGCGTAAAAGTCTATATTATAGATACCTTCCATGGTATAGGTGTCTATAATCTATATCATAGGCACATATGTTGTAGATTCTTTCCATGTTCTAGTGTACCTATATTATAGATGCATATATTATGAATGCCTTCAAATGGTTGTAGGTATATACTTAATACTAGGTCCAAGGCTTATAGGTTCAAGTCTTGTTGCGACTAAAGCCATGAAATGAAACTTCACAAGTGAAGCCATAACTTGTTGCTTTAAATAATTTGTGTGTCCTTTCATCCAAAATTGCATTATTTTAATAAAAATAAACTTAATCTCTTAGAGTTCAAGAGTAATCTCAATCATAAATTTATTTTGTATTGAATTTTATTCCCGTTGGAAGGAATGGTTTAGTAAGGAATTCATGTCTAATCTTAAGTCTCTTTTAAAACACCTATTTTTAACATCAACATTTCATCACTTTGAAAATTTATAGAGTTCACACACAAGATGGCAAAAAATGTATACTGAAAAGGAATTTAGAATACTCTATTACTTCCAACAAAAAATAGCAAAAGACTCCCCAACTCAATTACTTATTCTCACGCATTTATGTGAAAATTCTCCAATCAAGTGTGTACAAAACATTGATGGATTCTTAGCATATTCAATGATTGTGCACTAAGTCTGTCATTAGAGAGAATTCAATGTATTGAAATCTTTGTATAGATTGTCCATGAAGTCTCCCGAAGAAAAGTTGTTTAGGAATCCTTCAAATTTTTCTGTGGATTGTCCATGAAGTCTCTTGAAGGAAAGTTCTTTAGGAATCATTCAAGAATTTGCTTCTTGCAACAAAATTCTTGCATCACTAATCAAGTGCTATGAGTTGTTTCGATATTCAATAGACTTTGCCATATGCTACAAGTTTCTGAGTCTATATTGAGTTTATCAATTTCCACAGGCCCATTAGATCCTTGCGCAATGGCCATGGATTGTGCACCATCATTGTTCATCTCTTTGATGCTTCACACAAGGTTATTGTCTTTTGGAAAGATCCATTGCATGGCTATGACGACCTACCGTACTTGTCCGATGATGTTATGCAATAGCCGGATGGATCTTTGCGCGGGCTTTTTGTGGAAGTATACCCTACAAGCATCATGTTCTGCATCACCTTGGAGACATTTGTTTACATTGTCTCAACGATGAAGGTGCATGCATGGATGTGCATTGATGACAGGAAGTTCACATCTTGACTACCATTCTTTCCATTCTCCGATATCCATGTGAAGATTAAATTTCCACCATCCAAATTTGGGGAGTCAGAAATGGAGCCCCAAAATCTTCAATTGGCTGTCATTGATAGCGTGGAGAGAGGGGCATCATAGCCTTAGTTAATGCTTCCTTGAAGTAGCAATTGTGTCCAAGGAGTTTGCTGCTCCTTTCATGAGTCATACACAAGTACGTTTCTCACAGACAACATTTAAAAAATAAAAATAAAGATAATCCAACAAACTTCACTTCACTGCAAGAAAGATACATCAGTCTCAATCAAGCATATCTCAGAGTCTCTTCAGCCCTCTTTTTGCAAACAATATTTAAGCTTACACCCCCCTCCCCCAAAAGGAGAAAGTCATCCGAAATGATGGCTCCACCCTGTATGCCTGTACCAGGAAATGAAATGCCTTGTGGCCTGGGTTTGTACTTTTGATCCTCACTGAAAGCGCAACACCCTAAGCAAAGCTTTCAGTCCTGCTCCCTTTTGTTTGAAGCAAATGAGGAAAAATTGCAGTAATGCCAAGAGACCAATGCCAGTTTGCACGAGGAGTACATTGCAGTAAGTACTTACCACTTTCAGTGCTTGCAAGCAATGCCTGAGAGTCTTTGTTGACCACGTTCTGGCAACCATGGCAGGCTGGGAGAGCTTTGATTGGAATGTCGAAAGTAAGAAAAAAAAAAAGAGGCACTTTACATCAGGTTCGCTGGTAGAAAGGAGGGTCTTTTGGCACCAACCGAGGGCGCACCGTAGCTTGATTTCCACATGCCCATATCAACATCAAGCCTCATGGCATGGGCCTTGGGATCTAAGCTCTCGTACGACTGGAGCTTGGTGTGCCCAAGACCTCTTTTTGTACTAGTGGCCGCTTGCTTGCGAAATGATGAGCCTCCTTCTCCGAGCTTGGTGTGCCCAAGACCTCTTTTTGTACTAGTAGCTGCTTGCTTGCGAAATGATGAGCCTCCTTCTCCGCCTGACCTTGCCCTTGCTCCACCAACGCAATCGTTGCCACCAGATTTGTGGGCTTGTCGGCTTTGGGGGATCTTCATGTATGACAAACTGTACACTGAGTGTGATATGACTACAACCACCACTGGCTGTGCAGGCTTTGATTTTTGTAAAGAAACGAAGGAGGGTCTACCACTCTCCCGGCTTAATTTCAGGAGAGGTATGGAGCTGCTCTCAAGTATTTCGCACGTGTAGTAGCCCCCAGCCCAAAAGACAGCATGAGTAGCACCACTTGGAGACTTTCAAAACGCAGGAATCATGCATCGCAATGGTGTGAATACCGACAAAGAGAGAAAGAGCACTGACTGTGAAAAGTCAGCACTTTGGGAACCACCCGAGAGAGAGTGAGAAAAGTTGTCCTTTCGACAGGCTTGTGATTTCCTTGAAAATTCAGCATGTACAGATTGTTCTTAAAGAATTTGGAGCTGACACAAAATTAGTTATAATTGCCTAACAAAACTGCATGTGTGATGCCATGGGCATCCTCGACGATTGATGATACTAGTGTACTGCCTACTAGCATAGTGCCAGACCTCCCTTTTCCCACTTGAATGTAGCGGCCTTTCCGATTCAGTGGAATTGTTTTTTGGTCACAAAAGTTCCCTGTTTCATCCTTAGTGGGATGGTGACGAGGGAACTGGGATTGGGATTTGATTTGGGGTCGTCAGCAGTCGCTGATTTCTGAAGGGTCAGAATCTCACTGCGTTCCGAGTAAATCTCCGGTCTCCCTGTGTCTGCTTCACCCATCTCAATATGGTTGCAATTGCTGCAGAATTATTGAAAATCCTGCAAGGCACAACATGCAGTGTACTTACGATTAGGGTCACTTTTTTTCGCATCGAACACTTCCAACAAGAAGCTCGGTCTTACCATGATGTGAAGCGACAGCCACGTTAAGTTTTAAACTCATATCATTGCCAAGCGAGAAAGTTGACTACCTCAATCAGTATCAACATGTCACCTTTAGAGCCACATGAGCACCTCCTCATTATACTTAAGATGGTCGAATTCATTAAAATGGTATATTTCAAAGTGCCAAAATTGTGATGATCAAGTGCCTAGAGCTTTGTTTGAAAACTATAACTGATATAGAAGTGAGGATACAGTCAAGCTGCTGAAACTGCACCAATTCCAATGAAATCCGTCATTTTAACAAATCTGAGATTTAAGTTTATCACTTGTAATAAATTCCTTTTTTCTAAATTGAACATTTGAAAGCAAGGGGGTTCAACTGTTCTTTAGAGTGTTCTTTGCTCTGTAGAGTATTTGCTCAAATCCTCATAGTGAACTGATCCCTGTTTAGCAACGAAAGTTTATATATGTCATTATTTTAGGTCAAGTTTCATGTTTTTTAGGTCAAGTTTCATGCAGACAACGAAGTGAAAATGCTCACGAGGAATGATTGCTCCAATTCTAATTCCAAGTTAACCGAAACTCCATCCTTACCTATTCTTAACCTCGTAGTATTTCAGCATTTTGCCTTCCCTGTAGCTTGCGTCTTTCCGTTCATCACTCCCACTCAATTCAGAGGGGTAACCTGGCCGTCGCCGGTATTCTTTCCATAAAGTTTTCAATATCTGGTCCTGCACATGAATTCAAAACAACGAGCTCTTGTATTTCAACTCCCCAATCATTCAATGCAATATGTTCTGCATCAGATACAACAATTACTATTTCAGTTCGTCTACGTGTTTCAAAGTACTTCAGTGTCAAACTCCTTAAATTTGGCACCTCCTTAAAAGAGTTAGTAAGCTGGTAGCGAGAAAAAGAAAACTCAGATCTCTACCGGTCCTAATTTTAATTTAGAGCTAGGAGCTAAGGTAAATAGCACCTAATAGTGACCTATTTGTAAAATCATCCCATCTAGAATCTTGCTTAAAATGTACAAGCTCCATACACTAGAGCCTAGAGTCGATTTTAGGTACACCTATTTTCAACACTTCGAGAATTCATAGTTTATTCATGCAAAATCTAAAAGATGCATTCTAAGGTAATCTAGAATCCCCTTGCCAACAAGACCCAAAAAAAGCTTTAATAGTTCAATAATAGGAACCATGCTCAAACCCTTATTTTGACACATTCAGGTGTTGTTACCTTATGAGCACTTGAAATGGCACAATGTTGGCAACTATAAACGCAAATAGAAAGAATTTGACCATTTCTACTTCAGAGGAAGTTTTGAACAGTGGACATGAAAAATTCTAATCGCTTTACCGTTGGCTGAGAAGCGTCAATCCAGTGGAATTGCTTGACGTCATTATGCTGATCACTCCGGAACCATGTGAGTTGTTTTTTCACGAGGCTTCTGTCAGAGTCGAACAAAATCCAATAAATTCCTGTCCATCAACTAGAAAATAGTAGAAACAGATTCCAGGTTGGATTATTCAAGGGAACTTGAAACCTGACAGGCTAATACAATTCAGATGAAGTATTTGATTTCCAAGCTCACACCTTGATACGCGTTGAAAAGCTGAAAGAAAAACCAGGAACTTCTCCGCCGTGATCATGCCCCCGGCTTTGCGGCACTCCACCAGAAACTCCATTGCCTGTTTCATGTCCCACAAATGTTTTGAGTTTTTGCACCCACCGTACTAGGGACTATGTCCATTAATGCTCGCAATCGACTTCTGCCATTCCTAGAACTTGGCATATTATTTCTCATAACAGCAATCTACTTTCACATTACCTATTAACAATTGTGATTCATATAACATTTGAGATTCTTATAAACATTTGTGATTCTTATAACAATTGTGATTCATATAACATTTGTGATTCAATAGGAGAACTTGACATTATGTTTCAGATGGACTTATGCAGCCAGATTGCCAAAGGTTATCAAGTCCCAAACTCCAACACGAAGTGAAGATCTCAGCGGTGCTTACTTCTTGGTAGCCAATGCCACGTGATGCGGAACTTGTGCCGGGCACTAATCCGAGATCCAGGAGGCATGATGCTTCCTGAAGCAGACCAATTGGATCTGTCATCACCCCAAATCATAATACTACATCAATTTGATGATAAAATGGTGGATTGCACAGTTTCAATTGTCGTATTGAATGCTCAGATCATAGGTAAGTCATCCTACTTGCACCACAATTCAGTTAGGCCTATCTGTGCCATTAAGTAGCACAGTGCACATTGCAAACCTTGAATTGTGCACTACTCACACATAATGACACAAACAGAATGACTTGGACCTAGTTCTTCAAACTTTTGACACTTGAACATCATAATCGTGGCACTTCAAAGTACACCATTGTTCTCAAATATGGACCATGAGAGAATTGAATAAATTAACACCAACACTAGTGAAAACATCGCAAAAACCTAAACCCTAAACCCTAAACCCTAAAAAACCGTAAACCCTATAGACATGACCATGAGAACGAGTGTAATTGGTCATATGACACGACACTCAAAAATGTGATCTAAACCATACCTGCAATCATTTGTTCGCAGCGAAGATCGATCCAGCGATACAATTCGGCGCGGTGCTGGTACAAGAAATAGCATTGGAAGTCATAGTCGGAATCCCACTCGGAGTCTTCCATATTGTGTAGCGGCGTGTAGTTGTCGGGTCCCCACGGCTGCCCAGAGACCTGCAACTCCACCGAGGAAAATTAACTACCGAATGGGGTTATTTAATGTGTTTTTTCAGCAGTTTTGAGAAGGTCAGACGAGGACTTTCTTTTGCCTTCTTATTTTCATTTTACAAATACACGTGAGCAGCGTTCTTCACTGATTCTGGTGATATCAAATTTGTTCCCTCGTGAATTGTAGTTTTCACAATGTGATCAATCAAATGGTTGTATTAAAACAGTGAATCCTTGGTTCTTTATGGGGATAACCACTCAGGGTCGTTCATCATCCTTTCCAGGTTTATCATATACCTGAAATTGGCTGTGCAGTACAATACAAAAAATAAGTGATAGTGAATAACAATGGCTTCACAGTCAGCCAAGTCATTTACAGAGGCATTCAGAAGTTAATATACACATAAACATAAATTTGTTTAGAACGGACTTATGAAGTGCTGTATTATTTTGTAAAGTTTGAAACATTGAACCGAAAGTCACAAAACATTTTACAAACTATGTACAAACATAGTCATCAGAAGAGGGCAAAGCTTATTCTATGTTATTAAATAAATTTTCAACTTTGGAGCCTATTAATGTACGCATCGTACACGTCTTAAAACTGACAGTCTACAGTTTTCGAGGTTTAAGCTTCAAAACTTTAACAATTTAATAGATATTTAAATGACCAAAAATGATTCATTTCGTCAAATTACAGGATTTCGAATTTATCACCAAAGTTCAATGCAGGTGTCCCTGTTTCATACCAGAGGAGTACAGTGTCCCGGTTTCAAATTATACTGATTGGCCCTACCAGTGAGGGGGGAGATTAGCGTCACCTTGAAAGTTAGTGTCACCACAAAAAAAAAATTGATGTAAATTGATGGAATACGGTATTATTTCAACCTACACTAATTCAAAATAGTGTTACTTTGGACAAATCAGTGTCGAGGAGTACAGTTTCCCCCCGAGAGTTTCCCTGTCAGCTTCCAAGAAATGACATTTTCGTTTTCAGTGCATCAATAGAAGAAACTATCATTAAAAACCGACAAGGTTCGAAAGCCATGTACGTGGGTACGAACTAACCAGTAGCACTTGGAGCGCGCGGCGCAGTCGGAACCAATCGTTGCGAACCAGTGTGTGCGCGGTGACCGAGTCGCCTGCTTGCGCCAGCATGTGTACCGCAATGTCCCACCCGTCCGGCTGACTGACAAAGCGACGGAATTCGGCTTCAATGGCGGCGCTCACTGTCGGAGATGCGCTCACGGGCGACGCGGCGGCCGCTTGACTCCCGCTCATGTACCTGGGCCAGATAATCCAAACGCAGTGCAATGGTAAGCCATGCCTAATCCACAGCACGTACATCGAGGTGCTTGAGTGCCCAGTCGCACAAGTCTAGAAGCTGGCATGGGCTGCTAAAGTGAGGAAATTGATTTCATGTTCTTGTCATCGAAATGAGGTGTGTGCACCAGAATTTTAGTGCCACTTAAAATGCAAGGAATGCCCTTACGACGGACTGAACTTTCAATGTAAATCTAGTTTTTCGAATTTTCTGGCAGTCTAGTCTCTAAACAGTACGCACCAACATGCCCGGCTGGAGAATCGAACCAAATTAGAATGTAGAATCGGGGCCCCAGAATACACAGAGACCCCTAGATGTCTCCTGTTCAAGATGCTTCTAGAAGGTACTTCTTGCAGCGCCGCAGCGGTGGTTCCCGAATCCCAATTCTACATCTATCCATGGATTGGTTGCTAGTCTCGATTGAGAGGCTATGTGGCCCTGGCATGAGCTGGTATTTGGCAATAACTTAGTGGTCACTTCCCTTGTTGGGGGCTCTCATTGTTGGACATAACTTGCCATGTCCTACACTGGCATTCTTCAAAAACTCTACCAACGTTGGAGATTGTCCTTCATTTCAAGTCCAAACTTTTCAACTAATCTTTATCTTTTGTGATTTGAAAACTCATCTGCTCATTTGACTCTGAGTAGAAAATGAAGAGAAAATGAAGTATTAGGATACCGTGGCCCCTCCTGTTAGTGGGTTTCACTCTTGTCACTTTCAATGTTGAATTGAAACTCTATTCAAATAGTCGATTACGAAACCCACCACTAGTCCTCTGATCGTTGGAAACACTCAAACTTGAGTATTTTGCCTCCTACACTAGCTTGAGACCTGCTAATGAATGGTAATGTGGTGGGAGCGTACCAGCGCAGGTAAGTGCAAGTGCCGCCCACAACGATGGGAACGTGGTTGCGCGCCAGCACGAGCTCCGTGGCGGCTCTGGCATCTTTGCAAAACCGGCTCGCTGAGTACTCTGCCCCTATGAAACAAAAATCAGCTTGTCTCTCGTAAGGAATCCATTGCAGTACGTAGTTGCTTCACAGAGTTACATCCCACAACATTTTGTTCTTTCTTGGGTCTCAAAATTGTTAGATTATCAATGCAATGCTTCGAAAGTCCTCACATTAATCAATGTAAACTCTTACTACCTGGCATAGTTCAAATTTGAGATAAATGTGGCAAGTGTGCAGGATACTCTGGAATGTCATTTTAGGGAGGTTTTGTCATTTAGGTGTACAATACCAAAGGTGGTAACTGGCCACAAACCTTCAGTGGGAGAGACCACGTCAAGCAGGTGGTGGTGTACGCCCTGCGAGAGAAGCAAAATATTACCAAAGGTAAGCATAAGAATTGGTGACGAACAGTGAACTCTGTTATGAACAGTGTCAGGCGGACGATGGCGAACAGTGCCGAAAGTGTGGTATTGTGTCAGTCTGGACTTGTGGACGGCGTTCGAGCTTTGTTCCTTATTTTATACGTGACGGTTTCATGCAAAAAATCGATGTCTTAAAAAAGGTGTGACAAGCCTACGTCACAGGTCTCTGTTAGGCCGGGCTCCCTAAACAAAGATAAATTAAAAAAACAGCAATTTGTTGGCGGGGTTCGCGTGCCGTGTCAGGTTGACCACCAGTAACTACCCCTGCAGAGATTACAAAAATAGATCAGTACAGACATTGCAACCAATCTTTAACTGAACCCACCTCGCGTTGATGCAAAGGCGTTTTGGCACTTCCCACGTTCATGCCTTTGTATACCTGCAATTCAAGGAGTTTCAACTCAATAAGCACACTTGCAGTGACGGATTCAGTGCGCTAGCTCTTCCTCCTGCTCACTCTCAACCAAACAGAAAATTTAAAGCATGTACAGCAACTCCACTCGAAGGGAACCTCGCCATCTTCATTAGTGCTCCAACAGGATTACCATTCACGTTCCTGAAGAAGAAGAAGAAACGACGACGGTTCGTACACTACTTCGACGAAGATTGCAAAGTTATTTTCGAAGGATCCAGCATTGACGTCGAAACGGTATCAATTCAAACTTTGTCGACACCGAATTACGATAATCGAGTCTCCGGGAAATGCCAACCGAGTTCGTTGTAACAGTAGTGACAACAGAGCTTCATTCTTGCGAATCAGTTGAGTGAGTCGCAAGAAAAGGCGCTCTCACTACAAGGAAAACAGACGGCAATGATTCCGTAATAGACACATACTGCTCTACGAAACTGATTGTAATTGGGCTGAAAATTTGAGCAAGAGGGGCAAGTTCACAGATCGAACTGGAAAAAAAAACTGGAGGAAGGGAAGGGAAGGCTAGGGAAGGGAGGGGAAGGCTAGGGACTGATCGATCCGCAGACACTTACGAAACATAAAAAATTTAAACGAAAGGAGTTGTACTGAACATTTGAACCTGAATGGAGTCGGCACTGATGATCTCGCCGTCGAGCTGCTTAGCCAAATCTATCGCCACGCGCGACTTGCCGACGGCCGTGGGACCTGCGATGACGACGACGCGACCCTTGTGCAAGCTCTTCGCCGACCTGCCACTCACGTCCACATTTTCCAACCGGCCGGCAAATTCCAAGCACCCCACGTTACCATTCTTCCCGGCTACCGACGACGACGACGACTCCCCATCCGTCAAAAGCTCAAGCGCTTGCTGTCGACTGGCCAGCTTCGCGCGCACCCCCACTGGTACCACCGGTACCGCCCGCGTATCCCAAACCTCGACATGGCAGCATTGCAGCTGCCCCAAACCCAGTCTACCAACACCAGACACCAATTCACCTCCGCGACTGCTGGACAAACTCGCCGCACTACTCCAGCCTGATGGCTGAGTCCAGATGATAAATCCCGACATGAATCCCAACGTGAATATTCCAACGTGAATCTAAATGTGTATATATCACGACGTCAGTCCTAACGTGAATCTCGACGTGAATGCCAGCCGTGAGTCCTCAGTCGATCGATTGAGCTCCCACTCGATCGATCAGTGAGCACGCAAACTCGCAAACTCGCTACTCGCAGAGTCACAGCGATTGATACAAACTTGTGTGAGTACGGTCTAGTGTTGATCGAAGTTTGGAGCCTGTGCAGATCTTCTCACTCTACACCAGGTGACTACCAGTGAGTCCTTTGTCTTGTGGCGCTTGTCACGTCTCATCGCTCTATTAATAAGCTTCTTATAGATAGCGGTGGTGGTGCTGGTGCTGATGCCGGTGGTGATGATGCGCGTGATGCTACGACTCCTACAACGAAGAAGCTTGTTGCCAGAGACAAACATTTTTCTAGCTCAGACTTCCAAAATTTTGGGAGGCACTGTGGAGGCACAGACTGGGTTTTTACTGGGTTTTTACTGGGGGACTTAGGGTCGGCTTCCATGAGTAGTTTGGGGTTGCTGAAGTCCTGACTGATCCACGGTGAAATGGGAGTTCCAGAAAAAATATACTCCCATTCCACCAGTGATTGATAGGTTTCATCAGCCCCTGACTCCACATAAAAGTCGGCCCTTACTGACTAGAGGCTTACTAGGGGGGTTGTTGTAGAGGAAAGGGATATTGGGAGTAAGTAGGTTTTGACACCTCCATTTGATATGTTCATCTGTTCATGGATACTTCAGGTTATATTCTCTTATTCAATATTGTTTTCATTTTTAGCATAAATAAATAAGATTTATAAAGTTTTATGTCTTGAATATGATATTTTTGAATAATGTCAAAGGAAAGGTGTAACATAATGAAGTTTTATCCACTTCCTCAAACATCAAACAAAGAAACTTTCAATCCAATCATATGAGAGCATCTCTAATTTGGTGTGGATGTCTTTTAGGGGAAGCCCACTAAGATGCAGTTTAGTTGTTGTTTTTCCAACTAGGCTCTTCAAATTTCACTTGCCATGCTGGAAGTTACATTGTTCCTCATATTTTTACTAAATCCCACTTCAGCATCTAACAATGTTCAAAGAACAGGTTTCGCTGTCAACAATTGGCAAGCATCGAGGTCGGAAGTTTTTACACCACTCATGATGTCATGTTGTAGCTTAATTTGCCATCCACCACAACAATTAAGGAACAATTTGCCTTGGTTTCAAGGTGATCATCGCATTTTTGGACTTTTGTGATATCTTTTGGTGGAGGCCCGGTTGAGAGGTGATAGAAAACAAGCATCAAAGAACACTCCAAATTCATTTCCCTGTCTGCTCGTGGAGATGCTTCAAGGAGTTAAGTTAACCACATAATTATTCTAATCATCTAATAGTTCGTTCATTTTCATTCATGCCCTTTGGCAAACCCTAAAGTCCAAAGTGCACACTTGCCATAAGATGCCGAGGCACACGTGTTTCAAATGTGTGTTTCAGGCTTTCAGCCATTACGTTGATGCTTGTTGTTACAGTACCACTCCCACACAACAATAGACTGATTCCGAGTGTGATGATTACAGTAATTTTGGGCAAGCTACTGTACTTCATGCGGGTGTCAAAAGTGTAATAACTATGCAATGGTACTTTCCATTTGTTCAAAAAAAAAAAAAAGTGTAATAACTGCGTACTGAAGTCCGCCAGTACCGAAAATATCTCATAATAGCCAGCTAACTTAGAGAACGAATGACGTTAGTGAGATCCTGAAGGTCCGTCCGTCCGTCTTGTTACGAACTGGCTCCAATCAGTTTTAACCTGCGTATGGACCAGTGAATGCAGGCCTCGAAAGCAGAAAGGGCAGCTTGCAGTCCTACACAACTGAAGAGGTACGCACTACAGTAGTACTACTGCACCGGACCTAGACGGACTCTGATGCCTGAAGTGGAATGATCGGTACGACGGACGGACCTTCCCTGCTGAAATTAGTTTCAGTTCAGTTTGTGTCTTCGAAGTTTAATAAAAACATTTTAAATTTGTCTAAAAAATTTTATACTGAAAAGAACTACAGTATCGGTACGGCAAATTAGGGTCGTTGAGTTTTAGTTTTCGCCTTTTTTTCAAGGCTCCGCCGCAATCCGCTCAGTGGCTCAGCCTCCACTTGTCTGTCGCGTGCCTCCTGAAGGTTAGACTATTGTTGTTGGCTTTGCTTTTTCGACAAGAGGACGCTAGCGTCAATTGGCTTGCCCAAAACCCCCCGAAAGAACGGAGCCTATGACGGTGTCGTCAAACTTTGAAAGGCCGTCACTCTGTAATAAGTCTGTATCCTCCATTTCTTGGCTATTTATAAGTGATTTTTATTTATTTTTTGGGTGTTTTTTCTGAGATGAAATCACACGACCAATGTTTGTCAGAATTTTTTTGAATTTTTTGGGGAAAATATTAAATTACCATGAATTTCGGAAGAAAAAGTGAAGAAAACTCTTACCAAAATAAGCAAATACAAATCACATTCAAGAAATCTAAATTTTTCAGAATGGAAGTACATTATAGTGTAGAATATTGTGGGCTACAGAAAATTTCTGTGACACTCCATATTTAGAAATGTGTCTAATGATCCTCAACTTCAAACTTTACTAAAATGCTTATTTTAAGGAATTTTTCAAAATTTTCAAGTGGAGTAGAAACTGCACTTCAAAAGCTTCAGTTTGTTAGTTTTGCTCAAAAGCAAAATATTTTTTTTTGAATGTCAAAATGAAGTTTTAATCCCTAAAACTCTGCTTGTCTCCTCGGGGGACAATTTGGGTCCGGGTAGGTTCCTATTGTCTCAATTTGAAGTGAATTTTTTTGAGATTTTTTGAGGTTGTGTAGCTTTGCAAGAGCTTTGTGGATATATAATTTTTGTTTCAATTGGATGCCAGATGAAAAAGTTATGGCACAATGAGCAAGAAATGGAGATTGGTGGGCAACCCAAAAAAATTACAAAATGTCAAAATAATTTTTTTTTGAATTCTTTTCCTAAAAGATTATGTTTTTACCTATACGTGGAGATTTGATTCATTCTATTTGGACTAGGGATGAGAAAGTTATGGACAATCTTATTTTTGGGGGCAATTTAAGCATCTTCTTGAAAAAAAACTTTTTGTTCAACTTTGAATGCTAATATCTTCTAATCCGTACGGTGAAATTTGATGAAATTTTTACTACATGATCTCAGACAAGTTAAGCACAAGACACTACCGTTAAATCCCTCCCCCCCCAAAAAAAAAAATTGGTTTCCTTAATTGATACAACAAAAGTGGTAGTTTTGAATGGTTTTTGGCAGAAAACACCCTCGAGGGTTTAGGGGTTAAGAAGAAAAAGCTCAAAGTATTGAAATACACTAGACAATGTATTTTTTTTTAATAAACTACACCATATAAAATAAAATAAACAACTAAAACGTGAACTTAACTAAATGACATGGATATCGCATCAACAAAATTGCATACAAAATAATGGATGAAAATCATCCATTCTTGAATATGCACAAAGCATGGTTGACCATCCCAAGGATACCAAATGTCCTTGGTATCTTTCTAAGACTAAACTCTATTTTTGTTTTGTTAAAGATGAAATTGAAATTCTTGCTTCAACCATGTGCACTAAGGTAAACTAGCCTATTACCACTTGCATCTCAACTCCACCCATTGTACCTAGAGGGTATATTTTAGAACAAAAATGTAAAACATATTGAACAATGAGTGTGTAATTTGAATTTGGATGGTAATAGGTTGGTTCACCTTAATGTAACAATACCTAGAGTTGTCATAATAATAGTTTGAACATGCATAGTTGCTACAATATTATTAGATTGAATTTCTTTTATTGAATCTCATTGGTGGTCTAAAGGATATTTTAATTCTTTTAAGAAAAAAATTTGAACACCGTATGAATAGACTATGCATTTCCAAAGTGTTGAAATCAAGTATTTTCAAAATTGACCTTGAGACTCTCATAAATAAAAGTTGTACACTTGTACATTGTAGACACGGGTTTCTTCTAGTGTTGGTTACTATAGGTTATGAAACTATTAATTATATTGATATTTGAAAGAAGATTATAGATTCTTTTACCATAAAAAATTTGGATACAATATGAATAAAATATGAAATTTTCAAAAATTGACTATGGGTGTTCCATATGGATCCTGGCTTGTATGTTTAAAGTGTATGCTTCTAAGCTAAAATCTAAATGGGTCAATTTTTAGCAATAGGGTCAAAATTAGTTGGTCTTAATTTGGTAGGTAACTCACTCCTTAGCCATTGTGTTGATCAAGAGGGAAATAGCTCCTTCTACTTTAATTTTGGAGCATTTTTGACAATGTTTTAAGTCATGTTTTCCTAGTTTCACTTCAAGGCCAAAATCCTAACTTTCTTAGGTTGTAGAAGGTGAATGAAAATCACTACATGCGAGACTTGGAGCTTCACAGTATGAAAGTCAAAGTCAAAGTCCAAATTCCAAGTTTCTACATGTATAATATTATATGGAAAATATACATTCAAAGGTGGGTCAAAAAGTCAAAAATAATAATTTTGCAGCACTCTCTACATACAATTTACAATGTACAAATTTATGGATAAAATTAGGTCATGAGAATGCATGATTTAGTGTTATTTTTTTCATATTATACACAAAATAATAGATAGGATTTTCATATTATGCACAAGTTGGGTCTTTATTTGTAGTAGACCTAAGGCATATTTAAAGTTTCATTGTCTTTCTTGGCAACAAAACTCCAAAGTATTGCAATGTGAGCATTTTTGAGCCTTGGATCTTAAAATAGAGTGTAAAGTTCCAAGTCCCAATTATCAACTCTCTATTAATGAGATTTTGAACATTTCGTGGGACTCGGGACGTAGTGTGAACAGGTCATTAGAGAATCTTCCCCAAAATACATTCACATCAAAGATGATGAAAAGTTAGAGAAATATTTCAACCTTACAAGATTACAATGGAACTAAACCAACAATGCTAGCATGTGAGCACAAAAATACAAGCATATGAGCCTTGAGTTAAGATATAAGTAGATACCCTACAACCATTGAGCTTATAATATAAACACTTATAATAAAGGTATCTATAACATAAATATCTATAATCATGGAATGATTTTATAGCATAAACACCTACAATATAGGTGTTTAGACTCCTAGGCTCATGTGTCCATGATCCTAGGCTCACATATTAGCATCCCTAGATTTAAACTATGACCTATGTAAAGATCAATATTTCTTCGATTGAGAATTAGTTTTAAACAAGAGAAGGCATATGCACCTAAATTTTTGAGTATTTTTGGTCTTGCAATCTCACATGCTAGAATTTCAAGAAGTTTAAAATGATGCTATTTGCTACCTCAAGAGAAGAACGATACAAATTGTTATGCAATTTTCTCATGCTCATGTAATATTTTGAAAATTTCAAAGCTGAAAATAAAGGACTTCTAGACATGCGACTAAATACATTCCCCTTGGATGGATACCTTAAAATGCTTCATCCCCCATAGATTGCCTCAAAGAACTCTTCAATTCCTATTAGTTAGGCTTAAAAGCTTAGAGTGGCTTTGGTGATGACTTGTAAGTCCAAATGTAGTTGGCAAAGAACTGATAAAGATACTTTTGAGTGTGGTTACCTTATGCCGCTTAGTCTCAAATCAATCATAAAAATTATTATATAAGATTCAATCATCAATATGAATTTTGTTTTTTCAAGAAACCGTATATTTCATATAGACTAGTGTCATGTGTCATTGTCACAACCAAAATTAAAATAAAATTATTTTGTAATTTATAATATGTAAAAACTTTGAAATTTAATATTTTTCACAACGTAGTGTAAAAGGTTGCATTCTTGGTAAAATAAAAATAAAAATAATTTTTTAATTTTTTAATTCAGATTATCTTTTGAAATTCAATCATTTTATAACCGTAGGTCCAAACGCCACGAAATTGGCACAAATAAAAGGCTTTATGCACAAAGGAGTGCAAAAACATTGTTTTGTGGTGTTTGGACATGCAATGTAAAAGTTATGATTTTTTCAAAATCAAAGAGAATTAAAATTAATTTTTTATTCATAAAAAAATTTGAAATTCGATAACTTTCACACCGTTTGTCCAAACGCTACGAAACAAAGTCTGTGCATCCTTCCTTGCCGAGAGCTTTTGAGCGGTATGAAGAACGCCGCAAGACGCCTTATAGTTTGTTAGATCTCAACGTATCAAACAAAACAAAACAAAACAAACAACCTATCTTAAGGTATAGATGATATTGCCAAAACGGTTCAAACATATACATGCCACAATTGAGAATCTAAAGGTGGCAACATTAGCATGCTCTTGAACTTTTTGCACTCTTTTGGGATGTTTTTGCAAAAGTTCAAAATTTGTAACATTCTTCTTTAAATACTATTGGTGTAATTATCAAGATTGTATTAGATTTTTAACCAAAGATATTCAATATGATAACATTCTAAAGGGTATTCAAGCCATAGCAATGTATTGGATCCATGTTTTTATAAGTTTTAACCATTAACAAATATTTTTGTTGTATACTTGGAATCATTGCTATGTTGAAAAATCACATTTAAAGAATCAAAGCTATGTCCCTCATTTGTGTCTAACAATTCTTTCAATAAGATTTTCATGTAATGGTATTAATCCATCCTTCCTTCAACTTTGCAAAATATACAAGAGCCTTTAACTATCATACAATCTAGCAACCCCATATCATCACCAAACCTTACTCTTGATGGAGTAAGTTGTCTCAAATGAAGAATGAAGTCAATGTCAACTAGGCCATCATGATCTTGAATGTGTTGGAAGATCAACTTTGATTTCGCATACTTGACTTTTGAGCAGTGCCATGCATCATGTAAGGTTCTTCGACTATACATTTTTTCATGTAAGGTCCTAAATATTTGAAAATGTGAACTCTTTTACAAACTCTCTTTTCAACAAAAATGAGTAATAGTGGTTTACAACAAAGATTACATGTAACATAGCTCTATGCACTTTAGTAATATCATCACCTTGCAAGAGTACAAAAATTGCATTGTTGATGTCTTTCTTGATGGCAATTTAGAAAAATTGCAGAGTTGTGGCATTTCAAGTTACAACTGCATGCACATTGTGCCAAAGGAATAGAAGAGTCTATACAATATCTTTGATGAGGTTACACTTTTTTTTATCTATAGCTCCAAGTTCCTTGTGAACCTTTTTTACACTCCATATCAATTTATTTATATATTTTTAAGCTCAAGTCTTGGACCCTTCTTTCATATCTACCAAAACATCTAAATTTGTCATACTATATGTATCACCAAAATCATTCAACCATATACTTCCTTTCAAAATTATCCTTTCAAAATTAACTTCTAATTTTAAAATCCAAATGGTAGTTTTTCTAATGCTAATTATCTAATTCATTTTGGAGATTGAATATATTACCTTCAAAAGGTCAATAAGGTCCAAAAAAAATTATATTTTCCTAGGATTTATTTCTATGGTTCTTTAGTGTTTTGAAACTCAAATTGTCCCAAAGCACTTCATCACAAACAATGCTAATATTCTCATCTTTTTCAATTTTTTTTTATGGATCCAAGTTCTATATTATTTTTTGAGTTATTTTTTTCATATGTATTTTTAAAAATGGGCTTTAATTATAATTGTTTAATAAGTCAAATAATTATCATAATTTGGCCACTAATTTATCATCCATTAATTTAATCATTTGTGTTTAATCCCTAAATGTCCAAGGCCTTTCTTGAGCTTGTAGGAATTTGCTCTAAATTGAACAAAAAGACAACATTTTGATGATTTGTATAATTTAAAAAAAAAAATGATAACTATACAAATCCAAATTAGATGTGCTCGAAATCACATAGAAAAAAATATACAAAACAAATAATATCACTTATGGATTGAAATATTATAATGTTTGATCATGAGAGTGATAAAACTAAAAAAGTGATTCGAAGTCTTTTAATCCTCTTTTCACATGTTAAATCTAGAAAGTTGGTCACCAAAAAATATGAGGATAAAAGGTCCAACATGTAAAACTCCAATCAATTTATGGCTTTTCAAAATCTACTATACAATTTTTTTTAATGAATTTTTAATGTGATTTTTTTTCCAATATCTAATGTATTTGAGGCTCGTTTCCAAGAGCCTTCAACACTACAGAAAGTCAAGATTGCAATGGACACCCTTGTACAAAATCTTGAATAGAAAAATCATAATCAATTATTTTCAAAATTGGATTTTTGATGCTAAAATTAAACTTAAAAAATAATCTTTCAAAAATATAAACTATTAAAAATAATAATATGATAAGGTTTATTTAACTTTAAGGTATTTTCAATTCTAATCAATCAAACTAATCACCAATTATCATACTATTTATTACAAGTTATAATGTCTTATCACTGATTAGTAATTAAACCTATCAATGCAAATCCTATAATTTCTACTCATTTTGCTAATTTTGGAATGCCAGTTTATCATTTTTTTATTAATTTTCAAAGAATTAAGGTATGACTAACTTCAATGCTTCCAAACTTTCTAGAGGACTTGCTTGTGATTTAAATTCAATATAGTTAAATTTATCAAGGAATGAAATGTTGCATTCTATCTATATCATAAATATAAAATTTAATGGAATTTATGAAAGCCTTTTAATATCTTAGAACAAAAAAATTAGGAATAGTTTACAAGATATTTTAAAAATTTACAATTAAAAAAATTCCAAAATTCCAAAATTCCATTCATTTGTAGAATTTTTTTGAGACCCCTTCTACTAGGTATTATAATTTATTTTTTAATTTTTTAAACATCAAATTTGAGACTGAAATTGAATGTCTAGTGCCAATATATCATTTTAAGATGCTTTAACATATTACAAGTTATGATTAGAAAGCTTCAATTACTTTATACTAAAGCAAGTATTTATATTGCATTCAAATGGTCTATTGATAAACCTGTGAAGTTTCAATTCTTCCCTTTGCATATAAGCATTACTATCTTAGCTACAAACAATTGGAATAAATGATAGAATTTCTTGCATTTATTTTTTTGCAAGCTCAATTCCTAAAAGATTAACTTGGGGAAGCATAGTTCTTATTTTCTTAACTAGCTCTTGGAACAAGTATAATTTTTCAATTGTGTAGAATAATATTGATGGTCATTACCAATGAAATGAAAGAAGATTTATATAACTTTCCTATAAAGAAAAGATCAATGAAATTGCACAATTTTTTGTAAACATGTCACCGTTGACAAGATTGATCAAAGAGGTTTGGTTAGGTGGTACTTTGTACAATACACATGCTGAAATTGGAATGCTCTAAACTGCTCCAAGAACTTTGACTTTTTTTAACGGATGCATGTCATTACAATTTTGATGTGTAATTTTTTTCAAATCATTTAAAGGTGTGGAAAAAAGAGATGAGGATTTGAATTGAAGTAATGACCTAGAGTACCTTTTCCATTCTCCAAAAATTCACCCAAAATAGCATAGTTGATCATTTCTTGATCGGATTGCATCGACGGATTTAGTAGAAATATCATCAAGGGTTTCTTTATTGTTCACAAACTGTTAGTGAGGTTCACATTTCTAATTTTCTACAAATGTAGTTATAAAAGTCACTTGGTGACCTTGTAGTCTTTTAGGGGTTAAAATGGTTGAGACTCTAATTCACTGTTTGTACTTAATGTATGCTCATAAGGTTTAAAGGATATCCATAGGCATCATGAGTTCAAAGAAATACTCAATGGTGTACAAGCCAGCTTGTACTGAAATGACAATCATTATCTTAATAAATCACTATTTATATATATATTAATGATATTAACAAGAAATTGACTTTTTAAGAAATAAAAGATCTCCAAACGTTAATGTACAATATCTTTGGGTATCTTATGATATGCATGCATAGACTAGTCAATATTTTTGGCACATTTTGCATGTAAAAAATAACAATTTTTTCTTTGTTGTATGGATATTTTAAGGTTTATTAATGTAATTGAAATACACCTAGGAATCATATTCATTTCAATTTTAAAATCTTGGTACGATCACATTCTATATCACACTTTTTTTAGCATTCCAATGGCTAGCACTCATACCTTCTAACAATTCAATGGTTTTCAAATTTCCATTTTAGCTTAGCATGACATTAAAGCTTTTCTTTTGAACCAATGTCCCCTGTGCCAACTTCACTATAAAGGCCAATTTTTGGAGGAATGAAGACAAAGAGGTCAGATTCTAACATATTTGGAGAAATTTTGCTAGAAAAAGACCTACATGACACCATATTTATAGGCATAGCCCACTTGAGAATCATTCCCCCAATCACTGAGATTTGCAATTATGACCATAGAGCAAAGCTGAGTGATGTATTAATGTCTAATCATTTGATAGCATGCATTACACATGGAATAGATGGACCTAACATTTACTTTATGTTGGTTGTCATGTCACGAAATTTAGGAATGACCGTCAAACATTATCCATTTCAAGTGCTACCTAGTAGAAGCGGATGAATTTCAACAGCTCACCTAGCCAAAGCCGATGGTTTCAAAGGCCCATTTCAAAGCACCAACATCTAGGACTTATCTCATGTCTTCTGTTTTAACCCCTAAAGATTTTTGACTATGTTTTCACAAAAAACGCTCCCAAACTGCCATTTCTAATACAAGTACCAAATTTTGGAAAAAAAATATTTTTGGACACATATAACCATAGGATTTTGTAGTAAACTAGTTTGAGAAGATGTGGAAAAAATTTCACAAATTTTCACCGTGTAGATTGCAAGATATTAGCATTTGAAGTGACAAAAACCCTTTTTTTGTCCCTGCGAAAAACCGGGCAGCTGCACTTCACATGGTCACATTTGTATGAAAAAATGTCCAAAATGGTGGTAACTCCTTGGATTCATTCTTCAAAGCAAGTTAGCAACATGCTTGAAAATTTTCAGATCATTTGGAATTGTACAACATATAGGAAAAAAATAGTAAGTAGAAAGAAGTAGAAAATGATTCAAAACACTAAATTGTTAAGGATTTAATTATGGAATTGAAAAATGCCAATCCAAACGATTGTAATGTTGTAATAAACAATCTACACCTTGCGTTTATATATTTTTCCAAAAATATTGAAAATTGAGTTAAATAAAGGACTTCAAAGTTTATTTTAGAGTAGAGATTCCATAACTACCCGCAAACTACCCACAACTAAAATTCCTCATAACTTTCATCTCATAAATCAAAGTGGAATGATTAAAAGCTTTCCTTGTGCACATAAATCTAGGGAACCAATTTCAAATTTTTATTTCTCTAGAAAATGATTTTTAAAGAAGTTTTTTTTGCTGCCCGGGCTGCCCGCCGAACAATGAAAACTACATATCATACCATAACTTTTTAACCATGTGCTCAAAAGTTATGAAAATTGTTGGGCCCTAAAGCTACTCCTTGGGCACATCTTGTGTGAAAATTTCAAAGAAAAGAAATAAAAATTCCATTCGTGGTGAGCTGCCCAAAAACGCTATGTTGTCAAAAAACGGTGTTTGGTCCTTTAGGGGTTAATCCATTTGTGAGTCATGATTGAAAAGTGAAATACACATGATCATACTGATTTGTTTGCACGAAAGAATTTAAAAAAGCCAAAGCCATGGCCAGCCCTTCATTATCTAAAAACAAAACCCCCCAAAACCAGCCCTTTGCTGCCACTAATTGATCAATTCCATTTCCAAGTCAAAGGACCTCCTGAAAATCCGAGGGTCCTTGACCTCATGAGTGATGAGTGATATCTCCTCCCCCCTTGGAAGTGAAATTGCACCAGGGAATTGTTCCAGAGTGCACTGGTGCCGTATTTTTTTTGTGGCCCGGGTAATCATTGCGGGTACTTGCTATGACCGTTCAGTTTGTATTTGGCTTGAGTTCATAGGGATGAATTTAAAGGCATACTCTTCTCCAACATACAGATATTGCAGACTGCCAGTCAGTAGAGAATGTGCATTAAGTTTTCACTCATCAGCACCAGAAGAATGTTGTGAGGATGTGGATAATGTTGAATTGGATTTCCAAAGGCCCCAACGGACCAATGGTGGAAC
Organism: Antitrichia curtipendula; assembly: GCA_951230915.1. NCBI lineage: Eukaryota > Viridiplantae > Streptophyta > Bryopsida > Hypnales > Leucodontaceae > Antitrichia > Antitrichia curtipendula. The sequence goes on from OX579640.1 coordinate 9,182,098, forward strand.
GAACTAACATCACAGTACATTGTCGTAGATCTTTTTTTCCTTTTTCTCCTTTGAAAGTGAACTGAGGAGGGGAAGTCTCTTTTTCTTTTCAGGGGATAGTCTAGTAGTGACAAAGGAAAATTTAAAAACAGTTGCAGAACTCATGAATGCAAAGGTCAGTGTTCTTCTTTCAATATTGGTTAGCAAGGTAACATGTTTTTGCGTGCTTTTAAAAATGACGGCTATCATGTGCAATCAACAGACCTTTCATAGCGACCACAGTAGGAGCCAGGCCTGTTTAAAAAATTGGGTTCAGTTTGATGCCAAAATAGACATAAAAAAGATGATGGACTTGCAGCTGAACTGAGACCATCCCTACAGCTGACTGAACAGACAGGGGCACCAAATGCTCATTTGGCCTGTGGAATTGTAGCCCAGGGCCACGATGCTTCTCAAGTGCCCCACGGCAAACACACTCACAAGGGGCACCAAGTGGAGAATGCAATGTTAGGTAGTTTCGTAGCTTAGAAAATCAAACTACAAAAATAGGAAACTTTTGATTAAAGGAGACCATTGAATTCAACAACCACGTGACATTTCATCAAAAGCATCTCCAATTTGTTTTGAGTTTCAATTGAGTAGAGAAACTCTTTATATGCATATGGGGTAGTAGGATGTACAACAATCCATGTGGGATAATGTAAATTAGAATTAGTAGGAGTTCAACTACTCATAGTTAAGTCAAAAGTAGGAATTGTGTTTGAAGTAGAAATTCAGACCTCATTTAGTCATAGTAGGAAAAAAAATTCAAAAAACTTTGAACTAAGAAAAGTTGGTGAATGAAGATAACTTTCATCTCCAAAAATCCGTTTTGAGATTTAGAACCTTTAGTAAAAAATTATGGCCAAAATTCAAAAAGGAAGTATGGAAATGTCCAAAAAAATTTCCCTTCTTGACCCCTTTCTCAAATTTGTCCATAACACAATTCCTACTTTTGACTTAACTATGAGCAATTGAACTCCTATCAATTCTACTTTACATTATCTCACATGGGTTGTTCTACCTCCTACTAGGCTACCACCCCATGTGGATATAACGAGCTTCTCTTCTCACTTGAAACACAAGTTCAATTGAAAATGCTTTTCCTTCAATTTATTTACACTAGTAGAAAATCATATTTTTCAATTTTATTATTATAAGTAAAGAAAATTTACCGCAGTAGAAAAAAATTTCACCATATTTGAAGGTTGGAGCCTCAAAGTCCAGGTGAAAGAGATAGTCAAATTACGTAGCAAGTCATTCACGAGATTCAGCATTTGGCTAGGCACTCAACAAATTTGGCTGTGCATTACATGTTTTTCAGTCCCTGTGGAGGGCTGCAAGTTCCCCAGGGTTCCCAGAGTCTAAAGCTGTCTGGAACTAAGCCGCAGCAGTTGCGTGACATGGCACAGCGACTGCCACGTCATAAAAAAAATTCAAAAATTCAAAAAAATAAATTGTTCATCTTGTTTTTTCATTTTAAGATTTTAAGATTTTAAGATTTTTTTTTTTTTTTTAAATTTTTTTTTTCTGACAGCGGCCGTTCTTTTGCTGCCGGGGGAACAGTGCCAGGAACAGGCTCGAAACGGCCCTCCAGCCCCCCCAAACCCATCTAATGGCAGACCAATTTTTGGCCCTCCTTGTGTATGCCATGGGGCAAGTTTTGAAACCTGAGCTTGGCCACTCCCCGTGTCAACTACCATGGGTGCCCTGTCGTGGGGTCATGGGGCTGCAGCTCCCTATAAGTTACTGTACTATCCCCTCACAAAACATCCAAACCAACCATCTCAAAAAAAATTAATGATTAATAATTTTATAAATGTTTCAACCCACTTCAAAGATTTACTTCTTTAGTCTTTAGTCCTTAATCTTTAAATGCCTCGATCCTTTATTGAATTTTGGTACATTTTTGCTTATATCTTTGTATAAAAATATCATTTATTGCAATTTCATTAAATTGGTCATGAAAGAAGGTTGTCTTTTCAACATTCAAGTATTACACTGGATGAATAAGAAGTTATTTGGACTAAACAATGCCTGCAAGCCCTCCATTCGTCCTCGGAGGGTTCACTCAATGTAATATTTGGACATCACTTGTGATCAAGTAAATTTTCTATCCCTATTTACTTTTTAATAAATTTTGATTTAGATCCAAATTTCTGGATGTTGTTACATAATCAATATATCTTTTATGTGAAAAAAATTTGGATTCAATTGAATTCAACAAGATATTGAAATGCACAATTGAAGATTGTACTAAAATGGTTGTATTTTCACTTCAAATATTTATCAAGATTGCATTTGAATGACAATTGTATCTAACTTTGGTATGCATAAACTTCACCCAAGCCTTCATTTATTGTCAATTAAAATTTTTTTTTAATTTAAATTTTTAAAAAATTAACCATATAAAATAGGGGGTTGAATTTTTTTTCAACTATACAATGTATTTATTTTCTTACAAAATTTGTAAGTAATTACTTCAAATAAAGAAAATTTTCAATAATTCACAATATAAACTTCCAACATAATAAAACGTACTATAATTTTTTCAAACTATTTAAATGATTTTTTACCATATAAGATAGGGGGTCAAAGATTTTGTTTGCATGTAATGTCCAAAGAATACATTGAGTAAATCCCATGAGCATTTGTCCTCCATAATATGGACATTAGAGCATTTAACAATTCATCTTTACTTAAATCTTGAAGTAGGTTGAAACACTTCTAAAATCTTTAATCCTTACTAATTTTAAAAATGTTTCAACCCACTTCCATAGTAAATAAGGTTTGCTATGCATCATTTATAGGCTTCAAATTTAAAGCACTATTCATTGATTAATTTATCATGCCCTACCCATACAAATCTTGGACAAAGAACTTGTTTCCTTCTTCAAGCAAATTATTGATTTCCCTTTGAGCTACTTGCTAAGCCATCAATTGTTATTTAGAGTAAATTTGAAATAGAAATCCTATACTATAGGTCATTAAATTATAGAAAGTATCCTACTTAGGAGCTAATGCTACTTAAGTAAATACTATGGAATACATTTATTAAAATATTAAACTATGTAAACTAATTTTGAAGTAAAACTTACTTATACATTTTGAATTGAATAGACTTAATTTTATGTGGAGATTTCAAAATCCAAATCACATGTAAGTGAAACCTCCAACACAAAATATGAAAGAAAATTTGGATGAATAAAAAAGTTGGCCTATAAGAGTCTCTTGGAAAGATCTTTACTATCTGGTGAAAAGATGCAACCAGCCCTAAGTTTCCCCCGCCCCACGATTGGAAAATCCTTTGCCGTTCGATTAAATTTGAAAAAAAAATTGATCCTTTTCTGGCCATAAGATCAAATGTTAAAAATAAAATACACATTATTGATTTGATTCATCACAGTCGTGGAATGCTAGGGTTATAGGCATCGATGGCATAAGCTGTGCGTGAGGGTTTGCCACTCTAAGGTGAGCGAGAGATCTAGAAGGGAGTAGTGATGGCAGCGATGGCGTGAGGATTTTCCTTCGATTTTTTTTTTTGATTAATGTGTTGTGTTTGTGGGTTCCAATTAGGAAGCTCGTTCGATTGGTGTGTTTGGCGGCACAGGTGGCGTCTACAGATTTCCGATTCAACAAAGAAGTTCCTTTGATCGATGGGTAATTGAAAGCAAGGATAAGTCTTCTATCATAAGAATTAGGATTATCTCAAGGTGACCCTTGCCTTGCCTTTAGTATTGTTGATTCAAGTGGACTTCTCGTTTTGATAAATCTTGAGTTTTCAGAGTGTCATTTTTCTTGCTTCTTGTATTCCTACTTGTTTTAAGCTACTTAACATCAAAAATTAAAATCACATGAAGTATTTCAACACTAGAAGAAAATGAGGGGTTTTGCAACTACACTATGCAACTAGTTTTTCAGTTGCATAGGACACTTGCAATTGGTGAGAATTTGGAGACTTGTAGTTGCAGTGGACACCCTAAAGTCTAGGAAAAAAGTGTAGCAATTGCAAAAGTCACGCCTCGTGTGTGACTCATTTACAACTTGTTTGCGACTTATAAATTTGTAGATTTCAAAATATTAATCTCAATGATTTGTAGATTTCAAAATTTCATATCTACCTTTGTCAAGATTTTTGAATTTCAGAACTCCTTTTTTCTAGATTTCAAAAATTCATATACTGATATTTAATAGATTTCATTGGTTTAGGATACCTTAAAATTTTATAGATTTTAAAATTTCTTGGATTTTAAACATTTTTTGATTTTTATAGATTGTAGAAATCTATAAATTGTATAAGTCTTAGAATTCTATCAACGAAATTCATTGCATAAGGCTACAACAACTTACCAGTCTTATATGTCCAACCTAATGATACTCTTTACAATTGATATGGGACAATTGGTATAAGACAAATGAAAATGAACTTTGGAAGCAATTAGAAAACAACTAGAAATTGACTAAGAAACAACTAGTGTATGACTAAGAGCGACTAGGAAACAACTAGCTTCACTACTAAAAAATTCAGTTTTTTTGGTTGATTTGGTTGCATTCATTTGGTTCACTTTTCTATTGATTTCTATCCAAATCAACAAATTACTCTCCAAATCAACAGAAAAGTGAATCAAATCTATGCAACCAAATCATTAGAAAAGCTAAATTTTCTAGTACTATAGGAAACGACTAAGAAATGACTAAAAAACAACTAGTGTACGACTAGAAAGCAACTAGGAAACAACTATGGTCATTTTACAATTACAATCTTTTCTTAGTTGTTTTCTAGTTGTTTTTTGCAATTATAGATTGACTGCTTTGCAACTAAAAAAATGTATGAATGTTGTAAAACAATACTATAAAACAATTATGTTTGATTTGCTAATAGAGAAGATTACAATTGCAAGATAGTTGTATAGGACACAAGTTGCATAGTAGTCAGTTGCGCCGGACATGTTTTTCTTCTAGTGCAAGTGATGAGTCACTTAGGAATTGATGCAAGTTATATTACATATTCCTAGTTTTCTTGCCATGCGCATTTTGTTTCAGGGGGAACTTCAAATTTAATTGTCTACGGAGAGATAGAGGTTTTCTTGCCACCTTGTTTTGAATTTCCGACATTATTTTGTGGAATAGGAAGAGGGGTGATTAGCATGCTTGGCAGCATGCTTGAGCAACATAGGCAGTGTATTGCTTCTTGAGGTATTGCTCGCAATACTGCTTCAGTTGCTTATCTGCTCACCTGATTTCTGTAATCCTCTTTGTAGTGTAGGTGTACTTGATGTTGCTTGATTTCTGTAATCCTCTTTGCAATGTTGTTATACAAGTACAGATGACAACTCTTGCAGATTGACTGTTGGATTTACAGTGAGGATTATTTTACAATACATCAAGTTTAGATAGCAATTAGTATTGGTTCCTCCGCAATTTTTGTAACCCTCAATACCTGAATGGGAAATAAGAGTGTGCTCCAAATCTACTTTTCCTTCATTGTATTTTGTGCATTACGTGTGTGTCCATCTCAATCATGGGACCTCCCATATTGTAGATTTTAAAAGGAACAGCTTGTAGAATGATGGCGCACCCAACAATGTTCCAAGGAATGTCCCAAGGACCTGAAAATTCTGCACCTGTTTGTAGCACTGCCAAAAAACAAACAACAGTGAGAAATGATGTTGTTAAAAGAAGCCCTAAAGAAAAAACTCTTGTGTTGCCTATACAGTTGGATGTTATCATTGTAAAAATACAAGGTCCAACAGATGCTTTTCTTATACAAAGAACTAACATTAAAGAAGTTCCTAAAAAAATTCCAAGGAAAACCCCACTAGTACCGCCAAAACAATAGGATCTAAGCATCACTATTTTTGTGGGCAGCTCTAACATATCTTTGGAATACTTGAAAAATATGGAAGACTTCCTTAAGACATATTGCATTAGTGGGCTCTGTTCCATTGAAAGAGGTGGGGCACTTTGTAGACTCCATCTCCAAATGTTATTTCGCATTATGACACCATCTGTTGCCATTATCAACAAACGGGTTATGGTTTACCTTGGATGAGATAAAGCAGACATAGTACTAGTGGGCCACCATATTTTGAGTAGAATGCTCCAAACACTGGGTTGCACACGTTCATTGGCATGCTTGGATACTGCATTAAAGACAGAGGCAAAAAACACTTTGACTAAGTCCACCGCAATGTGATTCATCAACAGATCAAAGAAGGCATTGAGGAGTACGTGAAACATGGTACTCCATTTGCTAAGAACCGGGTCATTTTGACCCCAAGAATTTCATTGAGAGGGCCGCCACTTTTTGTAGATACAAATTAAAAAAGCAACGCAGAAGTACATTTTTCGACTCGCTTTTGTCCATGCTACAGTTTGGTCAGTACATCCCTTCTTCTTTGTGGGTTCAATCTGTTTGCTAAGGGAGAATGGAGTACACTAGGGCTATAGCATTGTAGAAATGCATGATGGAACTAGACTCAGTGAACATGTATGACGTGATACAAATTTTCTTTTAGCACACTAATCTTGGTTCATGGCTCGTTGACTTGGGACGACAAAGACTAGCGGCAGTCTTAAATGACGCTCGAGAAGGAGTGTCATGTGCTATGTGGTTCTAGGTACTGTTTTACTCAAGTGTTCTTCAACTTTTTTGTTTCATTAGCTTGTTGTAACGGATTCAAGGTTTCTTCATTCAAAAGTTTGCTTGATGGTAGATATTGTTTTGGGTGATATACAACGACATGCTGACAATGTTGTTGTCATTGAAGACATTGAAAATGCTGCGGAACTTGTAGTGGTTCCAGGTATTGTTTTATTCACGTGTTCTTCAACTTTTTTGTTTCATCAGCTTGTTGTAATGTATTCAAGGTTTTTTCTTTCAATAGTGTAGATAAGCTTAGATCCTATTTGGTAAAACTAAGCTAATAGTATAGTTCGTTTCTAGGGAGGCATGTTAAATAGGATTTGCTTCTAATAAACACCTAGTAGGCCATTGCAACCAAATACAAGAGAGAAATGTTCCTTAATTTTACATACATGTGTGTATTCCTCACAAAATACTTCTAATTATTAAATTTGATCTCTGCACTCTTAAAGGCCATAAGGGTGAAGGAAATTCCCAATTTATTTTTCTTTAAACTTATCACTTCCTTTCTTTACTGCAACTTAATTCTTTACCTTTCCGAATTGGACTTGTTACTTTCATAGCCAACTATGACTTTTGAACTTCCGATTTGGGCTGGAACTTCCTAGGTTTGCTTTGCCTCCAACTTGGAGAACCACCAAAATCTTCTTACACCAACTTGACATGCATGTCTTTGATTTCACAGCTTGGTTTTGTATCATCACAACATTTGTAGAATTTGCAACTTCCGATCACCAACTTGGAATTGAATTTCTTCTTGTCCATCTTCCACTTTTTAAATATAATATTTTTCAAAGCAGACTTAAATACCAACCTTATACACACTCAAGACATAATTCAAAAACGATAAAAAGACAACATTCAGAGTTTAGCAAATCTTGATTGGAACTTAATTAATCAATCTCATACAACATTGTAACAAATCATACATAAACTTCATTCTTTGGGACACTGACATTCCTCCAAATGGCACTCATATACAATAGTCTCTCATAATTTAATTCTGAAAATCAATCACACTCTCAAACAAAAACTTGAAATTTAGACATTCACTTCTTTCTCAAGCATCAATCAAAAACTACTCTTCAAATCTGCATATTCATTCAAACTTCATCTTACAATTAACATCCATGTATACTATAATTAACTCAATTAACAGATTACTCCAATTTGGTCATGCATCCAATGTACAACTCATCCAATTCCGATTGGGCTCACTTGGACTTGCAAGCATAAACTTCATTCAATTGATCACTTACAATCACATAGCATTGATTATCACTTCATTCCCAATTGACATACAAGAAACACCAAACACATACGACGACCAACTCAATTCAAATTTGTCTCATATTAACCGAGTTGGTGATTAAATCACCATTTACAGATTTCAATTTTTTCCAGCTCATCATACTCTCTACTCACACACATATAATGTTCAAACTTCTCATTAGTTTTCAATCTTCATTTCACTGCTTCACATATACTCCGATTTGGATACTAATAACAACATCATTCACATTACTTTTCCCATTCTAGTCCTCCAACTAGGACACACACCATTTTCATCATATAATGTCACCGTACAAATTTTCCATCTCTGAACACATAGATACACTCACTTAATCACCTTCTTAATCACCCTTTTACAAAATCTCACCAACTTGAACACACACATCTCTATTGACCAATTAGGATCCATTCACAAATATAAACATTCTCACAAAATAAACAAAAATACACAACACTACTTGCTCGGGACTCCAACTATAATTCTCATTAGTGGATGACGAAAATGACTTGAAAAGTAAGCCAAATAGGAACTCCAAAATCAAACGGTTACCACAACAAAGAAGACAATCTTGCTGCAAACTAACTTCCGAATTGGAATTGCCCCTCAAAACCAAATTGGTTGAAAAATTAAAATTCAATTCTTCAATTTAGACTTGTGTACTTCACATTACACAACTACACACCTACCAACTTGGAGACTCAAAACTAAAGTTTTAGACTTTAAACATTCTCTGAATTGGTACCAACCACATCACTTCCAACTCACCAAATATACCCAACTTGGCATTGACTTGACATCGCCTCGTAACATCACTAAAATGACTCCAACTTGGAAATTAACACTCCCATTAATACCCAAACATTCACACAAACAATAAAACAACCTATCAAAATGCGACAATTTATCCCAAAAATTCACACATATGAGTGTTTTATTTATATCCTTGAGATAAACATGCACAACCATATTTTTCATTATTGAGCTTCAAATCCTAAGTTGGATATTTAACTGTTGTTCAATTGGCATTTTAAATAATGAATAAGTTTTTTCTTGTAATAAATTGTAAATGGTTCATATCTTAACTAAAACTAAGATAAACTACAAAAGTTAGAGGTTTAGATGGTTTTAGATGGTTTCAGCCTATCTAAGCCAAAACTCTAGATCTCCACATCCAAATTGAGAAATTCAAACTTTTTGTTGATTGTGGAAAATTGCATGCCTTTTCTAAAATAGTAATAAAAATCTTAATAATTATGGAATTTATTTTGCAAAAATTATGGGTGGATGAAGTTTGTCTCTAATTCATTCTTCAAAACTTCATCCAACATTTTAATCTAGCCTATAAGTCTAAATTAAATTTATTTTCAAGATTGAATTCTAAACGTTACCAAGATTTTAAGGTTCTTTTATGACTTTAATTGGATGAATTTAGATATTTTTAAATCCAAAATTAACGTGCTTCACTATCCAATTTTATTGTATGCTATCTTCTTTAATTTTCATCTATTTTTAAAAGTGTGTTATGTTATTGAAAACCTCAAAAAATTACCTAAATGATATTGAATTCAAAGTTGGATTTTGTTAAATTCTTAGAAATTTGACTTAAATCTCTATTTTTTAATGTAACTATGATTTCTACAAGAAGATAAATAACAAAGTGCCAAGTTTAAGGATATGCCTTGAAATCCATTTCCACCATGTTCCCATTCTCCAATACACATATTGTAATTGTATCATGAGGCGGGTCTTGAACTTTTGATTCATTTTTGTTGTGTTTTCAAATGTTTGTATACAACTTAAATAACAATAATGTGTATAAGTTACATTTATGATCTACTAGATTTTTCAACCTATTTTTTTCAACTTCCCACTCTTGATTTTTTTCAAATATTATATATATATATATATATATATATATATATTTTTTTTTTGTCCCTTTATTTTAGAATTGCAATCTTTGACATCTATTTCTACTAATTAATTTATAATTATTCTAAGAACTAAACAATTGTAATGATATAAGCATCATAAGTGCTAAATAAGTATATATTTAAGACCTTCAAATTTCATTTGGTCGATCAGCTATGCGTATTATAATCAACTATTTTTGTTTAATACATAGTCAACCCTCTATAAGGGGGTCAAATAAATCTTCTAACTATGCCCAAAGCTTTGAGTTGCAAGCTGGAAACTATATTTCTATTTCAAATACTTAGACTCTTAATACAAATCGCACTCATCACTTATTCTTGCTCCATGGTCAGTTGGCCTCTCAAGTATGGATTTTTCTCACACTCCTTGTCTTTGGATTAGATTCTTCTTGAGCTTTAAGTGTTTTTTCTAAACTTTGCAACCTTCAATATACATCTTTAGTTGTTCCACCTTGGTGCTTTGGTTCATCTTTAGGCTTTTATTCCTATCTAATTTCTTCTAAATCCTCCAAAAAAATTCAATTGTCCCTTATTGGTAATTGTTTTATTCTTCTCTTCTTTTCTTTTAAATTCTACGAATTTTCAAAATATATTAATTAAAATATAAACATGTGCCATCTCAAACTATTAAGTGTTAATTTTATAAAAGACATATTATATATTCAACAAAAATATTTTTTTAATAGGCTTTAAACAAAGTCATTCCTTAACCTCAAGAAAATGGCTTCTAGGGCCAAAATACACAAGATCCATCTTAAATTGCCCACCTTTTCCTTGGGCGCCCCCCCACCAAGAAATAACTACCCAAAAAATGTAACTACAAAATGTAATTGATGCAAAAATATGACTAGCAAATATCACTTGGTGCTTTTTAAATATGTTTCTCATCCAAATTTTTCTTGGATTGCACCCAAAGAAAAAAATGTCACTACTATGGGGATATGATTGCAAAATATGATTAAAGCAAAAATACAACTAGCAATATGATTCAACGTTCTCCAAATATGTTCCATGTGAAGTATAATGCCAAAATATGACTGGCAGTCATATTTTGCAGGCATCTTTTTTGCCAAGGTGTTGGGCTCTAAGAAAATGATTGCGAGCAGCCGCTAATCATCTTTAGTCATATTTTTGCAGTCATAAAATACTTGTTTTCTTGTAGTATATGTTCTTTCCTTACAAGCAATTGCCAATGCAATTGTTGAATTTAATGTGCTATATTTTTATATTCAAAGAACAAAAGGTTTTATTCTAAGAAGGCCTTTATAATTTAGTTCATAGAATGGAGGAAAGAATGGATGGGTGGGGAGAACCTTCAAACATTATTGACAGTGATAGTTTCATGTAATAAGATTTTGTAATACTTTCATAGATTGTTTCAAGTTTAAATATCTATGAAATGAAAGATTGCAAAGATCACATCTACACAAATTATAAGAAAAATGTATATGTATTTCGTACCCATTTATAATATAAAATTGAAAAAATGTATGAGTGTTTAACAACACCAATATAACAATATCCATAAAGTATCATACTTGTTATCGTAAATAACAATGAAGAAAACCTAAAAAACCTTCTATGATTGTATAAAGCCCATCTAGAGTCAATCTAATTGATATTTATGGGGTTGCCTGTCATGCCACTTGGTCCTGCTTCGTCATCGTTTGCCCTTGCTTCCACAATGGGATCTTTATAAGAGTCTAGATTCAATCGTCTTTGTCTAGATTGAATTCCTCTTGTTGATCCATCCGTCTCCAGAATGGTCCTCATGAATTGAAAGTCCTTCATTTGTTGAAGGGCGTGGACTGTTTTTGGACTGTATTTGTCAAGCAAATAATCAATGGCCTTGACCTTGAAATTTTTTCTTCATACCGATTCTAACAGTTGAAGCATCTCATGAGAGGCAGATATTTTATATCCATAATTGTCTACAATACAAATCCCGTCATCATTTGTGACACGGTACCACATTGTACATGCATACACTATACAAAAATATATATTTGTTGACAAACTAGAGTTTTTTTTTATCTACTAATCCAGATGGAGTAGACTATATTTTTTTTACCTCTATTAGACAACTATTTGCCATTAATTCTTTTATTTCTATACTTGAAGGCATTTTAAACTTTGTTTATATATTTGAAACTGCTAAATGGAAAGGTGAAGTTTGATTTATCTTTCTTTTGGATTATTTTAAAGGATTTGAAGGCCACGTAGGGGATAGATAGAGTTATGGAAGAAAAGGGATGACCAATGGGTGAATTGTGGTTTATGTGGAATTTTAAAGACTAAAATCCACTTGCTTAGGTAGATGGGATGGAGAATGAAGTGGAGGGTCTTCTTCTTCTTCCTCATAGTTAGCTTGAAAAAACCGTGTCTTGGGAGAACCATAGTAGATTATACATAAAAAGTCTTGAAATGAAATTTTAAGAGGTTGTTCATCTTGTTTTGAAAATTTCAAAAATTTATCACTTACTCAATTTGGAGTCTTAGAATGAAAGTTATGCTTGATAAAGTGAGGAAGGGATAATCATCATGGAGTGAGAGGGCAAATTTTTTGAGGGCTCATAACTATTTGGTGAGGAGTTTTTTACCTTTGAGATTTGATGAGATTATATATTTAGTTGTTAGATTTCTAAAGAATTATCATTTTCTTAGTTTAGAATTAGAACACAAAAGTTATAAGCTTAGAGGCAAAGTAATGAGGGTTGCCTTTGACTTGAAGAAAGAAAACTTTGACCGACTATAAAAGTTGAAAAATATCATCTTTTGAATTGAAATTAAAAGTGTGTGTAGATTATTGTTTTATCTTTTTATAAAAACATCACAAGATCATTTTGAAGTTGGTATATGTGAGTTATGAACTCGGGGAGTGCACTTAATTCTACTACAACAAACCATGTGCGAACAAGTGGTTTCTAATAAACTATAATTTCAACCTAAAATTTTGAGCATTGTTTAATAATGATTAAAGATTTCTATTGCCAAAATTTCCAACTCAAATAAAATATGAAATGATTTCTAAAAGAGGTTGAAAATAAACTTAAATGGCATGTTTTTTAACTCAAATAATTATAGAGAACACATTTAGATGACCATTGAATCAATATTCAACTCAAAATGAGCTTTCAATAAAGAGTTATTTTAAGGAATTTTTTGTTCATTATTTAGACAATTTTTTTATATATAATATAGGAGTTTGAAAGTTATTTTTCAATTCTACAATGTATGTTTTTACATCAAAAATTTGTAACTAATTATTATTAACAAATAAAAATATCAATAATTCAAAATATAAACTTTCAAAGTAGAAAAATCTATTTATATTATATTTTATTATTTCTATTTAAAATTCAAAAAGTATATAGGGGGTTCAAGGTTTTGTTCGCACGTGGTTTTTAATGGATACTCTAAGTGAACTCCCCGAAGTCATGGACTTGAAAACAGAGTAGTAATTATTTGCTTTTGAATTTTGAATTTTGGAGGGAGTGAACTTCGATCAACTATAAAAGTCAGACATTATGATTTCTTGAGTTGAAATTTAGAAGATTTGTAGAAATTGATGTTATCTTCTCAAAAAAATATTATAATTTAAACTTGGAGTCTTAGAGAGGTTGTGGCACTCATATTAGTGACAGGTACTTCTTGAAAGGGAATTATGTAATTTATGTGCAACTTTTGCTACCTTTGTACAAACATGTGATATTTTATTTGTACTTTATGATACTTTATGGGGTTTATATGAGCATGTGCATAATTTTATTTGGTTACATGATCCTTCATTTTCTGAGCCAACTTTAGTTGTAGCTAAAAGCTCGATGTTTTTCCAAAGCAAGGCCTCTCTAATCGACAACGGGTTCTATCAAGGTCCCATAGCCATGATTTAAGGTGTGGCCCAAATTGGAATTGTTTAGTGTTTGCGTCCCAATGTCCATTGAAAGATTGGTAAAAGAAATTATGCTTTTTGAGACTGAATTTGTCTTTGAGTGGGATCAGGTTCCCTCACCCCTATACAATTGTATCCAGATTGTTCTCTCAACCTCTGCCCTCTGAGACCCTCGACTTTCGCAAATTGCCGTACTTGAAAGTTGAAATGCCAACTCTAGATAAGGTTCGTGCCCCATTTATCCCAAAATTCAGGAGCATTGAGCGGATTGAATTTCCAATCTGGTAGCATATATGAAACTAGGCCAAACAAGTGATACAAGTCTGTGGAAAGAAGCCTTGCATATAGTACACTGCCTACAACATACCATTAAGCTAATCACGAAAATTGGATGGTAGAAGTGGTTACATGTGTCCAAGTATTTTCCACCTTCAATGCCAAATTCATTGGTACAAATGGAGCACAACGTTCTGTGAAAGACAAAGGTAGAAGAAAATGGTCACAACAAATCTGGCTTCCACATAATATGTGGAAGTTTTAGCGTTTTCAAAATTCCAATTGTGTTGGAGGGTGAATGCATGGTTGACGGGCTCAAAATCGTGTCACACTTTTAAAAACTGCACTTATCAAATTTTCAAATGCGGTTTGGGTATACTAGAAAAATTTAACTTGAAAAAAAAAGTTCATTTTAGGGTCTTAAACTTGATTATGAACACAACTATGTTGTTGAATTTTTTTTGTGGCAAAATATGAAAGTATAGAGGACTTTTAAAAAAAGATGGGTGTGACAAATTTGCTGTCAGCACATTTTTCAAGGACTTTTTAAAGATGATTTAGGTTCTTAAATTCATACAAAGGACTATGATTCTAGTGGATGTTTTAGTAAGTTTTTACAAAATTATAATCTTGTTGTGTAAATACGTATTGAATGTCGGCAAAGGACTTTTTAATGACTATTCAAACACTGAATTTTATGAAGTCTTTTTCTTATAGCCAATATTTTTTTTTACAAAAATGATTTTTTCTAAGGTATAATGATTTTCAAGGTCTAGGGGCGCTCAAAAAGCTAAGGACTTTTTGAATTTTTTTTGAATTTGTTTCTTATAGAATTCACTTCCAAGTATTTCACTCCCAAACATTTTACTCACAAGAAAGGACTTTTTGGACTTGGACTTTTGCCAAAAATGAGCCACTCAACCATGCATCCACCCTGGAACTAGTCAATCAAGGCTATATTTGTTAATAATTTTTTTTTGTTGTTGTTGCCATTGGTTTTCTCTGCCATTTGTTCCTCTGGAAAAAGGTCATTTACATTGGCCCATGATGTTAAGCCGAAGACCCTCTCTTGATTGTGCTCGAAGTAATTGTTGGCCACCTTCTTGAACTCCACAGCCATTTGTTTGTTGCGGTCCAATGTAAAGATGCATGCCAACTTCCACTGATAATATTGTGCTACTAGCACATCCAAACAACTTTGAAGTTTGGCATTTTTGGTACGCAAGTTAGCTAGATCTTCACGGTTTTGGACCATTTGGGCCCCCTTTGCTTCCACAATCGATACGTTTGTAAAATGTAAAGGCGTCCATTCCGTCAAATGACAATGAATCATGCATTTTTGATGTGAATGCACCAACTTGTACCTCTGATAGTGTTGGAATAATTGGTTTGATAGGGTCTCTTGTAGGACTTTCTACCCCTTGAATTTTTGACCATAAACCTTAAGCACACCTTCTTGGATCAAGACCCTCATTTGTCATCTTAGCGACTTTTAGAGCTTGCTAAAGTTCCTCGATTTCATGTTCTCATTGGACAAGTATGTCACTCTTCTCCTTCACCTAGGCAATCAATAAGGCAGAATCATTATACAACTCATAAATGAGGACATTTTTTTCCTCCAATTTGTTGTTTAAAGTATTTATGGTTTCCGCGGAGGCAATACACTAGTAGAAAAAGGGGGTATCAATGACTGGCGCATATGACTGAAAAACCAGTCATATGTGACACATCTGACTGAGGAATTACTAGAGACTAAAATTACCATTGCAGTCATAGGGGAAGAGTCATTCATTTTTTTGAGTCATTTATTCTGACAGGTTTTTTCTCATCCGTTGGCTGATGTGGAAGCTCGTTACCCTTGTTGTTGACGAGTCTGATGATGTGGACGGCATAGCTGACGCAGCATGGCTGACGTGGAAAGGAAGAGTGACGTGTTCGATGAGTTGGAGGTGACCTTTGATTGGTTCAGGGTGATGTGGACGTCGACGTGGAAAAAGAACAGGTGGCTCTCCTCCCGGTCGTTGCATCAGTGTTAGTCATTTGGTAGTCATTGTCAGTCATTTTGTTGTCATGGGGTAGTGATTTGTTTGCTTAATGACTCAGTGATGAAGCGAATGTTGGGGCTCGGGGTTGCTATTGCGACATACTATATGACTTATGAATGACTCCAATAGTCATATACCAATTGTGGTGTAGTGATTCTTTGTAACATGCAGCCGGTGTTTTTGTTTAGGGTTTGGTTGTTAGTGAGTCATTCGCTTCACTTTTGGAACTAGAAAATGACTACAAAAATGTGATTGTAGTAGTGGAGAAGGTCAGGAAGTCCACCACGTGACTCAAAGTCAACTCATACATGACAGAAGTAGTCATTCCAGTGTCATGCGTCAATCATACAACACAAAAATGAATGCCAATATCAAGATGATTTATGGATGATTATAGAAATGAAAGCATGAATGACTGCGTGCTGATTTGTCATTTAGTGTGCTTCGAAATGTGACTCACCAAAGTGCCTCTGACCTAGGCCAGCCTGTTTTTTACACTGAATCAAGCACATGGAGTCTCTTTTTTCCCACCAAGATGCATTTGGCAGAACTACAACATGAGCACACTATCTTGTAATAAAATCTCCTCTATATGAAGGAACACAACACAAGCAAAACCTATCATCCATCCATATATGCAATGTCTGTATCATTTAGCTGATTTGATGAATTTTGCATCCTACTGTGCAGGAGAGGTGCGATCTCCAAGCAAAAGAAGAAGTCTATCTTCAAGCACCTCATCAGTTGCTTGAAGAAACAACTCTGCCTTCCTTGTATCAAGAAGACGCCTCTCTGCTAAGGGTAATTGAGCATATTTCTTCTCAAAATCTTTGAGCAACTCAGTTGGACCCATATTGTTGCCCGGTTGTTGCTCGACCCACTCAAGGAAGGATCTTTTTGTCATCATCTCTGAGTCTTCTTCAAAGAACTCGTCTCGCAAGTGCTCAGCAAATATTGCCCAAGAAACAACACCCGCACGAATCTCTCGTACTCGTTCTCTGATGTCAGGGACAACCGCCATGTCAAACGTCTGCAACATGCGGGCCTCATCGATTTGTTGTACTTCCATCTCACAGATGTAAGTTCTCAAGAACTTGGAAATGTTTTTACTGTCAAATCTCCCAATCTTGGCAACAACAGACTTGAGAGCCTTGGTAGCATCATGCCCACCCTGGTTGACTCTCTGTTGTTGCATGAATAAGGTGAAAGCTCCCAAAAGATCCTCCATAGGAACTTGAGGATCTCCGGTACTTCTTTCACCAATATCATCTCCATGGTCTCCCATCTTCAACTCAACAACCGCCCCTAAGCTCTCTCAGTGGAAGCACCAAATGTCGTGTAGAGAGGAGCGCGCTTAGGGAACACACGAGGTGTCTGGCTGCAGGTTGTGAGTGTAGATGAAAGGTAAGTAACAAAACTTGAATCTTCACTTAATCTTTTCTTCAATCTTCGCTTGATCTTCACTTCAATCTTCCGTTGACCTATCCTGTGGTGGTTCTATAGGGCCAAAGGTAAGGGTGTGTTATAAGAAACAAGGCCTCGGACGGGTAAAACGGGACAGCCAAACCACGAGTTGGCCGTCCGAAAGATTGGCTTCTAAAATCAAACCCACGGTGACCAGGAAGCGCCTTTCACCGGTGGGAACAATAAATAAGATCGACCATGTGGGCCATTAACCCCACTTCGTCGCCACAAACACGGAAAGGAGCGCTTACTGGATAACCACGGCTCGCAACAAGTTTACAATGCAGAAATTGAATTGCAACTAGCCTCCAAATCCGGCTAGGAATAACAGAAATGAAAACGAACCACAAGCCACAACACACTGGAGACCTTCAAAGCTCTTCAAATCTTCATCTTCAAGTCTTTAAGCCTTCACATCTTCAAAAATATCTTCAAAAATATCTTCAAAACTCTAAAAGAACTCCAACTTCACCCTCAAACTACCTAAACTCCACTCAAAAAGAAAAGGCAGCAGACCTTCCTATGCTTCCATACTCATAACTTTTGCATTTCTTCTTCAAATTAAAAGATTGATAGCTTTTCTGAGAGCTAACAAATTTTCCTATCACTCCTACAACTTTCAAGTCACTCCAAAACTCTGTCCAACTTCTATGACCTCTCAAAGTTTCGGTCCATATATGGTAAAAACAAGAGACTCTCTCACCTTCTCACACTCACAACTCACTCATAAATGCTCCAAATTGAATGAATGATAGCTTTATAGAAAGCTAACAACATGTACTACACTCCATCAAAGTTTCATTCTAAAAAAAAGACCTGTCTGTTTTCTATGGTCGGTCGAAGTCTCAGCCCCTCTTCATAGGAGGCAGCAGACCTCCCTCCACTCAAACAAGCACAAATCTCAACTCACAACTTCAAATAAAGCAAGAGAGAACAATTTGGAAAGCTAACAATATGATAAACAACTCCTCCAATTTTCATTACCAAATTCCAAAAACCCAATACCCAATGAGCCTCCAAACACTCGGTTCCCCCAAAACAACATTGGGAGAGAAGATGAATAGTGTCCATCTTTTCCTCCCCTTTTCCAACACCTTTTGCCCCACCTAAATAAGTGTACATCAGCCCTTAACTCCCTCCTAAAGTCAACTTACACCTAATGGCCTTCATATTTGGCCCCACATCTAAATCTTTATCTTTAACTTAGAAGAAAAATCACTTCAAAGTCCAAACTATTTCCATTCTTTCCTTCTACAACTATAACCAAACAAAATAGTTTCAACAAAATACTTCAAATATGGATTGAAGTACTAACATTAAACCAATGCCTATTAGAGGTAAAAAAATAGAATTCCAAGACTATTTTTTACTCCATCTGCAAGAACTTGAGAATGCGCTTGATAGTCGCAGCGATGTAATCAATACGACCCGCCTTCGTTAAAGGATTCACTGGCCCTTCTAACCAACGATGGTGACCACGACTTCCTTCAGTAGGCTTCATCATACAGTAATATTGATCAACGTTGAGACCTTCGAAACATCCTTTAAATGTCACATCTCGACTGCCAAGCTCAACACATCAACCTGCAACAAAATCACCAGTGCCCGAGCGTCACGTTGAAGATTCCCGTGCCATTGCCGCTCCACACGAGGTTGCTTTGGCGGACGAGAAGGCCCAGCTTCTTCTTGTAGACGCTCATGCGGCGGCGCAAGACTTAGTGGCAGAAGAGGTTGATCCGGTAGTTGTGACAATGAAAATTCAAATCCAGGCTCCGATTCTACTTCTTCCTCTTGGGACTCTGAAAAAACCCTCCAGTTCGACATTCTGACTAAAAAGTGGAAAATTAATATCACTAATGGACTTCAATGAAACTCTAAAGCAAAGCCGTCCTTTTAAATAGATAACATGAACCTCCACGAAACGTCATCTTGAAGTTATTCAACAAAATAGCGTCACCATGAAGTTGCTCAACAATACATATTATAATATGCTTTTATACTATGAACAAATTTACAACATGACAACGTTGAATCCAATTGTCCGTAGACAAGCACCCAGAAATCTGTATATCAGTTTAGGCAAACAAGGAATTAAAAATCCCAAACTTCTTTTCAATGAGGAGGGTCTACACCTACGGGAAAAAATTTAAAGCTATCGGTTGGCAGCATTCAACCAATCGGAACTTTCATGACACCTGAACTGTAAGCCTTTGCAAAGAGGAGGGCCAATCGAATCGTAGACAAACAACCAGCGGCGCAGAAGTAATGCTCAATTACAAGCAAGGAATCAAAAATCTGAAGCTGCCATTTCTACAAGGAAGGAGTGACAAAAAAATGAACAATGAAAGGGGTTTGGTAGCATTCAGCCACCTTCTACTACAATTAGAGGCACTCCTACCTAAATCATCAGCCCTCGTTCACTTTCTCATTGCTAGAGAATAGCCACAAACAAATAATCAGATGAAAAGCACGCACAAGCACAATCCACCTGCAAGCGCAATGTACAACAACAGAATCCAGAAGTAGCGCAATCCAGACAGGCAAAACCAGAACATTGGAATCCAGAACTAGCGCAATTCAGAGCTAGCACAATCCACAACAAGAAATTGAAACCACCCACAAGCAAAATTGACAACACCGGAAGAAAACAAGTCGCCACAGGAATTCCCCACAGATGGCGGCATTTGTCTGCCTCCACAAGGGGAGAGAAAAAATCTTGGCTGTCCATGCGTGGTTCAGGTGGTAGGAAATGAGGACACGTATACAGGTGCAATAAATGCGAGGCGACAGTACATAGTTCTTCATTATTGAAATTCTACTAGACTACTACTGCGGTGAACTCATGCAACAAAATGACTCCCGAAATGACTTCCCAGATGCCGAACAATGACCAAAAAATGACTACCGCCAAAACTGTGAACAAATTGAGTGTAATTTAAAGCTGCCAGTGGAACCCTAAGGCGCACACTGTTGTCTTCACTGCCTTGCACGCTTAGCAAACGGACATGGAGATCAGAATTGGGGGGGGGGGGGCGACTCACAAATCAATAGCAACCCTCTTCAATGGCTCCATGTGTATTTGTAACAACTTCTTGCGTGCATCATAAGTAAGCTCATACTCTGACTTCTTATTCTCTCCACTAAGTTCCATAGTATTGTACTCACAGATGTAGGCATTGGATGCAAAGTAGAACTTCAGCTATAGAAAAACAAACGTTTGAGAGAGAAGAGCACATGAGGAGGTGATCAGATTAGCAGTTGAACACAGACATGACCTGATTAAGGACAGCAAGCAGGAACTTTGATAATGCAAAGGTGAGCTTGCTTGATTTATCACTCAAATCTGATTGCTAATGCATCATTGTGAATTTTGATTTCAAACTACACTATTCTATGTCATGATGCTACACTTTGATTCATCACTCAAGCAATGATGGTCATCATGCAAGAGTTTGATTCTCCACTTAAGTAATCATGCTTATGATCCTACAATCTGATTTTGCTTGATGAATTCTGAGGAAGTGACTAATTAAGGTGGCTATCATTGGAATCAAATCATGCCATTAATGGCCCACCTAGCTAGGTACAGTTGGTGGTTGGCTTTATCAAGGCTGGCCTTAATTGCACTAGTGTGAGGTTTTTAATTCTATGTAGTTAAATTTGTGCAACATTGTTGCTTCACACATGAAGATCTATACATGAATGTGGAGAAGACAACTCACTACTTTCTAGGCTGCTGGATAGACCAGAAGACACTGCCATATTTTAAATCTCATAAACACTAGGTAAACCCTGACAGCCCCCATTTGTTGTCTGCCAGTGCTGCAGTTATATACAGATTGAAAAAATGGCTGGATTTGTCTGACTTCTGAGGACATTGCCAACAACAATTCCCTGAAGCCGCCTTCATTGCTGTTTTTCACGTATATGCAAAGGCAATCTGTGTATTAGTTAAATGACTAATGACTATTTGATATTTGTGGTGCATATATAATTCAAATGTACTCCAATAGCAACCGCTGTAATCTACGTCGCAAAAAATGCAACGGTATGACAGCTCTAGAGAGTATTTCCACAATGCCCAATACTGCATCACTTGTTGGAGCCATAAAATTATTTGCGGAGGATCATTTGTTGGCATGTGCACAGTATTAGCAAGATACATATGCAATGAATCTCCATTGTTTGTAGAAGTCTTCAAAACATGTGTTTTGATATTTTTTTTATGTCACAGATGCACTAATCTAACTTCACATACGCCTGCCAATATATGGAAGTGTTATATGTACTGGAGTCTGCTCTTCTAGCTTCTACCAACCCGTTCTATTCCTTAACATGAAAAGCAATTACCTACAAAGCATGCGGCAATGACTTCAATTATCTCTTCACTTAACAATTACCACTCATGTATGACTAAATTAATAAGCAAGAAGTTACCGAGAGAATGACTGAACTGCCACTATACTTTCACTAGTCCTAGTCAGACGTGCCAACGTGGAAATTAATTATTTAATTTCCACCAAGTATCCATTAAGTCAATCTATAGTTCTTCCTTAGTCATGTAAGGAACCATTAAATGACTAGAACACCACTATAGTGCTCCACGTCCTAGTCAGACGTGCCAACATGGAAATTAATTATTTAATTTCCACCAAGTATCCATTAAGTCAATCTACAATTCTTCCTTAGTCATGTAAGGAACCATTAAATGACTAGAACACCATTGCAGTGCTCCACGTCCTAGTCAGACGTGCCAGCGTGGAAATTATTTTTTTATTTTCCACTGAGTGTCCATTAAGTCATTCTACAGTTCTTCATTAGTCATGTATCAAACCATGAAATGACTAAAACACCACTAGAGCGCTCCACGTCCTACTTAGATGTACCAGTGTGGAAATTATTTACTTCAATTTCCACGTAGTCTTTACTTTGTCATTCTTTAGTTTCACCATAGTCACATACGTCGCTTGGTATATCACTTCACTACTGAAGTATGACTTGCCTCAATCCACATCAGCAGAAGGGCACAGATCGCAGACAGAGTCCTAGATGAAACCCGTTCTCATTGCTGGCCTCATCCGGACGTCATCCACTATTAATTTCAACGACTGGTAAATGACTTCCATACTTGACACGTTGGATTTGGCGCCATTATTATGACTCTCTGTCATTGATCTGTCCCCTCTTAGTAACTAGTCATAAATTGACCGGTTACATTTGACCCCTTTTTCTACTAGTGATAGCAACTGCTTTCATTGCCACATTTTGTTTGCCTATCGCTACATCCACAAGAACTTCATCCTAAGCACTTTGTAGAGCCTTTTTTTTTGGCATGTTGTTGTGCCCTATGGCCAAATGGATGTGACGGACTATGTGCCCCATATGAGTCACTATCTAAAGGTGAATCCTACATGACGTATTTGACAAGTGGCTTCATCTGCGTCCTAAAACTGCCCAAACTGCCTTGAAGATATCTTTTCACCCCCAGTGGTCTAAATCCATTTTTGGTGTTGGAATTTAAACTTTGACTCTGACATCTTTCAAAATAGACTAGTCCACTTGCTTTTGAAGCTTGATTTCTGTGTGGACACCTCGTGCAATGAAAAGATTGACTTCATTTCTTTTCACATTGGGCCAATGTATACAACTTGGTACACCTTGATGCAACAATTGTTGAAGGCTTCATTCATGTTGTACTTCAAGTTAGCCTTGTGAAAATGTCGGTGGAATTTGTGTAGTTTTTTAGGAAAGACCTTATCAATATGGCACCATTCTATGTATTGAGTGCAGTTGTTCGCAATCCAAGGGTCAGATATGTCCGCCCATCCCTTGAATGCAAGCTTTGTCAGATTTCCAAGCACGTGTATGCTCTTGTGCTGTTTCTGTCCTAGACGTTTTCTTAATTTGTCTTATTCTACTTTCGTCGGTCTTGTTGGTGTCTCCATTGCTAGTGAAATTTGAAAAAAATATGCATGGATGAAATCGAATAAGACCCCACAATGATGCCTAGGCAACCAACTCAAGAAAATTGGAGGGCAAGAAAATTTGTGAGACAAACTATGAGGTGATGGGCAAGGACTTATATGGCTGGCCAAGCCGCCGAGGGTGCAAGTAATGGGTGGGGACTGAATTGTACATGGGTGTGGATGCAAGGGAAGAAGCGTAGACACACTAAAGTCCAGGCGTGGATGTAGGGACAGTATTGGAAAGCGACACAAGTTAGGACGCTGATGTAATTGTATCTGCGCGAACTTAAGGGCCAAGGTGCAGATGTAATCAAGTTTGAACGCAGACTTGAGGGTTGAAGCATGGATGCTATCCTTATTGGATGTGGGCCTAGGGAGTCTAGATATAAACTCGACTAGGTTTGGGCGGGGACCTAGTTGAGTTTGTTATGTGTCAGGTAGGGACTTAATAACATTTGGGCGAGGACGTCCGGCTTGCAAAGGTAGGGAGGACAATAAGAACGTGCGAACCAACTTTCTTAGCACCTAAAGTTATACCTCATCCAACTATTACACTTGTTGACTTCGTAGCCATGTGAGGTCTTATTATCTTGTGGAGGTTAGGGTTGGATTCTTATCTTGTGCCTTGTTATTTATGTTGAAAATTGAAGAGTGATTGCACCTAGCTCTAATCAATCGCTACAAATAGAATACAAATTGTCTAGCCAAGTCAAGGTAGTAAAGATGTTTGTAGCTATTGATTAGAGCTTTTATTTGGGCCTCTTGCTTTTAATAAAGTAAAATTAAATGACTTCCAAAAAAGAGCTAAATGTAGCCTTCTAAATAGTGTTCAAATAATAGTTTTATATTTTTATTACTTGACACTTTGAATTACATATGATTGTGAGAACTTTAAATTTGTTTTGTGAAAAATTATAATTGTTATCATTTTTGTTGCAAAAATTGAACATAAACAAGTAAAAATAGCAAAAACAATTATTTCAAATGGTTTGAAATATTTTTAAGAGATACATGTAGCAATGGAGATTATTGTGAGAAAACTTCAATTGGTCATTTTATTTTTTACAATCACAACAACACAACAAAAAGTATGAAGTCAAATTCATCCTATGAAACCAAATTTATCACTTTATTTAATAAATATATCAAATTTTGATTTTTTTCTTAGTAGAAAAATAAATTTTCCATTTGTGTTTTAAAAAATATATTTTTTAATTAAAAAACAATTTTTTGTGATATTTTAAAACTAAAGTTGGAAATCAAATTATATCAATTGTAATATATATTATAATAGAATAAAATGTATACCATAAATAAAAGGTAGCATGAAAAATAAAATTTTATAATTCAAATATAAAATACATTTAAAAAAATATGAATGAAAAATACACCAAAATCTCTTTGTTGGATTTTAACAAATAGAACTTTTTATTGCAATAATTCTTTT
This sequence comes from Antitrichia curtipendula, assembly GCA_951230915.1. Classification (NCBI taxonomy): domain Eukaryota; kingdom Viridiplantae; phylum Streptophyta; class Bryopsida; order Hypnales; family Leucodontaceae; genus Antitrichia; species Antitrichia curtipendula. The sequence continues at coordinate 9,207,077 of OX579640.1, forward strand.
AATTTTTGATATTTATCAAAAAAATTAAATGGAATACAAACAACACTTGTTAAGCTTCAATTTATCAGTTTAAACCAAATTCTAGAAGTAGTTTTTTGGAAAGTTACAATCAAAGTTGACCAAGGCCTCGAGGGGTGCACTTAATTCTACTACAACAAACCATGTGCAAACAAGTGGTTTCTAATAAACTATAATTTCAATCTAAAATTTTGAGCACTGTTTAATAATGACTATAAGTTTCTATTGCCAAAATTTTCAACTCAAATAAAATATAAAATGATTTCTAAAGCATGTTTTTCAACTCAAATAATTATAGAGAACACATTTAGACGATCATTGAATCAATATTCAACTCAAAATGAGCTTTTAATAAAAAGTTATTTTGATGAATTTTTTGTTCATTTTTTAGACAAATTTTTCTTATATAATATAGGGGTGTGAAAGTTATTTTTCAGTTCTACAATGTATGTTTTTACTTCGAAAATTTGTAACTAACTATTATTAAAAAATAAAATTATCAATAATTCAAACCATAAACTTTCAAAGTAGAAAAATCTATTCATATTTATATTTATTTATTTATATTTATTTATTTATATTTATTTATTTATATTTAAAATTCAAAAAGTATATAGGGGGTCCAAAGTTTTGTTTGCACATGGTTTTTAATGGATATTCTAAGTGAACTCCCCAAGATCAAGGCACATCTACTTTTGGGATGCATGGACCTTTAGGGGTTAATTGAGCTTGAGGGGAATTTCATTGGTTAATTGTGGACTTCATTGCAAGGGGCGGGGACTTAATCAAACAATTTGGGACTCAATCGGCTAGAGGGGGACTCAATTGAACAGTTGAGGATTGAATTGGCAATGTATAGGACGCGGACGCTTTGGTTCGGGTGGGAAAGTAATGGCATCTAGATACATGATAACGTTCCCGCCTACCCCACTAAGTTTTTGTAAGGTTCAATTACGTTCTATCTTTTTCTCCCTTGCCAAATCCGCTCATGATGCCTCCTACATTAACTTGGTCAGTGGCCTAATAATGAAGATTGAGGGAGTTTGGAGCATGGACTTCATACCATATCCAATTTCTTTGCGTTTTTTTCCATCAGAAATTTCTTGGGATTGGAAGGCAATTGTGTACAAAGAATTCATTTTTAATATGGTGTGGACGTTCAATTATCCACCCTTGGTAATTAGACGTACACAAATATGTTCTTATTTAGTGTGGAATTCCTACTCTAAATGGGTGCCTAACATTGGTCCATTATGTCTTCCAAGAAATAGAACTTTTTTTAAAAGTTCGTACGTGACCCCTTATTTTATAAAAGTGTCGCATCTAGACTGACGTACAAAGATGGAGCTTGGCCGTCTAACTAGTTTTCTAATAATAATAGGATTAGTCTAAGTTTGTTGCTCCTAACTCTTGTAGTAGGTGAAGTTTGACCGCTACTCGGTACTTCAAACTAATCCCCTAATTTTTCCTACTTCTATCTTGAGTTGATATCTCCTTTATGGATCTATGCTACGTCACTTCTACCTAAGTCTAAACCTAAGCGCCTGTTGGGCATATCTATTCTACTTGTTGATCCGTGGTTTTCTTTGGTTAACCTTGGTTACAATCTTTTTGATATTTTACACTTAGATCTCGTTGGACCCTTTTTGATTTGCTCCTCTACTTAGCCTTTTAATTTAATCCCTAATTCTATTTCTAATTATTTATTGGTTTAACTTCCCAATTTAGTTTCTATGTTGTTCCTAATTTTTTATTTACCTAATCCTTCTAAATTAATTTCTAAATTTGTCCCTAATTATCTATGGTTGATTTAAATTATTTAAATAGGTGGAGAGATTAGTAGCTTGCCTTGACTTGGAGTTTCCAAAGGATGTTGTCAAAGTTCCCTCTTTGCTTGCCATTTTCTTGTTTTCTTCTTTCTCTTTCTTTTTCTTTTCTCTTACACTTGTTTGAGTTTTGCACTAAGCGGGGTTCAAATATCCGATGGAATTTCAAAGATGACAATGATGCAATTTCAAATGAGCCCTTATGGTCAACCGTCCCTAAGCCCAAGGGGATTGACTACCTCTTATAACAATCTCAAAGATCAATGATGTGAGGTGGTTGAGCCGCCCAGTGACAACCTAACCTAGATCTAATGAACCAAATGAATTAATCTAGCCTTCTCTACTTGGTTGTTTCTCTTGGTGAACCTCAATGCCTTGGATATTTGGAAACTAAACAAAATCCACCAACATGGATATTTGAAAACTAAGTGGTTTAGTTCCAAGAGCTAGCATGAATGCCGAAGACTAGTTCGTGGAAGATTTAGAGGCCCAAAATTTCACCAAGAGCATGTTGCGTTGAAATACAACAACCACTCTTACTATCTAGCCTCATACTCCACTATGATCTAAAATGATATCTTTTGGCAATCCATGATATTGATAAATATTGTCTAAAAAAAGTTGTGTTGTATCTTCTTCAATGATTGTCTTTGTTAGTCGGTTATTTAATAACATATATAGTATCAAAAGAACTTGCTGGTGATAAATTGGTATTGAAATTCATAGAAATTGAAGACCAGGGTTGTTGAGGAATAGGTAATGGTTGTAAAAGTACATATAGGCAATGTCATGGATTCTTGGATCTTGAACAATTTTCACAAGAGAGTACAAAATCTTTGACAATCTTCCACATTTGAGGCCACCAAAAATCTTGAGATATGAGTTCTAACATCTTGTTGAATCCAAAATGTCCAACAGTTGGAAAATCATGACGAGATTAAAAAGCTCAAAGGCGTAAATGACCCTTTGTAATGTATAAGCGTTCTTCAAATACAAGAGGTCATCCAAAAACTTGAATTTGTCGTGGTCATTATGTGATGAACACTTGACGTTGAGAATTAGAGGATCTAGAGTTGATGCTGTCCAAACTTGTTTAAGAACTGATGAATCATCAAGCATTGCCACAACCATTGCACAAAGTTGATATTGATCAGGTTTAAGTAAAATCATTTGTTGTTGGTCATATGATGCTTCTCCTTCTCTAGGTGCTAGATATGATCTTTTGCATAGGGCATCTAACAATCCTTGTTATTTTTCAGGGTGATAATTGATGATGAAGTTGAAACGAGATAATGACATGTTCCAACCAGGGTTTGCGAATTTCAACATCCAGGGCAAAATCGCGTTCATTTTTTGGACGACCAAAAAATGGGAACGTTGCGTCCTCATGTGCCATCTGCCACCGTATATTGTGTAATGGGCAGACAACAGACAGCGGCGGTCCCCCCGAAACTTTTTGTTGTCCACCCACTTGTCCGCCGTCCGCAATTGGTTGTCTCCTATTCGCCATTTGCCGTAAAACGCAGAAATTGTGCTGAAAGTAGATTTTCAAACCTTATTTTAGCATAGTAGTTTATCTTTTTTCAAAAAACTTTGAACTAAAGAAAGTTTGGTTATTAAGCTAAGTTTTATCTCCAAAAGTCCGTTTGAGGTATTGACACTTCAACTAAAAGTTATGAACAGATTTCAGAGAGGGTTGGAAGGGACATTTTTTCTTACATTTTCAAACACCCTCTTTGAAATCTTTCCACAACTTTTAGGTGGAGTGTCAAAATCTAAAACGGATTTTTGAAGATAAAACTTAGCTTGATAAAAAACTTTCTTTAGATCAAAGTTTTAAAAAAAAAGATATCCTACTATGCTAAAATGAGGTCTAAAAATTTATTTTCAGCACAATTTCGGCGAATAGCCAACGGCCAATTGTGGACGGCAGACATGTTGGCGGACCCTATCCACCTTTGCTAAAACATTAAATTCTAAAAGGCACAGATTTGCATCCAAACACTGCTATTCAATGCTACAAGCATCCAATACAGCATTAATGTATGCAAGAAAGGGTAATTTAAGTTATTCTTCTACAAATTTAAACTCGTATTCTAAATCCTATACCCTAAACCTTGAATCTTCCATTAGTTCCAAAAAACATTGATGCAATGTGCTGAATATATTTGATCTTCAATTCTTTTTAAATGTCATTATCAGAATGTACTACATATGAATCTCACAACCTTATTCATATATGTTTCTAATGTTTTGTTTTTTCTCTTCGTCATTTATTATGCTCCAATGTACAAATATGGAACATGCAATTATAACTAGAAGTGTTTTTTTAAGTTTTGTTGTAAAATGCATTGATAGTTTGAAACACCAAGGGTATACATAGTACAAGCAATTGTATTATTTTATTATTCTATTAGAAGATGCTACTAGAAATGCTTTACTTAAGCACTTTAATACAATTTAATGTAATTTAATGTAGCTCAATATTAAATATTGCATTCATACAACAAAAAAATAATTGAGGTTATTTTTTTACACCCTTATACGTATATTTACATCCTAAATTATAAACTGTCAACAATATACCTCATACCAAAAATATTGGTGCTTTGGTAGTGAAAAATGTGGTTGACCTTCAAATATGATGCCCCCTCATGAACAACAATTATGGACCTCATTCATGTACATTTATAATATACTTCTACATCAAAAATGATATTATCAATTCATGTTGTTGTAATATGCAAATGTGAAACGTACAATTTTGATTTGAAGGATTTCTCTAAATCTAGGCTTAGCCGCTTAGGCCTTAGGGTGCATGCCAAATTCAAAAGATCAATACCACTATACTACAATTGTACAAGGGGCAATTTTATAATTTTACTAGATGGTGCTATATTGGAGAAATGGATATCAGTTTATCACCCATGTCCATGTAAATTTTTTTAGGTTCGAACATGTATATTCTGTAATATTCATTGATTTTTCGAAATAATTGTACTCTAGAGCTTTAAAGATGAATATGAATTTCATTGGAGCACATTGGACAAGCGAGAACTTCTACCGGACAAGCGAATCAAATGGACGGGCAGGTGAGCGGTCTGTCCACTGTGACAACCTTGCATATGGTTAGCCTAACAGATATTGACTACCATTTTTGGCCCCACAATTAATTTTTTGATCATTATCTTTAAACTATATAACCCCAAAGTTCAACTAGAAAGTAATCTATCTTCATCATTGCCTCCTTCAATTCTACAGCTTCATATACATGCCATTGAAATTAGAAATATCTCCAAGTATAAAAATAAAAGAACTAGGACTTAACAATTTTCTAGTAGAGGTAAAAAGAACAAAGTTCTAAGGAAAGCATTACTTCATCTATAAGAATTTGAAGATGCATTTAATAATAGCTATAATATATTTTATACAATTTATTTTAATAAAAAGATTGACCATCTCTTCTAGCCAACGTTGGTGGCCATACCTTTTTTTCTAAGCCTAACTATACAATAATATTGATCATCATTGAAAGCCTCAAAACACCCTTCAAATGCAATGTCATTTCTTGATTGTTGAGTTTGACATATGCAATTTTCAATAAGATCACCAAAGCCCAAGCGTTACATTTAAGGTTTTCGTGTCATAATTGCTCCATGCAAGGTTGTTTTGGCAATCAAAAAGGTTTGAATTCTTCTTGTAGACGTTCAAGTAGCGTTACAAGTTTTAGCGGCAAAAAAAGAAGATTTGGCAGTTGTGACCAAAAGAATTTAAACTCACGCTCTGGTTGAGGCTCTACTGTTTGTATTAAGACTCAAAAAAAATCCTATAGTTCAACAAACTAAAACTTTAAAAAGTGGAAATGGGGACTAAACTCAAGAACAATGAGATTCTATGATATAGAAAGATTATTTCAAACTAATGAGGCTCTTTGGTTGTTCTTTTCTCTTAATAACTGATTCATACATGCTAGTGAGAAGGTGTTATCTTAAAGGCACTTCAAGGATGTAATCCTTCCCTTTGTATGATTACAATGAAAATTCATTGAAATAACATATAAATATATAATTTTACATAATGTCTGCATTTCCAATGTGACAACATGTCAATTTTATAATGGTAAACAATGAACATTTAACCCCTAAAGGATCATGATTATGTTTTCACCAAAAATATTTTAAAATTGCCATTTTTAATACAAGTACCAAATTTTAGAAGAATTTTTTTTTTTGAACACATGTATCTGTGGGATCTTGTAGGATGTTGGTTTGAAAATATATGGAATAAATTTCAAAAATTTCCACCATATAGATTGCTAGATACATGTGTCATTTCTAATGCATTAGAAATGACAAAACTTTTTTTTTTCGCCCTGCAAAAAATTGGGCACCTACACTTTACAAGGTCACATTTTGTATGAAAAAATGTCCAAAATGGTGTGCTTCTTTGGATTCATTCTTCATAGCAAATTGGCTTCATGCTTAAAAATTTTCAGGTTATTTGCAATTGTATAATATATAGGAAAAAATAGTTTGTAGAAAGAAGTAGAGAGTGATTCAAAATACAAAATTGTTAAGAATTTAGTTATGGAATTGAAAAATGCCAATCCCAATGGTTGCAACATTGTAATAAACATTCTAAATCCTATGATTTTATTTTATTTCAAAAATATTGAAAATTGAGTAAAATGAAGGAGTTCAAATTTTATTTTAGATTAGAGAATCCATATCTGCCTGCAAACTAAAACTCCTCATAACTTTTGACTCATTGATCAAAAGGGAATGATTTGAAGCTTTTCACGTATATATAACTCTAGAAAACCAATTTCAATTTTTTATTTTTGAAAAAGGTGATTTTTTTAATCTACTTGAACTACCCATTTACAAAAGAAAGTAACATATTAGGCCATAACTTTTGGCTTGTATTTTCAAATGTCATGAAATTTAGTGCATATGAAAGATATTCCTTGTTCTAACTTTCTATTAAAATTTCAGCCTAATATATGCAAATCTCTAGTCACACGACTCACACATACCTGCCCAAATTTTCTATGTTGCCAAAAAATGCATGTTGGTCCTTTAGGGGTTAAGTACCAATAGATACATAGAAGAGCAATTATGGGTTGTTTATAGAATGTTTGTGACTCTACTCTATGAGTAGTTTTATAATTTTAGGATAGACTACTTTAAAAATTCACATAAATTATAATTTTGATCAGAAAATTATAATTCCATTAAATTTTGGGTTTGATTTGTGAAACAAGCGCACACTTTTGAAAAATATGTACCTCTATTGGAATTGACCCTTGGATATCCTGATTGCTAATCAAGGTGGTAACAAGCTTGTCTACCTTAATCCTCAAGGACTAAGGAGACATAATGTGTCATCTTTAAACTTTCAATGGTAAATTCTTGGTAGGGTGAAGCAAACTTCAATATTTTGTAAAGTAGGATTTTGTATAATAACAAGTTGATATACTTGTTTCACTTTTTTTATTTTCAAAATTTCAATGTGAGAAATATTTTAAAATTTATTTATGAAATATATTTTCTTACAAAAGAGGAACAAACATAAAAAATTTATAGTAGTAAGAGTAGTAGGGATGGAAAAAAAAAAATTCTTGGACATTTCTAGTCTTTGGTTTAAACAAACAAACTGGGTCTTGAAGTAATTCTTTCAAAGTTGTAATTAATTTTTTTTTTTAAATACAAGATCCAATCTAGTGTAATTATGAACATAAAATAATAAGAATGATTCTAATTTTTTTAAAGATGTTTCAAATAATATACTAATAATATCATTTGTTAAATTTTAAAAACTAACACGTATCTAAGTTTTTTTAAAATTTGAAAGATCTAATTTGGTCAGTTTTGACTTTCTACTCTTTTTATTTGAAAATGTATACAAATATGAGAGAGGTTTTTAATTTTAATTTTTGAAAATTAAAAAATACTACATTTGCTTTAGTTTTCAATACTTTTTTTTTTGGAAGGTGGATAAAAAAACATTATTCATCTTCTCATCATTTTCCCCCCCCAAATTGTATTTTTTGCCTACAAGTTGATCATCCAAAATTGTTATTATCTAAAAAATCAATAGTCAATATTTTTCACAATTAATTATGTGCATACTAAAAAAAAAAATTTATTTAAGTATGATTAAAATAACATTAGATAAAATTCAACTAGTTTCAAGGGTTGTGATTTCCCCCGAGTTCTTGGACTATGGGAACTCAACCACAACAATAAGTTGACGTGGCCGAGAGACTGCCACGTCAAATAATAATAAAATTATTTTTTAGATATTTAAAAATATTATTTTATTATTATTTTCACATTATAATTTATTCTGATCAACACTAGCTAATTTACAGCATTGGGAACGGGCCTGAAATGGTCCTCCAATGCCTCCAAAAAACATCTTATGAAAATTCCAAACACGTTCATGTGCAAAAAAATATCAAAATAGGACAAGTCATTGAAAACCTCCATTGTCAAGAAGTTGTTAGGCCTAATAGGATTAATTCCAAGGTTCTGCCCTTGGCTTCCACCATTTGTTCTTTGTAAATTGCTTAGAGTACTGATAAACTCCCAGTTACAAAACAAACCCTTTAAAACTCAAGAACCTTTTTTTATGTTGATGTGGTTTTAATATGCAATGCCTTTTCTATTTGCTTTTCTAAAAATACAAATAAATTCTTCAAATAAAATAGTACAATCATTGTCATATATATCTACTCAGGTAAGTGCATTCATCATTGACACTATCAACAATCGAGAAACTTTACTATCATTAAGTATGATTTATTTTAATTAAACATCGATAAAATAAGTTATGAAAATTTGGAGATCGTAATTGTGTAAGTTCTTTGTCGGTGCACAAAGCATAAATAATTCCATGTATTGGAGTTATGTAGGCTTTTCAATTTCTATGACCAATAACAATGTGTTATCCATGTACTGAATGCATCCGCAAAGGACAAACGCTAAAATTTCAAGGTATTGTTTAAGGAAGCAACAAAAATTAACACTACACTCTCCTTGGCTCACATTTTGATTGTGTATATTTTGCCTCATTGATATCTAGGTTTAGCAATGTTGTTTTTTAATCCAAAATTAAATGTAGGAGTTGCATTTTGAGCAATGACGATTATGGGTGCACATACCACCTGGAGCTCTAAACAAGAACTTCCTATGTCATGTTTGCGTTGATCTCAAATGAGTATTCCAAAGTTAGAATTGCCTTAACTAAATTTTTTAATATTTTCACTTAAATGTGAGTAGAAAATAACTACATTTTAGAAATAGATTTGTCTTGTTATCAAACTAGAAGCAAAGAAGAAGTTAAAGTCTAACATTACAAGAATTGTTCAAGAAGTCAGGAATTTATCCCTTATAGACTAATTAAAATAACTTTTAAAAAATTGTCTTTTTGCCCTTTTTTTTGTTTTTGAGATGATCAAAATGCTCCTTTTGAATTTTGAAAAGACAATTATAATATATATTATATAATAGTCTTAAAAAGACCTAAAACTAGAGTTGTAATTTTAGAAGAAAAGATTGTCTAGAAAGGACTGTTGTTTGTAAATTCAAAGAATTGTCTAATCAAATGATCGCAAAAGCTGCGGTTGAAATGTTGTGAATAAGACAAATTTCTTAGTGGTTGTAAATCAATTGAAGATGAGTTAACCCTTTAGTGACCGGTTGACCACTTTGTGGTCGATTTTGGGACTCTTGGTCTGATGCTATTCAAAATACATTTGATCACAAAAAACTCAAAGAGTAACGCAATTAGAGTGTCTTCATGCGCTTCAAACAAAACCAATTTTAAGGGAGTTGGAGCATTGATGAATTAGGTATGAGGTTGCAAACTCAAATGACCTAGACCTTCAAATGGAAAGTGTTCAACAAAAATACAAAAAAATGTCAACCAAATTGTGAGATTTTTTTGTAACTTGATGTCTTGACAAGGCATAAGTGTTTCTTTGTAATCTCATGAATGCCCAAAGTAAACTTATGCGTTGGTATTTATGTAGCGCAAATTCTAAATGGTCATTCAAATCATTGATTTTTGAGAATTAAGGAAAGCAACTCAAACTCCAACAAGGCTCTAGAAGCAAACATGATGTAGAGGTACATTTCACTTTCTTCAATGTACCAAATCTGCACATTTTAGAAGGGTATTCGCATTAATGACTACAGATGACCATTTTTTGTAAACTTCAAAAATTTGTAACTAATTTCACAAAGCTTGAAAAAATATGAAACGACTTGGGTTAGATGCCTATTCTACTTGTCTTTTGTGGAATATTTACTAAAAAAATATTAAAAGATGTTTTACCTCCCCAAAATTCAATTTTAGCCCTTAAAAGGTTCATTTATGGACCTTCTACCTTATTTATAGAGATTTGTACCGTTGGATGTGTTTGATTTTTTTGTTAGATTGAAGAATCTCCCTTATGGAAACACCTTATACGGTTTGATCTAAGACTACATCTTTAGAGTGGCCACAAAGTTCACTTTCTTGAAAAACTACGCCCGCCCCCCAAATCAACCACGGTCACTAAAGGGTTAAGTTGAAAATTACAGTGATTGCATTTCTAGTTGTTGTGTTTGAATAATTTTGTTTATTTTTATATTTGAATTAAATTGTTTGGAATGTTTGAAAAATAAATTGCCAAACTATGAGTTTAATTGGCTGTAAATATTTGAGCAACTAGGCTTGTGGTCAAGGCCATGGATTTGTATAATGTCTTTCAATATAATATAACGCACACAAATTCATGAACTTGGTTAACCTCTAAAGGTCCACGCATCCAAAAAGTGGATGCACCTTGGTCAACCTTGATTGCAACATTCAAAATATCTATTTTTAGAATTTGATTTCATCTATAAAAACGAAGCTTGAGAAATTTTGTTTCTATTCCATCTAAATATTTTGAAAAATGGGTATCTAATTTGAAATACAACCATTCTCATCTTTCAATATAATATAATATAACGCATTTGAATTAATTATTGAATGCTCTATGGATCACCATATGGTTGCATTTGAAGTAAGATTCACATATGGAATTGTGGTCTAGTAGTTTTTTTATCACAATTATAATTATAATTGTCTGACCAATTGTTATAGTCATGATTGTCATAAGTTATAGAGTCAATTAGTTTTTATGAGTGCAATGACCAATTCAATCGAACAAGCTGAGCTGCTATTACATTGCACTGAATGAGTTTCAAGATTTATTAAATAACCAAGAATAGAAGTCTAAACTTTATGCTATGCATAGTGAGCCAATTCATCCTACAATTTAGACTTAAAATCCATGCACAATTATCAATTAGGCTAGTTAATTAGAATACTAGCTAATTTGACAAAAGGTAAAAAAGTCAAAAGAAGTAATTAAATAATCCAATAAGTATATATACTAAAAGCCTTAGATTTGTTTTAGAGGGAGAAAAACTTCTTTTCCTTCTTACGATTCTCTCACCTAAAATTTATCAACCAACAATTATAGTTCTTCTTTTACAATAATTGAACATTTCCATATTGAATTTTAAGTCTTTATTTTGTCTTTTATGCAAGGTTTGTTTGACTTTAGGTGCATGGAAATCTACCTTCAAAGTCCTAGACAAAATTTGGTTGAATCCTCCCATCTGCTTGGAGAGAGAGTTGGAATATCTGGAGAATTGAAGGTATTGGGGGAAAAGCTATCGACAAGTTGAGAAATTGGGTGGGAGGGAGTAGAGGTTATATCCCCTTCCACGTAAATGTTCAAAAACAAGGGCCTGTCGTGGTAGCAAAATCCTTAGTAATTACACACTAACATAAAAAAAAAATTGCCAATTTGTTGCTAGAAATCAACTTGGGCAAAAGCTATTGGAAATTTGAGGTTTTGTGGAGCAACTTTTTGCCAATTCCATCAAAACTTGGGCAAATAATTTGCTAAATCTTTCTTATTATAATAAATTACATAACTCAAATGGATCAATAGGGATCAAAAAAGTTTAAAACAGAAATGATAGGCTTCTTCATCCTACAACTAATTGCCACATTGATGATATGTATGCCACATTGACAAAATCCAAAAAAATAATGCTATTTCACACTCATTTCATCTTTGGGGATTAGGGAGATTTGAAATTCCTCGTCCCCTAACATGAAGTAAAGAGTTCAACAAACTTGTTGAAATTTTGTATGCCCCCTTTTGAGTAACGAAGAAAGTTAAGTGATTTCGTTGAACCTATGGCCTTTTGGTCCCTTCCCATCTCGAGTTCAACAAGCTTGAGTATTACATAGGAAAAACGGCAAGGCATTACCCCCGGTATTAAAATGGAGGTATGACTTACCCCCCTATTAACTTGTAATCTAGATTATCTAGACTAGTAGATTAGTGATCAAAGGGTATGACTCTTGAGATACCCAAAAGACATAAACCTTATATATAACTCTCTTGTATCTTCCTCTTCAATAATTTGATTGTACAATTTCACATCATGCTTCTTTAGAACACCCCCAACTTTTCTATTTTAACCCCTAAAGTCCCAAGGCCATTTTTCCATCAAAAACCACTCAAAACTGCCATTTCTAGAGCAAAGAGCAAAAAAACAAATTTAATGTTTATTTTGCATATTTTACCATAGGATCTTGTACTAGACTAGTGTAAGAATGTGTGGAAGAAATTTCAGAAGTTTTGACCGTGTAGATTGCAAGATATTTGCATTTAAAGTGAAGGAATCTAGTTTTTTTGTACCTTGCTCAACCACATTTTTTGGCTTTGAACCTTTTTAACTTAAAATTTTTGCTCTAATGATTTTGAATTTCTAATTTTTTGTAATGAAGAAATGAGTTGAGAATCTAGAAAAAAAAAATTAAAGAAGAAACACTTAGTTTTCACTCATTAAAAATTTGTTAAGTAGAAGTAGGTTCAAGATTGAAGGAAAAATTAAATCATTAATAGCTCTAAGATAGAATTGAAATATACTAATCTCAACGGTGAGATTGTTCTAGCAAGAAATCTTGACCTTGTGAATTTTTTTTTTTTTTTAAATTGTTAAAATTGAGTTTAGAAATGAGTCTTTTCAAAAAGATGCTCTAACTGCCCGGAAAATAAGATTGACCATAACTTTTGCATAACAAATCCAAATGGAATGAATCAAAGCTTCCCGTGTAAATAAAAATAAAATATATATGAAACAAATTTTTAAAATTTTTAATTTAAAGTTTTTTTGAGGATTTTTTTCTGCCCGCCGAACTAAAATTTGGGGATTTTGTGCCATAACTTTTGCTCCCGGGCACCGATTGAAATAAAAATTACATTTTCGGAAAGCTAATGTGATTCTCTATCTTCACACAAGAATTCAGAAAATCAAAAAAAATATTGAGACCGTAGGAGACTGCCCGAAATCCATTTTGTCCCCCAAGGGGACAATTGGGACTTTAGGGGTTAAGAAAGTTTGGGAGGGGGCTAGTCGTCCCCCCCCCCCCCAAAAAAAAAAAAAAAATATAATACGGGGGTACACCCCCCGCTTCTCCCTGTGTTACTACTGTGACTCCCCGTATTCTCTCCCTCTCCTCTGCTGGAATTGGGCTTCCTTTCTGCCGTTGCCGTTGTGCAGTGCCTGCACAGTACTCCCAATATACAAATCCCAGGCCTGCCTGATTTTCAGTTCATCATTTGCACTGCCATTGATCATTCCTGAGCAGCGAATTTTTTAACGTTAACTTGTGGTCGTGCGACACGCATCCACAAGCTTCAGGGAGGTGCCTCTCTGGCAACTCCTGTTGTTTTTTCTGCCGTCTGAGTGGCTCGTCGTGATCAAAGAGCAGGGTGGATTTGGCGACACTTTTTTTCCTTCTTTTTTCACTGTGTGGCGACTTTTTCCGTTCCACTGTTGCAGTTTTGGCGAACTTCTGATTTTTAGTGTAAAAAAATTTCACTCAGGGGAGTCGAACCCTGGCCAAAAAGGCCTTGCCCGGATGCAATGAGTGAACCCACCCACCCCCAACCCAGTTAGTGAATTGTTTTCAAAAAAACTTAGAAACCCAAACTTGCCGGATTAATGGAAACAGGCTGCTTACATATCTGTTCCCCGTCGCACCGCCTCCTCCCGCCACGAAGCAATAGCCTTGGTCACAGGAAAGGTTTCCAAACTAAAAAAACCTTGTGAATACAATTTCACACATGTATCCACATGCCCTGTAAGGCGGTTTCGCAATTTCGACTTCATAAAACTCAAAGTCGAAAACGTGCGTTCGTCCTCTACACTGCCAAGGACCGCACAAATTGCAATTTCGGCCAGTTTAATGAACTCCGAGAGCCGGTTAAGCATCAATGCGTTGTGGCCAATACGAACCCACAATTTCGTCAAAGGATTTTCATCCCGAGGTTCTTCTAAAGCCCCTTTAGCTTGGGCCTTCATAGTCAGCTTGAATAAGGACATCTGCATCGTTAAGAGCCTCCCTTCAAGAATGGGGTCTACCTGATGGCAGTCGGGCTTCTCCTCAGTCCCGAAATTCACCTGCTTCACAACTGCAAACTCAGATTTCAACGTGGCCAGATGCAAGGGGAACAAATCGTCGCAATTATCTTGCAACCAGTACTGAGGAAATACTATTCCCAAGGCACACATGAGCTCAACGTGAGGGAAGCGGACATCAAGCTCGAGACTCAACATTTCAGCCGCATCCTTACACTGTGACTTCACGGAGCTAGTCACTGCTGCTAGGTCGTCCCTGCCAACTGGGAGCTTCTTCCCCGACAGTGAGTGTGCCGGGTAAGTGTGATCCGCAATGCGGAAAGCAAGACTCTCCCCCCCGGTATTCAGATCAGTCACCCATTCCTGAGAAATGGAAAATGAGTGATCGTTGAGAATGTCATGAAACATCTCAAAGTACTGTTTCTGCCAAGCCGTATCCTTGTCGCTGTACATCATGTACAGCTCAGCCTGACAAATTTTCACTGCGGCAACATAATCACTCACAAAGACGTGGTTAGACTGTGCAAACTTCATCAAGGAATTGATGGAATCCAGCAACGGCATAATGCAGGTCAAACCCAGAAGAGTACCGATGTCACAAAGCAAAACATAATTTTGCCTTGCACTGTCCCTTGCAGCAGCCTGCTTCGCTGTGAGATCAAGTTGCTTGACAGCTGCATCCTGACACATTTGAACAAGTAGTGTTTTGTACTCGCCCATAACCCTCTTCAAGGGTTCAAGCAAGGAAATCCATCGTGTTTTTACATTTCTGAGCATGCGGTTGCCCTCTGTTTCCACTAACTCGGCAAGATTTCGAAATTCTAAGGTACGCTTGGGGCTGTGTGCTTGAAATACGTATACATGGCTTGGCAGAGCACCTCAAGTTTCGCCACAATCGGCAAGTTCGACAGAGGTTCCATTGCC
This sequence comes from Antitrichia curtipendula, assembly GCA_951230915.1. Taxonomy (NCBI): domain Eukaryota; kingdom Viridiplantae; phylum Streptophyta; class Bryopsida; order Hypnales; family Leucodontaceae; genus Antitrichia; species Antitrichia curtipendula. Next base: position 9,222,324 of record OX579640.1, read on the forward strand.
AAGTTCGTTCGGTGAGCCATGCAATGAATGCCGAACATAAATGGAGCCAAGTGCTGCCGCATTTGCACCGTAACCCCATTACGTGACCCCTGAAACACTGACACACCATCTGCACCGAAGCACACTAGACGGCTAGCTACTTCAGCTGGATTGAGAGCTGAGTGATGCAAGACCATTCCTTGAATGGTTTCTCTTACGGCCTGAGACCCACTACCATGCTCAAGTCGGCTTAAGGAAAGCAAGATCGGCACTCTCTTGAACCCTACACAGATGTACAAGTGAATCGACAACCAAGACTGCGAGTCGATCGTACTAACTTCGTCTGCACTCAAGGAAAAGAAACGAGCTTTAGAAATAACCTTTTGCGTGTGCTGGGCCAAGGTTTTAGCAAGCTGATCGGCCATTTCCCACCCCACAGCAACACTCCAGTGCTTCTTTGGAAAATCTGGAACAAATAGGAGCTTCAGTAACTCACGAATATTCTCGTACTGAGACAGAGGTCGGCCCTGCATGAGCAACCAAAGCACGGACCGGAATTGCACAATCTTCCGCTTGCGTTCACGAATCGTCCCATGCGCCACCTGCTGCAGAATCGTATCCCCCGCCTTCCCCAACCGAGCAAAAAAAATTCTCTCATTTTTGACATGCACATTGTTTGTCAAGAAGTAGTGATCACCTGCGTTTACCTTCCCGAATGAAGTAGTGGCCTTTCTTCGGCCGGCATGCTTCCACAGTGAATCAAGTTTGGGAATCAGCAATTTTTCCCTCCCCTCAACCTCTGTGCACACTTTGCACCTTACTTGTCTGACGGAGCCATCTTCACCAAGGACACTCTCCGCCCATGGCAGACGTGCAGCCCACGAATCTTGCCACTGCCTGTTCAATTCGTACTTCACACGCCATTTGCGGGCCAAATCATGGGCCGGAGAAGCCTCCGCTGGATCAAGCATGATCACTTCGGGTGCACTGGAAGGAGGCACCGGCGGAGAATCGCCCGATGTGTGAATGTCTTCCACAACATGAATCGCAAGGGTGCCGAGAAGCACCGGTGATGACGACTGTCCCTGCGGGATAACCGAAGACCCTAAACCGTTACTCCCTGAACCTTCCAATCTACCATCGTACAAGAACTTGCGCATGACAGACACACGGGGAGCCATGAATTGCGAGAAAACAACAAGTGCGAGATTACAATGCAAATCGATGAAATGCGCAGAGAAAGAGTTACAAGATGAGTACTCATCTGTTCACAGGAGGTCGACCTTCCAATTTATGGCAGATGCTGACATTGAAGAACACCACCTGCACAAACCACCACCCCAGTGCAAGAAACAAACGGAAACCATACAAATTCCTAAATTCGGCACAATGCCAAAAGCACACCACAATTCTCTCATCGAATACTGCTAAGTGAGCTTTTTCTTTGCCGTGAGAGACGCAAAGCCACGAACCTCGCATTGTCAGCACACATTTTGCACCTACAACCTAAATCAACTAAACCGCCATGGATTCGAAAATTTCACCCATGCATTGATTGCATTCATGCAAAGAAAAAACAAAGTTTCAAGCTTAAAGCCGACCCGAAATAGCGCACCCAAAACCCAAGGGCAGCGAACTTCTATATCGTCATTAACGAGCAGCTTCAAAGGCGCCGAATTCCACTCTCAGCACGTTCATCTCCCCAACTCTACCACAGCGAATTAGTCACGATTGGTTTAAGTTAAACCTGCTTTACAAAAAGCTGCAATTGGCGACCAACTTCCTGTAAACTGTGAGAAGCAAAGAACTGGCTAATGAGGGCGCGAGTCCCGTAGCAGGTGGTGACAACGAACCAAGTGAACGAAGAACCTGGCTAATGAGCAGCGAAGTCCGCAGCAGGTGGCGACGTGGGAGTGCTGCACTGGAGGGGACTTGCGACAACTTGGCGGCCAAGTGCAGCGAAGGCGGCGACGGCGACAAGCCCTGGGGCGGCTGACAAGGCACCGAGGCCAGCTTGTCAGTCGGCCTCAGGCGAAATTTTTTTTTTTTTTTAAAATGTTGCCCCATTCAAAATTCGCCTGCCGGTTTTCCAGGTAGGGTTTGGCGATTATTCGCCACTAAAATATTCGCTGTTCCTGAGACTGCTCTGCGTCTACTATATCCCAATATATCCCTTTTCTTTAACGTTTCAAGCCGGCGCAGATCTTAAATAGAAGACGACGCTTGTCTGAAAGCGCCTGAACAGGGTGAAGTAGGGTACATGCATTTCCACTCAACGGGGAAGAATATCAGTACAGGAAAACGGAATTCTATACTGGAAGTCTGGAAGCCGCGTGGCTTCAGAGGCGGCCGGAGCGACGGCCTGCCTGATGACTTGGAGTTACTGTATCTAGGCAGACTTAGCCTACTTACTTTTCAGTGAGATTCGATGCCCGCGACCTCTCGTCCCAACAGTTGGTGCGCAACCCAGTGAAGGATCAGTACTGACTCCAATTCATGGCAAAAAACAACAAAAACAACAACCCCCAGCTCAAATCTCGGGTTCGACGGAATCAAATTAAACGGAACCTGGTCACTCACTTTTTCGAAGGCAAAAAAACAGGGAAGCTACAGTAGAACTGAAGGAAAAGTAAAATTCGTTGATGCAAATATGCAATCGCTGGAACTGAATACTCATATTCAAAGCGGAGATTGGAGCAAGCCAGCCCGAAAGTTAGTGATCATCGATCCCGAGACCCGAGTTCCTCATCACTCCAATTCCCCAGTTTCGCTTTTCCCCAGATAGCTCGTAGTCTAACATTGTACTTACGGGCCCAAGTGCCCAACTGAAGGTTCAGATGTGGTCGATTGGCCATGTGGGGTCTTTAAGGTTGTTATCCACATGTCAGCGGAAATTCGCTTCGAAGGAAGCTCGTTGACCTCTGTTTCGAGCCAGGCAAGCTTCTCATTCTTTAACTAATTCATTGCCCTCGTGTCTGACATGGAGCGGACGGTCATGGAAAACATCCTTTCGCCTAATTACTTAACTTCCCTCTCGGGAGAATAAAAAAATTGAATCCGCATTCATTTACTGTAACTGTACCAGTCTCCACTCTCCAGGTCATACAATTGGGAATTTGGGACGGAGATGTGCTTTGAAAGCCGTGTTCGGTTGAAATTGCTGCGGAGTTCTGACCTGTAGAACCAAATGGGAATGGCGCGGGCTTCAATGAAAAGCAAAGCAACATGAGATGGAATCTTTCCTTCCTTCCGGAAAGAGGTGCTGAGATTGCTATATATATAATCAGTGAACCCCTGAAAGACTGATGGAGAGTGATGGAGAGTGTTTTGGAAAAAGAAAAGTTCAAAACTGCCATTTTTTGATGCATTGTCCAAAATCAAATATTAAAACTGTATTTTTGAATTCCAATCCGTACAAAAGTATATTAACCCGTAAAGGTCAGAGACTATGTTTTCACCAAAATCGCTCCAAAACTGCCATTTCTACTACAAGTACCAAATTTTTGAAAAAAAAGTATTTTGGGGCACATGTAACCGTAGGATCTACAAGATCCTTTTTTTTGTCCTTCCAAAAAATCAGACAGCTGCACTTGACAAGGTCACATTTCTTTGAAAGAATGTCCGAAATGGTGGTTACTCTTTGAATTCATTCTTCAAGGCCAGTTGGCTACATGCTTTAAATTTTTAGATCATTTGGAATTACACAACATATAGGAAAAAATTAGTAAGTAGAGAGAAGTAGAGAATGATTCAAAATACTAAAGTGTTAACCATTTATTTATGGAATTGAAAAATGCCAATCCCAATGGTTATAAAGTTGTAAATAATTTATGGTTATAATAAAAAATTTATACCTTTTTTTATTTTAATTTTTAAATATTGAAAATTAAGTTAAATAAAGGACTTCAAAGTTTATTTTAGAGTAGAGATGTCATAACTACCCGTAAACTACCCAAAATTCAAACTCCTCATAACTTTCATCTCATTAGTCAAAATGAAATACATATTATACAATAACTTTTGGACCATGTAGTCAGAAGTTATGAAAGTTGTTGGGCCTAAAAGCTACTCCTTGAGCACATTTTGTGTAAAAATTTCAAAGGAAAAAAATAAAAATTTCATTTGTAGTGAGATACCCCAAATTACTATATTGCCAAAAAAATGCACTTTGGTCCTTTAGCGGTTAAACAAGGCAATAGAGTTAATCGAAAAGTGAACCATATTTTATAGAAGGAGTGTTAGAGGAAGGTTTCGCTAAGAACAATACAAAAGAAACACAACACCAAACTCTATCATATCAATTTTGGGTGCTTCAACAAATTTCATCATGTGTTTTCTCAAACTCCAGTTTATGATCTCTCATTGCGCATACTTTACATTTATCTCTCATGTGTGGAAATTGTTCTAGCTCATTTGATTGCACAAGTAGAAAGATTATAATGTTTGTAGTATGAACAAAAAATTTCTTCTTTATTTTTGCAAAAACAAGGTCAATAGACTTAGAGTCCTCTTGGAGTAAAATTTTTGTTCTATATGAAAATGGGATTTTGATTATTTATAACTTCATAAGTATATGATGTCAAGTTCACTCATGAAAAACTTCAAAAGCAAATAGAGAGTCTAGCTTACTCTAAATCACCCTACAATGCAAGGAAGTTAAGTGAATTGACAATATACTAGTCATTTTTTTAGATGATTTCTTGTACAATGAGAATTTTTTTAATTTAAAATCTCAATGGTGAAAAGTTAAAAACAAACATTTGGAATCTATGGAAAAAATTCTAATAACTTTGACTTTACAAGATATTGCAAGATAATAGGACTTGAAGTTAGAAGAAAATGTTTTTTTTTCTTGAAACCACCACAACATAGCTAACAAAGTTTGTGATTTAAAATGTGATTTGACAACTATATATATATTTTTAATCTTTATAATTGTATGTCATGTTTTATTAGTTTCATACATGCCAAATTTCAAAAGTTGGTAAATATTTTTGCAAAAGATATCTAAAAGTTGTCCAAATTGCATGTGTTGCCAGAAAAGTTCAAGTATAAGTATAACTGTATAACATTTGATTTGGGCACTCAATTGGAAATATTTCCACTAAAGGAGATACATGTTCGCACCTTATGTTTAAATTTTGTGAGCATTTGACCAAAAATGACTTCATAGGAACCTATCTGGATTTTCAATTATTTGTTCAAAAAACAATTGACCATTGAAACACTTCTCATATTTTGTGTAATACGTATGATGCAATATAAGGAAGTGAAAATCATTTCCAACCAATGATGGTGTGCCACATGAAAAAAGTTATTCTCAACTATCCTACTATTGCATTTGTACATGGTTTTACACTATCACTATCACCTCAAAAGAGGCAGTAATTGCATGTATACAATACCTATCCTTTGTATGGTTGGAATTTTCAAAAATATTCTTTATTTCTGATTTTGGTCAACACAAACAAAAATGACATTTTTTGACATTTTTTGACATTTTCACGTGAAAAACACCACTTATATTTAGAGCTTTATTTTGTGTCACCTTTTACACCTAAAATTCCATATTTGTTGCATCAAAAACACTCTCAAACTATCATTTTTATGTTTAGAGAAGAAATGAAAAGAGAAGTTACTTTTGGAATTCAACCAAAGGATCTTACTATAAACTAGCGCAGGAATGTGTGGTAAAAATTCAAAAATATTGACCATATAAATTGCAAAATATTAGATATTGAAGCAGAGTATAAGAGATTTTCTTGCCACACCACCATAAATAAGGCAAGTAAACTTTGAATCTTCTAGGCTTAGAGATTGTTGCAATTTTTGAGAATTTTTTTCTTTCTATTATGTTATAAATTTGAGTTGACAATCCACAAAGACACCATGGGTCCACCACCATTACACAATTTTTTTTTTTTTGTTCTTAATAAAATCTGTAAGTGGGAAGTTGTACAAAACTAAGGGAAAACTATACTGTTGATAACTCTAATATATAGGGAGAAGTGGAAATTTTCAGTTCCAATCGTCAAAATGCTGAAAGTAAGTAATCTAAACCAAACCCATCATTTCTTATTTTTATAAAGATTACATTAAAATGAGTACATCATGTGTTGCTTTTTCTATGGGATAACTTTATTGACCTCAAAATAAAAACTCATATTTTTCAACTCAATAATCAATATTGAGTGAATAAAAACTTCTCTTGTACAGATGGATTTATTCTACAATTTTGTAATGTAAGTATCATCTCTTTTTCAGTTTTTTAGATGTTCTTAGTCCTTTATTTCAACATGCTTAAGTTAACATGATTTTTTCCTCTAAAGTCATGTGAAAAAATGCTTTAGACTTGGAAAGTTAGTACATTCCTACACTTGCAAATGAAGTTTCAAACATATTGGAAAAAATAATAAGTAGAAAGATGTAGAGAATGCGAGAAAGAATGATCCAAAATACTAAATTGTCACTTGAGAATTTTGTTATGGAATTGAAAAATGTCAATCTTAACGGTTGTAATGTTGCAATAAATAATCTACACCCAATGTCTTTATTTTTTTTCAAAAGTATTGAAAATTGAATTAAATAAAAGACTTCAAAGTTTATTTCAGAGTAGAAAATCCATAACTACCCGAAAACTAAAGCTTCTCATAACTTTCATCTCATTAATAAAAATAGAATGAATAAAAGTTTTTTATGTATACATAAATTTAGAGAATCAATTTCAAATTTTTATTTCTTATAATAGTAAATTTTAAAGAATAGTTTGAGCTACCCAAAGATCAATGAAAAGTACATATCATTCAATAATTTTTTAACCATGTAGTCAAAAGTTATGAAAATTGTTGGGCTTTAAAGCTACTCATTAAGTTTATGTTGTGTGAAAATTTCAAAGAAAAAAATAAAAATTTCATTTATAATGAACTGCCCTAAATCACTATGTCACTAAGATAATGGTGTTTGGTCCTTTAGGAGTTAAGAGAATGATAAATTTATTATTTTGAGATTTGCAAGTGTCCCTTTTGACCCATTTTGCAATTACATGTGGCCCATTATGAGAATTTTATTTGATCTAATAATTCAGCATCTACAACATCAATTTATTTGTTTTCTACCTTTTGGGCTCTTTATGAGGTAATTTTTCAAAAAATCAGTTTTTCTTTTCTTTTTTGACCTTGATAGTTGGATCAGTATGATATATATTATAATAGTATATATATGATGGTTCAAAGTTCTTTCTATTTTAAGGAAAAAAAATCAATAATTATGTAATATTTCACATATTTTAAACTATTCAAAATTGATATTACAAAAATTGTAACATGTATTGCTTCCATCCCAAAATGATCTTTTGGTTGTAGAAAATGTTTGAAACTAAAGCTAAAAATAACATTATTTCAATTTGTTTCAAGCTATAAGTAGAGTTTGGTGCACTTTTATCGTCCTCAAACTTTGAGTTTGGAGCCCTTTTCAAAGTGTAGTTTCCGAATACTAAAAAGTGGAATTTTTTTAGACATTTTTGAAGAACACCAATGGACATGTAGTTGTTGAGTGTGAGGTCGTCAATCATTTTTGTGGGCAACTAATATGGCCTTAGGACTATGTGTAGACCTTTGTTTTGCGCTTTTGCCTCACATAAAGATCCGTAGCCTTATCTCCTTCAATTCAGCAACACTCAACGAGATGCAAAAAAGAAGAATGAACAATATTGATTGGCCCCTTCAGTCATTTCATTTGTCTTTAATTCAATTAATGATTGCATGGATGGAGGGGGAATGACCACCCGGAGCTCTTTTGCCAATCCTGAATAACAATTGAAAGCCAAATCTAACTAATTTGCAACATCACAATGTGCAACCCAAAGATCATTTTGGGATGGAGGGAGACCATTATTAATGAGATGGTTATGGAGGTCTTATTTCCTTGATTCCGTTACCATTTTGGAAGATGGATTACGTTCTCTCATTCATTTGGAGATTTGATAGGTAACACCTACACTAAATAGTGAAATTAGGTTGCCTTTACAATTAGGTTGCCTTACCCCAAAAGCTATTGTGTAAGCCATCAAAGTCAAAAATATCTCTACAAGTACTTCCATTTATAGGCCGGGGTGAACTGACCCCCTCGCTCAGTCGCTCGGCCCTGCGGGCCGACCTCGTTTTCTGCACACATTTTTTTGCAAATTTTGAATTCATATTTGGGATCAAAGACCCCTAATTAGTCTAGTACGTCAATAATAATCTCTGGATTGGCCCAAAATAGGGGGCTTTTTTTTTACATGCACCCCTAGTAAGGCCGAGCGAGGGGATCAATCCACCCCGATCCATTTATATACATGGAGGTTGATGAGTTCCAACTACATTAACCCCTAAAACCCTGTTTATCCCCTCAGGGGACAATTTGGGTCCGGGTAGGTTCTTATGACCTCAATTTGTAGAGGATTTTTTTGGGATTTTTTGAGGTTGTGCAGTTTTGCGAGAGCTTTGTGGATATATAATTTTTATTTCAATTGGTGCCCGAGAGAAAAAGTTATGCCAAAAATAGAGTTTGGCGGGCAATACAAAAAAATCACAGAAAGTCAAAATAAATTTCTTAAATATTTTTTTCAAAATCTATGTCTTTTTGTCTACATTTGAAGCTTTGATTCATTCTATTTGGACTGATAATGAAAAATTTATGGACAATCTTAGTTTTTCGGGCAATCTAAGCATCTTCTTGAAAAAATAACTTTTAGGATTCATTTTTTAATGCAATTTTTATAATTTTAAGAAAAAAATTATTAGACAAGGTTGAATTTGCTTGCTAGAACAATCTCACCGTTGGGATTATGGTATTTCAATTTTGTCTTAGAGCTATTAACAATTTAGTTATTCCTTCAATCTTGAATCTACTTCTACTTAACAATTTTTTAATGAGTAAAATTTAGTGTGTTTTTCTTGAATTTTTTTTTCTAGATTCTCAACTGAAGTATTCAACATATAAACTTAGAAAATCAAAATCAACAATACAAAAAATTTAAGTTAAATAGGTTCAAAGCCCAAAAATCTAGTCAAACAAGGTGCAAAAAAACATGTTTTCTTCACTTTGAATGCAAATATCTTGCAATCTATTTGGTCAAAGTTTCTGAAATTTCTTGCACACATTCTCATACTAGTCTAGTATAAGATCCTACGGTTAGATATGCAAAAAAAAAAAAAATTTTATAGTTTTTTGCTCTTTGCAATAGAAGTGGCAGTTTTGAGTGTGTTTTGATGGAGAAAAGGCCTCGGGGCTTTAGGGGTTAAAAAAACTAATTCAAAAGTAGTATTTTCTTGTATAGAAACAATAAATATTTAAATAGTGTGGAATGTCAAGAAATTAGTGAGGGACAACCTAATTTCACTATTCAGTGTAGATCTCATTATGTGCGATGGTGGAGTCTAATTGGTTCAGATTCCAAAGCCCTTCAGAGTTCGGGCTGCATACTTACGATGGATGACAGTAGCCTACACAAAGTAATCTCTAGATGGGCGTAAAACACGGCCGCCGATTATTCTACTCCGTTCCTGGTTCGCAATTAAATATCCAGAGATGCCATCTGTCAATGTTTTCAGTTGAATGTCCCAAATATAGCTGCCGAAGGCTCCGCAAGCATACACTAGATATAATCATGTGTACAGGAAGTTATTCAGAAAAGATTCAGAAAAGATTCATCACAGGTTCCCTTCCAAAGTTCCAAAAGGTGTTGGTTCAGGTTGTCGGCCTCTTCGTTGTCGGCCTCTTCGTCGTCTGCCAAGTTTATCTTAATTGCCCAAGTCGTTTGCCCTTTGGTTCATGTTTGCAGGATACTTGGCATGGAATACATAATAAGATACATGCACCCCTCCTATCTGAAGAGGCTCACGATCATCCCACCTCGCCAGTTTCCAGGGAATGTTTTCTTTTCCGTCAGTCCCCCTGACAATTGATTAAATCCATGTTTTTAAATTTGCTAGGGTGCCACAGTGACTGCGTTTGACTGGCGAGTAAGCCATACAGTACTGGAAGTGTACGTAGTTTGTACTTGGCAGCTCAACACGAATACAAGTCATAAAGCTTCAATTCGCCATTTTCGGTGCTTCGTGTAGACTCAAAATCCATCAAACCCAGAACTGGATCGTATATAAGGTTTTTTTCAAGATACGAAGCATTTGTGCACAACTGCACATTCAAAAGTTACTTACAGAAAAAAGAGAAAAGAAAAAATTGAGGTTTGGGGGCCTGATTTTGGCTAATTCAGCACTTCAAGCGTGTCCTTCGATATCCCTTCGCGTGCTCCTTCAATCACTTTGACCGTTTCTTGCAAGTACCTCGACTTAGGCTGATCTTGAACATGGTCATTTCAATATTTTTTCTTGTGTTTTCTAAGGTCGGGGTTAACAACACAGCGTACCCCTCTCAACTGATCACTCGTTCATCCAATTTTTTCATGTTGCAAATTTCCAGCACAGCAGTTGCTTGAAAGGATCTGAAGTAATCTAGACAGTGGATAAGTTCTGCTGAGGTACGTAGTGGGATCTCAAGGGATAACAATGTATACTTATTGAAGGAATCGAACAATTAATGAAGTCTCTAGTTGCCCATATGTTCCCTGTGGATTCCAAGAATCTCTCCTGTTTTGCACAATTCTCGTGGATCAACTTTTTCATGTCAAGTTGCCAACACGCAGAAGCCCACTGGTTCTCCCAAAGGGACTGCAATTGAATTGAGAGAGGGTTGAGAGGAGCACTCGAGTGTTTTTTGGTAAAGCTTTCAAACCTGTGCAGCTGTATCAATTCAAACCGTCAACTTCCATCAGATGCATGGTTGTACACATGACGTGTCTAGATCTCACATGCTCACTGTAGTCGAGTCTACTGAATGCGGGTGAACGGAACCAAATGAATCGAAGTTGGAGTTTTTGGTACAAATCTCGCCCCTTCGTCGATCTCTCGTTCTAAACATGACTGGCTTGCTCCTCCATGCCGGCCGCTCCTTGCAAAAGAAAGGTTTGAACCTGTCAACAGGCTAGCTCAGAGGATATCAGACGATTCTCTCAACAATGTTGATTAATTTGCCAAGCCTCACTGGCGCTTGTAATCAACAGAACCCACGTATCAAGTCATACATTGGCTAATAATCTTCGATAGTCACTGACGATCAAATTCACTATTAATTCTCCCCTCTATTCGGGAGTGCACGTGTCTTGGTATCTCTCAAGATGATGGGTCAAACTTGGGGAACGCAAGAATGACAGAATACGCACGCCGACGGTCTATGCAGCTTGATATTTCATTGTCAACGGCAGCTGAAGCACACATACCGGTCGATGATCAGACCGATCGATAATTAGGTTATTGACGAGATGGCTCACAACTCTCTATTTGAAAGGAAATCGTATCTTTTGAAATCTGGAAGCGTACAAAGTTCAGATCAGTGTTCTCAGAATCGAAACATCTTAAAACATTCATGAAATTGTGAGCTAGGAATGACCTGGTAACGTCCCTCTGGTGGTAGAGCAGAGTAGGTCACATCATAGGAAAGCCAACTTAACTACCGGTAATCGTGAGGATTCGGTCATTAGTAGTTGACGCCACTGCCTAATACTTGATTACAATACACACCTAAGTGCGAAAGTCCCATAATCTTGCAGAATGAGCACACTATGATTTTGAGAATCAATGCAACCTTGGCACCTCGTCTGTTTTAGGGTCGTCTAGCCATAAAACTTTGAAGCCTTTTTGTCCATACATTTTGCTTGCCAAATGAGACGTACTATGTTGCATTGGAAAGTGGAAACCATTTGGAATTCCTAATAACAAGAATCAGTAAAAACTTTGGCCAGTCTAATAATATGAAATGCACTTGCGGTGTTGCTCCAGATGTTGCTATAAGTGAGGCTACCTTCCAATCTGTGCATGTGGCGAGACGTGATTGAGTAATTTAAAAGTAGCGGAACATAGATCATCAATTGGCGAAGCGTGACTAATGAAATCCCTCATTTACATCGACCTAATGTTTCTTGTTCCAAGAGCCACTGCCACTCAATAGATATAGATTCGCCGCCACATTGGTGTCTGAGGTTTCAGTGAGAACCCAACAGAACCTTCAGTATCTGATCTTTGCATTCAGCTGCAAGTCAATGCAGTTTTCCTGCTTCCATGGGAGAAATCCAATATATATGGCAATTGGCCATGTCCTTTTCTGTCTATGAAAATTGGACAAATGTTCATTTGTGTCCAAATTTCATTCCTAGTGTATCTTATTCTATCATCACTGGACATTGAGTATAAAATTCTTCAAAAAGGCCATAAGATAAATACACCTAAAATCGATAAAATAAGTAATTGAGCATGGCTACGTTATTATTTTGAAAAAGGTTTTGTGTTGTCTTGTTGGCAGTCAAAAGGAGATTCTAGAATATCTTAGAGTGCATTTTTTGGACACCATATGAATAAACTAAGAATTTCCAGATTGTTGAAGATAAGTGCTTTTAAAACCAACACTAGACTCTCATGAATAGTAGGAGTACATTTTAGGCACGAATATATGTAAATCTCAGTGTTAGAAAAGTGTTAATTTTAGATGTAATTACTTTAGATGGGCATTTTGGATTAATGACAAATGAAGAATTCGGTAAAACACTGTCACTACAAGAAAATGGGGGTATAAATGACTTGTCCACAATGACTGCACCGAAAACAATAACTACAAAATGACTGCAAAATGACTATTTTGCAGTTATTGTTGTCGGTGCAGTCATTGTGGACAAGTCATTTATACCCCCATTTTCTTGTAGTGTTTACAAAGACACGAGAATTCCTAAAATCCTAAACCTTCACCAAAGTCTGAATTCAATAATCAATACCTCAGAGCCGGTTGGCAAATAATCCATCAACGAACTCAATTTCCCTTCTCCAATTGATACCAAATATCCTTCACTGCATACGTAGTGGCTGCATCAACTTTTTTGCAATGCTCTCTTGGTGTCTGGTACCGGTATTGAAGGTGAAATCCATCAGGAAACTCCAAGGAAGACAAAACATGCTGACCCCTTTAATGCCCAAAATGAAAATGATTTTTTTTCATATTTTTGCTTATATCTTTATAGAAATAGATTTTTCACCTCAATTTCATCAAATTCGTTCATCATTCATAGTATGGACTTCAATGTGCTAAAGGATCAACCAAGACAAGAACCTCTCATTTAGAATCAAGAAAAAACAATTTTTTGGGAAATAATCCAAGTATCTAAGAAGAATGTACCTTCAAAAATGAGGAGGAAAAAAACATATATATGTATGGAAAAAAACAAGTATTTTTTATTTTGAGGCCTTAAAAGAATTATGGCCTTGACCACCATATACAATAATAGGGTTGTTCTTCTAAATTCATAAAAATTTCATTGTTGCTCAAAACTTGTTGCATAACTTAGTGTCAACCCTCTTCAATGACACTCATATAATTGACGGTGCATCCTAGTTGTGTATACCTTGTACTCCCTCCCTCTATCTCAAGATAAATCCGTGGTTTCTAATGGAAAACTGTGGGCATACTACAAATTTATTTTGAGACTGTGGGAGTATATCCTCAAACTCGATCACATGTACGATTTGGCCAACTTCCACAAGTCAAGTTCTGAACACATGTGAGTGCATTTCAAGCCCATTTGTCTCCCACAAGACACTTATTGTCATCACAATTCAAATCTATCATGTCAACAAGTGTAAATAAACACCAAATTTCACCTTGCAAGTTGCAATAGAAAGTTATACAATGCATGTTGATCACAAGGAGATTATTTTGTTTCCTACATAGTAAAACATAATAATGTACAAACAACTTTATCATCAATTTAATACTAAATATAAAATGACACAATTTAGGAAATACACTACCATCTCTACATTTTAAAACTAGTGAATGACAAATGTAGTGATTCATCAATGACTAATAGACAAATGTTCTAACTAGTGCATGGCATGTAGAATGCTAATTGTTTTGCTTTCCTACCATATATTGTGCTACTCTCATCATTGTTTTTTCCTCACGTAGCTTCAAACTATTTTTGAAAGTTTTTTTTGTGTTAAATCTGCTTGCATGTATACCTTCAATTTTGAGTATATCAAATCTACATCAATCAATTTAAATTTGCTCAAAACAACTTTTTCTATAGCGGCCACAAAATCTATTACTGTTGACTCTTCACCACTTATCTTCTTAGAACTATTGCTTGCTATTGAAAGAGCATCAACTTTCCTCTTTCATGTGGAAACAAAGCTTGCTACAACCATCAGTTTGCCAACCACTAGTATCATCCACCATCTATATAATTAGAGAATTGTTTTAATAGGTCACATAATAAATGACAATTATAAATTTACCAACACAATAAGATGATCTAGAAGGTTGCCTAGACTAGTGTCAAAATAAATAAATAATTGAACTAATTCCAAGCTTGATATCATACTAATTTATAAATTGTATTGAATTTATGATCCTTACCTCATCAGTAGTTGTGCCATAGTTATTAGCTAATGCCTCCAAAGAAACAATTTGTAGTTTGCAGTGGTGGTTGTTCATATTTGGCTCGATATTTGGAAGCACAAATGATGCTTTAAGAATTGGGGAAGGCTTTGGAGTTTTAAAAGGAAGTTCCAAACTAGACATATTCAATGATGATGAATGGATAATTGAAATTCCTTGCCATATACATGCAAATGAGTCAATTTTCAAAAGAACAAAGGAGTAAGGCAAATGATTAAAAACTACACTAAGATAATTAAAAACTTAGTAAATTTCAAAAACTTACACTTTGGTTTTGGGATAGAACTTTAGGAGCCCCTATAACTTGTTGAGTGGATGTTGAATTGTATGATACAGGTGAGGTTTGATAGTTGTAAAAAATCACCATTACATGAGCAATTCATTATATCTTGAATTTATAAAGAATTAAAAGCCAAAAACATTATACTTAGATAAGTCATGGTAATACAAAAACACACCTTAAAATAGTGCAAGTGCAAGTATCTAGGCCAACCGAATGACTTTCAACATCAAACGCTTCATCATTGGAATCTTGGCCACCAACTTCCACATAATTCCGGCCATCCACCTTTTTGGAATATTGTAGCATTGACTTTGCAGCTGCATAAATGCCCTTCTCTTGCCACCTCATAGTAATGTTGTCAAAATTGAGTGCTGCAAGGCTTGAATGCTTGAGTGAAATAAGCTTCTTCAAAGCCATTTTCACCTCCATGTCAAATTTTAGATTGGAAGCTGAAGCATAGAAAATTGCCTCTTAGAGCCAATCCTTTAGAAGCCTCTTGTTTGACATGAATGTGTGATACTGGAAATGGAAATCTAGTCTTAAAGCTTCTTTGCCATATTTTTTTAAAGGGTCTATCAAATCTTAATAGAGGTTTAAAGATCTGATCATACTCTGGAATTGATTTCATTTGTAAAATGGTTAGTTTTCTTTTGTTTCTTTTGTTTTTCATATTCTTTCTCTTCCTTTGGCTTGACTTCTTTGTATAATTGACATTGAACAATAGTAATCAATGACCATTAATATTATGAGATAAATTAAACATGCTCTAGTTTACTTCTAAGCATATTTAGTAATTTCAATCAAATAAAAACTAGTAAGAAAAAACTTACTTCTCTAGAAATAACTCAAGAAATCATTTTTATTGAATGCCACTCTTTCATTTTGTAGTCATTCATACTCTGACATCATTGTAGATTCTTCTTCAAATTGTTCTTCTCCATCTTGTGGACACCTCTTCTAGACATGCATGTGCCCAATTGGTGTGCATCAAGAGTTGCAATAGGACTTGCATATTGTGATATGAAAGTATAATCACCTGCCTCCAAAGAATATTGTCCTACAAGTTGAATTTCATTGTTGTCAAGAAATTTTCTTTTTTTGAGTAGAACTCCAATTACCTCAGATGTTGTCTTAGGAAGTTTGAATTTGGAGATCACATTGCGATCTCCATCCCAAATCACTATCACGCCTACCATCATAATCATAAATTAATATGGAAATGATCAATTTCAAGAGTATGCAGAAGTGTTTACTATCACTATAACTATGAGCAATTTTAATTACTAGTGAGTAATGCTTGTCTATCTTAATTACAAAGATGGGTAACTTCTCTACCTCAAACACCATTAACATTGATACTTTAAGCAATCTGCAAAAATTAAAAATGATTCACATAAAAGAAAACTTGTGACCTAGCATACTTGGTGGCATTTGATTGTTGTTGTACAAAAGTCTTTTAACCACACGGATAATTCTTATGCTAGTCATAAGGGACCATCTAGCCCTATGTTGAATTGGTCAACTCAAGTCGTTTGGCAAATTTGGATGCCGCAGATGTGTTATGCTCACTTCACTAAATGTGCAAGGGCAATATGTACATGATCACAATCGTATCCAAGTACATTATTATGTGTCTTTTTATACTTTTATTTTAACAAATATGACCATTGATGCAAGTTCATGACCCTCCACCTAGAGACACAATAGATAAGTTGTTTTAGAATTTTTGTAATTGAAAGTGAACAAATTCAACAATTGCTAAGGAGCCAATATTTTGTGAAAGTGACATCTCTTGGGAATAAATTCTATGAAAATTATTCTACTTGTATGACTTTGATGTTTCAAATGACTTGGTGTTTGATTTAATGCACATAGCTGGCCTCAATTTATTCAAACATTATACAACCAAGTTATTTGACGAAGTGACTTTTCTACATGATGATTCCTTTTTGGATGAAGTTCAAAAGGTTTGCGTGCAAATCAACAAAAGTTGTCCACACGAACTCAAGTAGGGAAGGTGGCCCTATGATCCAATTAGAAGACATTCTGTTTATATGGTTGAAGAAAACCAAAAGTTTATCCAGTGGATGCTACCTCGTATTTTACATGTACTCTATGGCCGTATCTCTGAAAAAAGATGGTTTATAGGGCCCTTGCTTGTTGATTTGGCACATTATTTCTTCAACCAAATGAAGGCTATTGATTGAAATATTGTGAACTTGTAGGCTGTTCCAAAAGACCTCGATGGATGTAATGGAGCTCCTTTAGAGCATGCAGCTGGCGCAATTCACTTGTTGGATGATGTTTGCAAATTTGGCCCAAGTGAGATAAATTGGTGTTTTGTCTTTGAGCGTGAAGTGGCACAGTTTGGAAAGATTACTACTAACAACAAATCAATGAAAATAAGTTTCATCCAATATTACTTGCACAAGCTTTTCACAAGTGTGGTGCACCAAATAAGTGAAGAACAAGATGCACTTCACGTGTGCCAAAGAGGTCTTTAAAAAATTCATGGGTATTTAGTTTATCATGAAGGGATAGACCAAGACAATCACGAAGGGTTCCATTAGTGTCCTTTGTTGTACACTAGATGTGGAATCCATACTAGTTCCATTGAAAAAGCAAAAGATATTACATAGGCTTTGAAACTTACAAGTGGTAGTCCTTGTGCATCGATGGTAGCACTCAAAGGCATTTTAATTGGATGGAAATATGCTCCACAATTGGCACAATCACCTCATATTGTAGAATACTTGGCTTGTCACTTTCACAAAGAAGAAGGATGGATCTTTATCAACAAAGTAAACAATGTCATGTTGGAGGGGGTCTTGTACAAAGCAACAAATTATGTTGTTCTGAAACTTGATAATGGCATGAATGATGCTCCTTTCAAAGCAAAGATCTGTGGATTTTGTAGCCATGATTTTATGGGTGAGATCTCTATCTATTTTAGTATTGATTACTATACTCATCTTCAAGACATATCCTATAAAGGGTCTAAGGAAATATATGTGGACTTAGTAGATGAAGTCACTGGCATGAATGTTGTCTACAACAATCATTGGTGTCCATTTGATCATTCATGCATGACTTATAAGCTCAATACTTCATACTTTTATGTTAGTAGAGCCCGGCTTGTCAAAAAGAATTGCATATGAAAGATCAATAAGCATTATATATGAAATGAAGGATTGCCAACCAAGGACTCGATTGCTTATCCAAGTCTATCTTAGATGTACAACTTTGGTTTAGTTACTTAAGGCTTCAAAAGTTGGTTGAAGAATTGAGCAATCTACAAAGCTTTTGACAAATGTAAGTTTCTAATTTTGTACCATATGATTGTTCAATTGATGCATTTATTTTACACTTATTTTTATAGATACTCACCCATTACTATTTTGTAGAGAGCACCTTTTGATAACATTCTATACAATAGTGACTTTCATGATTTAAAAAAAAAAATCACTAGTAAAAGCATTGATGCAAAGAAGAAACATTTTTGCCCTATTAGTTATTTTTCTTTATCATGCCATGCGTGTTGGATGGTTCACTTTGACTTTGTATTGATTTTATTATGTTTACTGATGTTCTTGTCTTAATATGTCTAGCAAGCTCTTTTTCAAATCGTGGTATTGTTGATCTTGGATTTGGGGGGAAACAAAATCCTTGAACTAAAAAAAACTCATGATCAAAAGGAAGATCTTAGAACCACAATAATCTTCAATGCCTTTGTGTTTGCAAGGTGAATTTGTTCAAGTTCCCTATTTTTTTTTGCTTGTCATATTAGTGCTTTTAAACCATTTTGACTAGGAAAATTAGACAATTTGAGTTATAGTACGCTTGAATTTTTGATTGACTATATTTTGTCTTCTTTTCTTCTCGGCAGATTTTCAACAAAATGAATGCATAAGGACCTTCCTCATTGGATATCTTTCAAGGCATTTAAAAAATTATCTCTTCCTTGGCATCATCGTCATTGAAATCATACTTCAAATTAATTCTATTATGGAAACCTTGCGGTATATAATAGTACATATTTGTCTGTCTTGTTCTCTCAGCCATGTTTTTTTTCAAATTGCTTGTGTTTTATTGCACTGATGATTGTTGAGCATGTCTACTAACACCTTAGTTCTGACATGTTAATGTATGCAGTTTATAATTGTACAATTCTTGAACAAATTCACTCAAACCGTAAAGCTTAATGCCAAATGATGAGGACCTAGTGTTGCGATTGGCTTTATAAGGCAAAGTAGGTGAATGATTGCAAGTGACAAGCGACAAATTACAAAACGTGACATGATCGATGAGAAATTAGTAGGAATGCCTACTCTTACCAAGTAACCAATGTGGTGACAAGCTATCAACAAATTCCAATGAGTTTTAGCTGTTGTGAATGGTTTTAGTTGTTTTGAGAGTTTTTCATTGGTGCATATTGTTATTAGTTTTGAAAGCATTACCACGCAGTGAGACATTTTATTTGGATATTA
This sequence comes from Antitrichia curtipendula, assembly GCA_951230915.1. Classification (NCBI taxonomy): domain Eukaryota; kingdom Viridiplantae; phylum Streptophyta; class Bryopsida; order Hypnales; family Leucodontaceae; genus Antitrichia; species Antitrichia curtipendula. Next base: position 9,241,617 of record OX579640.1, read on the forward strand.
TACAAAGATGTAGGTTTTGAATCCTTGAAGTTTGAAGTCCTATCTAATGTACAGTTCAATGTTGAATTTTAAGATCTTTACATTTGGACAATGTAAACTACACTTTGTGCATATGTATGTCAGTGTGAAACGGAAGTCCATAAACATTGGCTCTTGTTTTAGTAGTCAAATGACCACTACCATGTAATGTGTATGTGAGTAAATAGTAAAAATGTGTTGTTTACCCTATTATATAGAACACTGATTCAAATTGCATGTACAAAGCACTTCCAAACTTCCACATGCTGTTGCTTTGATTTGTGGTGTTTTCCTTGAATTTATTACGTTGATAATGTGTGAAAGTAAAATAATCTCCTGGCCTTGTCGATTGAAGTGCAGTCCTGCTACAAAAGTGAAATTTTGACCTGAATTCGACACTGGAGAAACACCAAAAGACATTCAACATCCATAATGACGTACGTACGTACATCAACTGCATATTAACTTTATTTCTATGGCTCGATCGTCGAGCACTAGTTCGATCGCACAAGATTTGGGAATGCAGCATTGCCGCAGCAAAGGCACATAGCATTGCCAAAACTGACTTTCAAGCACCAGGAAGCCAATTCCTAGCTATACATGCGCACCGTCTCCACATTGTCATATACATATGGAGGCTTCCCAAGTTCAGTAAAAGAAGTCCTCTCGATCTAATCCTTGTCACTGTCGCTCGATGAGCTCGATGAGCCTCCTTCGCGGTGCCTGGACACACAACACAGCTCAGCCTCCATCAGTACTAGCTGCACATGATTTGGACAATGTGGGCAACAACAAACGATTGCTTGGAGTTGGGAGGATGGGTCAGAATGGATGAAGGAAAGTAGATTGTAGGAAAACCAACAATTGATGCACTCCAATATGACAGGTGCTCTGTTCTTTTATTGTACATTTGGTGTCCGTAAATGGAGGATTCTGGTACACGGTGTCCGTTTTTTGGGTTTTTTGGGTTTCCTCTCTTTGGGTCACATGAGATTGCCGGTTACGAGCAATAACATGTCAATGGGAGTGGAGAGGGATATTGTTTCCACAACAAGGATGTAATTTCACATCCTTGGAGATTACCTCAATGGTTGAATCATGTTCCATCATTCTCAATCAAGTGTCTAAAAAGTCTAAAAAGAAGGTTACTATAACCCTAAGGAGGATAACGTCACGGAAAAGGACAAGATGTAACCATTGCTCTCAATATCCTATGCTTGGTTTCTTCTTCTTCTTTAGATTGGGCTCTATTGAGGTGACAAACTAGATAATATTTGAAAAACTTGAGAGCATTATTAAACATAATGGCTAATCATTCTATACAATAGAGAAAATCCAGATTTGTACTTTTGATTGGGCTTAGAATGAGAAGAATTCTAACTAGCAAATTGAAACAATGACATAGTTGCTTCAAAAGCCAGGCTTGACAATTTGTACTAAACAATGGTCTTTATGGGAGGAATGAATGAGCCATGTTTGTCGCAAGTTCATCCTCCCACAGGGCCACTATTTAGCACAGCCCATTTGATTGTGAGTAAAAAATTAATATCAAGGAATAAAAACTGCTATCTCCAATGCACTTCTATTCATAAATTGGGTCAAAAGAAGAACGTTGAGGTTTGGAAGCTTACTTCTTCTCTTTCTTCCTGTGCCTCTTCTCCTTCAGGCCTGCAATTTTCTCTTTCAAGCCTCCGTGGTGTCCCTCTTCCGGGTGTCCTTCAGAAACAGATTCCCCTTCGTGATGCTCTGGGGTGTCAACTACAGACAAGCCTTCCACTCGCTCGGATAGTCCATGAGCCTCATGATGAGCTCGGTGACCCTGGAAGTTCCCATTAATGCACACAATCATCAATTCAACCAAGAAAAAGAGTTGGTTCAATTGGTAAAAGAAAATTTGCAAATAGATTAATAATCACAACATTCATGAGCTAGTTGGAAGACCATCTTCGTGGGATGAAATCATGTAAAAGGTTATGTAGAATCATCTGTATGATGGAGAAAGGAAGAGAATTTGTAGGAGCTTGGAAAGTGTATGATTTGTTTAAAAAAGACGTCTGTCAAGAATGTTATGATCCAATGAGAGGGACATGGTATACCTACCTCACCCTCAAAAGACAAGCTCAGAATGATCTCCCCATGTGTTTTGCCCTTGTGCTCCAAAGGGAAGGCCGACGCTGAATGGCTACCACCATGAATCAAAGACAACGGGATTCTGCACATATATTAAAACCGCATACTGTGTTTGAGAATTTAAAAGTCAAAGAAGTTAGACAATTATCCAATTACTTTTGTGAATCAATATCAATGCATGACAAGCAAAAACACATTTAATGTGCAATTACTACTGATCACAGTAATTCTAATGATCACGATTCACACCAGTTTAGAGTCTTGAGATTGTGAAGATATATTCATTCTTTGAAGCTATTTCAAGCCACAATCTAATTGGACACCATTGATTCATCCATTGACACTAGTGGACACTGATTGCAAGTACTTGCACACAAAAGTGAAGTTAATGGAGTGCGCATGTGAAGTGATTTTCTTACAAGATGTGGCCTATTTCTTCATCACGTCCCAGGGTGTCGTCATTCTTGATGGTGACCAAAAGGTCGGTGTCAGTCTCAAGAACCGGAAGAGTGAACGTTTCATTCCACGCTGGGGTGCTCGATTGATCTGACCCAGCACCCACCACAGTTCAAATTATAAAGACAAATTTTCTTGTTTGATTAGAGAAGTAGTCTAGACAATGCGATCAATTTGCATTCAGAAAGTAAGCCACAGTTCATACAAGCGCAGGGTCTATCTGAAAAGCACACCATCAGGAGAAACCATGATGAAATATGACCATATTCAATGTTTGGTTACCACTTCTACAACATGGACACTATTGAGTTATGAATTTACCTTTGGCAACCGTGCTCTTCCTCTGGGTCTTTCCAACGCTCAACACCACATATGGATCCGATTTGCCTGCAGACAAAATGAAAAATGGAAAATGAAAATTATAACGTGAATTGCATCAATTGCTATCTAGTTCTTCCAGGAATCAGCACAAAAAGAGAGAGAAGGCAAGGTAAGGTAAGGTACCAATGAGTTCGGTGTCCCTGAGGCCAGATGCACTGATAATCTCCACATTCAAGGTTCTGGTCGGCACTGCCTCGGTAGCCATCTTAGCTGCTGTGACTCTTGATCTGTTGCTATCTGCACAAACGTTGGAGGATAGAATCAATCAATGTGCAATTTCACTGGACCCAAACAATAACCCGCTCAAAGCTCCGATCCATAGCTCTCCATTGATTCTGTTTTTCAAGTCAAAACTCCATAGCTCAACAAAGGCCAACAGATCTAGCAGAAGCAAACAAAAGCACAAGCTAAACTGAAGTAACATATCAGGATTGAATGAACTCCGATCCTAGCAACGCCCAAATCTTGGTTGTGCAACATGAAGAATGATCTCTGGATAGCTCGCGGGATAGCAAGCAAGCAAGCAACAAAGGCTCTACCAAACCAATACCTGCAGAAATCTGGAAATGGCGATGGTGTTCACTGGAAGTAAGTTAATTAAAAGCTTCAAAGCTCGCATACTGAAGAATTGAGCTCTGGAGAGGAAACATATAGTTGCCACAATGCTACCCCACTAGGCAGTCGAGTCAGCAGTCTCACTCTGAAGCAGTCAGCGTGCTCCGGCAGCGACGCTGCTAGCATCTGCTTAACGTACATCTGTTCGCAACTCTTTTCTCGAAAATGAAACCTTTCCCCTGATTGCATGGTAATAAAAAAAAATCATGCCATTTCATGAATATCTTACAGAAGCTTCGACATGCAACTTAGAACAATGAGCTTTCATGGTGAGTCATTGGGTTTGGGGCTATCTTATGATACCTGTGAGGTTACTCATGTTCCTTTCACTTCATGAGGGACTGCCACACAGTGGTCTTCACTGAAAGGTAAGCTGAGCACAGGCACTATTACTTAAGTTACTCAAGATTATTAAGTTATGCTTGTCCTGCGCTAATGTGTCCACGTCGTCTGGTGAATTCTGTATAAAACTGAAAATGAGGACACTTGGTTAGGACTTTGTCAACCAAAGAGATGAGAGCGCAGTGCATGGGCACAACAAGAGTAACGTACATTCTAGGCCGACCGTGGTGTGAATCACAAATGGGAAATTTCTTGAGATGGGCGCCTTTCCATCCAAATCACAGGAACTGAAAAGGAAATGGACTGAGGGAAGCTTAGCCTGCTGTAACTTAGAATTGCCAGGTACCTTTTGGGGCTTTGGGGCGTCCTCGATAGTCCTTAAAACTGCCCCGCCCTGAAATATAACTGCGTGTAATTTGGACTAGAAATTATTATCACTGGAAGCACATTTAAAAGCAATTTGAATAGGTACAAGAAAACTCAAATTTTGACATTGGACAAAGAAAATAAACCACTTCAAAAACTAACTAGAAGACAAAAAAATATAGTGGTCTTTGGCAAATTATAGTTACTAGTGAACATTTCACTCCAAATTGGATGCAACACATCAAATAATCTTGAGAAGTTGAATGTATTTTTTCATTGCATAGGAAACTGATAGTCATGGCTTTCAGTGAACTCATTGACTTTTCATAGTGTCTTTTCTTTGCTACAAAGTTAGAAGAATGAATTTGGATTCTGCATTGATTAATAGACATGTCATAGGGTCAAGTTATACAATACATGTATCTTTTCCAACATTTTGATTTTCTTCATGTCTAATTTTCCTTGAATTCAGCAAAATAGTTTATTAATTTCCAAAAGATTTTTCACCAAAGGTCACCTTAGGCTACGGTATTTCTTCATTGTTTTTCTCTTTTAGTCTATGTTGCTACAAAGGTTACAAGGTTAGATGTATGGTTTAACCACCCATTTATGGCCAAGGACCCATACCAAACCTATAGGGTGGAACCATTTCCAACCAAAGTTGGAACAAATTTCCAACCAAAGTTTGGAATGTGTTTTCTACTCCTTTTCAAGGTTGGGACTAATAAAATCATGACACATGTCTTAAAGTAGTAAGCAAGAAAGTAGGAAATAGTGAGTGGGAAAACAGTTCTTCAATGATTGGAATTTGAAAGACTCTATACATTAGGTATGGGTTCAAACCAACTTTGGGCTTCCAAAACTTATAGTAATATCACTTCAAGGAATAAAACTACCAAAAAATTTGCAATCGCCGTGATTTCTATCTTTTTTAGGGTACCTACACCTAAAATCACACAAATAAGCAATTCAACATGGTTCCCATTATTATATTAGGAAACTTTTTGTGGGGTCTTGTTGGTATTGAAAAGGGGATTGATTTCTAGATTCTCTTAGAATGCATTTTTTGGACACTATATGAATAAACTACGAACTTTCAGAGTGTTGAAAATAGGTGTTCCTAAAAGCGGTCATAGACTCTCATGAATAGTGGGAGTATATTTTAGACAAGAATCTGTAGTATGCGATTTTAGGAAGCGTGCGATTTTGGGTGTAGTTACCTTACGGGGCATAAAATTTACATTGCCTTCTATTGCTCCATAACAATGTGCAGAATCGCTTAAGTGGTCAACTATGGGTGGTTCTACTATAGTTACCTCACACCATGGGTTGCAAACTTGCAATGATGGAAAGCTTCCGTTTCACAGGCACCAGGAAAACCTCTCACACTCACCTGGCTGGGCCGGCAGGATGAAGAGTGCTGGATTACGTTATTTGGCAAGTCAGTTCAGCGCCACATGGGCACAAGGAAAGGACACATTACATTATAACTTCCAGCGAAATGATCATGAGCCTTGGCAATTGTGCTACGAACTGAACCTGTTGATTTGGTCTTCAGTTAGCCTATATCATTAATCTCGTCGATTTTGGACAATGAGAAAAAAAAGCATCTTAGTTTTCTGTATATGCTCTTCCCGTGCTGATCTACTTACGCTCAGTGGGGAGTACGAAACATGCAAGAGCTTATGAAGAATCTGCCCAATAATATTTGCAAGCTCACTTCCAACTGCGACTGAGTCCAGGTCGGTGCTGACACGTGGATAACTGACAAGGCAAACCCCCGACTCTTGTCCACGTGTGCAAGGACGGAGCAACTTCGGTCAGGCTCTCTGGATTGTAACGTACTCTGTCATGACCGCTTTTCCTTTCGAATTTGCACAAAAAAAAATCTCAAGGAATTCAGTTTGTTGAGATTCTGAGCCCTAAACGTTCAGCCAGTCTTCGGGTATGTTCCCACTTGGTATTAGAGGTGTTGTTTGGAATGTGAATCTGGTCCAAAAGTAGGTCTACATTCATTCCTAACACCCCATGCACATGCAAGGTTTTCCTGGTGGAGGGAGCCCTGGCAGACTTGACCATCGCCAAGGGTGGCGGAGTGGCTTTTTTACCCCTCCCCCCTTTCCGGAGGGTTCTAATAAGTCGGGGGAGGGAGGCAACTCCTTGTAGCTCCAGGGCAGGTGCTTCACCCGCCCACCTTTGTGTTTTTTCTTGTTGTGTTTTGGATTTGTGTTTCAATATTTTGTTTCAAATAAGGTTTAGGATTTTAGAAAAGGGTTTGCAAGAAACAAGACTTGTTGGGCTTAGGGTTTTGTTTTTAAAATTTTTTAAATATCATTGTTTTGAAGTTGTTTCGTCAGAGTTTTGTGAGTATGGAAGAAGAGAGATTTTTGCAAATGGTTCTTTCAGGTAGTCCAATGCCGTCATCAGTTGGACCAAGTTCTCAAGCTTCTCCTCCTATTTCTTCAATCCCTACAAGTCCCCCTCTATCTGTAGGTGCACAAGCGGCACCACAAGAACGACATTGCAAAAACGCCGCAATTAGGTTTTTACTTTCCTAGTGCAAAGAACACGTGGAGATTCACAACCTCGGGGAGGTCACTTAGTTCTACTACAACAAACCACGTGCAAACAAGTGGTTTCTAATAAACTATAATTTCAACCTAAAATTTTGAGCATTGTTTAATAATGACTATAGGTTTCTATTGCCAAAATTTCAAACTCAAATAAAATATGAAATGATTTCTAGAAGAGGTTGAAAATGAACTAAAATGGCATGTTTTTCAACTCAAACAATTATAGAGAACACATTTAGATGACCATTGAATCAATATTCAACTCAAAATGAGCTTTCAATAGAGAGTTATTTTTAGGAATTTTTTGTTCATTTTTTAGACAATTTTTTCTTATATAATATAGGGGTGTGAAAGTTATTTTTCAGTTCTACAATGTATCTTTTTACTTCAAAAAATTGTAACTAATTATTATTAATAAATAAAAATATCAATAATTCAAAACATAAACTTTCAAAGTAGGAAAATCTATTCATATTTTTTTTTTTTTAAATTTAAAATTCAAAAAGTAAATAGGGGGTCCAAAGTTTTGATCGCACGTGGTTTCTAATGGACACTCTAAGTGACCTCCCCGAGTTCACAACACAACACTGTGACGATGCGACAACATCAATGGAAGGGGATTCACAAGCTTCTCATTGCAGAATTCCTTGTTGAGCATGGATGAAAGGTGAAGCCTCTCTCAAACAAGTGGGAGAAGCTGCGGAACAATTATTCCAAGATTAAGAAATTGAGGAACCAGACAGGGACCGGTGCCAAAGATGATGGTGCAAAGTTCATTTGGTAAGATCAAATTGATGAGATTCTGAGCTTCACGGCAAAGGCCAACGGAGTACCGGAAGAAATGGACCAAGGTATAGCGGTGCCGGGAACGGGGACTTCAAATGCTTCTATTGATCTCTCCGAAGAGCATGATGACGTTTGCCAATCACCTCATTTGCAATCACCGCCATGTGTCGTTCCAGATTCATTTGTTGGCATCACCTATAACAGTAGTGGAACTAATCTACGAATACGTGTAGCTAATTTGGTTGACTACCGTGGCAAAGGAACTTCTTTAAAACCTGCTAAAAGGTCCCGAATTGATAGGAGCTTGATGGATACTTTGGACAAGCTAACTGATACTACAATAGAAATAAAGAAGCTTTGAATTGAAACTTCTGTGAATATGCACAAGGAGAACCAAGTAGAACGTTGAATGGAACGTGAAGAGAATAGGAGATTGGAGCTTGAATTGTTTCAATTGCAATAGGCTGGTAGTGAGCACATGCATGGTAGCTATGTTTGCAAATGTCGTTAAAAAAAATATGGAATAGGTTTCAATACACTGTATTTTTTTTTATGAATTTCGTTTCATTTCATTAATGTTTCTATAAATGTTTTTGTAATTTTTTAATGATATTCTATAATGTGTCAATAATTTTTCAATTATGTTTTAATTTTATTTCAATAATGTTTTTAAATTTATTTATTTTTTAATAATGTGGATATAATTGATCATTTCAAAAATAAATATACACTATTAGCACGGTGGTTTAATTTATAATTCAATGGACAGTAAATGAAACATGGCTAAAATTCACTGTGGATTACGTTCCACCCTTGATGCAAATAATATATCTCTCATTGCCTCTCCTTCTAGTTTAGCTGCTACACCTTTACGAGCAAGTTGCATCCTCCCAATATAGAACCCAATATAAGGGGCATGCTGCAGTCTAACATCCATAGGCACATGCACACTTTGTCTCTTCAATTCACTATTAATAATTATATAGAACGCAATAGTTATGTAGAACGCAACAAACTAAGGTAATAAGAGCAACCTTATGAACTGACATATTGAACCCTTTAAGAATTCGTCAATGATTCTTCAAAGCTCCAAAGGCCTTTTCAATAACTACTCTACCACTATTGTTAAAAGAATCAAACATGCACAAAACATTACATATTTTTAATAACGAATTCAATAAAAATGAACATTCTTGAATATTTTGAATAATCAAATATAAAATATAAATATACCTTTTGTGATCCACCATTATTGGATTAAAAAATTTGAAATTATGGAACAATATGATCAGCAGTGTCACCAATCTAGTAAGGCCTAATATCCATTCCACTCAAGTGGATGATTGGCCTTGCTAAAATTTGTTTTATGCTTAATTGTGCAGCAACAGAAGACACAAAAAATTGCCCAGCATCATGTACACCTCCAGGTTGGCCCGCACAAACATTCCCAAACATCCTATTTGCATCACACTCCTTGTAAAACAATGCTATGAAAAAAAATTCGGTTAAAAAAATCTTGTGGTATGGAAGTGTATCGTTTGCTCAGTTGGGTCGTGAGAGGGATATGAGAGCCATCAATTGCACCAGCTACATTTGGTAGACCAATGATGTCTCTAAGCGTTTCTATAATGTTTTGAAGTTGATTGCCATGAGGTGTGTGAATAAATTGAAAGAATAAACCATCATCTCCAATTCCTAATGCCCGATAAACAATCATAGTATATTTTCAAATAGTAGACTCACCGCATCCATATAAATTGTGCATCCTAGCAGTACTTACACCATGTGCTAATCGATATAAAACAAGTTTCACTTGTTTTCAAACTGAAATAGGGGGCCTAACAAATGTAACAACAATAGGACACAAGTAGGGTGCTAACTAAGATAACTAATGCCTCAAATGCTAAAAAATCCATACGATATGTTCGTCAATACTTCATATTTAACATTTCTGGAGATGTATGCCATACATTGTCCTCAACAACGTTGTGGTGGATATACTGACGTGGCTCCATCCACCACATGCGACGTGAAAAACGTTGTCTCCAAACTATAGCAACAATAATTGGAAGTAAACATTCACTACAAGAGAAAGGGGTGTTTTAAGTAGTGTCCTAGACATCACGTCTTTTAAGTAACGTCTTTTAAGTAAGGTTTTAAGTAAAATTTTACTAAAAAGATAGTCTTTTTAGTAAAATTTTACTTAAAACCTTACTTAAAAGATTGATGTCTAGGACACTACTTAAAACACCCCTTTCTCTTGTAGTGATTGAACCCCTAAACCTCCTTCAATTTGAATTGGAACAATAAGCACTACATAATGACGACGATGGCGTCGTCTACGGCCAAAAAAGATCAAAAATCCAACTACGAACACATAAAACACCAATAGGGTGTCGTTAGCCATTTTTCTTCAATGTCTACAGCCTAACCCTAAGCCAACGTTCTTTTAAAATTATAAGGAAACTAAAAGACAATTGAGGATCCTAAAAAACAAGAACAAATTTTAAAAAAACAAAAACAAACACAAGGTGTGATTAAATATTTAATTTAACCCCTAAAGGACCAAACACCGTTTTTTGACAATATAGCGTTTTGGGGCAGCTCACCACGAATGGAATTTTTATTTTTTTTCTTTGAAATTTTCACACAAGATGTGCCCGAGGAGTAGCTTTAGGGCCCAAAAATTTTCATAACTTTTGACCACATGGTTAAGAAGTTATGGTATAATATGTAGTTTTCATTGTTCGGCGGGCAGCCCGGGCAGCAAAAAAAACTTCTTTAAAAATCATTTTCTAGAGAAATAAAAATTTGAAATTGATTCTCTAGATTTATGTGCACAAGGAAAGCTTTGAATCATTCCACTTTGATTTATGAGATGAAAGTTATGAGGAATTTTAGTTGTGGGTAGTTTGCGGGTAGTTATGGAATCTCTACTCTAAAATAAACTTTGAAGTCCTTTATTTAACTCAATTTTCAATATTTTTGGAAAAATATATAAACGCAAGGTGTAGATTTTTTATTACAACATTACAATCGTTTGGATTGGCATTTTTCAATTCCATAATTAAATCCTTAACAATTTAGTGTTTTGAATCATTTTCTACTTCTTTCTACTTACTATTTTTTTCCTATATGTTGTACAATTCCAAATGATCTGAAATTTTTCAAGCATGTAGCTAACTTGCTTTGAAGAATGAATCCAAAGAGTTACCACCATTTTAGACATTTTTTCATACAAATGTGACCATGTGAAGTGCAGCTGCCCGATTTTTCGCAGGGACAAAAAAAGGGTTTTTGTCACTTCAAATGCTAATATCTTGCAATCTACACGGTGGAAATTTCTGAAATTTTTTCCACATCTTCTCAAACTAGTTTACTACAAGATCCTACGGTTACATGTGTCCAAAAATGTTTTTTTTCCAAAATTTGATACTTGTACTAGAAATGGCAGTTTGGAAGCGTTTTTTGTGAAAACATAGTCAAAAACCTTTAGGGGTTAAATGCTTCAACCCTTAATCCTATTTGCAATTTTTTTAAAGTCCTACCAACAACTTGAGAGAGCTCCACTCAATAAAAAAAAACCCCACAAATTAAATTTTTTTCTTAAAACATTGCAAATTAGAATTAAAAAAATAAACACACTGCATTTTTCATCTACACAATAGGGCGTAGAAGGGATGCATGTGCTTACAAGCAGTGTAACCCCCACTCCTGTTTGCCCTCCCCACTCAACCCATGCCACCTGGCTAGGTGGATGGGCGGGTGGGGGCAAAAAAACCCGCATGTGAGTAGGGTGTAAGACCCTAACTAACAACACTTTTAACACCAAGTACAAATATACCTGAAATTCTCCAGAATTGTTGATTTGAGAAAAAACATCATAGAATACTCTGGAAGAATATTTTGGAATTGGTATGCAAATAAAAGTTGTAGACTTTGAGCTATAGATTCCATCCACATAGTTAGATTCACCAATGCTATCACCAATATCTTTCTATAAATTTTAAAAGGAAAATTTCAAAATTCCTTTGAAATTGAAATTCAAGCAAAATATTGTCACTTTTTGAGTAAAATTTGTTGGAATGGATTTGAAATGAGGCTCTCTTGATATGGTGATTTTTTGAAAATTTTCTATTCTTTAAATCTATGACCTCATTTTTACAAATCCAATTTTGAACTAGAGCCAATGCAATTTTTGCTTGGTTGACCACTTGATACACTACCACATTTGTAACTTTAGAAAAATATGTATTTTAATAATACCAAATCCAGCCATTAGATAGGACAACAACTTAATAAAGTATCTCTACAAATTAGAATGACTTTCATCTTAATAGTAATGAGAAAAAAAAATGATTTTTAATTTATTCGATGCTAGAAATTAAACATCAAAGCACTTCAAGGTTAAGCAATATTTGTTGTATGGGTATGGTGAGGGATTTTTTTTTCCCGTTAATAGAAATAGATTTAAGAAGGATTTCATGTTCTTTTACATTTTTTTTTGCCAGAAACAAAAGTACTATGAATTTTTTTCATGAAGATTCCGTTCAATCTATTCTCGTTATATAGGTCACCATATTTTCAATCGTAGGTTGATTATAAAATTGACTATACTTTAATGTAGGTGATAATTGTGGCTTCCAATGAACAACTTGTGATCATTGTATGCTTTAAATGTACACCTCCTTAACATTTGTGCTGCATAATCTGTCACCTAAACTGCAAGTGATTGGAAATATGGCAACTAACTAGTGAAATGGATAGCTAATTGGAAAGAAGCTAGCAACCTTAGACCAATCCAATTCGGTCCACAATTCAATTCCCCCCCCCTACATTTGGCCCCAATTCCATTTGTTCAAACATCCAAAGCAATCTAGAAAATCAACTACATCTATCTAAAAATTTGACAAACCAATGCATTTATGCCATTGAAGGTAAAGTGTCACTATTAATATGATCAGTGAATACTTGAGTGCTAAGGTAGGAGGTCCATAAACTGCTCATCTAAGAGCTGAAGCTGACTTTTGGGGAGGTAGAACTTCTTAAAATATTTTTCAGTAAGTTTTCCTTGAAAGGCAAGAAAAATTGGCATCTAATCCAAGTTGTTTCATATTTTTTGAAGCTTTGTGGAATTAGTTATGAATTTCTGAAGTTGCAGAAAAGTGCATTTTTGTGGGCTCTAAAACCGACCACCTCCTCAAATGCACACCACTTATACATTGGAAAGTGCAAAATGTACCTCTAGAGCTTGATTAGATTTAGAACCCGCTCCATTTTAGGACCTCCTACCTTAATAAATACATAAAGAAACGGTTACGGGTTGTTACTGCGAGGGCATTTATGACTCCATTTTATGGGCGATTTTGTAATTTTTGAGCTCAACACTTAAAAAATTCACAAAAATTGTAATTTTGATTGGAAAATTATAATTCCAATTAGGTTTGATTCATGAAACAAGTGCACACCTTGGAAAAATAAGTGCCCCTCTTGGAATTGGCCCCAAGATAGTAAGGTTGCAAATCAGGGTGCTAATCGGCTTGTCTAACTAAGTTTCCTCCAGCCTCAGAAGGTTTTATGCGGGTCAAGTTTCGAGAAATCAGATGCTCTCTCCAGAATTCAAAAAATTGGAATCCATTGCCGAACTATGCTAAACACCTATCTACAAGAAGAATAGAATAGGCAGGCAGGAGTTATTACGAGCAAGTTTCTTACCATGCAAGAACCTGGTAAGAAACCTGGGAAGAAACATGATTTTATTTGTAGGATCTCCTGCAGCTGTAAGAAAATAAGATTAAAAAAACTGAGTGCGAAAACTGTCAGTTCGTTCACTGCTCTACAGTACAATAGTTATGTTAGAAATATCTATGAAAAATTTATCTGATGTAAATAATCTCCGTTGTAATAAGACCAATGTGCAAGCTTACAGTACGAAATTGTTTAATTTTTCTCACCCAACAACTGCACAGAAAACTAAACAGCTCTAGAGCACAAGCTGTAACTCACAAGTTGGAACCATATTAGGTAGAGGGTACAAAATCGTTAGGAACCTCTGATCTTGTCCCCAGCAAGTACTGACCCTGTTTCCAACAACTCAGTGAGAGGAAGAACTCCGGTCCAAGACCAACGAAAACTCATCTTTCAACACAGTGGATTGGACTTACTAGCAAGCTCTGCAAGCATGACTTGGCAAAACGTGACTAGCCACTGATCTTTGAATGGAAATGAGTCGGTCTATTGTCACTTAAAGAGGTCTCCAACTTCCCACTTTGAAATTGCATGAGGAATTCAAAATAGAGATGCAAATTTGATCTCAAAAGATTATACATTTTGTACCCAACGTGATCTCTCTACAGCTCTGTATTGATATCCCAAAAATCATTCTCTTACATATGTAAAAATGGCTAAAGTGATGCAAATAGTACCCTCTACAAAACACCTTGAAGCTTAGGACAAAACCCAAAACTCTAGAGCTTACTCACAAGATGAACTATTTCCACCACCCAAGAATGATTAATTTAGATGGAAACCGAAACAAAATTTGTCACTCCCGTGTACAAATTGTTGTCCCCGAGATTTAACAAAACAAAGGATATGAAAACCAGAAAACTCAGATGGATGTACTCCTTCCGCCCCAGATTTCAGAATTACTATTGATGTCTCTTCATCGTATGATTTACTATATCACGGATGTCGTCATGTAGGACTTAGTCCACCTTATCATGTAACTCTCCTCCTGCAGTGGGTACATTTTCAGTAGCAGCAGAGACAGCATGTTCTAGTTCTGGGAAAGTAGTGTCTTTGGATGGAACCACCGGTCTGAAATGTCCATCAATGAGCCCTGCGTAATCATTGATATTCGCTGCAACTTGTAAAGCAGCTGCCACACCTCCGAGCTCAGGTTCACCCGTTGGCGAGCCGCGTAATTCCGCATCCAGCACTTTAGCAGCATCTTTTTGGGTCGCAATTTTGTCAGAGTCCAATTTCGTACTTGCGTCCTGCATTCAAGTGATGCAAACAGTAATTCTCACATGACGTAATTTTTAAGTTTTCTATGAGTGCTCCCATCTTAAGTTCATTTGACAACATATAAGAAAGAAGGATATGATTTGAAATCAATCAAGATGGCTGAAAATGGCTTGCAACAGGAAGTTACTTCTGCTTGCTCACAATCTATATCTGGGAGCCACTGTTAGGGAGTCATTGAATTGATTGATACCAAGATATTCCTTCTCCGAGTTTCATGAACTCAAGAGGTATGAAGATTTATGTCAAAGAAAGAAGATGTCAAAAGATCAGAGAAGCTTGGATAACTTAATCCTTCCTTGAATTAACAGATGGGCCTAAGGTGTTACGAGCTCCTTTCAAGAGTGTAATGAACCAAAGAGTAAAGAAAAGTTGCAGAGACTTGGAGAACAAAAACATCGGGACAACAATATCTTGTTAAATGGTATGTAAGAAATCGACGTTGGCATGCTTAGAAACATACCGTGAGAATGTCAGCTAAGGTAGTTTTGTCAACGCTTGGAACCCGAGTGTTGATTTCAGCAGCCGCCATCGCAGCTGCAGCCAAGCCTCCGGCTGTTGAGGGTGCACCAGTTGCCCGCATTACAGCACTTTGAATGGCACGGGCATCACTCTTCCCCACTGGTCTATTACCAACTAATGCAGCACCCTCCAAGGCCTATGGTCATATTTGTAGTGTAAGCGTCGACAGTCCATGCAAAATTCAAAATTCAACGTTCCAACATTTTCATAGCTATAAATTTTCAACGGGTGCCATTACGCAACTACCTTGGCTCCACATCCCAGACTGTCGTCAATTTGCGTAAGGCAGCAGCAGAGGTTACAGTTGAGTGCCATAAGTCTTTATACCGAAACAAACAGTTTCCAAAGAATAAACCAATTTTATCTATTAAATGTCCAATTTCGGTGTTCTTATAATAACAATAATACCATTACAATTCGGGATTCCACCAAAAGAATTTCCAACTTTCCCAAAGGGTACAGACTTGCGGGCATGTGACTACATATAAACGAATTGCGTGGACACCGACATGTTATGGAAAGAACAATCCACACATGCATATCTAAAACTCAACAGAGTCGATGCATTTCAGGCCTCTGTAAGAAACTCACATTTCCAATGGTGACAGCCGGTGAGGTTGCAAGGAAGCAATCAGTCGGCATGGGCTTAGCAGATTCCATCACTGGTTGCCCGGCAATGTACTCCAAATCAATCGCTGCACCTGCAGAGATGGATTCCACGCTATCATCAAAAGATTTAAAGTCCTTCTAAAACCCTAAAACTTCATTCAAAATCTGCTGACTCACATTACAGGGCATCTGATGCGCATATTCTCCGCATAAGGAAGAGATTCCATAATCTCCAGTGACCCTACAATCTAAGACAATGGATACATATTGATTAAGAGGATCATCTGTTCAAGTGTTTGATTTTAGGTCATCTACCAATAAAACTTTGAACCTTCATTACTTTTGCAAACAGTATCCAATTCTTGCATTCTTTTGTGCGTTGGAATCCTCTTTCATTTTCCAACAAGTGGAAGTTATAATTTCACCATAGGAGAAAAAAGAAAATAGGTCAAAATCTTAGACAATGGATACAAATTGATTAAAAGCATCATCTGTTGATTTTAGATCATCCATCAAAAAATGTTTAAACCTTCGTAACTATCGCACGCAGTACCCAAATCTAGCATTCCTTCGTGCGTTGGAATCCTCTTTCATTTCCTAACAAGGGGAAACTTAAGTTTGACCACAGAGGGAACCAAAATTAGGTCAAACTTTAACACTTCCTAACTTTCCCACACAGGATCCAAATCTTATGCTCTTTCGTGCGTTGGAATCTTCATTTCCGAACAAGAGCAACTCAGGGCAACCGAAATTAGGTCAAACAAGAGATGTACATACCCGGGACGAGAATGTGCTGAGCCACCACACCTTCCTCGGCCACCAAAGAATGATCCCCAGGATTCACAAACCCTGCTCTCACATTCTCCTCGGCCGCGGCTTGCATAACGGCCGCCGCTCCGTCTTTCTGCGTCTTGCCGAACGTCCGGGCCTCCGCGCTCTGCATGAGTGCGGCGTCCTCCGGCGTCACTGCAGTCCCACCCAGCTTCCCGCGCGCTCCCAGAATGTCCCCGTAAGAGATCGGTCGCTGGAGGAGGCTCTCGTCGTCCAGCATCTTGCGCATTGGCTCCCCGGAGACTGCCATGGATCCGGGCAACAAGCTTACTGTGAGAGTATCAATGTACAAGAAGAGATTGCAACCGAAGTGGAGTGACAATGCAGGGACAAATTCCCGGAGTGCAACTGACTGTGGGCTTGGAAATGGGCGACGATGCGAAATGGGCGATTGGGTATTTCGAAGTTGAAACTTGTGATGGATGCTGTTGCGAATGGACAGTTAAGTTATTAGCTGATAGAGTGTGTAAGTTAGTTGCCATGATCGCGAAGGAAAATGAATTTCTTATTGCCAAGAGGCGGAAGGGCAGGGTGACACTTGGCGGGTTGCCGTGGACTGTGAGCGGCACATGTTCAGGCTGACTGGTGCAAGACCTTGTGGACCTCTCTAGCCCAGTAACGACGGACCAGTAACCGTGGAGAAGAAGTGCTAGTTTTACCTAAAACCGTGTGCGTCCAGGGAAACTAATTCTGAGATCAGATTTCAGACCTGTGGCAAACCGGGTGCCTGGGGTTTGTAAAGCATGCCTTCTGAGATGCTGAAAACGAAGAGATGCCACCGAGAACACGTCGAATGAGGAATTGGTGGGCCGATTCAAGACAGGGTCCCATTTTTTTCTGAGTAGGGCAGGTGTAGAATAATTGCGGAAAAAAATGCACATGGATTGGCACGGAGAAAAAGAAGACGGATATAGTTATTCCCAGACGTAGGCAGTTGTGTCATGACAATCAATCGAGTACTTCTTGAAGAATGGGACCAGCGTCCACCTTGCATTACATTCACAAACATGAAGTCCAAAAAACTGAACAGTAACACAGACATTGGAATCTCACTTTTCCCGTTCATGAGCGTGCGTTCTGCAATGCGAGCGTGCCTTCCGTATAGCAGCGGTCCTCCCTGCTCAGAATTCGATGCCCAGCAAACACAGAAATGCAAATCGACAATGGGAAGGCCGCACAAGCTTCTCCTCCTTACCGGTCACCTCGGGCTGTCACTTCTATCGGGCCTGAAGTGCCGGGGCAGCCTCGCTACAGTGGCCGGCGTTGGAGTTCCGCATGCCCGCATCTGCTGCCCTGCCCCTCCCTGGCGACTTGGGCCGCACATGACTCTGCCACGTGGCGGACCTTATCCACGTCGCCAACTGCCGTCCTGTTCCTCCCCGTCCAGGGACTCCTCCATCCAGAGACTCCTCTTTGAAGCCCCCCTCCTCAGTCCTACATCTCCCTCTCCTAAAGCTTCTAGTTTTCCAGTTTCATTCTGGCAGTCAGTTGTGCATGTGAAGATAAGTTTCAAATGTCAAAAAATAGCAAGAAAAGTTGCAAAAAAATACATCTAAAGCTTAACCTCCTTCTACTAAAATAATTCTCAGTCACTCATAACTTTCAGTATTGGTATGAAATTATAGCCACACAAACTAGACTATTATGCGCAACTTTTCCAAAAATAATTATAAAAAACAGACACTATATGAAGAAGGAACAAGCCCTGGAAGTTCATTGTAGTCCAAAAAAGTTGGGATTTTGAACTTTGAATTGCTCCCAAACATTCAAGACAACTTGGATTGACATGAAAAAATTTCCACAATAACTAGATTTCAAGAGGAACATAACCCATCAAATTTTATGGAAAAACATTATTGGATGAAGGAGATATAGGCCCCCAAAGTTGCAGCCATTAGTAGCAGTTTGGTGAACTCAACTTGAATGTCTGAACTTTGATTGGCGTACAAAAAATCAGTACATCTTGTATGTATCTGAAAATTTTACCACACAAACTAGAAGAAAGAGCTCAAATTCTCCAAAACTTTTCATTGAATTTGAACATCCGATGCAAAAGTTACAGCACTTTGAATTAAACTTGAAACTTTGTGAAGCCTTATTTGGGCCCTTTGGGCATTGAGGGGTTAAGGAGGGCATTTGTTGTAGGGCTCATTCTACATTCTACATGTACTCACGCAACTACTACAAGAAATAAAATTAAAAAACACATTTATTGTGAAGTCATCAAAACAAACATTTCATAAATAGAATGATGTTATAGGGTTAAAATATAGCTTTTTCTAATGACAAATGTGATTTTCTTTAAGTAAACAAAGAATTTGTACAAAGATATTAAAAAATATATACAAAATTTTGAAAGGGACTTAGTCATTCAATGGTGAGTGTAGAATAAAAGAAAATTGGATTCCACCCAATTTTTGAATTGGAGGGCCTTGTACTAAGAAGTGTCACAAAGTCACTAATGAAGAAACTATTTTGTTGAATTAAACAAGAACTTTGAATATAGTGAAAAATTTGTTACTATTGAGCTAATACAACCATCTACAACAACTAAATCACTTTTACTTTTATTTTCTATCAAAATCTTCTATGTACCACTCATTATTCTTAAATGTTAAGGAAGTTCCTTCTTTTAATTGATTTTGTAATCTAGTATGTAACCAAGTTTTATTTACTATGGCAACACCTAATTTAAAATCAGTTAACAAAGTGCTATCAAATGGTAAAGTACCATGTGTGATATTTTTACTTCTAATCCAAATACCAGCACCATTGTCGTTGTCAAATTTCAAACAATGTTGAAATACTCCAAATAATCCTCCCTTGGGTACTCCTTTTGCGAACCATGTGATGAAAGAAGCCTCCATGTCTGAAGGATCAATATGTGGTTGTATATAAGAGTTTTTAGAAATATGTACTTGATGTGCTTGGGTTTCATATCCTTCCAATCCAAATTGGGGTATGCAATTTATTGGAAAAAATTGTTTTTGGAAGAATTCTTGTACAGCATTGCCAAATCTTGGTAAATGTTTCCAAATGGATGAAGAAATATTGTCTCCCATTGCTCTATAACTCATTTGGATTTCATCATCTAAAGTACTTTTGGAGTACATAACCACACATCCTTTAGATAATGGTCCTCCATGCGCACTATAACCATGACATATTGAGGGATATTTTCCCCTTCTTGGATTTGATTGATTTTGTTTTGCCTTATATGGAGAAGTGAGAAAGTAATGATTGACTTCATTTACAATTGTTTTATATGAATAATCTTTCCACAATTGAGGTTGATAAATCATCAAAACCATGTCAAAAGTGATATTTTTGAAATCCAAAATGTTGTCTTCAATAATATTGCTTCCATTCAATATCAACAGAGGTCCACGTTGTGTTTCAATTAAATCGGAGGAGTAATAGTTTTTCCACACTTCTGAATACGTGTCATCTTCCCCAAAAGGCAAACTTTGGCTAATTGTTTGTATGTTTTTTCTCTTCTTGTCTCCTTCTTTTTTATATTGATTTGGAACATTAGAGAAAGATATCATGACACACATACTTTCTTTTATGCCAAATTGTGTTAAAACCTCCGATTCAGCAAATCCTTTAGATTTGAATTTGCATTGAAGTACCATGAATGGTGTTGATTTGTTTTTCTTTTTTAGATTCTCTTCATTTTTTAGTGCAATATGAGATTGAAATCTCAAATAAATATCATGAAAATCTTTTAAACTATGAATTGTGAAAGATGTACATAACCACATGTTCATGAGTTCATTAGAATAAGAGAAATTGTATGTGCTTCCTTCTCCGCACTCATTGCATTTGATATGAGTACCTTCTTGCACATTGTGATTATCAATGCAACTTGAACAAACCTTATGACATCCATTTATGAAATATTGTTGTTTTTTGCTAACTTCAATTTCATTTGAAGGTTTTTTATCAAAGATTCTCTTGAAATAAGCATATTGTAGAGTCTTTGAGCAAGGTAAGACAAATAATTTTGGAAATCGTAGGTTATTATGGCCTTCACTTCGACATCCAACACCTAAGCCTTCATCATATGTTAGTTCAATAACATTCATTGATGTTAAGTATTTAACTTTAATGACTTGTTGCCTGAGTTTTCTAGATTTTTCTCTGGCCATTTTTATTGCCACTATGAAAATTATACTAATCAAATACGTAGACAAAGTAGAAAGTATGCAAAATTGAAGAATAGAAGTAAGAAGTCTTAGTAAGAATGATAAATTATAAATGTCTGTATGTACACATATGTGTATTATAATGAAATAATGTCAATGCACAATTATGTTTGCTATGAAATATAAAAAAATTATATATATAGGTGTCCTTCTAAAATAAAAGCAAAAGAATTTAAAGTAATAGTAAAGTTTGAACTTAAAATAAAAACATGTTACTATGAAAGCAAATGAATTCTATATTAAGTGAAGAAAAATTGTCCAAAAATAGAAGCAAGTGAAGTTAAAGTAAAAGCAAATTAATTTAAAGATAAAATAAGCAAATTCACTAGAAGTTAGCTTAAAGTAAGAGAAATTTGGATCTACAGTTTATGATTTGAAGATTGGAGCTTGTACTACTAAGGACCCAAACTTCATGAGTTTGGAGCCCAAGCTTAATGTGTTTGGGCCCCAAACTTCAAAAGTTCCGACCCCAAGCTTCATGTGTTTGGGTCCGAAACTTCAAGAGTTTGGGCACCAAACACATGAAGTTTGGACCCCAAAGTTCAAGAATTTGGGCCCCAAGCTTTATGTGTTTGGGCCCCAAAGTTCAAGAATTTGGGCCCTAAGCTTAATGTGTTTGTTATCAAAACCCCAAGAGTTTGGGCCCCAAGCTTTATGTGTTTGGGCCCCAAAGTTCAAGAATTTGGGCCCCAAGCTTTATGTGTTTGGGCCCCAAACTTCAAAAATTTGGACCTCAAGCTTTATGTGTTTGGGCCCCAAAGTTCAAGAATTTGGGCCCCAAGCTTTAAGTGTTAGGGCCCTGAAGTTCAAGAATTTGGGCCCTAAGCTTAATGTATTTGTTATCAAAATCCCAAGAGTTTGGGCCCCAAGTTTTATGTGTTTGGGCCCCAAACTTCAAAAATTTGGACCTCAAGCTTTATGTGTTTGGGCCCCAAAGTTTAAGAATATGTTTTGAGGGGACTCAATGCTCTAAACAAGGCTTTCTATTATATGAGCCTAGGAGCATGAGAGAGTGAACCTAGAAGATTATATTCATGTATTGTAGGTGTCTATATTATAGAAACCTCCCATGGTTGTAGAGTAGGTATGTTACACATACCTATATTATAGTATTTATATTTTAAGCACCTTCAGTGGTTGGAGGATATTTACTTTTACATATGCTCACTTACTTACATTTTCATGCTCATACTCTAATATCATTGTGATCTAAATGATCATTCTCTGTTTCAGCCCCATTGACATCCAAATTCTATCATTGAAACTTTGTTGTTGAATAATATAATTGCATATAAAATTTCCCAAATACACATTTCAATATAGTTTCTATTACCAAAATGTCTATATTTGTTGGATCATTTCAAGATACAAAAGAATATTGTAGCATTTACTTTGCATTAACTTTTAGATAGCATATGAATAATTTTTAGATAGCATATCAAAGTTCACGCCCCACTTGCTTTGGGTATTTTTTGTCGTGGTCAACTGCATTTTGACCATTATAAGATCCAAATCTAGACGGTCTAAAGTTTCTAAATTTTGACAAAAACTGCCTTACCTACTTGTCTATCACTTTGATCGGCTAGGTCGCTCCGATCTTCTTCTTGCATTCTCTGCACAAACCCGAGTCCCCATAGGTGCATTTTAGCTTCATTTCACGAATTGAGTGCTGGGCGCTTAGGGATTGAAATAAATGAACTAAAAAATGCAAACAAGAGTTTTCTTATAGAAGTTGCACAGAAAAAACCATATACAAAAATTGCAGAGATGAAACATGAACATAAATAGGAAGGTAAAAAATATATATACATTACTTTTGTTGAACAAAATACATACATAAACTGCTCCAAATTGAATATGTACATGAATTGCATGACTGAAAATATAGAAAGACTCTGTATGAGGATTTTAAAGAACTAGAAAGAAAAAAACACAAAAAACCTTCAACAATCCTTCACCTATGAATTTCCCAGTAGCAAGGGCGCTTGCAAATATGTATTTGGCATCCTGGACATGCTTGGTTTGTTCTTTTGCCACAAACCATACAATTTGCCCTTTTTAGCCCCATACTCCTTGATCCATGTGCCGATGCAACATTTGGTGCTAATGTCGAGTATCCCTCAGTCCGCCCAGTCCAATTAGCAGTGAAGTCCTTCGCCAACTGCATTTGGAAAGCTAAATGAGTCATTGGCTCCTCAAACAAAAGGAAACTAGTGTCACAGTGAACTATCCAAGCATTGCATATCGTAGTGTCTAACAAATAAAAAAATAAACGATGCCACCATTTGTGGCTTCGTGTTTGACATGAATATACCCCCCTCATTTGATCAGCTGTGTGTACTCCTCTCATATTCTTTGGGTACTGCAAATGCATAGGCCCGGTTCTAACTTCCCCCCCCCCCCCCCCGTATTTTTCTATAGACGAACTGCTTAACATTTGGAGGTGATATAGGTTCAGCATGTGTAGACAAGAGAATGACTGCATTTCGGTCTTTCCACACTGCACAACATACATTGCCTTCCTCATGCATACGGTAGTCTATCCATCCGTAGTCCTTTTTCTTCGTGACTTCTTTGGGCATACATAGCCCTGGGTACATATTTCCTATTTGCTTTCAAAGTACCAGTCGCCATTATGCCTTCTCCAGTAAATCCAAAAAAAGGGGAACGGAAGAGAAAAAATTGTCTGTTGTCACAATGTGCCCCCTACCACCTAGATCTTTCAAGAGATGCTTCACAACATGCCTTCCTTGGAGTCCTTCACCTTTACCACTTCGTATTGGAAGGTTCTCGGTGCCCATGTTCTCTTCTAGACCATCATCACTTCCTACATCCTCGTCATGTGGATTTTCCTACCTCCCACAATAAATCTGGAAGTTCCACACATATTTTGATAGAGCATCCGACGTCGCCCTGACCTTCAAGCCAAAACGAACGGGCTTGTTGGGCATGTATTGCCGAATGGGACTATATTTCCCTTTATACATGACCATACTCTCGTCTACAGTGAGTTGCTGGTTTGGTGTCCACATTTCCTTAAAGCGGGCACATATTTCATCAACCATCCAACAAACTTTGTGGAGCTTATCATAAGTGGGACTTTTACGGTCTCTCACATGTTCCTCCGCAAGTGCCACATGCAAACAACGAGTAATGAGTTCAAATCTGTCCCTCTTCATGATTTGGGATATAACCTGACAATGGAAAAGTTGCTCCTCCTTAGCCCAATACAGTCTCCGGTTTGGCAATTTCTTGATCCCCATGTATAGGCTTATCGACAAATATGCTTGAAATTCTGCTATGCCCAAAGGAGTCCACTCCAGCCCACCTCTCGTTCGACCGTCATCATATATAACCTCCGATGCATATAAGTTTGTCTCCCTCACAATTCTTCTCTGCAATTTTTGTGACCAGAATTTCTCAAATACGCCCAATATGGATGGAAGACGGCCATATGGATGTGTACACCCTGGATTAGGACCTGTGAATGGCAAAGGGTTATTACTGTAATGTGGTACATTGGGCATCCATGTCTCAGGGGCGAATCGACTTAGAAGAGGGTCGATTACTTTCCCCTTCCCTTTTTTTGATTTTGATTTGGAGGTACTACCAGCCCTGGAGTTCTGCACTCCCTGTTTCGATGTCATCTCAGATTCTGGCTTGTACCACGAATCTGAGCTGTTTCCCGACTCCTGCTCCCCTACACTGTCATCGTCAAAGTGCAACTTGGAAGGACCTGCTCCTCCACATGCGTCTCCATTTAGGTCAGGCGGAGATGTTGTTGATCCTCCTATTCCTTGGCCATTGCTCCTGCCCTCTTCAGTTTGAAGACGGCCCCTATGGCTCCCTGGTTTTTTACCCAGCCCAATTAGGGCACCTCTTTCGGAAGTCCCTCTGTCGCTATGAGTCGCAGCGCGATCTGTTGATCGGCCGCCCTCCTTCCCTCTTGCTGCGTCTGTCGCTTCTCGGCCGCCCTCCTTCAGTCTTGCTGCGCCCTCCTCTGATGTGCCGCCGTCCTTCCCTCCTGCGGCGCCTGCTTTTGATGTCCGTCCGCGCTTTCCTCTCGCAATGCCACTTCTTGATCTCCCTCCACTCCTCCCTCTCAAAGCGCCACCTCGTGATGTTGCTGCACCTCTACCTCTCACAGCCCCAACTCTGGATTGGTCTACGCTTCCCCTCCAATCCTCCAGCTGCCTTCTGTGTTTGTTATGAAGTTTCCATATAGTTGCAGGAGGCCTCTCCGATTGTTGGTACTCCCCCTCAGACATGGTGGACTCTAATTTGTAATGCGCCATGAGGTTGTGCATTCCATTCTGTTCCAAGTTGCTGTCGCTATTTTGTGAAGAAGATGTGGTTGTGATGGAGTCGCTGTCGCTGATGCACCAATAGTCCTCCGCCGACGAGGGATGCCCATTGTAAGGAGCGTCAGGAGATGGTTGTTGTCTTCTACAGGAAGGTAAGGTCTCTGCATTGTTTGTTTCCTCATCATTTTCATGTCTTCCATTCACTTTCTGATGCGATTGGAGTAAGTGCGGGCAGTGGACAGCTCCTTTGCAGACGTCCTCCTCTTC
Organism: Antitrichia curtipendula; assembly: GCA_951230915.1. Classification (NCBI taxonomy): domain Eukaryota; kingdom Viridiplantae; phylum Streptophyta; class Bryopsida; order Hypnales; family Leucodontaceae; genus Antitrichia; species Antitrichia curtipendula. The sequence continues at coordinate 9,267,051 of OX579640.1, forward strand.
ACCATTGTCATACCTCAATCTCAAGAATTTTTGTTTACTTATAGGGTCGACTCTCTTTTATACAATTTGAGCCAACGTCCATTGCTCTATGTCTTGTGTAGTCACAGCTAGGTTCTCCAAAAGAATATTCCTTTGAACTCTCACTACCTCAGGAATGCGGGGCGGAAGTTCTAATTGAAGGTTTTGAATGGAATAGGGTTTCTGAGTTTGGTCTCTCACCTTGTCTCCCAGGCTGTGTGTGACTGCCGGTACTTGTGCTCCTCTAGTGGAGGAGGGTGTCGACGCATGACTGACCTGCATCGGAGGAGTTGAAGAGGCTGCTACTGCCACCACCAGCTGCTCCAACGGCAACTGCTCGCATCCTTGAGTTCTCTGGGCTACGGACAGCGGATGTACTGGCAATGTTGAAAGGTCTGCTGAAGAAGAACGGTTGACTGGCTGTCAAGGTCTGCCGCAAGCTAGACTCTTCAATCTCATCTTGACGGATGCGCTCTATCTTGGGAAAGGGGAAGATGTGATCCGTGAGAACGTCATGAACTTCCTTGGAAAACCCTCTCGGATGATCCTGTGGCCTCCTCTGAGACCAGCCAAGCAATTTGGAAGCCCAAGTGCACCACAACCAACGCAAGTGGTGGGGGGATGTATCGAATGGTTCACTTCTGTCCTTCTTCAGCTTTGGTAGACACAATAGATAACTCTCCTCTAGCATTCCGAGCATGTATTGTAATTGCCATTTCTTCGCTCTCTGCTTTGTTAGGAGATGCGTGGTTATAATTCCAGCCTCTAAGGCACACCATTGCGGATGGGGAGGAGGAGGAGGAAGTAGAGATTTGTATTCTAACTTCCGTCTAGGTTTTGGCATCGTTTCTACTTCTGTATATTGCAAAATGGAGGTGAGTTTGGGAGATGTCGACTATGCCTCTCCTGTTCAAGCAAGGTTTCTATGTCTTCCTAACGCTAAGCTTCCAACTGTTCTGCATTTTCCAGTGATCCTTTCTTTCTTTCTTAGTTGAATTCAGTTGTGTTCCTTTTCAGTTTTCGAGGTTGGTTCCTTCAGCCGCCCTCTTTTACTCTTCTCATGCCAAATGTATGGAACAGGTTCATCTTTAATAGGGAAGCGCCGTCTCCAGCAGTAATGATCTCGAGCTCCTAATTTCTTTGTCTGTGAAGGTGTTCTTCAGGAGGAACAGTGTCGAACTGTCAACAGCCAACGGTTGGCGTTCCCACCACCATGAACTGCCCCTCCTCTGACTTGGCACCATGCTCGTCTCATAGTTTTGCAACATTCGAGCAAATCTTTTGGTCTCGGGCTGTAGCTTTGTTGTTGACAAATTTTTTTGGATCCTCTACTACAGTGCTTCTGGTCAGAGGCGGTGCCCGGAACTCCGTCACTTGCCATACCGGTTTCAATGCGCTCCTCTGAATTAGACTCATTTAAATAACTATATGACTGTGCTCTTAATTCAGCACTGTTCAGAATTCGGCTACCCATCTGCTGAACTGAAAATCGGATGAAAAACAACTTTTTCTTCTCATCTACGTCAATTTCTGGTCATCCAAACGCCACAAATTGGCGTCAGCGTCGTTACTAGGCTAGGGGCCGTTTTACACCTCAAGGGTGAAGGGGCTGGAGGCCAAACAATAGAATAAGGTCATAAGGAGGTTCAATTCTTCCATATGTAAAGGTCTTGGGGCCAAGAAATCGGGTTGATTCAATCAAATTTAGAGAGGGTCTGATATTTTTAAGGCTGCTATACACTTAACCCTTCACCACCTAAGGGGACCAAAAGTGTCCTCATACAGTCTAGCAGTCAACTTTAAAGTGATGTAACTTTTGCATCAAATGTCCAAATTCAATACAACTTGTTGTAAAAGTTGCGCATACTAGTCTATTTTCTGTGGTAAAATTTTCGGATTTATCAAAGATGTACTGAGTTATGGAAAGCCATTCGAAGTTCGCAGGTTCAATTTGAATTCACCACATTGCATTGAGATGGCTGCAACTTCTGGGGCTTGTATCCTTTTCATCAAAAGTTAGTTTTCAATAAAATTTGTTGAGTCTAGTTTTCCATAAAGTCTAATTATTGTGGTAAAATTTTCATGTCAATCCAAGTTGTTTTGAATCCTTGGAAGCAATTTGAAGTTCAAATTCCAGACATTTTTGCATTACAATGAACTTTGGCGGCTTATAACTTCTTTAGACAGGGTTTGTTTTCACTAATTTTTGTTGGAAAAGTCTTGCATAATAGTCTCGTTTTTGTGGTAAGAATTTCATATCAATCCAAGAAGTTATGATTGACTGGGACGCATTTTAGTAGAGGTAGGTTCAGCCATAGATGTGTTTTTTTGCTACTTTTTTTACTGTTTTTTGACATTTCAAAACAATTTTGCAAACACAATGAGTCAATTAAATGATTTTTTTTTCCACCAAAGTGTTTGTCTTTTGGTTTTGAATCGTTTTGTAGTTTAAAGTTTTTTCATTTGAGTAGGTTTAGAAATCGAATTTCACCTCCAAATGTGTTTTTAGGAAATTTCAGCATTTTTTTTCAACACTTGAACATTATAATCTTTCAATCTATACAGTCAAATGATCCCAAATTTGATTTAAACCATCTGCAACATGCACACCACAAGATTATACGGTTGAGATTTTCATACCTCTCTCACATTTAGACTTATAACACTTGAAAAGCAAAGTTGTTTTTTCACATGATTAGGCCTTGGATGGTGTAGGGTTAAAGGCTGAGCCAATTTCCCTTGGGGATGATTGCACAAAATCCGGTGGATTTGATTTGATGAAGAAATAATATTTTAATAAAAAGAAATTGTAACCCTTCAAGTTTTTTTACTATATTTTTCACCAGAAACACTCCAAAATTGTCATTCCTTATACAAGTACCAAAATTTTGCAGAAGAAACATTTTCAAATAAACTTAATCTTGGGATTTTGTAATACGCTAACTTGAAAAGATGTGGAATTTTTTTTAGAAATTTCCATTGTATAGATTGCAAGATAATAGCGTTTGAAGTGACAAAAATCTTTTTTTTGCCATGCAAAAAATTGGACATTTGCACTTTAAAAGGTCACATTTGTATGAAAAAATGTCCAAAATGGTGGTGATTCATTGGATTCATTATCCAAGTCAAGTTGGCTACATACTTTAAAAATTTTAGATCATTTAGAATTGTACAACATATTGGAAAAAAATAGAGAATGGTTTTAAATACTAAAGTATTAAGAATTTAGTTATGGATTGAAAAATGTCAATCCCAATGGTTGTAATGTTGTAATAAACAATCTACACTTAATGTTTCTATTTTAATCTAAAAATACTGAAAATTAAGTTAACCCCTATATAATCAAATGTCCATTCAACGTACACAAGAAATCTTGGGTAAATCCCTACAAAGTCATTTTTAGTCAAATGTTCATGAAATTTGGACACAATGAGTAAACATATACCCCCTTGGCAAAGAACTAATTTTTTTTCCCAATCAGATGCCCAAATCAAAAGTTATGTTGCCCCTAACCTTTTGGTTAGTTTAGGCAATTTGGAAATTTTTGGAAGAATGTTTTGCAAAAAAACTCATCAACTTTTAAATTTGCCATGCAGGTAACTAATAAAATATGGCATACATGTGTCAAGAAAACAAATTCTAGTCCTCAAATTACATTCTAAGAGGGTTCAAATTTTGTTAGCTATATTAGGGCATTTTTTTTCTTAAAATCTTCTAACTTCAAGTCCTATTATTTTGCAATCTATGAAGTCAAATTTCTTGAAATTTTTTCTACATATTTCAAATGTTTGTCTCTAACTTTTCACGATTTGGATTTAAAATAAATAATTTCCTCATTGCACAAAATTTCATCGAAAAATGAATAGTGTATAGCCAATTCACTAATCATTGGCAATACACTAATCAAACATTATAATCTTTTGATCCCCGCGGTCAAATGGTATGAATTTTTTTCCACACTCTAGTAAATTACTTGACTTCAATTTTATACGATTGAAGTTTCAAAAATCTTTTCATTTTCATTTTTGAATAACATACCTAAAGCCCCCAGCTCAGGGAGGTCACTTAGAGTATCCTTTAGAACCCATGTACAAACAAAACTTTGGACCCCCTATTTACTTTTTGAATTTTAAATAAAAATAAATTAAAAACATATGAATAGATTTTTCTACTCATAAAGTTTACGTTTTGAATTATTGATATTTTTATTTGTTAATAATAATTAGTTACAAAATTTTGAAGTAAAAATATACATTGTAGATTTGAAAAATAACTTTCACACTCCTATATTATTTTAGAAAAAATTATCTAAAAAATGAACAGAAAAATCCTAAAAATAACTCTCTATTGAAATCTCATTTTGAGTTGAATATTGATTCAATGGTCATCTAAATGTGTCCCTATAATTATTTGAGTTGAAAAATATGCCATTTTAATTCATTTTCAACCTCTTCTAGAAATCATTTCATATTTTATTTGACTTGAAAATTTTGGAAATAGAAACCTATAGTCATTATAATAATTGCTCAAAATTTTAGGTTGAAATTATAGTTTATTGAAAACCACTTGTTTGCAAGTGGTTTGTTGTAGTAGAACTAAGTGCACCCCTTGAGGCCCCCAATTTTTGACAATGTCTTCTTGAATACCCCCTTGATCCTTTGGGGGTTAACCCCTAAAAGCCCAAGGGGTTCAAATAAAATACAAATGTGCTATAAAATATAAGTTTTATAACTTTTTTGAAGTTTGCATCAAAGAAGATAATGTGAAGCATGAAAAATGTCATATTTAACTACTTTTGGACTATCAAAAGTCCAAAATTAATAAATGCACAAATCCCCCGATGGTGGAGGTTGCCTATTGATCTGGATTTTTCCAGATGTAATGTGGAATTTACACTTGTGTAAGGGGCTATAGAGAGTCTATTTCCAGAGCTTAGAAATTAGGATACAGAAAGTATCAAGATATCCCACGGTTTGAGGGTCAAACCTTTGTCTTAGCATTGGAAGTAGTACACCAAAGATGATATTTAGTGTTGAGTGACATTTAGTGTTTTTACCCCCCTACTAGCTACAACACTAAATCTGAACTTGTCCACAATTACTGTTAGACTTGAATGTGCCGGCTGCAAACTTCAGAGCCTTGTAACTTTTGCAAAAATTCTTCAAATTCTTCAAATTCTTTAAATAAGGAAAATGAGATGTTTTTCGGCATCTAAAAAAACTGTAGATGCCGAAAAACATCTCATTTTCCTGATTTGAAGAATTTTGCAAAAGTTACAAGGCTCTGAAGTTTGCAGCCGCCTAGCCCTAATCGGTCCGATTCTGTCCGTGAACAGTGATATTCCGTCTGATATGACAACTCTGGTTCACATTTAGTGTTTGAATTGACATTTAATGTTACTTACTTTCATAGGGTAATTGGCTTTTAGTGTATGCCTTCATATTTAGTGTACAAGACACTAAATATCATCTTTTGTGTAGTGGATAGTTTTGATGTTCAAGAGAAGTTCACATAAGTCCCTCAAATGAATCCATGGCTGTGCTAAAGTTTACATATTGGCATCGTGGGAACTCCTGATGAACGTGGAACACGTGTGTCAACTTCTTTTAATACACGTATGACTCCAACCTGGGATTTGCTAATGTATTGAATGATGTAAAATGTTGAAGACAGTTAATTAATTTCCGCACTGTATAATAGTGGGAGAAACGTACCTAAAATCATCCATTCAGAAATATATGACCAATAAGACTTAAAACATATTCTATGCACTGTAGCCCATGGTAGTCAGACATGGTAGCCCAAGCGGTGAACGGAAGCACATGAAAGTGATTATGAGAAAACAGATCTACTTTGAATTATGAAGTGCATGCTACCTCATGGAATTGAGGATAAAGGGGGAAGTCTGATCTCGATATCCCTTGATAGAGCGCTAACATCGTAAGGCAAGCGGGGACATCTGCATGATGGAAAAAATTAATGCCAGCAAGAATGCATCTTATGCCTTATTTAGTTCTTGACTGCATAGAGTGTAGATAAACAATACCTAATAGTCTATATTAAAGTACTTTGGTGCATATTTTAGAACAATTAGCAAGCAGAATCCCAGATGACCACAAGTACAGGAGTTACTGAAGGAGTGATGAAACAAATGAAGAGTCATAATCATAATATTGCATTCAACAGAACTATCTCGCAACATTGTAAATAGCCCTTAAGAAATCAAGTGCAACAAAGGCAAAAATAAAGAAGCCAAGCAGGCCTATGCATCAACTACACCTATGACATCAAAATCGGTGGTTGTCATGATAGAATAGGAGTAACATCAAATAGTGGACTTCATTTCATGAATTTACAGATCCAATATACGACAGCTTCAACAACCTACTCTAATAGTTAGTCTAAGAATTTCATATAGAACCATGTACAATGAAAACAACTATTGCCAATGACAGTGAGGATTGAGAAGGCATCATGACATCTCACGATAACCACGATGAACTGGATACAGTCACTAGAAGAAAACCCCGTTTTTGCTGTCGTTGCAGTGCAACGTGCCATGTTTGTTGAGATGTCACGCATTAAGCAGTGAACGGGTGCAAAAGAATGAATTTGATTTGATGTTGCAAAAAATGTGTGAGATTAAGTTGGAAAACAAGTAGATGTCACCATAGACAAAAATGTTTTTAACGATGTTTAAAAAAATAAGCTGATGTTTTGTTATGACATCTCAGAAAACATAGACTGCCACGTCAGCATGAAGTCCATTTTCATTATGGATAAATTACTAAAAATTACTACGGTCAATGGAAAAATATTGACTTTATATAAATTTTTTAGGAAAAAGGCAATGACGTGGCATGCTTTCCAAAAAAAAGAAAAATGGATGGATGAAAATGGATGAGTTCCATGGATGAAAATAGATAGTCTTTATACAGGTGGGGAGGTGGAAGAGAGACAATTGATATGGGACACATCAAAAAAAAATTGTGTTCAAAGTGAAATGTCCACAAAAACGTCGAGATGTCTGAAACAACATCTCTATGTTTAAAAAAACATATACACGTCAAAAACAACATCATGTAAACAAGTGAAATAACCATATTCTATTTGTCCCATATTGTTTGTCTTTCCATGGGCAGAGTATGGATATAAATACAATGTCCTTATCCTTCATTTTTATTAACTTTTAATGAAGCAATTCCTTCATTTGGCCATTAAAAATTCCTTTAATGGTTGATGGTAAGTTTTCTTCAATTTTTGTTGAATTCAGAATTTTTTTTTGTTCATTTCATTTTCTATATTTATATTAAATTTTTATTAATATTGCCTTGTAGGTAGGGTATGTAGCAATTGATGTTTGAAAAAACGTGTAATTTGACGTTGTAAAAAATGTCTAATTTGACATCTCAAAAAACACCATTAAATTATTCAAATGACACAAAAATGAGCTGACGTGGCCTCCACGTCAGTGACCACGTCACAGTTTCCCGCCTCTACGTCAAAGACCACATCAGCAATGGCATGGATGGAAAAAAAGATGATGTGGCAGTTTTCGAGCATGTGGTGCTGACATGGCACTTACGTGGCCTCCACATGTCGACCTATGCAGATCTTTGATCACCTTGTCATGTGTGACATCAAGAAAAAACAAGCTTGAAAACAACGCGTTTTTTGTGATTTTTGCACGTTTTTTGCCCGTCAATTCAAATGGATTTTAGGAGACATCTACGATGTTTATTTCCGCGTCAAACAAGACGCCGTCTCATGTTTTCTGCAACATAAAAAAAAACCCTGTTTTCTTCTAGTGAGTACTCGATCAAGGATCCGCCTCGTTGGACCTATTCAAATTTGCTAAGGCAGCCTCTCTACATTTCTTACTAATAGTCCGTGACTTTGGATCCACTATCTTGGACCAATTAGCGTACACTGCAGCATCTGTGTCCATCCAGATCGGGGGACGATTTTCAACAACCCATTTTCCGTACCAGCAATTACGGTACCTACATGCCATTGTAGTTTCTGAATTATCCGATTGCCAATACTATATTAAAAACTTCCCGTTGTTCACATCTCCTGCCAATCTGCATACGGTGGACAATGCTCTTCCTTGCCAAATAGCACAAATATTTGGATCTTCAGGTCTGAGAAGAACCCATGAACCTGGGCGGATGTCAAGCCAAGGATTGAAGCTTTCTAATGGTGCTTCATTTGCAGGGCCGCAATAAGGTTCCGGGTCTTCTTCCTCCGGATTGACGTCGAGCGGATTGACTCTCGCCCCTAGGTTGGATACATCATTATATACCACCCTCCAATCATGTTGTGGCCAAAAGCCTTCTTGCAATTCAGCAGGACACTCCGGGAGTGGTTCCTTCAGCTCATCCAATACACGTTTCCAATAATCGACGTATAGACCAAATGCAGTTGCGAATCCCTCGCACCTGGACATTCCGTTTTGCCAATACTGAATATACTTCTAGTCCTACCATCATGAAACCCTTGTTCAAGGTAGCTTTCCTCGCCATTTCAAGAGCCTTATCTTGATTTCGCATTGACGCTTGGGGGACTTCGCTGCCCTACATGGGCTTGAATGGAACAGGCTTTGGACAACCGGAAGGGAGCATTGGCCGACCATTCCGGTCTGTCCTCCACAGGGATTGGGAAGGTTTATTTGATGGCAACCACTTCGAATCAACTGTTGATTTTTTGAAGTTCATAACGGGGACCCCATCGCTGTCCACATAGAACTTAAAAAGGTGCATCTCCCCTAACCCAATTAATCTTTCTCCACGATTGCACTGGTAACCCTTCACGAACGACTTGAAATCCCCCACCTCCTGTATAAACTCCGGCATAAGTGAGAGTTCTTGGGACTGCATGAACGCTTTCATGAGATCAGCCACCACAAAAGTGTTCTTTGTCTTCAGTGCCTTAGACAAGTGGCTGAAATATGCATCAATGTCCTCATAAGTGTATCCGACTAGTAGAAAGCCAACCTGAATTTCCTTGAAGACACCTCGTGCAGTGAGCAAAGACAAGAACGCCATTAGATATTTGTTCTTGTTATCCTTAGCGGAGTTGTCAAGCTGCAGATACAATTTCCTAGGAAGGGGGACGGATCCAATCCGAGCTTCTGGATCAGTGAGCTTCAAGATGTCCATACACCTAGACTTTCCTCTAAGTAGAGCCTCGAACATAGGGTTAGCCGGCAGATAGGGAAAAATGTCTCCAGTCTCTCGAATCGGTGGACCCTCTAATCGGCGAAACAATCTCGCTAATGACGAGATTGTAAAGTTTGAATCTCCAGGCCAGCAAGACGGAGCATAGTGAGCATATGCACAATTACCGTGACCATGAGCTACCATTCCAGTAACGCTCATTGGAAGCTGACCGAGTCCTGCCGTGGCCTTTATTGTCACCCGCATTCTTGGGAGAGCTGTTTTAGATGTATCCATTTTATCGTGAATGATGCACATAATATCCTTTGGATTTCGTTTCGATTCCTCACGCCACAAGGCGTATAGCTGACGGCATGATGCTTGATGATTGAGATGTTGAGTTCGTTGCTTCATGAACTCCACGTACTCCGGGCTTCCTTTCGGCGACTTCAGCAGGAACTGCTGATACTGGTCGCACAAACTACATTTTGCAAAGGAACTTCCAATAGGCTTTATGGACACATTATTAAAGTGCTCCTTCTTAAGTCTACTAATAGTTGACTGGCTGACGGTGGGGAGCCCGTGATCCGCATTCAACTGCAAAAAAAATTAAAAATTGATTGAGTATACAAGGCAAGAAAACTATAGGACTTCAGGAGAGAGAAAGATAACAAGAAATAGACTTGAAAACCTGATGAATGACAGAAGAGAGCAGGCATCGTGATATATCATGATGATAGAGTCAATGAAGATATGTCAGGGAGATGAAACCCGACAAGAAGGATATAGATTAGTACCTCATTGGTTTCAAATTGAACGCGTTTCCAGTTGTTTCCAGCAGGCAGGAACTTTAAAGTGTCCATTCTCCCGTTTCCTATGCCGCGCATTTGGTGCGGCATTTGGTCAGCATTATCATCAATGATTGATCTCATGGTTCCAGTGGCCTGAACCGTTCCAATCCTTGGGCGCTTGACCCCTTTGTTCCCATGTGTCCCTGAAACCCTACCTTCTTTGTACTTGTCAATGTAATTATGGAATGTGGACTTCGGAATTCCGTGAATAATACCAAGCAGTGCCACAAACTTCAGCACCTTCCAGTGTGACAAATTTCCGCTTGCGAGTCCCGTCCAAGGTGTGCAATTGTCCGCCGACAGCAATTCCGTATTCGCGCCGCTCATCAAAGGACTTCAAGTAGAACCTCTGCCTGACTAGAAGTGTCTTCTCTTGGAGAAAGAATTGGCAACACCTACTTCTGCAGCACTTTTCGGAACTGACCTTTCGGATTTCTTCTTCCGCAATTTTCCTAACGTACTGTGAATCCTTCTCATGAAGACTGGGCTTACGAACAATGAAGCGGTAAGGGGCCTTCAGTCTCCCACCAAGATAAGCGAGCGGGTCCTCAGCAACGGGAATAGCTGTGAAATGGTTCAAGGTTTCTTTCAACGATCGGCCGTTGGGGAACCAGCAGTCCGACAAGGGCCACCGAGCATGAGTCATAATGTCTTCAGAATTTCCCACAAAAACGTCCAAGACAGTAACACCAACACACTCATCACCAAGTGTTCCATCTTGGAAGTGATCGTCTGGCCTCCAGCAGTTTATGCGCCCCGACGAGAGAAGCACACCTGAAGAATCCATCCAATGCACCTCAAGCCCATACCACGATTCCTGACGAATAAAACAGGATGTATTCAGGGGAACATGCTCTTCCACCGACTTTACAACATCTACGGCTCTCCATAGTATTGTCCGGTCAAGCACATCAGACAGTGTTCGAAAACCCCTTTGCCCGGGGTTCAGGCGCAAACCACGAGCATCCTCAAAGAGACAACGAGGCCTCAACAAAACGAAATCCCACGGCTCAACCGGAATGGCCACACCAAGCCACTGCCCCTTCGGACGAACCTCTACAATACAACCTTCTCCCACTTCTCCGAATCCAGGAACAAAGAGCTTCACTGAATCACCCTTGTCAAATGGAGACGATCCAGCAGTGGATTCCTGTGAGTCCTCCTCGGATCCTGATACATTACCGACTGCGATAATTGCATCATCGACATAATGTGTAGTCGAATCCATTACGAGCGTCCCCGTCTCTTCTCAGCCGATATCGTAATAAATCACGGTGCTCAGATCTCCTGCGAACAACAAAGGGCAACGTAGAGTTAGGGGAGTCGTGGTGTGAACACCTTTCCTTTGACAGATATCAACACTAATGAGAAACTAACATGGCATGAACTCAACCTAAACCGACTTGGAAGTTGGCCATAAAAGGTAATCCCCGAATTTGCTAATAATGCGACCGTGACATATCACGATGTCCTGAGGAAGAGTTCCTCCAAAGGTTCCAGCAGACGACCAGATAGACCAGAGACCGTGAGATCTCACGGTGTAGCCATTGCAAGACCTATTCATAAAGACATCACGGGATATCACGATGTTAACATCGTGAGATCTCACGGTGTTGCCGCAGTGATATCAGTTCATGCAAGTTCCCAAAACTATCTCGACTCAAACATCATGAGATATCACGATGGCTATATCGGATCCACACGTGCCATCGTATTTCCTCTTCAATACGTAGGGTTGGACGATATGCGTATTATATTGGCATCTGACAGCCTACTAAAACGTCTGCTTTTAGCACTGAACTTCACAGACGTCTTACGGTATCCTTGCCTGGACCGGTCTCCAATAGAAACATGAGCCCCGGTACGAGCCAGTCATCTAGCGTGTGGAAGAACCGACTGCGCCTAGTTGTGTATGCGGAAGCCTGTGCTGTCCTTCACTCTACGAATGTGCAAATCATGATAGACTACTGCCTATGGTTCCTAATTCTGAAGGTGGAACGCATGCACAGCACGACATGTAGAAACACTAAAAGTCTATGAACTCCTCTTAGGCTGCGAATTCTCAATTATACTTGAAACACAGCGGACTCCATCAGCTGCTGTATGCCGCTGCAATCTCAGTATCCTTAGTACCATTCGATTATGATGTGCAACTTGTGGAAGACGGCTAATGGAAACTGAAACTTTACAACTGACATGCAATGCACAGTGATGAGATCATACGGAGAATGGTGATGGGCATTGATAATCTTGTCACTCCACCTCAGAGCGCTGGGAAGAATAGAATGCACGGCCTCAAAAATCTGGAGCTTCACAGCGTCTTCACGTGTGCAAAAGAGTGTGCTCAACAAACCTCTGGGACTATGACAGAAGTTAGTTTGGATCCGCGAGCTCCACTTTCCCGCCTTGATTTTGAGAAGGATGTGCGATCTTGGTTTTTGAATTTCAGGTGCTTTCTTCAAGCGTGCACTTCTTTGACCACCGGAAGGATCTGAAGATGCGGTCTTCCGGACACAATATACACTGCATCCTACAAGAACGACCAGCACTGGCACTGGGAGGTCGTGCGTGCGGTACTTTATTCCGAATGTTGACTACAATCTAGAATTCCGTGCACCACTACGAAGCTGAAGGAGGTGCGTGCTGTCATTTATATTGAATCTTCTTTGGACTGAGGAAATTTGTTGCATTAACACATTGCATCGTTGCACCGTCACCTGCCACCCATTTTATGCTTCGTAGGGATAGGAATAATCACTTAATGCCATGCTGAAGCGGAGTTGTCAACAATCCATTTCCGATGTTCACGTCATTTAACTAGTCTTGCTTACGATACTGTAATTCTATTTTACAATTCAAGGCCGGGTTTCAAGTAATTATATTTGTATTTACGGTTGGCCATTCCCATCGATAAACCAGGGATCGGGGTTCTCTGTTACCAATGCTTGTGGTTTTAAAGAGGGTATTGGAGTCTACAGTCTGTGGTATTCGAGTTTTCAATTCCATGTACACAAAGTACAGAGTTCATGGGAATAGGGTGTACAACTCAACGGTTTAGGGTACAGGTTTGACGTTTCAGGGATTACAGTATTATTCTGGGTTTAGAGTTCACGATATTAGGGTTTAGGGTTTAGGGTTTAGGATCAACACATTAGGGAAAGACAACTCAAGGTACACGGGTTTAGGGTTCACGGTAATAGAATCCAGGGTCATGGTATTAACCAAAGTAATAACCCAAGTATTGAATCTGGTACGGAAACGCCTTATTGTATTGGTCAGCGACTAGGATACACAAATTATACGAGTAATTCCACTACCAAAGACAAACATGTAGTTGAATTCATTATATCAAATGATGATGAATTTAAGAATATAACAAACGTTCATTCCGAGTAATTACTTAGTGTGTAGAACATCTTTTGTAATTGTGGATCCAAGCGTTTGCATTTCCATTCCAAATGTTTGTTCCAAAAAAGCGCTATCTTTCTAGAAGTTTGGAGATCCCTACAAACTTTTGTAAAAAAAAATGTGCTATTCGCCCCAAACATTAGGAAATGCCTCCAAACTTTTGTGAAAAAAATATGATATTCACGCCAAAGGTTAGGAGATCCCTCCAAACTTTTGTACAAAAAAATGTACTAATGGCCCCAAACGTTTGGAGATCCCTCCAAACTTTTTAAAAAAAAAATGTGCTATTCGCCCCAAACGTTTGGAGATCCCTCTGTCTATTAAACTTCTATTCAAAAAATAGATATATCCACAAATGGGCCTAAGTATTTTACCATATATACATATATTTTTATATAAAAAAAACATATTAATAAATTCATTTCAGTCATATTAACCTCTTTTAGAAAGAATTACAGCTAATTGTGTTATACAACATTCGTTGGGGTTCGGAGGAGGGTTCAGGGTTTAGGTTTTACAATGTTATAGGCCAACCATGTTCATAGAATTTTTAAATTTATATTGAATGATTATTTCTACATAAGAAGATAATTGGTGATTAACTTGTAGGCAAACTGTAGCAAACCCTGTGTTTTAAATTGATTGGAGAAGGATTAATATTTTCTAATTTTATGTACGAGCTAAGGTAAGAGGTGGCTAAGGGTTTATGATTCAAGGAGCCTTGCATTCAAAAATGGCCCTACATACAGCTGTGAAATGTACAGGAAGTACTCCTTAAATTGACCTTCTACAGTTAGCGAATGAATCCAGTCAAAATACTTCATTGATTTTGAGAGCCATGTCTCATTTTCTTACCTATCCTCATCTATGTAGAGAAGTTCAAAGTAAACTGTTCATGGAAGCCCGGCCCGGGGCCATAAACAAGTGCATATAATAGTAAACTGATTGAAAATAGATTCAATAAATAATTCAGTTTAGACTTTACTGAGTTCCTTTATGTGGAAAAATTCCTTTTTTTATTTTGGAAGATAGCTACAAATCTTTTAATGTTAATATGATTGTGTAGAAATCCAATTTTTTGAAAAAACTTCTAATACTATCCAAAGATCTCCCGATGTTTTGCAAAGATCTAGTGTCACATTTAAGGAATTTCGTTGTTAAGTGAATTATTCACTGAACATCCCAAGAATTTTAGATAAATAACGACATCAACAGCTCTTCCAACATTTGTATAGGTCTCTTGATATTTTACAATGGACTTTTTTGGAATTCCCTGTTCTAAAACTAATTTGGAGTTTTTCTTGTTTATTCCTATTAGTTTTTTTCATTTTATGTGTTTTTAGGTGTTCTAATTTCATTGAGGAGGGATCTTCAAAGAACCTGCCATTGTACATAAGGAAATTGTTGTACATAAGGAAGTTGTCGTTTTTTTGTGAACTTAAGGGATTTTTCATCAATTTTCTCTAAATCACCCTTATGCAATCCAAAGTGGTAGAATTTTTGCACGTCTCACATTTCATAGTTCTTTCCAATTTCTATGAGTCCTAATATTTGGTAGAATACAGAAGATGCAATTGTCCTATATGGATTGTTAAGAGTACCATAAGAAAGGACACATAAGACTTGTAAGATAGTTGTCAATCATTCAATTCTTAAGACAATGATTGCATTCTATTCACATAAATCTAGGACCGTTAAATTTGTATACTAACTGTCTTTAGATTATAATCTAAGAAATTGAGAGGACTTCAAAATTGTTGAAACAAATGCGGCCAATCTATGTATTACTAGTATTTTGAACTCATGCAATCTAGAAAGGATATTGATAAAAAAAATTCAAAATTATGTACAAATGAATGAGATATATATTTAAAATCTTCATCTTAGTTAGATTGAAGCCTCCAAAATCTAGAAATACTATTCATTTTGCATAGTAAAATCTATCTTAAAGTTAGATTTCAGAGGCATAAATCTACATTCTAGAATATTGGATTTCAGATATTCAATTGATTTGGAGGTTGGGTCATCTTCTAATAACACTAAAAAATGCATGGATTATCTCCTAATCACCTTTTTTTCCCCCGATGACCATTATGAATTATGTGATATTCAAAAGTCTCGTAGTCGACGTAAAATGTGGCTTGCAATTTTTAAATTTGGAGTGATTGAATACATTTAAGATTGTTCAATAAACTTTCATTATTTCATCATAGTAAGGATCCAAGATATAATTTTCAAATGAATGTTAAATAATATTATTGAATATACAATATAGATCATGTATTCATTCCATAATATATTGCATTATTGTTTTAGACCTACATATTAATGATATACAATGTACAAATGATTACAAGTAATGTTTGATTTAAAAGTAATATGATTGGACCAGGAATACCACCTGAAACAAATTAGTATGTTCAAATTAAAAACTTCAAGTGAACCCCTCAATGTGAGCTAAGTGTAAATCCCTAAGAGTGTTTTTAAAACTCCTAGTGCCTCACAAACTGTGTTTTTAAAACCCCTCAGTATGAAAGACTTAGTCGTGAGTTCTCGCTTTCTGAAAATTATAATTGTAATATTGTCTAACTCGAGACATTCAATTCTTTTTCTCCCCGTTATTTTCCTATTTGTTTTACATATTTGTTGGTTTTGCAAATCAAAAATGATGAAGTCATTATGCATTTATATCCAAAAATTAATGTCAACATTGAGCAAGTCATGTTAGCAGGGTTACACGTTTAAGAGAGCAACAATTTAAACTGAATGTGGTCTCTCAAATGGATCATGACATAATGTTTTTATTTCTGCTTAATATGTGTTTTTATTATTATTTTTCTTCTCAAATTTTTAAAATTAATTAATTTTTTCTTTTTTCTTTTTTCTTTTTGGGCATTCTGTTTATTTTATTTTATTTTATTTCATTTTTAAATATATATATATATTTTTTAATTTTTTTTAATTTTTTTCTTTTGGGGCATTCTTTTTGTTTAATTTAATTTAATTTTTTAATTTTTTAATTTTTTTAATTTTTTTCCATTTATCCAAATTATAAATATGAATATACAAAATAGATCACGTATTCATTTGATAGGATACGACATCATAGTTTGAGGCCCACATGATTGTAAATGATGTACAATTGATTACTTGCAATGTTTTGAGTTGACACATGGACCATGAATACCATTTTTCACCCTAAAAATTTAAATAACATGTTTAAATTAAATTAATTTATTCACTTTAGTTAATGTGAGCTAAGTGTAAGCCCCTTAGTGTGTTTATAATCCTCCTAAGTGTAAAGGACTTAATTTATATGAGTCCTTACTTTCTAGAAATTATAATTTCATTTACTTGAGACATATATTTTTTTTACTCCCCATTTTTTTTCTCTTTGTCTGACAAATTTTTTTGGTGCCATTCATTACAAATGACAAATTTCTTATGCTTTGAGTGACTTCTCTATTTATAAGATTTTGGAAGTTTGTCATTTTAAAGGTGCATAATAAACTAAGCCCCACACTAAGTTTAATTTTTTGGTCGGCATCTTCTTTTTAATTTTTAAATTTATCAAAATTCTTGTTATTCTTTTAAGTTTTTCTAAATTGAAGAATTTTAGAAATTATTCCCTTCAAGTTTTGAATTTCTTCTTGAATTTTTTTTCCCTCGGCTTGCTTTTAAATTTAAAATTTTTTTTTTCCTTTTTTCAGATTTCTCTTTCTCTAAGTTTCTTGTTCTCTTTTATCAATTTCATTTTTTCATTAATTTATCCCATTTTTTTTTTAATAAATGCCCTACAAATTGTGTTAAGATCATAAAAGAATTTAAAAAATGCGGCCTCGCTGCCAACAAGGGGGACATTGGCAAAATTAAGGAGACCTACACTTAACCGAATCTCTAATAAACATCTACTTAACCTCTACTTAACACCTACTTAATCATGACCTCTATACCCCTACTTGTCTCATCAACCCAGACTGACATAGCATTCAATACCCCTGGTGGAGCGGCGCAGTATTGAGTGGTTCTGCTCCACCTGGCAAACTTTAACCACGAGGTCGCCCGTTGCCCCCGGATGGCCTTCACTTGTTTTCTCTGGCTGCTGCTCCGTTGTTCTTCCTGACTCGCCGCTCCGCTACCGATTCTCATAGCTGTAGCTGGAGTTTTGAAATCAATAAAGGAACGTTCTCGATTGAGTTGGTGTAACTTTCTGATATCTTCGTTAGTTTCATCGTGGGCATCAGTTTGGGAGGCGCTCCACCATTACGCGCTGTCCGCTGCAACTCGGAGGCAAGTCGGAGAAGAAGGTTTCTATTTTGCCGAGGAAGAGGGAGAGCGGGAGCGGGATCCCTCACAGGTACTGTGAGGTCGAACGTCTCCACTTATCCCCGTAAGGCGCAGGCGGAGGCGCAAGGTAGCGCGTCAATCATCAAGCATTATTCAAACACAATCTAAGTAAGTCCCCCCCTCTACGGTCCTGCCTCGATTAGTTTTCTTCAATTCGTAGTTCACGGTAGACCTCAGTTCCATGACGTAACTATGATTGTGTTTTTTCAACTTTACATGTCGCAACTGCACTGCCTTGAGTGAATCACATTCAATCAGTTTGGAACTAGGCAGTCACAGGGAGGGAGTACCGCTGCTTGTTACTGGAAGGGGAACTGCAGAAATTACAGACGAACGGGGTTGTCGCCATATTCAATCTTTAGTATTATTGGCACTGTAGTTCAATCTAGTGTACAATGAAAGTTAACTTTCTTCAATCAGCAGTAACGTTAACTCTCTTCTCCTACCAAATGAATCCATTAAATGAGTTTGACGCTTGGAGTGAATGCAAATATTAATCCTTGAATGTGAGCGCGTTCTTGATGTCATTTTGCACTAGGCAGGAGCGCATATCTGTAGAACTACGGGTCTCACTGGAATTAGACACCTCAAATGAATTCTTACAATTGCTGTCATTTTGATTCTATCTACGTTGAGTACCCGCTTGAAGGCAGGGTTTACGTTTGTACAGAGTTGCGGGCGTGTATTGCAAACTGTGTAATTGCTCGCTGTCTGTCTTGGTCACTGCCCATGTTCAATTGTCTCACTTAACTTAACACACTTTCAGTGCCGATTAAGGCTCACCGTGATGGAGAAATCAAGCACTTACCATGTCGTTTTATAACTGAAATTTTACAGGAAGTAGTCGACCGTCTCCCACTGTTCCAAGGCGTACACTCATGTGGAATTTCAATCCAGGGCAATGGCATCATCCTCGGGGCGCGCAAAAGTCCCGGCAGAAGTCCTCCGGTTCTGGAACAACCCGTAAGTATCTGACTCAGTTTTTGTACTTGTAATTCAAGACATTTCATTCGTGTGAATGGCTCTCAACTGTTATTGGAGTGAATGCAAATCAATGTACGAATCTGTGGATGCCCTAATTTAGACTAACATGAGATCCCCCGGTACTAGTGACCTAGAGCTTCAAAGTAGTTCCACCGCAGCCATGTACAATTATCAGATTCATAAGAGTATCAGGAGATTTCCCGATGTCCTTAAGTGATGTACGACTTCCATGGACGCGTAGTAGCTTCAGTTGTAAGAGATTATCGTGAGATATCAGAATGGTTAATATCATTATACAACGGCAAGCATGCTTGGCAGCTTTACGTCGAAACGAGCTCCGTAATATTTCACGTTGAAAGTGTAGTTCCAGTTTCGACACATATTAGCCTCAGCTCCGAAATAGAATGTCGAGATCCCACGGTCACTTATACTAACAAACCATTAAAGAGTAGAGAGTGTGACTACTATCACAAGTTCGGACCGTCATATCTCACGGTCGCTGGAATTGATATCCTCCCAGCCATAGCAAGTAGTACCTTCACCTGCGAATTTGGATCGAGATATCTCATGGTCGCTGATACGGATATCCTATCAGCAGAGGTCGTAGTACTGGCACTTTCCAAGTATGACCGTGATATCCCACGGTCCCTCATGTAAGTGCACATCCAACCATCACACAGAGTACCTGTCAGTCTAACAGAGGACCGTGATATATCACGATCACCTAAATAAGTGTCAGACCAACCTCGTAACATAGTACCATCAACTGCAACAGAGGACCGTGATATCTCACGATCCCTCATGTAATTCTACCAACCGATTAAGAGAGTACCTTGAACTCCAGTAGAGGATCGTGATATCTCACGGTCCCACATGTAAGTGCACATCCAACCCTCACACAGAGTACCTGCCACTCTAACAGAGGACCGTGATATCTCACGGTCTCTCATATAATTCTAGCAACGTCCTCACAGAGTACCTATGACTATAATAGTCGATCGTGAGATATCACGGTCCCTCATTAAATTCCACCAACCTTTTAAGAGAGTACCTTGAACACCAGTAGAGGATCGTGATATCTCACGGTCCCTCATGTAATTGTCCTACCAACCATCATACGAAGTACCTGTCAGTCTAACAGAGGACCGTGATATATCACGATCACCTAAATGAGTGTCAGACCAATCTCGTCACATAGTACCATCAACTGTAACAGAGGACCGTGATATCTCACGGTCCCTCATGTAATTCTACCAACCCATTATGAGAGTACCTTGAACTGAAGTCGGGGATCGTGATATCTCACGGTCCCTCATGTAAGTGCACATCCAACCCTCACACAGAGTACCTGTCACTCAAACAGAGGACCGTGATATCTCACGGTCTCTCATATAATTCTAGCAACCTTCTCACAGAGTACCTATGACTATAATTGATGACCGTGAGATATCACGGTCCCTCATTAAATTCCACCAACTTTCTGAGAGAGTACCTTGAACTGCAGTACTCGATCGTGATATGTCACGGTCCCTCATGTAATTGTCCTACCAACCTTCACATAGGAAACCTTTGACACGAACAAAGGACCGTGATATCTCACGGTCCTTCATATAATTGTCCTGCCAAATTCCTGCCAAACTACCTTTCACTGTAACTGAGGACCGTAATATGTCATGTTCCATCTTCGTCGCAATCATTATGCCCTGTCACGTAGTACCATCGTTAAATGCTATCACAACTTCTGATAAATACATTTTCAGGATAGTATTGCATTGCAATAGTGCTAACCAATTCCTCCGACATGCTGCAGGGAGAACGTCTTACGTGAATGGCCCGACGACTATGCGCCTAAAAAACTCGCAATTTTCATCGACAACTGGGTGCATATGTTCCATTACACTGGAAATCATCGGCCAGGAGCAGTTTTCCGTTGCGACAGTAGAGTTACAGCTTGGGGCATTGAGCGGAAAGTGGGGCAGAATGGACTTACTTCGATCCTTCCCAAACTGGAGTACAACGATAAGATTCACCCTACGGCGGGGTTGGACATCGTAGAGATGCAGGGACTGGATAACTGCACTGCTCTCCTTGTGATTGTTGAGAAGGTACCAAAGTCCGACGAGTCGAAGACATATGGGCTCATCCTGGATTACAAGAAGCTGCGTCTGGACATGTGCGAGAGCATCACTTAGAGGGGAATGCTCAACTCCAAGGACGATGCGCATTTCTTCACCCCCGCTGAATTGAAGACGGAATGGAACATTATCGATGAGAACCGCCACGAATCCAATCCCTCTAAAGCAATTGTTGTGATTGCGCCTCCAGCTCCGTCCCCGAAGAAAAGAGCGCAAAAGCAAAAATCGATTGTCGGAGCGCCAGGGGACGATGTGGTAGTTGAAGCACCCGGGATAGCCAAGAGGGTGAGAGGGCCGAACCTTAGTATTCACAAATGCGTGAACATGACGGAAAATGAAGTGAACAGGCTCACGCCGGATCAAATGAAGGCAATGAACGCCCTGTACAAGTCAGTGTTCAAGCCAATGTACGCTTGGGGGAAGAAGCCACTGGTGGATGCTTCGGGTGATCCGATACGCGTGCACTACAAGTACCTGTACGAAGCGCAAGCAGGAAGATTTGTCTACAGAGGAGTGAATAAAGATCGGCAGGCTGGAATTGAGAACCGAATCCGCATCGATTCGGACTATGAGTCTGCAGCGCGGTCCTTACGGGGAAATGAAGGTGGTGGACTACTATCACGCCTGCCCGAAACGAGAACTCCTTACGAGTACAACGCACTATTGGATAATTGGCGGTCAACATACTGTGGCAGCGCACAGGAAACTGGTTGAGAATGGTGAAATTCCAGACTGTGACAAGAACATGGCCTCCACCTTCAACATTATTCCGATGTGGTCACCCAAAGATAAGTCCCTGGACATTATGCACCTCTCCAAGGCACTGAACCAGAACATTGCTGGAGAGCAGAAGGAACAGACCTTTCTAACGCAGCTTGTACACGCACGCCTGAAATGGAGGGATATGGGTAGCCCGCAGCCATCCTTTATGGAAAGAGCACACTCGAAAGAGTATCTTGTAAGTATTTCTCCAAACTGTTTCACTTCGTGATTTTACTTCAATTTCTGTTCGCCGCAAGGGAGATCGTGACATATCACGATCGATCTAAGTGCACATACACCAGAACTATGACCGTGATATCTTACAATGCTGACATGAAGCACCATGAAATTGTTTCCATATCTACCGATTGCATCTGACAAATTCAGTGTTAATGAACAGGACTATGTTCCAGTGATGGCAACTATCTTCACTAGTGTGAAGGGCAATGACTCTCCCGATTTGAGGATTCCGCTTGTCTTCATGGAGAATGATTCCGATGTGGACAAACGGGTTAAAATCGAGAAGAAGTTCCTCGATTATGGCCTACCAGACGGCACTCCTTTCGATTCGAAGAAGAAGAGGAAACCTCTCGCGCAAAATGATTTCAAGCCGCTGTATGGGCTCCGGACGGAGGACATTAACTATCTGGCTGACCTGGTGGATAAGAAGAAGGTATGCATGAAGAATTCCAAGGCGAAGGTCGGGCTGAACATGACCAGCCTCGTCGCCGTAGGTGTAAGACTTCGACTAGTGAGGGGCATTCAGAACGAGCTTATGTTTGTTTATCGCCAACATCCGCTGCCTAGCAAGGCAAAGAAGTACGTCCCTTACACATCAGCGGAATGGGATAAGTTTGCGGAGGAGAAAAAGATCACCAGATCGCAACTTGAATTCTGGATGGACAAAACCAACGACACCGAACTGGGAAAGAAATGGTTGATAGGGCGCACAAAAAATCTTAACAAGTCGACCGACCCAGACCAGTGCCCACAGTCGGTGAAGGCGATGTGGTCGTCTTTCTTCAATGCCCATGCCAAAGCAGCTGTGGAGGAGGTACTTGACCAGAAATTTGCAGATAATTACTTCTGCGCGGTTATGGACGAGAGGAGCTGGAATATCAGCACTATTCTAGCTGACCCTGCTGTCAAATCATGGCGGGGCAAGGACAAACCGCATATATATTTTTTGTTTTTGTTTGAGGTCATGACTGGTGGGCCTCGGGCAAAATTGCTGGAGAATTATAAACTCAAGAGACTATTTGATGCTATCGAATACAGGGACGCAACTCGAAATATCTTGAGGGCCTGATCTCCAGCAGTGCTCATCACAGACGCTCAAGGATTCCACGACATTCTCTGTCATTTGCAGAGGCGGGTGGAGGATAGCAAGGTCCGAGTCTGGGACTGGCACCTCATAACCTACGTTCCGGAACCTGGACACGGCTTCCCGGCCTCTACTACCGGAAATGCATACAGCGTGTTCCTTGTCTTCCTATTTGGGTACAACAAGGGCCAGGATAAGCAGAGTTGCTTCAGCAGTTTCTTCACCGGCCAAACTGCACCCATGGAAGCAGTCTACAGAGCCCAAGACTTGTCCGATGATAATGCTTTCTATAGGCGACGTCCAAGGCCTTGGCTAATGATCTCCACTGCGCTAGTGATATTCGGTGATCACATGATTGATAACATGGTGGTCGTGAATGTTAATGGTGGTGCGGAGTTCACGTTTCTGGGAGTGGTAAGTTCTATATCATTCTTCTTTTCTTGAATTACAAGGATTTATAGTGCAACCTTTATCAGCCATTCTCATTTGTGCTCTGCTTTGTGTTTCATCAGTGGGCCAGTGCAAAGGTACTGGAATTGGTGGATTCTTTGGACGCCAAGGAGTCGGCTCTTCTGGTCGCCAGATCGATTTGGGACACACATCATCCGGCACCCCCACCCGCTGGTTACGTCGATGAAGTACCCTTAGACGACGACATCGACATCCATAGCGCAAATTCTAAAGAGACCGACGATGATCCGGATCAGGAGTACTCCTCGCACAGCGAAGAAGATACAATTCAACCGCCCGTGGTGAAGAAGGTTGGTTAACTTGTAGTGAGACCATGAGATATCACGATGCAGCTAGGCAGTGCAGAAGTAGCATGCCTCATGAAGGGCCTCCACAATTTCACAGTGCGAAACTATTTGTTGTGTAATGTAGGGGGCTACTGATGTACTGAATTGTTGACAAGAATATGTCTTCACCTAATGTGATTAGCCCGAGGGTAAGTTCGTTAGGGAATGGGGGATTATGTTATCTTCCAGCTTTGTTTAATAGCTCTCTATGGAGCCTGTCACACAGTTGGTGTCTAGTACTCCAGAACCTGTGACATTTAGTTATTCAGAACGTGACTTTTATCAGGTGCTGAGGTATTATACTTGTAGTGTTATAGTGTGTGTTGAGTTTTATATTATGATTTAAGCTAAAGAACCTGGCGAAGGAAGCACAAAGGACTACTTGCTATCCTATTATAGATTTCCGGATTGCAAGGTTGATAAGGACTGCACTGTATGGTTTGCAACTAGAATGAGATGATCACACATAGTGTCATCATTTCGAGTGCCCCAGTTGTAGAGCGGAAACAACTTATCCTAAAATAGAGAAGTATTAGTTTTACTTTCCTGAAGGGGTGTCTCCGAGGGGCATTAGGATTTCCCAGTTCTGTCCTAATGCTACATCTTCCCCGTTTTGATGGCATTATTTCTAACTCAGTGGAATTTGTGAATTGTCGCAGAAGAAGGTTCCTGAGCCGGAGAAGAGGGCCAAGAAGTTAAAGAATCCGAGCGCCGGAAAACGTCGTGACAATCCTCCCTCGGTAAAGAAAACGGGGAAAGAGAAATCTGCGAAGAAGCCGGATAAATTGATGAAGAAAAGGGATTCCCCATTAGCGCAAAATCGACCAATGCCAATCCTTCAGGATGAGGAGAGATCGGAGACAACAGTGGATGCTTTAGTCGCGGTAGAGCGGATTCCGGATGCTACGGATGCTGCAGCCATATTAGACTCTCTTGCAGCGGGTATTGGCCCTTCTCAGGATTTGCAGACACTCTACCAGCCAGGACCCATGCCGGAGAAGGAGGCCAGGCCTGCGGAGGTTTTTGAACGTAATGAATCTCTCTCCCCTAGTCTAGGGACGGGAGAGCGACATGCGGGTACGAGCGACGCTGCATTAGGATATATCACGATGTCCCCTATTTCTGAACCCAAGTCGGGAGTCGACATGGCTGATGACGTTGTGGGCGACACTTTGATTGATCTGAACCAAATGAGTCCGGAAGCAGACACAACTAAGGTGACTCGTACAGAAGTTGCATTCCACTCTGGAATTCCGGATGTCGGGAGGGTCAGGATCAGGAATATGTTTAAGGATATAGCTAGTTTTCTAGGTGTGAGTGTCGGAACGAGTAGCACCTTAACTACTAAAATGTCTAATGAAATTCAGAACGTTTGTCTTGCACACCAGTTTATTTACAAGAGCATTTTTGAAATTGCATTGGACCAGGGTTCGCAGGCAGAAGTGGTCGATGACATTGACGACAGGAGGCCCGAAGAGGAAGTTGTCGTTGAAGGGAAGGGGAGTGTGGAGGACGATGCCAAAGGTGCATGAGGTGACATCATGCCTTACTTGAGGGATGGGATTCCTGGGCTACCGTATACAGTGAACTTGTGTCTAAGAGGCTGATGATCCCTTGGGCTGCAGATTCTGTCCGAGCTATGGCGACACTACCAGGTTCATCAGAAGAGGTACCTTGCCGGAAGTATACAGTGGTCCTTGACTTGAATGGACTACTTGTTCACAAGACATATATACGCACAGAACTTCATGTTCAGCGTCGTCCAGCTCTTACGGACTTCCTGGATTGGCTACGTGAAAAGGCTGACATTGTATTCTGGAGCAGTGTTACTTCCAGGAATATGAGCAAATTATTGGACGTTGTACTTGCTGATGCTTCGTTTGGTCCTAGAGATGTCACTTGCTTAACTCAAGTAGCATGCACGCGGTCGAGGTACAGATTCGCGAATGCGCCGGAGAAACCGATCTTCCTGAAAGATCTGGGTACACCAGCACGCATGGCTGGTCTTTTGTCTCTACAAGACGTTCTCCTAGTTGATGACAGTCTAGTTAAAAACCTTCTCAATGATCCTCACAATGCTGTATTCCCTCAGTCCTGGTGCGGTGACAGGCATGACAACTACTTGGATGGCCACCTCCGTCCTTGGCTTGAAGGTCTCTTTAAATCTAATGTAGCTGTTCCGGTCTATGTGAAGAATAATCCATTGTATGGTGGTCAGTGCCCGATAGAAGCAATGTCCACTGAGGGCATGAACATATTGAGGGGGGCCCTGGACAGCCCGCTCTAAAAGGTGCCACCGTGAGATATCACGATACTTGTAAGGGTGTGTCGAAGGTTCATGGTGTTAGATGTACATTATAGTGTACTGTTAACGTAATCTTCAATTTTCTATAAAGTTTATACATTGAAGTTTGAAGTTGATACATTTTGAGTAGGTCAGGCAGTCTTGAATACTTAGCTCTAGTATTCTCGTACTTGCGGAAAAATTGATTGTAAATTATCATTCGATAGTTATAAATTTGAAGTTCTATGTAAAGTGACACCCATTTTGTATTTCTTTTTTATGTTCCATCCAGAGATCTCACGGCACTTCATCATGCATGTGAATTACATCTTTTATTCTGTGGATTCACTTACGAAATTAGACATGAAAAGTCAGTCACATGTTTTGTTGTATGTAGTGTAACGTGATCCATATTCACTGGGAGAACTCTTGATGGTTGGTTCATGCAGAAGACGTTGCTTGTTGTATTGAGCGTTGAGTCAGTCACCTGTTTTGCTATATGTAGTGTAACGTGATCCATATTCACTGGGAGAACTCTTGATGGTTGGTTCACACAGAAGGCGTTGCTTGTTGTACTGACCGGTGATCTATGCGTCCATGGCGGTGTTGCGGATCTCCCTCAGAACATCAACATACCAATTGGCTTTCACGGTCTTTTTCAATCTTTCGTCGAACATACTCAGTGTGTGTTGTGGTCGTGCATGCATACTTCGACTTTGGCAGAGCTTCTTCAACGTCTTCTTCCACCCGGAATTTTGAGTGGGTTCCTTTATATTGCCGGTGTTGACAAACCCGACAAGAGCAAGCCCTATCCGAATCGTAGTCAATTGTTGAAGCATCTCTTAAGTTGTCCTAAACAGCGTAGTGTTCTTTGGAATCGAACCCTTGTAGTGCTCGAGTTAGATCCCCTGAAGTGGCCTTGTGCGTGCGTACTACAACCCTCAATATGCGTGAGGGATGATGTAGATTCTCTTGAATTGCAACGTCCCTACTATGTCCAGAAGGTGTTAAATGTTAGTGGGAAACCTTTCCGGCGAGCGGACTAGTTTAAGTTCGCAAAGAATGCCTTCAGTTGAATCTGAAGGCTCTTCTTTGTTTGTCTTGTATGAGCATCAATGAAATGTCATGAATCCAAGTTCAATGTTTATTGGAAACTAATTGCATTGTACAAAATACCTGTATGGTAATTGCTTTTGCCTTGTCATTTTGAATTTGTTGTTCTAATTAACATAGTAGGGATTACAGTCATCAAGAGATCTCCCGATCTCTAATTCCGCACAAAAATCCAAACGGGCCAAAAGTTTTGGCTGTATCATCTGAGTTTGCATAAATCCCGCAGTGATTAATTTCTTGCAAAGCGTAGAATCGTAATTTCATGGGTTTCCAATACATCAAGAGATCTCCTGATGATTCATTTCAGTTACTACATCCCAATAAACATAGGAGTGCAATCCTCCAATGACAACGTTACTTGGCATGTTCTCATATATGAGCCTGACATGTGCTACTTTGATCAACGTGGAGGGCTCTAAAATGTGAACATCTGAAGATCTCTTGATGAAGTGTACTAGCATGACCTACTTCTAATTAGTCCCCTTCAAATTTTTCCCTTCCTACTTTGAACAACGTGGCAAACTCCAAAATGTTAACACCTCAAGAAGGCACATGAAACTATACCATAACATCCTTAGATCAAATTGGTCCCCCTCAATTGTTTCTCTTCCTCCTTTAAACGACTTAGTCGTCTCCAAAATCCTAACACCATAAGATCTCCCGATACATTGTATCATGAAATAGTTTCCATTGGTCCCCCTCGAATGTTTCCCTTCCTACTTTGAACAACGAGGCAAACTCCAAAATGTTAACACCTCAAGAAGGCACATGAAACTATACCATAACATCCTTAGATCAAATTGGTCCCCCTCAATTGTTTCTCTTCCTCCTTTAAACGACTTAGTCGTCTCCAAAATCCTAACACCATAAGATCTCCCGATACATTGTATCATGAAATAGTTTCCATTGGTCCCCCTTGAATGTTTCCCTTCCTACTTTGAACAACGTGGCAAACTCCAAAATGTTAACACCTCAAGAAGGCACATGAAACTATACCATAACATCCTTAGATCAAATTGGTCCCCCTCAATTGTTTCTCTTCCTCCTTTAAACGACTTAGTCGTCTCCAAAATCCTAACACCATAAGATCTCCCGATACATTGTATCATGAAATAGTTCCCATTGGTCCCCCTCGAATGTTTCCCTTCCTACTTTGAACAACGTGGCAAACTCCAAAATGTTAACATCAAAAGATATCCTGATGAACTGCACCTTGAAAAAGTCCAAATTTGACCCTAAAGTCCAAAAGTAGTTAAATATGGCATAAAAGTAGAAAGTATCCATATGGTCAAAAGTATAAAAATATTTTTAGATTCTCTTCAAATGAATTTTGGAGATATAACTTCAAAATTCCCCAAAAACAGAATTCTTACATTTAGCATTTGGATTATTTTTATTATTCAAAATTGTGGTTTCTACTAATTTGTAAAAAAATGCATAAGATCTAGTAATGAGAACACCAAGACTTTTTCCAAATAGTAAGTTTTTCAACACTAGGCCAATTTTAAACACTTTGTGTCATTTCTCTTATAATTTTTGTTTGACCGTAGCAATCTTAGTTTTGAAAATAAATATTGGAAGACAATCCAACCTTTTTTAAATTAAAAATAAAAATAAAAATAAAATTTTGCCCAAAAATTCTACCCAAAGTTGAGCATCGACCAAAAATGGTCATTTGAGCGCTTAGAGGTTAAAGAAAGAACTTCAAAGTTTATTTAAGAATAAAGATTCCATAACTACCAAGAACTATCCGCAAATTAGAGCCCCTTATAACTTTTATCTCTTTAATTGAAATAGAATGATTCAAATTTTTTCATGTATAAATAAATCTAGAGGACTAACTTCAAATATATGTATATATAATTTTTCTTAAAGTGATTTTTAAAGAATTTTTTGTTGTTGCCTGGGCTACTTGCCTAACAATGAAAATTGCACATCATACAATAACTTTTTAACCGTTTAATCAAAAGTTATGAAAATTAGTGGGCCTTAAAGCTACTCCTTGGGCACATGTTGTGTGAAAATTTCAAAGAACAATAAATTCCATTTGTAGTAAGCTATCCAAAATAGCAATGATGCCAAAAAAAACAATTTAGTGCTTTAGAGATTAATTGAAACGTGACATTGGCCCTGAAGCCAAGAATTGGCCTTTCATTTTTGGTGCATCTAAATTTGGCAAGCTTGGCCCATGTCAAATCATGTCTTCTTTGAATAAAAAATTCATTCCACCAAATTGGCATGACTTATAGGTGTAAAATGGCCCTAAGGTACCATAGTTTCTTTGCAAATTGGACAACTTTTTGACAAATAATTAATTAAAGTGCAAAAAATGGTTAACAAGCTCCAAAAGATAGTATATCAAAATAAAATAGTTTTAAAATATAATAAAATAAATTAGACATTCATCCAAGGTGTTCTTACAATTTTTTAATGGTTGTTGCTACTTTCATTTAAGACAATTGCATTTACCTAAATCATTGTTTTGACCATCAAACCGTTTATCCTTTACTTTGTGTGTTAGGATTTTGTTAAGTACTAGGGCTTGTTGCATGTGAGAGACATGGTATTTTTTTTAAGAGATTATACTCTATAATGGTCAAAATGTCAAGTAAAAAAGCTTTGTTATATATGTTTATAATTTTTGAGAAGCATCAATTTTTTACCAACACTTAAGATGCCAAGACATACTTACTAATATTTATTGAATTTCTGAATTGGACAATTCTTTAATATATATACTTCTTTCATTTGGAATTAGTATATTAATTCTCAATGTAATTCAAATAGAAGGAATATAGTTATAGGTAAATTAGGTCAATAATTTTTTAGAATTTAGGCACCCTATGAGTCCCCATATCGTCATTGGAGGCTCATGATGTTTTTCTTTTTCTTTTTTGCAATTTTGCGTACAATTTTTATACAAAAAAATCCAAAAGAGTGTACAGTCCAAATAGGTATGTCACATGCCAAAATAGTATTTGGTCCTAAGTAGAGTACTTTCCTTTAAGTACAACAAAATCCTACATGTAAATAGGATAGAAACCCAAAATTTATACAAATTAAGGATGTTAAGTAGAAATTGCTCAAATTTCCAAAATTTGCTTTGTATGTGATAAATCTTGGCTATGTTGGTCTAAGGGAACCTATATGAGCCCCCTAAATTGATTCCTAAAGAGAGGTTTCAATTTTCCATTTCATTTTGCAAAATAATAGAAATCCTAATTGTTAGCCTATAGCTGAAGAAAACTCAAGATGGACCTTGGGAGGGCATCTACAACTGGAGTGCGGTCTTTGAAGGTAGAAATCACGCTCAAAGTCCAATGGCACAATCGGTTGGTCAAGATTCCCTCCCATGTTAAAGGTTCCTTGTTTATCAAAAACTAAAGGAGATAGCATGATTGTATTCTCCTTCTTTGCATGTGCAAAATAAGAATATAAGCTTACACATATTTTATAGAATTCCATAAGAGGTTCCACAAAAAATTCTGGAATTTTTTGATAGTTAGAAGATCCTTTCTAAATAATCAACGGACAAAATTTATAATGGGAAAATCATATAAATTATTTGAGGTGTGGTAAAATCTCACTAAAAATTAATATAGCTATTTTTTTGTTAATAAAATGCTCCAACAAGTTTCAAGACATTTCGATAGCTAAAAGTATCCAAATTGGCAAGATTCTCCGAAGTTGACAAAATTAAAGATTGTTAGCGGAGTTGACCAATGTTTTGGGAGCATACAAAAACAGAATGAGGTCAAAACCGGGTCTTTTTTCACTCCTTTAAACCTACTAAAGAGCCCACACTAGTTATTTTCTATAAAAAAGTCAAACTTCAAAAGTTGGATTTTAAGCTTTTTTGGCATGAAGTTGCCGCTAATTTTTGATGAGCTTTTGAAGATGGAAAAAGGCTTGGGAGTTCTAATGTAAAATAAATGGTCTTTACAAGCCAATGGCAAAATCCATTTATGATTTGGAGTCTTTCTCCAAAAGTTAGAGTTTTGATCTAGCATAGAAAGTGAAAAAATGGAAAATTAGGATGAAAATCCTAAGTGACAAGTTTATTACTTGAAAATGAGAGGAGGTGGGTGTCCTTGGAAGGGTATAATAGGGCACTCATTCTCCTCTTAAAACACCCCTTGTAGCCATTATTTTGGCACATTGAGACATTGGTCCATTTAGTTGAATTTTTTGGCCATTTATGAGCCAAAGTTGCAAAACGTGTGTTTTGAGATCATTTCAAGCTCTCATTGTTTTTATTTTCACAAACTTTGAAGGACTTGCGGTCTCTTCAAAATTTACTAACTCATTTTGGATCTTGCTTGAATTTTATAATAACTTATTGGAGTATTTAAGCAAGTTTTGTTTGAGGTTTGTCGAGTTAAGACTTGTTTGTTTTTATTGTACTAATCCGAAAGTATCCTCCGTACCTTGGCAATGCCGCTTTAGAGGGCCTTTGGTGTAAGTCTTTATTGAGTTCTTGTACTAATCAAGTGTTCTACTAACTTGTATTGTATATTCAAGTTTTTGTACTAATCACTTCTACTAACTTGTTTGTACCATCATGTAATGTTGTAACTAACATCGTCTAAAACATTATATGATTTCCCCTTGGTTTGTCCACCATGGCAGAACTTTGACTATAAATGTTTTGACAAATTTTTAGAATTTAGCCAAAACACAGTGGAGCTTTGACTATAGATGTGTGACATTTCTTAGACTTTAGAAGTTAGCCAAAACATAGTAGAGCTTTGACTATAGATGTTATGACATTTATTAGACTTTAGAAGTTAGCCAAAATATGGTGGAGCTTTGACTATAGATAATCTAGAAAAAAATTCAAAAGATTAATAAAGTTGCAATCTTTTGTGGTATCGCACCAAGTTTAGTTTCCAAAAATTATTTGAAAAAGGTCAAATTTAGTCTCTAAAATTTAGTTTTTGGAATTCTACCTTAGTTTATTAGTTAGTGTGAAAATTGGTCTTTTGTTCTCCAACTACTAGTTCCATTAATGTCAAATTAGTGGTCATACCTATTCAAGAAAGGCCATTTTTGGCATTCAGAATTATTTAAAAAGGTTAAATTTCACTGTCAAAACTTTTTTTAAATTAGAACTAAAATAGTAGAAATTTTCAGTATGAGAAAAGGCCTCCAAAGTCTAAAAAGAAAACCAAAACCAAAACCGCAAGAGTTGTACATGTGTTGTAATTTTTGAGTCTTGGAGGGGTTTGACCAATCAAGGTTTGCCACATGTCACTACCATGTCATCACAACAAGGGTCTAGTCAGTGAGCGGTTGTCATACGGCAACGTAGTGAAAAATCAAGCCATGTCATCACAGTAGGGGTTTGGCCAATAAAAATCTGCCACGTTAGTAGAGATTTGAGCCCAATCAAAGAAGGGGGCCCGACTAGTAACGAAGTGCCATGTGTCAAGGGATCGAGAGTGTACTAACTTGTTATATTGACTACATTTATTGGCTATTTGGACTTTTGGACTTTTGGTCTAGAAATTGGTTCAAAATTTGAAAATTTGAACCAATTTTGTTTTTTCACTACTTCCCTAAATTCAGAGTAGATTCTACTTCATTATCAATCCTCATGCTAATTATTGTCGTAAAAACCTTAGTTTTGTATTAAATACAAAGAATGGAGTCTTTTCATAGAGAAGAAAAAACAATAATATCCTAACTAGTAACCCAATCATTCAAAATAACTCTTTCAGAAAGCAAAAATCTACATATTGATTGGAATTTAAAATGATTCTATTAAGGTCTTTTTACACTTAGCGCTAGCAAGCAACATTGGTACAAGTGTAACATAGTCAAAGAGCGGCGACCATTGTTGTGTCAGGCATCATCAAGTGTTGGCCGTAGCTGCATGTTATACTAAGTCACTTGGACGTGGACAATAGACCATGCTATTTACATATGTCACTTGTAGTTAAATTTCTGAATCGTCGTTATCGTGACTAGAGAGCAATAGTTGTAGTGTTGTCAAACCTGTGGATAGGTGTTAGAGCATGCTTACGTTCTCCAATGTCTTTGTGCAGTGCTCGATAGTGTCAACAACGAGTGACATTGTTTGAGTTCCACTAGTCTTGCGAATGATGAGTGGAAGCCTTCCGCAACGTGCCATTCTTTACAATTTGGAAGCATCACTCGACGATGCATTGCACTTATGCGCCACTAGTAGAAAAATTAAACAAAATAGAGGCACTTCC
This sequence comes from Antitrichia curtipendula, assembly GCA_951230915.1. Taxonomy (NCBI): domain Eukaryota; kingdom Viridiplantae; phylum Streptophyta; class Bryopsida; order Hypnales; family Leucodontaceae; genus Antitrichia; species Antitrichia curtipendula. The sequence continues at coordinate 9,300,450 of OX579640.1, forward strand.
ATCGACCATCGTTGAGGCAACTAGACAACAACGTTTCCAAGTGTTGTCAATCTTGTTTGCAATGCCTTTCTTTTTGTTGTCCTTGTTTTTTGTTTTGTTTTTTATAACAAATGAGAACCATTGTATTAAGAAACAAGTAACTGCCAAGCCAAAGGCTGGACAAATGAAAAGATAAAAGCAGAAAGAAATAACAAAGGAGAGAAAGCAAAAAGAAAAGGAGCCTAAATGAAAGAGCACACTAGAGGACCCTCCTGATTCCACGTAATGGAATTATCAGTCCAAGAAGCTAAGACATGGCCATGAAGCCAAATTTTCCTAAATTTACGGCGAATACTATCAGCTTGATGCGGTTTGCGGCGGGAAGCGGATTCAGACTTAAGAAATGCTGCTCGACCAATATCCAGAAGGAAGTTCCAAAGATAGTGTTGTAGACAAGTAGTAGGCCATCGATCTTGAACAAACACCATATGGTTCCGCATAATCCAACATAACAAGAGAGCAGATCCTCTAATGATTGACCAGAGAGTACAAATTTTGAGAAACGATCTAGAGATAGGAGAGCCGAAGATGCATTGGACCATAGATTGGAGATGCTCCTCTAAGATGATGGGCAATCGTTTGAGCAAAGTTCCAGATTTCTAGAGCGCGTGGACAACTAAAGAATCTGTGGACGGGGGTCTCAACATTGCCTGAAGCACAACAAACACATTGGGTGAGGATACCAAGAATTATTTGCGCTCTCCATAAATTAACAACTACAGCATTGTGCCAAATCAACCAAATGAAAGCTGCATCTTTTGGGGGTTGTGCTCTTAGCCAAATGTCATTCCAAGAAGGGGTGAAATCATCCGAAAGAAGAGTTGGCCACTTGGATGGGATTGAGCAATTCAACTAGGTCGGCTTGGTGAGAATTTTCCGGCCAAGAGCTGTTGAATACTCAGTAAGAATTGTATTGGTGTCCCATTTCCACCTTCCTGCATCAAATTGGAGCGAACTAATGGGACCTGCAAACAACCAAGGGGAAAGACGTCTTCTACCCTTTTTCGATCGAAATACACGTACATATTGGACTACACCCCTATGAGTTGTCATTGGGGTATTAGTTGGAAACATTGAGAGCTACCGAGATTGGGAGCCCACCGTTGCACGAATAGCACCTTGGGGGAGATGGATAGTTTGAACATAGGTTTGAAAGAGATCAAGAGTGGGAGTCAATCTTCCACACCACTTCAGGGAGAGGATCATCAAGCACCCCATCGATTCCCGCCCAGTCGCCTTGAGTGGCTAGCCCAATGTTGACAGTAAGTAATTGAATCCAAGTTGCTGGTATATGAGAGACAAGGTGGAACCAGTGATGCTTCTCAATGGGAAAGAGTGGGAATTCCTCAGAAATAGATTCCCAGGTTTTGAAGCTATTAGAGCGTCCATCCCAAAGGTCACTAATTGAGCGTAACCCAACCTTAGCCAAAGTTCTTGCTCTATCCATTGAAAAGTTAAAATTCGAGCCTATAAAACTTGTAGACCACCAAATGCTGGTGGAAAGGACCTCTGCAACGTTAACCAGGGGAGCTAATTCAATGTGTTTGACAATATTTTTCCAAGCGGAGATAGTCTTATTCCACATTGTTGATCCTCTAGAGGCAGAAAGTTTATGGACCATGAGCCAACTAGGAGAAGAGAACTAGAACCTTGCCTTTGCATCAGGTCTCATACGATTAATACAATATCTCAGCAATGTCTTGAGTCCAGAGTTACTAGATTCAATTGCGTATAAAATCCATTTTGCAAGTAGAGCGTTGAAGGCCACCTCAGGATCTAACAACTTGAGTCCCCCCATTTTCTTTGGCAAGCAACAATCCTCCCAACTAACCCTAATAGTTCTTGTTAGATGTTCTGCTCCACACCATAAGTAATTTCGCATATTACCTCTAGCTTGTCAGATTGCTTGGAGCGAACCAGACCAAATGGCCATAAAATTGTATATAGAGGAGAAGAGGATTGCATTAATTACCTAAGCTTGGCTTGCTAATGAGAGACGCTGTGTAGACCAATATGTCAATTTTTTAGAATTTTTTTGATGGAGAAAAGCATCTACATCAGCAGTATCTAATGAAATGCCAAAAGGTGCACCCAGAAGTTTGGAAAGAGACTTTGGAGGGGCCCAAGAGATTCCAAAGTTTTGGAGCCAGTGCGGAGGGGGGACATCTGAGAACCAATACCCTACACTCTTCATCCAATTAATAATTAATCCAGAAGCCAACCCATATCGATGAATGAGATCAACGGTATTCTTCAAATAAATCTCTTTGCCCAAGATTGAGACACCATTGTCATCCGCATACTGAGATAAAAGTTGATGGTCCTCGCTATCAGGTAACCGAATACCTTGAATTTTCCCTAGGCGTTGGTCCTGCTTGGCGGCCATGTTAAATGCTTCCCCGACTAAGAAAAACAAATAAGGTGCCAGAGGACAACTCTGACGCACTCCGCCTTGAATGTCAAATGGACTCGACATCTTACCATTAATTAATACAAAGGCAGAAGTATCTTGGAGGAGCATACGAATAAGATTAGTAAAGGTATCTGGGATACCAATCTTGTTCATAATCTTGAAGAGGAAGTCCCATGATACTGTATCATAGGCCTTGGTGAAATCTAATTTTAAGAAAATAAGATCTTGCTGAGAGTCCTTCGCCTATTGAACTGTTTCATACTGTAGGAGCACGTTATCCAATATATAACGAAGAGGTAGGAATGTAGACTGATCAGGGCTAATCACCTCTTAGAGAACACTTTGTAGCCTAATTTGCAATGTTTTGGCCACAACCTTGTACGAGATATTAAGCAAAGTTATCGGGCACCAATTTGAGAGATTGGCAGTGTCTCCTTCTTTGAACAACAAGGGAATAATCCCAGAGGTCATCCCAATAGGAAAACGGCCATGAGTGATGGAAGTACTGAGCATATAAGTATAGTCATCTCCAATTAAATCCCAAAATTTGAGAAAGAACTCCAATGTGACCCCATTTAGGCCAGGGCTTCGACCTTTGGCCATCATTTTTATAGCAGAAAATAATTCATCCTTAGTAAGAGGCTTTTGGAGTTGTTCGGCCATCATTGGTGAAAATCTATTAGAAACATAAGAGAGAATTGATTCTTTGTCGTGCTCCATCTGTGGGGTAACTGGGCTCTGAGAGTATAGTCTAGAATAAAATTTGGAACATATGCGATCCAAATCATCAAAGCCATGCTTTGGTGAACCAACAATATCTCATAATTCAGTTATGGATGATGATTGTGATTTCTCTTTTACAGCTTGGAAGAACTCGGCATTCAGTCGATCACCAAATAGACGCCACCAAGCCTTAGAACGAACTTTCCTACCCTCCAATTTCCGATTTTCAAAGTCAAGGAGTTGAGATTTAATACTACTGACCTCTTTTTGTAAACTTGGAGAGAGTGGGTCTAACTGCAACAAGCCGTTCTTCTTATCCAAGAGCTGACATAGCGTCGATTCTTGATGTCGAAGCCACTTAGCCTTCCTAACGCAAAATCTCCGGTACGTACATATCACTATTTTGAGTTTTGAAAAGAACGTAGCCTCAGTGGAAGCTGCTCTCCATGTGTCACGTATTAAGAATGACGCCTCATCTAATAATGCTGAAGACATGATCCATCTGCTTGGGCGGGGAGTTGACCGAGCTAGCTCGAGAATGACAGATACCGGACTATGATCCGAATGCGTGTGGTCACCACGAATACGGTATTCAATAATCTTCCTACTACTAGATGCAAGATTTGGAAATATATAACACCTATCAAGTTGAGCCAAAACTCAAGCACCATCAGTCCGAAGATTATCCCATGAGAATGTCATACTAGGAGAGGTCAAAGGGAATTCAAAAACCTGGAGGGTCTCTTTTAGAGTATTGAATAGTAATCGTTCCAATGCTAGAAGGGTTTTTCCACATGAGCTAGACTTGTCAGCCCGCTGTTCAACCATATTGAAATCCCCAAGCATAACCCACCTACGCGACGTCAGAAGCTCTCGAAGCATACATTCCCATAATGAACGACGGGACAATGAATCACAAGGGGCATATACATTGATGAAGCCAATGTCTCCTCCTTGAATTTTAGAAAGAATAAACCATTGGGCTTTACCACCAAGAATAGAGCCCGATTGAGATATGAGTTTAGCCCATCGCGGGAAGATAAGAGCTGCTAATCCTCCTTTCCCTGCTGATGAGCCATCCAAAGTATAATCACGCTCAGCCTTCGTGAATAGAATGGTGGATCGTTTCCATAGCTTTTTACCTAAGGTGGCCGTACTAGGGCCACAAAGTTTGTGTTCTTGCACAAATAATATGTCAACTGGCTCTCTTTGTATATAATTCCTCAAGTTGTCAATGGCCGCCGGATCATTCAAGCCACGTACATTTTGAAAAAGGATTTTCAAATTCATGAGCATCTCGGGTTGGGAGTTTTCCAAGCGCACCCTGCGCAGTCTGGGGATTGGGTCTTACGGAAGCCCCATGTATCTAGATTAGGGTCTGAGGCAATGACCTCAATGCGAACTTGAGGAATCTTGGTTGTATCACTAGATTGTTGGCAGGCTGAGGCTTTCATGTGGAATGGATACTTGAACATCCCTTGATGGGCCAGAAGAGATCGGGTCCGATGCAATCCATTGCGGAAGAGATCCCGTAATGTGATTGAAGACTTAGAGAGCTAAAGATGTCCCCCCTGATCAGGGGGAGGAGAAGGTGATGGGCTAGAGAGATCACTGAGTTCTAAAAGATTATCATGGTTATGGGAGACTACTGGGACCATGATACCATCATTAAGAACTTGGTTGATGGTGCGATGAGAAGAGCTATGCGGCAAATCTGGAATGACAATAACTGAAGTGTTAAGTTGTCCTTGTTTCAAGTGCAACAGATTAGGTGCCGGTGACCTCTTCTTCTCATTGTTTGTGAAAGTAGCTGCTATTGAATTCTATTTTTTCTTAAACTTTGTGCATACTTTGGTTCACTACGTCTATGTCGTTCATTCTTGTCGACAGTTCAACTACAAAGCCCACAGATTTCATTGAGCTAGTGTAATTTGAGTACATGTTTTTAAAAATTGAGTTCTCTTTTCTTGCAGTTGAGTATGTTTTGTTTTCAATGAAAAAGGTACTGTACTCCGAATATGTTTCCGCAATGCAATTTTTTCGAGGCTTCCAAACATCGGACACAGCTTGCGGTCTGTATCATCGCAAGACTAATTTTAATGTTAAATGTTGTTTCAGCTTAATGGTCGCTTGGAAGCCCATTTAAGTAACAACGGTCCTAAAACACTCACATCTATGTATCCACTTGTTTTGGTTGCTACTCTACTTTTGCCGCACAAGTCAACCCTTGAAAAAATTTGTGCTTGTACCACTGCTCTTTGTGCCTATCAGACCCGCCTTTATGTAGGCTCAGCATTTCCTAACACAAAATGGTCTGAATTCACAACCACTTTATTTCCGGAAAGCTCACAATTAACACCTCCTTGGTGCCAGGTGCAAAACGATCCGTAGTCAAAGTAGTTGTTTTAACAAACAAACTATATTCTAATTGGTTCATTTCAAACTTAGTGATCAGAGCTTCGTAACATCAGTGTGATTGATCACCCAGAGAATGATCATAAAAATATATATAAAGTAAAAAGAAGAATCCTTCCTTGCAGAGAAAAGTAATCCAACAATTAGAACGTGAATAGTAAGCCCATTGTGGCTTGATTTCCATCTTTGTTATAAAATAACCTTGATCCAGTGTTGGAACTAAAGGAAACAACAACTGAATCTAATGACCCTAGTGCAAGAACTTGTGCTTTTAGAGATGTATAGTCATTGCATTTGTATGCTAATTGCAAGCAAAACCATATTGCAAACAAGACATACTCTTCCCACTTCCATACATTTGTTTGGAGATTTTTGAAAAAATCCTCAAGAGGCGGTAACCCTCAGTTGTAACCATGCTAACCAACAAACTATTAGTGTACCCTCGGGGAGTTCACATAGAGTGTCCATTAGAAACCACGTGCGAACAAAACTTTGGACCCTCTATATATTTTTGAATTTAAAATTAAAAAATAATAATAATAATAATAATAATAATAATAATAATAATAATAATAATAATAATAGATTTTTCTACTTTGAAAGTTTATATTTTGAATTATTGATATTTTTATTTGTTAATAATAATTAGTTACAAAATTTTGAAGTAAAAATATACATTGTAGATCTGAAAAATAACTTTCACACTCCTATATTATTTTAGAAAAAATTATCTAAAAAATGAACAAAAAAATCCTAAAAATAACTCTCTATTGAAATCTCATTTTGAGTTGAATATTGATTCAATGGTCATCTAAATGTGTCCCTATAATTATTTGAGTTGAAAAATATGCCATTTTAATTCATTTTCAACCTCTTCTAGAAATCATTTCATATTTTATTTGTCTTGGAAATTTTGGAAATGAAAACCTATAGTCATTATAATAATTGCTCAAAATTTTAGGTTGAAATTATAGTTTATTAGAAACCACTTGTTTGCATGTGGTCGAGCATGTGGTTTTGTAATAGAATTAAGTGCACCCTTTGAGAGTGTGCCAACAGATGTATATGAGGTGTCTATAAGTTACTACAATTTGTTATCATTTATTCACTAGAAAAAACTTTCAATAAAGTTCGTAGAACAAATGAAATCCATATATTCATATTGGACGTGATTTCTCCTAATGGTATTTATCAACAATAGAATTTTTTATAAATACCGAGGATTAAACTTTGGAATTTAAGTCTAAAAATAATAATTATTATTATTATTATATATATATATATATATAACATAAATTTCTAGGTGTTAGACTAAAGTAGAAAGTAGTTTAGAAGTAGTGTAGAATTAACATAGGAGGGAGTAGAAGATGAAGTTTAGAATAGAATCAAATCTCGCAAAAATTCCATTGCCAAAAATCAAACATTAGAAGGAAGTAGATATTTCAAGAAAAGAAGAGACATTTAAATAAATTGTTTGCAACTCAAATAGATAGGAATTTCATAACTCAACCAAACAAAGGAGAGAGAGAAGAGGTGGATAGTTGCAAGTGATAGAATAAAGAGGCAATTTGGAAATTGAAAGCTTAGCATTTGGTAAAGATTAGGCAAAAATCTGAAGAATCTCAAGTGACCATTAGAATTGTAGATTAGGGAAGAAATGATTAACCCCTAAAGGTTTTTGACTATGTTTTCACCAAAACCGCTCCAGAACTGCCATTTTTAATACTAGTGCCAAATTTTAGAAAAAAAACATTTTTGGACACTTGTAGCCGTAGGATCTTGTAGTAAACTTGTTTAAGAAGGTGAGGAAAAAATTTCAGAATTTTCCACCAAGTGGATTGCAAGATAATAGCGTTTGAATTGACAAAAACCCTTTTTTTGTCCCTGAGAAAAAACGGGCAGCTGCCCTCCACAAGGTCACATTTGTATGAAACAATGTCCAAAATGATGGTTACTCTTTGGATTTATTCTTCAAGGCAAGTTGGCTACATGCTTGAAAAATTTCAGATCATTTGGAATTGTACAACATATAGGAAAAAAATAGTAAGTAGGAAGAGGTAGAGAATGATTCAAAACACTAAATTGTCAAGAATTTATTTATGAAATTGAAAAATGCCAATTCCAACGATTGTAATGTTGTAATAAACAATCTACACCCAATGTTTTTATTTTTTTTCAAAAATATTGAAAATCGAGTTAAATAAAGGACTTCAAAGTTTATTTTAGAGTAGAGATTCCATAACTACCTTCAAACTAAGAATCCTCATAACTTTTGACTCATTGATCGGAATGGAATGATTCAAAGCCTCCCACGTACATATAAATCTAAAGAACCAATTTAAAATTTTGGTTTTTTTTAAAAGTGATTTTTAAAGAATTTTTTTTTGCTGCCCCGGCTGCCCGCCGAACAATGAAAATGACATATCATGCAATAACTTTTTAACACGTAGTCAAAAGTTACGAAAATTGTTGGACCTTAAAGCTACTCCTCGGGCACATCTTATGTGAAAATTTCAAAGAAAAAAAAGAAAAATTCTGGTCATAGTGAGCTGCCCAAAATCGCTATGTTGTCAAAAAACAGTGTTTGGTCTTTTAGGGGTTAACTTGGGATAGGAATGCAATAATTTTACAAGAAGTCAATTATTTTCTTGGAAATTGAACAATTACTTCTTTCCAAGTCAACTAGTAGAATATTAATGATGGAATAGAATCATTTCAGAAGTAAAAGAGAGAAGGGGAAAAGAAAAAGAAAGGAAGTAGTTGGAAGGCCAACTTCCAAAAATGTATTAACTTCACAACTTCAAGTGGTGAGCAAAATTACAAAAAAAAAGACCAAAGGCAAATGAATTGGAGTTTAAAGGCATATTTGACCACTTCATAGACAAAGTCCAATCCAAAGTAAGTCACTAATTACTCTATGTTTTTTTTTAATTTTCTTGATTAGCCTTTCAAATTCTTAACCAAATTTACAAGTCCAAGTCACAGTGTTAAGATTATATTTCTTCTAAGGTTATTTAAAAGCTCACAGATGAGGACCAAAGGTTTCCAAAAATGTATGACACTTAGAGAATAAACTTCAAGTGAACAAAATATATTAGCGGATGAAGTTCAGGAGGTAGAAGGGTGAAATGTATAAAAGTTCATCTATAGGAAATAAGAATGAAAACTTAGGAAGTCAAACCCCTAAGCACTCAAATGACCATTTTTTGGTTGCTGCCCAACTTCAGGCAAAAAAATTTGGGAATTAAAATTTTTTTTTTTTACTGTTTTGTAGACTTTAATTCTGCGTATTATTACTAAACATTTTAAGGAAGTCTTCTGTTGGAAAATAAAAAGGATATAGCAATATTTTTTGTGACACATAAATCTTTATGATTTATGTGCCCTCTTGTATATAATTTGCTCAAGTAATGCCAATACCAGCTAATGTTTTTTCTGGCTAATATTTATGGACACTGCTCCATTATATGTTTCACACTTAGGGTCCCTGCACACCTGAGAGACAGAGTGGTGTTAAATCCATATCCACACTCTAAAATTACCTATGCATTCACACCTAGTTACCAAGCCTAATATATAACACTGCCAAACCTACTTTTTGGGTGGAATTTGAAAGATGTTTCGAGAATATCACATAATATAGCAGGGTTTAGCCGTTTGAAGATTTTGGTTGTGAAATATTATCATTTTGTAGATTTGAAAAGAGGAAATGGTGCTGATAACTAAACCCGCGGTTCCCCCGTCTTTTGCTCCCCGCCAAGTGGTAGTTTCTCCCCCGCTTTTTTTGTCTTGCATCATTACAGCTTGATCTTGCTTGTTTTTGCAACAATTCTTGTGAAATCTGTTTCTTCTTTACTGCAATCCTTCAAAGCGTGATCGTGATCAAGCCAAACCATGTCAAACAAGTGAGCATTTGGTCAATTTCTATATCTGAAATTTGCTACAGCCAATTTGAACGTTCTTGTTTCGATCATTGAAAGCGTAATCCATGGCAAGTTTAGCTCCAGCAAAGGCGGGAGCAAGGGTCACCGGCTGTGCGATTGCTTCTGCAGCTACAATTTTTACAAATTCAGATGATATTGAAAGTAAGAATTAAGTTGAGATTATTAAATTGCATCGTAATTGATCTTTCAATTGTTAGTTTAGTTCTTGGTACGGAAGGAATTGTGCAGGGCAAGGAAACAATTGCTGATTAGGGTATTGACACCTTCATTATTGCTTGTGATATTAAGCATTATTGCTTGTAATATTTAGAAAGATCAAATTGATTGAATTGCACTGGGACAGAGTCGTTTCTTTAGCATAATGATAAAGTCTTAAGACTCTCTTGAACCTCGTTCTTCATATCTGAATGGCTGAAGACTTGCCGCTAATTAGAATATTGCCTTCTTCGTCGTACGGAAGTTTTGGATCCATCGAAAGTCATCATACTCAGTGCACAAGAAAATTGAGAACCACGCTGTTGATCGTGGTTTAACCCAAAGCCCTAATTCTTCGTCCAACAACATCCCTGCATTACCAATTCAAAAATCGTGGAGAACGCAAGATATAATCTACTGCATTTGCGTGACAGCACTATGCACATGAGCAAAAATTTCACTTGCCAATTCTTGTTCTTCTCCAAGCTCCTGCACCCTTGCCATCTCCACTGAAACATTTTGCAAGAGCAAAATCAGTGTCGTAATGAATGCAATTACCTCTCCTGGCTCAGAGAACATCGTGAGAACTTTAATTTCAATACAGCTTTGTCAATTTCCACTCCGTTTCTTCACTCAATTCAAGCACTACTAATTCTATCTACCCTAAACCAAATAGGTCCTCAGTGTGGTCCAAGATTCTAGGATTTTAAATCACAATTTCTCTATCGCTCTAGTTCTCAATTATTTTCTTGAGTTTGAATTGCTCAAGTCCTTGTCATCGCTCAATGCTTCAATCACACAATCACTAAAGAAAACGGAATTGAAAGTAAAAATCACTAGAAAGCAAGAATTATTCCTGCCAATACACAATCGCACAATCTTCAATTGCAAAATTTCAATCTGCCGCAGTCATTGAAGACACTTGGCAATGCCAAAAGACGAACACTGGAATGCTTCGTAAAGCTAAAGGTGTGGTGTGAAACCTCTCGTTTCTAACCACGCTATTAGAAATCCTACTCAGGTCTGGAAATTTAAAAAGCTCCAAATCTTGATGTGCGGTGTGAACAAAAAGAGTTTTTTGGCTAACTGCAGTGGTAGGCCATATCATCGCTTTGCAGATGTGCAGGGACCCTTAGGCCAAGCTTTCAAAGTTAATTAGTAGTGCTGAAGTATTATCTGTGGCCCTAACTAGGATCTGATACTGGAAGTTCTTACATAACGGACAACTTGATGGGTGGAAGCACCACCTGTGAAACACTGACTGCCCTCTAATTAAAAAGTATTTGATGGCAATTGGGGGTCGTGACTTAAATTCGCATGATCAATGCAATTTTTAATTAATATGTTTGGTAAACTGGTACTTTTGCATGTTGGCGCTGGCTTTAACCCGCCCTTGCAAGCTGTCGCATCCACTTCGAGAAGGAGCCATATAGGCAAATCAAACGCAATTGTAATGAGTATCTCAGGGCTACTTCACACTATGGTCAAAGGTTGAGAGGCCATTAGTTTCCACCAATCAAATTTCAAGAAACCTAAAGTTCGGCCTCTCGATCTTTCATACCAGAAGGCACAAGTTCAAAGGCCATTGCCCTCCAACTACCTAAGTGACAATAAATTGTCTACACGGCGATGAACTCTCAAAAGAAATTTCCGTCAGCTAAAAATAGAGACCCAAACTATGGTTGAGAAGCCGTCAACTTATTACAAGATTTCAACCTTTAGATCGATAGGTGGGAGTTCATTGCTAAAAGTTTAGAATTTGACTTTTAGAGGCTTCACACTTTTGTCGTTGAGAGGCCATGGAAGTTCATTGCCAAGGATTTGGACTTTAGGCTTGGTCTTTGGAGGCTTCACACTATAATTGACCGAAGGCTCCAATTTCTATATTTTATTGCTTATTTCTTTGAACTCTCAACAAAGTTTGGCCACTCAATCTCACGGCCTCTCAACTTGGACACCCATAGTGTGAAGTGACCCTCACTTGTTGCACAAAACAAGTTTAGGTTTATTCCATTTAAAAAAATAGTAGAGGTTGGATTAGTGGTGTGTTAACCCCTAAAGGACCAAACACCGTTTTTTGACAACATAGCAATTTTGGACAGCTCACTATGACTGGAATCTTTTTTATTTCTTTTCTTTGAAATTTTCACACAAGATGTGCCCAAGAAGTAGCTTTAACCCCTAAAGCCCCGCTTGTCCCCTCATGGGACAATTTGGGTTTGGGTAGGTTCCTATTGTCTCAATTTGAAGTGAATTTTTTTGAGATTTTTTTGAGGTTGTGTAGCTTTGCAAGAGCTTTGTGGATATATAATTTTTGATTCAATCGGATGCCGGATGAAAAAGTTATGGCACAATGAGCAAGAAATGGAGATTGGCGGGCAGTCCAAAAAAAATTACAAAAAGTCAAAATATATATATTTTTTAAATTCCTAAAAAATTATGTTTTTACCTATACGTGAAGCTTTTATTCATTCTATTTGGACTAGGGATGAGAAAGTTATGGACAATCTTAGTTTTTCGGACAATTTAAGCATCTTCTGGAAAAAAAACTTTTTGTTCAATTTTGAATGCTAATATCTTCCAATCCGTACGGTGAAATTTGATGAAATTTTTACTACATGATCTCAGACAAGTTAAGTACAAGATCCTATGGTTAAATTTTTTTTTTTTAAATTGATTTCCTTAAGTGAATACAACAAAAGTGGTAGTTTTGAGTGGTTTGGGGCAAAAAACACCCTCAATGCTTTAGGGGGTAAGGCCCAACAATTTTCATAACTTTTGACTATGTGGTTAAAAAGTTATTGCATGATATGTCATTTTCATTGGTCGACAGGCAGCCCGGGTAGCTGAAAAAACTTCTTTAAAAATTATTACTTTTTAAAATAATTTTTTTGAAATTGGTTCGTTAGATTTTTATATACATTGGAAGCTTTGAATCATTCCATTTTTATTTATGAGATGAAAGTTACGAGGTTCTTTAATTTGAAGGTAGTTATGGAATCTTTATTCTAAGATATACTTTGAAGTCCTTTATTTAACTCGATTTTCAATATTTTAGAAAAAAAATAAAAACATTGGGTGTAGATTATTTATTACAACATTACAACCCAGGGATGCTAGTATGTGAGCTTGTGAGCGTGAGCCTATGAGCTTGTGAGCCTCCATTTTTTTGCTCCATTTAGGGTTTGTGAATCCATTAGGAATCTATGACTATGGAATTAGATGTAAGGATCTTCTGTCCAAATGAACAACAAATGAATATGGCAATATGTGATTTTGTACCCAAAAATTGAATTATATAGTTGTAAAAATTGAGGTATAGTTAAAACATATAGTTATTGTAAACAAATACACGATAAAAATAAGTGTAGTGGATAAGCATGTCTCACTACAAAGTACCTAAATATAAAATTGCAATACATCATAGGGGTGACATTTATGAAGTCTAAAATTGAAGGAGCAACAAATGTGGGTTGTATACGCTAAATATAATTTGGTGATAAGCAAAGGCTCTAAACATTACAAGCACTAAATCATGAATAATGATTTTGAAGAATTAAGTGATAAATGTAGTCTTCATCATGGGCCTTCATGTAAATTTAAAGGATGAAAATGGTCCACCTATTTCATTTCATTTTATGTTTATAACTATACTTGAAAGTAAAAACAAAAATATCTTGGACATGAAATATTTAAAATATATATAATAATAATATATTAAACACCAAACAAATGTATGAACCATAAATGACCTAAATAACCATTTTTGTAATCAATGCCCTTTTCTTGAATTGTCTTTTGTTTTATAAAAATTCTTCTAAATATAATAATAATTTTTAAGAAATATTATACTTAATGAATCAAATAGTATTAGTTTTATTGAATTTCAAATTAAACTTTGCTTTGTGGAATTTTATAAAGTTCAATAATAGAGTGTGATTCAAGGCTCATGATTTACGAAAGAATGAAGTATCCCACAACACTATGAACATTGTCTCTACATAATAAAAAATAGTGGACAAAAGATCTATACCATGCATCTAGAAGATAGTTAATAGACATGCCCAGATTAACCACTATAGCATCAAAAAAAAGTTGTCTCGATAGCTAACTACCATATACAAATTTTAAATTAGAAGAATGTAGTGATTGAATAAAAAATTTCAAAGAAATAATACTAGTTAAACAATAAAAATAGACAAGTACTCACATGAGCCCACCATGTAGCTTTATGAAGCTATTAAAAAAAGTCTATATCATTGAATTTTGCTTTTGGAAATTTGAAAGTCTCACAATGAGTAGAAGACTTGTTCCACTTCTCTAGCCACTTGATCTTTATAGAAGTGTTCATTACTGAAGTTGCCAACATCCAAAGATGATTCAAGGGAATCTTGGGGCTTTCATCATAAATTTTATATTGACACTTCACTTGCTCCAAGAAAGTCGTGATGTACTTAGGATCTTTAATGGAGAGCCACTTCTTCAATTTTGAATGAGAAGCTACCTTCACCTTGTCAAGAACTTTGGAGACCCATTCATCAAATGCACTTGAAGTCTAATATGTTGGATTGTTGTATTTCTCATAAAAAAATTTGAGCTACAGTAGCAACATCTACCAACTCTTGCTGCATGATTTAAATGACGTATAAGAATAAGGAAAATTGCTTATGATGACAAATGTTAAAATGTATAGTAGAGCAATATATTATTGATTCAAATTAACAACAAGAATAAAGGGAAGACCAAAAAACTGAAAAAAATAAAAAAATAAAAAATAAAACTTTAGAAATGAATCTGGTATAAGATTCCATTTAGAGCCTCAGTAGTCAGAGTAAAATTCCTTGATTTGAATTTTGCCTTGCTCCAACTATAGCAAGATCCTCTTTGGAGACAATTTTTTAAAATATGAAAGCAATTGCCTAACAATACTTTGAATGTGATGAAGCTTGTGAACAAGATTTATGGAAATATGAGAATTATAGTTTCTCTTCGAAAAACAAGATTTATTGTGTTAAATATGTGAAGTGAACAACAAACCAAAAAAATAGAATAGGGCTGTTGCAAGAAACACTTTCGTTTTCTGGCCAAAACTGCATTTTTTGGCCACAAGACTGGCAGTACTATTCAATACTACCAATACTATGTTTTAGCAGCACCCTGACAAATCTCAACCGTTGATTCTAGGCACTTGCAAATCTAACCGTTGATTGAATACTATGTTGTATTATGTAGCACTACAGACTACTACAAAGTACTACAAAAACCACTAGGAGCAAAAAATAGCAGAAAAGGGATATGTGGAGTTTTTCATTTTTAGTAATTAAAAAAAAATTAAAAAAAATTCCATAAAAAAAGCCGCTTTGCTAGAAAAGAGTGCACTTGCATTGTACCAAAAATTCATGAAGGAATTTTTTTTCCTCTTCATAGCCTCTACGCAAAGGAAGGTCACTTTGACATCATTTGTGCAACGGACATGTTACTATTTTCAAAAAAACTTCGGTCAATCCTTGTAATGTAAGTAGAATTCCTATGTGTCCAATTTGTGGCCTAAAATTTGCAATTTTGGGTCAAAAATAGGACTAAAACCCCCCAAAATGCCCAAGGTAGACACCCAATCGGGGGCAACTTAAAAATAGTAAAATAATTTTTTTTTAAATTCAGAAAACCACAGATTGTTTGAAACTTTTGTAGCTACCTTCACTCCAAATTTCACACCCACCGGACAAAGTATGCAAAAGTTACAAGCCCAAAAGTACCCGTCCAAGGGCAAGGGGACAAGAAATAGGACAAGTGTTTCTTGCAACTACCCAATAGTGACAATTGCAATGGTCCAAACCAAACAAGTTTTAGAAACTAAGAAGTGAAATGAAATTTAAAAAATGATAATAAAATATAAAGAATTATCAATTGACTATATATCATACTGCCAACATAGTTGCAATGTTCCGCTTAATTTCTAAAACAATGTTTTTAGTAGCATAATGCCACATGAAGTGTTTGCATAATCATGATTGATAATAGGCAATCATGCTTGCAAACAATAGTTGTCATCCTACACCTTAAACATCTAGCCCAAGAAAACTTTGAGATCTTCATAATTTTTCAATTCTTTCTCAAATGTACAATTTAGCCCCACCTAATTGGCACTCTACAATTTAATTATATCATCCATGACATCTACTATCTTCCCCTCATTATTCTCCAAGGTCATATAGAAAATTCCATTTCCTTCTATGTAACTATAAGTAATAAAATGTGTAGCTAGATTCATGGCATCATTTTTCAGCATAGGTGTGACAACTAAAAAAAAATCATATAGCACTGTGAAGGAATATTGATTTTTGATTTTGCCCTTGGTTGATAACTCAACTGCTCAAGACAAGAAGAAGTGTTCACAACTTTCTTCTTTAAAAAGCCATGCAATTGTAAGTCCAATTGATATTCAAATTGAAGAAATTGAAGTATAGCATCTACTCTTTGTGCTTGTGGATCTCCTTGTATCAGCATTTTTGAAATGACATTTAAATCAAGATTAAAAAAACTCTAGATTGTGTATATGTATTGTACACCATGTAATTCAACATAGCAGATGTTAATGGTTGTGCATTAGAAAGGCCCAAAAATTTCAGCATTTGACCAAATTCTTGCATATGTTGTAAGCAAATTTGAATCCCCCAAATCATGGCCATTAATGGCTATGCACTCGGAAGGCAAAGTTTTTCCAGCATTTGACCAAATTCTAGCATATAGTGCAAACAAATTTGAATCTCCAAAACCGTGTTGTTAACAACTATGCCTTAGAAAGTAAAAAAAATCAGCGTTTGACCAAATTCTAGTATGTGGTGCAAACAAATCTGAATCTCCCAAATCGTGGCCATTAACGGTTGGGTTTTAGGAAGGCCCAAAAAATTTCAGCATTTGACCAAAATTCTTGCATATGCTGCAATACATTTGAGTCCCTAAAACCATAGCCGTTAACGGTTGGGGGTATAGGAAGGCCCAAAAAAATTTAGCATTGACCAAATTCTTGCATACGCTGCAGTAAATTTAAGTCCCTAAAATCGTAGCCGTTAACGACTAAAGGTCTAGGAAGGCCCAAAAAATTTCAGCATTTAACCAAAGTCTTGCATATGTTGCAAGCAAATTTGAATTTCCAAAACCATGGCCATTAACGGTTGTGCATTAGGTTGTCCCAAAAAATTTCAAGATTTGCGCACCTAGATTAGGAAGCCACTAATTTTGAATGCATGCAAAAGAAAAGGCAAACTCTTTATACAAGTGGGGTGGTACAAGGTAAAACAATCCATGTGTGATATGTAAATTAGGATTACTAGGGGCTCAACCATTCATACCTAGTTAAGTTAAAAGTAGAAATTATGTTCAATATAGAACTTTGGACCTCATTTTGGCATAGTAGAATAACTTTATTCTTAAACTTTTAACTAAGAAAAGTTGGTAAATCAAGTCAAATTTTTCCTCTAAAAATCCATTTGAGATTTTAAGACTTAGATCAAAAGTTATGGACAAAATTCAAAGAGGATTAGGAAGAGATAATTTCTTTGACATTTCCAAACATCCTTTCTAAATTTTGTCTACAACTTTCTTTTGAAAACTTAGAATCACAAATGGATTTCTGGAGATGAAAGTGAGATTGATTTACCACCTTTTTTTGGTTCGAACTTTTTGAAAATAATCATTCCATTATGGTAAAATGAGGTTTGAAGTTTGACATTGAACACAATTCCTACATTTTGACTATGAGTGGTCAAGCTCTCCATCTTTGAATTTTCCCATGCCCTTTGAGGATTTATAACGGACAATGGATTTCATTATTAAAAAAAACTCTCAATCTTTTAACCCCTAAACGTCCAAACTGCCTTTTTGGGCAACATAGCGATTTGGGGCAGCTCATTGCGTATGGAGTTTTTGTTTTGTTTTGCTGAAATTTTCACACAATATGGAGACGAGGTTTATCTTTAAGGCCCAACAATTTTCATAACTTTTGACTTCATTGTTCAAAAGTTATTGCATGATCTGTAATTTTCAATGCTCGACGGGCAGCCCAAAAAAAAATCTAAAAAATCTAAAAGAAAAACTTTTTCAAAAATAAAACTTTGAAATTGTCTCTTTAGATTTATATATACTTGGAAAGCTTTGAATCATTCCATTTTTATTTATGAGTTGAAAGTTATGAGGTGCTCTAGTTTGCGGGTAGTTATGGATTCTCTACTCAAAAATAAACTTTGGAGTCCTTAATTTAACTCAATTTTTAATATTTTTTCAATTTTATGATTAAATTCTTAACAATTTAGTGTTTTGAGTCATTCTCTACTTCTTTCTACTTGCTATACTTTTTCTATATGTTGTACAATTCCAAATGACCTAAATTTTTTGCCAACTTGCCTTGAAGAATGAATCCAAAGAAGCACAATCATTTTGGAGATTTTTTCATACAAATGTGACCTTGTGAAGTGCAGCTGCCCGTATTTTTACAGGGCTAAAAAAATGAGTTTTGTCACTTCAAACATTAAAATCTTGCAATCTACACGGTGAAAAATTCTGAAATTTTTTCCACACATTTCCAAACTAGTTTACTACAAGATCCTACGGTTACTTGGTACTAAATTTTTTTTTATCTAAAATTTGGGGCTTGTATCAGAAATGGCAGTTTTGGACTGTTTTTGGTGAAAACATAGTCTCCAACGTTTAGGGGTTAATCTTAGTAAATTCAATCTCATTCAATGTCAATAAAGTGATTCTTTCATTCAACCATCAAAGAAATTCTTGGTGGCAGATGGTCAAATTATAGTTGATATATGGTTCAATGAATTATTATTGGATTCTTTAGACTTGGGGCAAACCATCATTACATTTATTTATAAATTTAGATGTTTGGTCCTAAATTTAGCAAAAAAAATTTGGCACTTGTTTTTTAGTAAATTTAATCTAAATTTGTTATTTAAGTATGGTATTTGTTTAAGATGATTGTAGATGGACTTAGGAGTGGAATTTATCTCATACAACAGGTGCAACCAAGTAGCAACCTTGAGAACTATTTTGTCATGTTTGGTCATGTAAAGAGGGTGAAATCATGGACAGCTATCGCTTGTCACATCTATGACTCTACTTATTGCGAAGTCATGACCATTGCCGTTTGTAATATGCAACCTAAACGCACTGAAGGCTAGCTCATTTTTGGCATTGTTATAGGCCAGTATAGAAAATAGGATGTCAGATCCAACCTTCAAAAGATTCATGTGTGTTAGTGCTTAAGCCAACATTAACTCTAAAGTTCCTTAACTATATTTTCACCAAAACGCTTCAAAACTACCATTTTTAGGACAAGTACCAAAATTTACAAAAAATTAATTTGGACATATCTAACTGTAGGATCTTATAGTTAGCTAATTTGAGAAGATGTGGAAAAAATTTCAAAAAATTCACTGTGTAGATTGCAAGTTATTAGCGTTTGAATTGACAAAAAGCCTTTTTTTGGCCCTGCAAAAAACCAGGCAGTTGCACTTCACAAGGTCACATTTGTATGAAAAAATGTCCAAAATGGTTGTAATTCTTTGGTTTCATTCTTCAAGGCAAATTGTCTACATGCTTGAAAATTTTGAAATCATTTGGAATTGTACAACATATAGGAAAAAAGTAGTAAATAGAAAGAAGTGAGAATGAATCAAACTACTAATTTGTTAATGATTTAGTTATGGAATTGAAAAATGTCAATCCCAATGGTTGCACTGTTGTAATAAGAATTTTACATCTTTTGGTTTTATTTTTTTCCAAAAATATTGAAAATTGAGTTAAATAAACAACTGGAAAGTTTATTTTAGAGTAAAGAATCTATAACTACCCACAAACTAAAACTCCTCATAACTTTTGACTTATTGATCAAAATGAAATGAATAAAAGCTTTCCATGTACATATAAATCTAGAAAACTAATTTCAAATTTTTATTTCTGAAAACAATATTTTTTTCTAATCTAACCAAATTGCCCGCATGGTGAAAAAACCTACATATCACCAATAACTTTTTAACCATATAGCCAAAAGTTATGAAAACTGTTGGGCCTTAAAAACAAACTTTGTTCCCACTTGAGTTGTGTGAAAATTTCAGCAAAAACAAATAAAAACTCCATTCGTAGTGAGCTACTCCAAATTGCTATATTGCCAAAAAAACAAAGCTTGGTCCTTTAGGGGTTAATGCAATTTGCATTGTGTATGGGTTAGGGGATCCATCTATGCCAATGGTAGATCATGAAAGGACTTGTTTGTTCCATTGGCAACAAACATGAAAAAACACAATTTTTTTTGGTACTTTTGATATTGTTAGATTAGATTTGAGCCTTCAAGTAAATGACAAACTATAGGACTAACCTTTGAGGGGGCCCTTCTAGAAAAGGTCCCTCTAAAAAGGATTTGAAATTGAAGAGAGTTATGACATTTGGAGATGGAAAGAAAATTATAGATGTTCTTAGTGAGATGCCTGAAGCGGAAGACATCTGCATTCAAATTTCGCATTCAGAGGTGGAAGAGATATTCAAGTCCAATAAAAAGAAATTGGGTAATTTGATTAATTTTGAAGGTGATTCTCATCACTCCAACAAAGTCATCTTTTCTCATCCTTGGGTTCAAATTAGATTAGTTATTGCTAGAGTGCAACTTGGGACTACAGTTGAGGAATTTAACATGGTCATGCCCTATAACTAATTTATGGTGGAAACAGATTGGAATGACACATAGCGAGAATTTCATACAAGTCAAGGAAACAGTGTCACACCATTTAGAAGTATACACATGCCAAATGCAAGCTACTGATTGTTAGGCATGGAAAATCCATTGTTGCCCTTGTTTACAAGGGCAAAAGCATGAGTATAAAGGCACAACAGTTCAGGCTAAGACAAATTTTGGTTTTATATAAACCAAATAGCATGATATGTTATGGAACCTAAGCTTTTACATGTTTTTACCCAACCCAAGATTCCCAATGTTTGGCCTATTCTTCTTCATGCCACTCTTATCTATACTGAAATCATTGAACTTGAAGAAGTTGGATTCTACCTGTTGTCCACCGATCCGATGTCACTTCAACATTAATTCACTTCTTCTAGGATATTTGAGTCTATGTTGTAGACTCATCCTCAACTAGCACATGCTGAAAGAATCTCCTCCATTTGGAATGGCAAGCAAGTTCGCCAAGGCAATAAAGTACCCATTGAAAATCACCACAATTAGTAGGAAAGTGTAAAGAATGTTACCAGAAAATGGATTAAAGTGAACTTCCTTTTATGCCCTAAGCTTAGTGCCACTATTATTACGCTTTCATCCAGGACCAACCCTAACCAAAAAGTCCATAACATGATTAACATTATATTTTGCAATTTTCCATCTTATACTTATTTTCATTATAGAAGCATGAACGAGACTGCCATTATGCCACATTTAACTACTTCTGGACTTTTGAAAGTCCAAAATTAATATTGGTCATCGGGAGAAAAAAACAAAACATCTGGAGATAATGCAAAACATTGGAAGTTCAATACAAAACATCCGGACATTTTTATTGAATTTGTCTTCCTCTCATCCTTAGAATTGACTCTAAATTATTTGTACTCTCACTTGATCAACCCACCTTGAAACAACCTTTTAGAACATGATATAATTTTCAAAATATGCAATAGTATCAACTTCTCGGACTTTTAGATTTTAAATCCACGGTTATGGGTCCCATGATAATAGGTCATATTTTTCTATATATAATAAATTTTGTTGAAAAACATCAATCTTTTAACTCTTTAACCAAAAGAATTAGAAATTACATCATGTCCAAAATTTCTAGGCCCTAGGCTCACACAATCTTTGCTCACCGCTCATAGGCTCACACTCATATGCTCACATGCTAGCGTCGTTGATGAAACTTGCCCACAACATCACAACCATCATTGCATGGATCATAGGCAGAGATAGGGGAAAACTTGATTAGAGCACATGTGAAGCACAATTTTATTAGCTAACTCCATTTTTAGTCGACCCAACTTTCTTTGAGAGTTTGTCACCATGTAGGCAATTTATTGTCACATAGGTAGTTGGAGGGTGATGGCCTTTGGACTTGTGTCTTCTAGTATGAAGGGCCAAGAGGCTGAACTTTTGATTTCTTGAAATTTGATTGGTGGAAATCCACGGCCTCTCAACCTTTGGCCATAGTGTGAAGTGACCCTTAGAGATTCCATATTTTTACTAATGTTTAAAATGCATGCTTTGTCTATGAGTGATGTACATGATCTTTTGGTAGTAGCTACAAGATATATATGTAAGTCATCTATTGTTTTTATATTTTGAAGAAAGTTTCGCAAATGAAAGCCCAACTTATCCTTGATAAGTTGATCAATCTTTACCATCCATTGGCTATGGCATGCATACTTTCCCTCTTGGACTTAAGGTAGGCACCCCCAAAATGGCACCTGACCTTAAAGCGCCATCTACAGGTTGTGTACATTTCCAAAATCAGTTATGTACCTATTTGGATGGAGCGCTTTCAGAAACAAACTTTGACCCTTAATATCTTTTGCATACAGTATCCAAATGCCACATTCTCTGGTGTGTTTGGGAACCTCCTTTCACTTGCCAACAAGAATGTATGAAAATTTGACCAGTCTAATAGTAGTAACTAGGCTCAGGAGCAAAAAGTGGCGGTTTTGGGTGTACCCAGCTTTAGTTAGTAGATGCACTCATTCAGTTTGCCAAAACAAGTGATATGTATGTGTGATTTTGTGGGAGCCTTCAAGACATGCTTCAGACATGCTTTACATTTACTGGAAAGGATTTTATTGGTTTCCAGCATATGGTTGATCTTAGCTATGATTAGATCCAACTTAAATGGAGTGACATGGACCTGAACACTGAAGGCCAATACTTATGTTCCAGTGTGGTGAATTGATTGAATTGATCCCGATTGTGCATGATGGTGAAAAGGTTGGCCATCAAGGATGGACTTCAATAATCTCTTATCATAAGGTTGAATGTTATGGTATGATAAAAATCCCACCTTCCATATTTTTCTTGATTAGTTTTGGACATCTAGTGAATTCTTAATGTATGTATTATCTAACTTATTCACTAATGAAACATTTTTTTTGTTAGTTTATGACTTTTCAAAGTCCTAAAGTTGTATTATATTAATGCAACATGATTGGTGGAATTGAATAAATTCTCAATTTTTATAGAGGAGGGGTGTATTTGGTCATGGTATGAAGCGACCCTAGAGGTTTTCAATTGTTTTCTAAAGGGATCATCTAAAAACTTCAATATAACAAATATGGATTTATGATGTGCATTTATTGATTGTCAAATTAAAAGTGAGATTCCTACCTAAACTATCATCAACGTTGTTAGAGTAGCCTACCTACAATACTTACTCCAAGAATCAGATCCAGAGTTACCATTTCATGAGCACCTCAATGTGCATAAAATTTCATGTGGAGAGCGGCAATGGGTGGGAGATGATGAAAACAAGCACTTCATCCCTGCGCAATTGGACATGTTTGAGTTAAAGCTCCGACAACCGCTAATCAAAAAGTCCATGATTTCAAATGCAAGTGCATCCATGGATTCATTGGACAAATTGAATCAACTCACTTGCCTTTGGCAAATGCTAGATGCTAACAATGCCTTAGCCTCGAGTATGTCTAAGTATGTGAAACTTACTCAAATTGCCATGATCCATGTACTTGGGTCTATTGAAGATGAGCGATGCTTTTCCTCTTTGAATTTTCTGAAAAGATCAGTTGAGGAATCGTTTCTCAAACAAAAATCTTAGCTTAGTGGTTGGCATACATACTCAAAATGCTTATAGCATAGAAACCTTTCCTTATTATCAATGCTTTTTGCAATGGATTAGTTCATCAAAAGAAAGCCAATATGGCTTGACATGATGAACTTGCAGTTTTTGATGATAGTTCACAATTTTAGGTGGTAGATTTTGCAGTTATCAATTTTAAATTCAATCTTTGTTTTTGCGATAGATTTTAATTTTTAGTACATAGGTTTTAGTTTGGGTGATAGGTTTGGTTATAGAGTTATCATTTCTCTAGGTTCGTCATTGTTAGATTCAATTTTTGTTTACTTGCAGTTTCATTTGGTTCAATTTTAGATTACTTTTAGTTTGCCTTAGTTTGTTATTTGTGTAATGGAGGTTTTAATTCTATGATAACTTTGAGCCACCATTACATAGGTGCCACTATTTTATTCCAAAACAAAAACAAAGTGCCACAATTTTAGTCTGAAACTCTTTGTTTAGTGCCAACATTTTAGTCCAAATCTCTTTGTGTGATGCCATTATTTTACACTTGAAGAACATAAATGTTGTCTAATGAGTCCCACATCTTTATTTTTGTAGACAAACTTTCCAACTTCCAAAAAAAAAATATAACCATTCCAAAACCATAATTTTTTTATTTTATGCCTCTACGCATATTAAGCACAAATGGAAAAAAAGGTTGGTTGTAGGTAGGTTAAACAACTCCAACCAAACCCTAATAGTGTTGTGCTATGTGAAATCAATGCAGTTGGATTTGGAAACTTGGATTCATAAACAAGAGTCTATGCAAGAGTCTTTCTCTAAATAAGGATAGAGTTAATAAAGAACCCTGCATGACAATCTTCAGATTCTCTAGTAGCCTAAAACTTAAGGTAGGAGGTTCTAATAGCATACAAGCTCCAAACCCCCCCCCCCTCCCCCCCAAAATGTATGCTATTTGTACATTATGTTTTTTCATAGCCTTCACTGATGTACGAACAATGTACATGTTAGGATTGGCCGTTTGGAACCCTATGTCAATTTCACTTCAAAATTTTCATAACTAATTCCACAAAGCTCCAAAAAATATGAAACGACTTGGATTAGATGCCAATTCCACTTCTCTTCCAATGAAAATGTACTGAAAAATATTTCAAGAAGTTCCACCTCCCCCAAAATTCGATTCCAGTCCTTTGGGTTGGTCGATTTATGGACCTACTACTTTAGCTCCATCAGTTATGCACACAGTGCAATGAACAGTGTACCTGACTGCGGCCAAAATGCCAATAGCCATCTCGTCAAGACACTGCAGTACGACCAGTCAACTGCAGCAAAGTGGTTTCAAAATAGCTTACATGTACATTCATAATCAAATTTGTGAATCTAATCCTCCTGACAACGGTTTGAATTTCTCTTCAGCAAGTTCAAATTTGCTACTGACTGGCAAGTACCGGTGGCCTTCTAATATTTGAATTATGGGGCAGCAGGCAGTCTGTACACAAACGTGTACCGGAGAAGGCTAGAAGTAAGCTTAGGGTAGGCTTGGTGCGTTCTGTCACTTAGAGTTCTTTATTTGAGATGAGCATGATCTGGGAAGCATGTGATCCGGACGGAGCCCTCAAGTTGGTAACGCCGGTGGTACCTCAGTTATCAGTAGTCGTCCAATGATGACTAGTATACGAGTTCAAATTTGAGACGAGCATCACTCCATCATGCTGGTAAGTGGATCACCTATCACCTCACACATTTGTTATGTACACTAAATTGGGGTTTTAAGGGGACCTACACTAAATTGGGGTTTTAAGGGGACCTACACTAAATTAATTGACATTACATAACTATATAAATATCTATCTTTGTTGTATATCAATAGTTATTGAAGTGTTTGGAGGTTGTACATCATGTTTCAAACATCTACAATTTTTTGCAATAAGTTCCGTTACTTTTTTGGTCTCCTTACTATCCCTATTCAATGTAAGATAGGAGGTCCATAAACCGCTCATCTAAGAGCTGAAGCTGACTTTTGGGGAGGTAGAACTTCTTAAAATATTTTTCAGCAAATTTTCCTTGAAAGGCAAGAGAAATTGGCATCTAACTCAAGTTGTTTCATATTTTTTGAAGCTTTGTGGGATTAGTTATGAATTTCTGAAGTTGCAGAAAAGTGCATTTTTGTGGGCTCTAAAACCGACCACCTCCTCAAATGCACACCACTTGTACATTGGAAAGTGCAAAATGTACCTCTAGAGCTTGATTGGTTTTAGAACCTGCTCCATTTTAGGACCTCCTACCTTAGATATCTTGGAGAAGCTATTTGTCAACTCACATATTTTCCAAAGATTGGAAAGTTTGAGAGAAGTCATTTACAAGAAGAATCAAGACATTTTGACAAGAATTGAATTTTCTGTGGTTTTTTAAAGTTTGTTGGGACAAAATTGGTAAAGTATGGGTAGACTAAGTGATGACATGTTCCTTCTCCAAGTGCATTGTCATATTGCTAAGATTGTGACAATAGGTGGGTGATTGACGCAAACGGGAGGGTCCAATAGATGTCAAAATTGGATAATTGATGGCATTGGGTTGTTCTACTTTATGCCTTTGTCAATGACATTTGACAACTTTTACTAAAAGAAATCCAATTTATGTGTACTTTGTACATGTCCAAAGGCCCAATAGTGTAATGGTTGTATGTCATTACTTTGTGGTTCTTTATTCAAGGGCCAATAGCAATGGCTTGACGTCTAGGCACACATGAAAATTTGAGTACGAACATAGAAAACATTACCTCTTTCTAAAATTTGAGCTTTGATCAATTCATAATTTTATCATATCTTAAATGATCCTAAGGTACCACACATTAATATCAATATAAAATAATCATTTCTATAAAATTTTATATCATGATTTGAAATAAGGTTCTACACTTGTATATACAATATGGAGGGGTATTTACAGAAGTAGAAATAAGGACCATATAGACTAGAGAAACGATTACATGAAAACTTACTTGTATTCAAATTTGTCATGAGGATCTTCTCGTGAGTTGTTTTGTTAATTCTGTTGGTATTAATGAAGTATTTAAATATGATAATGTATTTATTTATAATAATTTTATAGTATAAAATACACATATAAACAAAAATATGTGTCTAGATAGACCTATAGGTTTTTTGGAATCAAAAGGGACCTTCCATGTGGTGTTTGGTAGATAAACTCCTCAACTTGAAAATAACTTGAATATGTCTAATTCACACGAGTTCTTGTCAAGAAGAGGGTTGAAAATATAGAATTAACAATTTTTGTTAATGTACATTCATACATGGTGTTTACCTACACCATGTTAAGGTAGTCTACTCTAAGAGAGATCATCTTCTTCAAATTGTTCCTATAATTAGATATAGAGTGGATATGGGGTGGTCCTTAAAATTCAACCCCTTTAGCCATTGAGTGGATCAAGGAAAAAATGTTATCTATTGCAAGAGCCAATCATTCTCCTTGGTTTCCTCACATCTCTTTAGAAGTTGATTGCAAGAAGATAGATTTAGGAAGATCTATTTTCACAAATAGGTGCCTATGATACAGGTTGTTATACTTTTCCAAGAGTGAAACTCATATGAAGAATGAAAAGTTGGTATGGAATGAATGATGAGCCAATAGGAACCCTTTTTCATGAAGAAGATGTTACCCCCCTTTTCATTGTGTGTAGATGAGTGAGAATGGACACAGCTAGTTAATCTTCTCCATAGCCTCTCAAATCTTCACAGTTTCACAATCTTCGTGCCCATTCTTCACTTCCAGAGGAGAAAAAAACACTTTTCAATCTTCAAAGAATGGGTCCTTTGCAATTCAAGGAGAGATTGCTACGTTTTCATTCTTTGAAGATTGAGAATGGGGAGAAAGAAGGTGTGACAACCCCTATTGGCAAGGCAAGATCATGTTAAGGTACATTTGCCTCTAATAGGCAAACCACCCATGCCATGCACCTAAGAAATGATCCATTAGAGTCTTACACCAATCTATGACATTTAAAAAAAATGAGATTAGGACTACATTAGGTTGGTTAGTGGCCAAAATCAATGCCTTGGGTGATGTGATGGAGTTATTAGTGATTGCTTTAGAAACTTCTACCTTTTCAGTGTAAATTCACTAGATCAAGTGATTTTTTTATTCCTTCATGTTATAGTCATGTTTAGAAATATTGTGAGTGCTTTAGGTGGTAGGATGACCATCATGCATACACTTTTTGTTGGTTTTAGGATAGTCTAGAAACTCTTTTAGACCAATTGGACACCACACTTCAAAAATTCATAAAAAAACTCAATACTTTGTCAAAAAAATAAAATTTCAGTTACTCTCTCCATTTCTCACATTTGTCTTTGTATGGAAAAAAATCTGAATTTTTTGCCAATTGTAACAGGGCAAAATATTCATTTTGCTTGTCAAACACATGTTTACCTTACTTCCAGCTTTGAGCATGATAAAAAAAAAGTACTTGCTCTCTTGCAAAATGGGTAAGGTAGAAGCACTAGTTGTCAATGACATCTAGTACCCAACCTACAGGGTGCACTATTTTCAACTTAGGTCAAAACTCGAGCTTGGAATGTGTTGTTTTTTGTCCTTTTCAAAGTTGGTACTAATAAGGTTATGACACATGTCCTAAAGTAGTGACCAAAAAAGTAGGAAGTAGTGAGCAAGAAAGTAGTTTTTGAGTGATTGGAATTGGAAGACTCTAGATATTGGCTATTGAACAAGTGCACTTTTTGGCTCCCAAAATTCACAATAATTTTAATTTTAGGAATAAAATTCCAAATTTTTTGCTATCCCTATATTTCCTATCTTCCTATATGAGACAAATTTATACCACCTCATACTCCTCACCATCTGCTCCAAAATTGCTTAACCCCTAAAGTTCCTTGACTATGTTTTTACCGAAAACACTCCAAAATTGCCATTTCTAGTATAAGTAAAAAAAAGTTAGAAAAAAAACATTTTTGGACACATAGAATTGTGGGATCTTGTACAACGCTGGTTGGAAAAGATGTGGAAAATTTGTCAAAATTTTCCATTGTGTTTATGGCTAGATATTAGCATTTGAAGTGACAAAATTATTTTTTTGCCCTGCAAAAAATTAGGTAGCTGCACTTCAAAAGGTCACATTTGTATGTAAAAATGTCCAAAATGATAGTGCTTCTTTGGATTCATTCTTCAAGGCAAGTTGGCTACATGCTTGAAAATTTTCAGATCATTTGGAATTGTATAACATATACAAAAAAAATAGCAAGTAGAAAGAAGTAGAGAATGATTCAAATACTAAATTGTTAAGAATTTAGTTACGGAATATGGAATTGAAAAATAACAATTCTAGTAGTTGTAATGTAGTAAACAATCTACATCCTATGATTTTATTTTTTTCAAAAAAATATTAAAAATTAAGCTTAATAAAGAATTTCAAAGTTTATTTTAGAGTAGAGATTCCATAACTACCTGCAAACTAAAACTCCTCATAACTTTCATCTCTCTACTCAAAATGAAATGATTAAAAGCTTTCCATATCTATATATAATCAATTCCATTTTTTTTCTTCTAAAAGAAGTAATTTTTTTATGTGCCTAGGTTGTCGGAGTTGAGAAACAAATAACATTTTGCATCATAAATTTTCACTTGTATACTCAAATGAAATGAAATTTAACATTCATAGAAGATATTCCTTGTTCACACTTTGTTAAGAGAATTTCAGCCTAAATAAGTCAAATTTCTGCTCACATGTACCTGCCCTAAAAAGTTAAGTTGCCAAAAACACAAGACTGGTCTTTTAGGGGTTAAATGATCAAGCACTGGTGCCTCAACCTGAAGCCAACATAGTATTTCTTTGGTATGTGTTCCTCAATGAAGTGCTTTGCATTACTGCAGAACATATATATTGACAACATTGTAGATTTGTGCAAAGATTGATGCACTTCGTTACATAGTTGCACTCGCATAGAGTGAGCTACCTATTACATGTTATTCAACCCCTGTGGAGGGTTGCGAGTTCCCCAGGGTTTCCAAACTTTGAAACTGTCTTGAACTGCGCCGCAATAGCTGTGTGACGTGGCCAAGCGACTGCCACATCATACAAAAAAAATATTAAAAAAGTTAAATAAAAATTGTCATCTTGTTTTTCCATTTTAAGATTTTATTTTTATTTTTTCAAAAAAGAAATTCTGACAACGGCCGTTCTTTTGCTGCCGGGGGAACAATGCTGGAAACAGGCCCGACACGGCCCTCAAGACCCCCCCAAAATCATCTAATGCATACATAATATTGGTATTTAACAATGGGAGGCGACACTAAGTATTAACCCCTAAATGTTTTTGACTATGTTTTCACCCAAAACGCTCGAAAACTGCCATTTCTAATACTAGTGCCAAATTTTAGAAAAAAAAACATTTTCGTACACATGAAACCATAGGATCTTGTAGTAAACTTGTTTAAGAAGGTGTGGAAAAAATTTCAGAGTTTTTCACCATGTGGATTGCAAGATAATAGCGTTTGAATTGACAAAAATCCTTTTTTTGTCCCTGGAAAAAAACGGGCAGCTGCACTTCACAAGGTCACATTTGTATGAAAAAGTGTCCAAAATGGTGGTTACTCTTTGGATTTATTCTTGAAGACAAGTTGGCTACATGCTTGAAAAATTTCAGATCATTTGGAATTGTACAACATATAGGAAAAAAATAGTAAGTAGGAAAAGGTAGAGAATGATTCAAAACACTAAATTGTGAAGAATTTATTTATGGAATTGAAAAATGCCAATCCCAACGGTTGCAATGTTGTAATAAACAATCTACACCCAATGTTTTTATTTTTTTTCAAAAATATTGAAAATTGAATTAAATAAAGGACTTCAAAGTTTATTTTAGAGTTGAGATTCCATAACTACCCTTAAACTAAGAATCCTCATAGCTTTTGACTCATAGATCTAAATGGAATGATTCAAAGCTTTCTGTGTACATATAAATCTAAAGAACCAATTTCAAATTTTTATTTTTCTTAAAAAGTGATTTTTAAAGAATTTTTTTTTGTTGCCCGTGCTGCCTGCCAAGGACTGAAAATGACATATCATGCAATAACTTTTTAACCATGTGGTCAAAAGTTATGAAAATTGTTGGGTCTTAAAGCTACTCCTCGGGCACGTGTTGTATGAAAATTTCAAAGAAAAAAAATAGAAATTCCATTCGTAGTGAGCTGCCCAAAATTGCTATGTTGCCAAAAAAAACACTTTGGTCCTTTAGGGGTTAACAAAGTGAGGGCATGAGGCAAAGACCTCTAGTTCTTTCACTATGTTTTACCAAAAAACACTCGAAATGGGTCATTTTGATGGCAAAGGCTCCTAAAAATGATGATGGAAATCTTGTTCCATTTTTCTGTAGGATCTAGTGGTAGACTATTTCATTACGCTATAGTAAAAAATATGGGAGGTTTTGACCACACATGATGCGAGATTATAGTGTTTGAGTTGGAAAAAATTCTTTGGAGGTATCCAAATTATGGGTAGCTTTAATTTGGGAAGGCTTTGCATAAGTTCATTTCACTTTTTTGCTTTAATTTTTTTTGATAGAGTTGGCCACATGGTAAAAAAAATTCATAACATTTCAAATTGGAGAACATGTACCAAAAAATTTGAATACAACACTAGCTTCAAGAAAACTCTCATATAAAGCTATTTTTTCAACAATTTATGGCTTCCATACACAATTATTGCTTCAAATTATTGACAGTGGAATTCTAGGTTTTAATTATCCCTAGAAGAAGGGAGAAAATCATCCAAAATTTGTGGTTTGGGCAAGCTTGATCAATTTATGGCTTGAAACACTTAAACTAGATTCAAAGGTAGTTGGGCACATTAAGTGGGAGGATGCAGTGCCATGGTTTGATATGACTGACTCATTATAGATCATTGACATTGGATAAGTTTACCACATGCCATGTCCTCTAAACCCTCATGTTCTCTTTTTGCATGAAGATATTCCTTTGCCATATGAAATATAATTTTAGAAAATTAGGCATTATATCCAAAGAAATCAAACTATTTGGCAACTAACTTACATAGCTTCAAAAGCCACTTATCTTGTGTGTAAAAAGAGATGAGAAGACAAACTTTTTATACAAGAAGGATGGTTGGAGATAAAACAACCTATGCAGGATATTTTGAATACAAAATATACTTTGAGCACAATATTGTAAAATGTTAGTGGTGGGACACAAAACATTTGTAATATATTTTGCCTACAATCTTGAACCATTGCATTTTCAATGTCTTGAAGACTAATGCCATCATTACACTAAATAAAGGTTTTAAGGGGACCCATACTAATTAATTGACATTACACACTATATAAATATCTACCTTTGTTGTACATCAATAGTTATTAAAGAGTATAGGGGTTGTACATCGTGTTTTAAACATCCACAATTTTCTACTATAAATTCCTTTAATTTTTTGGTCCCCTTAATATCCTTATTTAGTGTAGTTAAAAAAAGGATCCAAATGGAGTCATCTACAGCAATAGCACATGTCTAAATCAACACAAAACATATTAGAAGCTACACAACTTTGTTAAAAAATGTCGGAGTCAAGTTGACCAAATCAATGAAATATGTTGTATTGGATATTGTTTTATGGGCTCATAATCACTTCATTTTCAACCTCAATTTGAAATTTTAGATTAAATAAAAGTTTCAATTTTATACTTTTGCTATAGAGGACCATATATTGTCTATTAGTGTGATAATTTCCAACTATTTTTGTGGAAAAATGTAATTTTATATTTTTTAAAGCACAAGGTGATGACGAATTTGAAAGTATAACAAGATGAAAGGTGCAAGTAGAAATGAAGAATATATTTAAAAAATTTCAATCATTTATTATATTTTTTACACCATGGCACCTTTAACTACGACCACTTGATCAAATTATCACCATCAAGCTAAATTTTTAGCCTTTATCATATTGACTTGTAAACTTTGAAGCCTTTCTTTATACAATGCTTGTTTAAATAATTATCAATAATTATAGTTGAAAATACAAATTTATTGTATTTTTCCAAGTATATTGAGTAAAAATATCATATCAATTATAAAACAAATGAGAATAAATTGAAATTTTATCCAAAATGAAGGTGAAAATGAGAAATAATTATTCATAGTTAAAAATTCCAAATTAAAAAGAATAAAAATATATTAAGTGAAAATATTCAATAGTATGTAGTTTGTATTGTTAAATACAAAAAAAATTGCAATTGTAAAATTTCACTAAGTTTTTAGATTTTAATTTTAGATTTTAGATTTTTATATGGAATGTGAGGATGTCAGGACTCTAGAGAATAACCTCTAAGCAAGTTTTGGGATACAATTTAAAATGATGAATGTAGTACTTTTGGGTGGTTATTTGTTTGTATAAAATTTTCATTCATGCAAAGCAATGCTTGAATCTTCAAAAAGCAACATCCTTTTATGACCAATTAGATTAACTTGAAGTAAGCAATATATTTGAATCAAGATACAAAACAAAAATATACAAAGGTATAATGAAGAATTTAAATGACTACACTAAAGATGATATTTAGTGTCTTGTACACTAAATACGAAGGCATACACTAAAAGCCAATTACCCTGTGAAAGTAAGTAACATTAAATGTCAATTCAAACACTAAATGTGAACCAGAGTTGTCATATCAGACGGAATATCACTGTTCACGGACAGAATCGGACCGATTAGGGCTAGGCGGCTGCAAACTTCAGAGCCTTGTAACTTTTGCAAAAATTCTTCAAATCAGAAAAATGAGATGTTTTTCGGCATCTACAGTTTTTGTAGATGCCGAAAAACATCTCATTTTCTTGATTTGAAGAATTTTTGCAAAAGTTACAAGGCTCTGAAGTTTGCAGCCGGCACATTCAAGTCTAACACTAATTGTGGACAAGTTCAGATTTAGTGTTGTAGCTAGTAGGGGGGTAAAAACACTAAATGTCACTCAACACTAAATATCATCTTTAGTGTAGTAGGATAATTGAAAGAAACACTTATACTATTGATTGCGTTTGCTCCATTACTCGTAATTTTTTTTGTTGAAGTACTTTAACCTATAAATGATGCTAAGGACGTTTTCCAGCCGATGAATGATAAAGAATCTCTACACATTGGATAGAAAGTGCAATTGTTCATCCTCCAAATTTTGTGTGAAAAAAGAAATTTTTGTATAGTATTTTGTCTTCCAATGAGTGCTATTGCATGTTTTTAAGCCAACAATTCACACAGTTATCAAAACAAATGATTCCATGGTGATTGGCTTGTCTTTTAAGGGTTAAAAATAAAAAACCACTTCTAAAAATATAAGAATATGGGCAATGTAAAGTCTTTTAAGAATATTCTACTTTAGGATAATTCTCTAAGTAGGAGAAATAAAAAAGTGAAAAATCTTTAAAAAATAGATACTTTGGCGTCTTAATTTGAAATAAGTAGGATAATAATTTAAAACATTAAATAAATATTGTTCACTTATAAAATCTCTGTGAGTGAAGATGGCCATTCAGTAATAGAACCCGTAAACATTGACATCCTATCACATTCATAGATAATAGAATGCTACAATCTACCAATTCCGTCCAGGATGTCGTCGTCCTCATCGCCGAGACAAGGCTATTCAAGGCGCGGGGCCTTTTAAACGCTAGAAGAGCACCAAGAAACATGGTGCCGCTTAGTGATGGAGCGTAGCAAACATGATGTCGACTAAAGCAAGGATCGCTGCAGCGTAGAATTAGCCGTTGCTTCCATTTCCAAGCTTCTGTACTGCTACATAAAGAGCGCTCGAGTTTTAAATATTTTTCGTGCTCGTTTGAGTTTGTGTACAACCTCGGAGATTGTGCACAGTTCCTGCACCCTCAGTGTTGTAGTCAAATAGCCTGGACGGTGTCTGGTGCGATTTGAATATCTTTTTCAATTATAGATTTCAAGGGGTTTAAGTTTTTTCCTCGGATGTTCAAATTACCGTTTCTCTAGGAGTAGCGTGCACGTGTATCTCTTTTGATTTTTCGGAGATAGTTTTAAAATATTCTCACCAGGGAAGAATTTGTTCATCTGCAGTTATCTGACATTGAAATAATTTGTGTCAGTACTTGGATTGCGTCTACTTGCCACAAGGTCAAGCTGTTGTACTATTGTTGTGTAAGGAGGAGAGTCTATGAGTGAGTGGAGCATTAGCAATTTTTTCGAGTCGAGAAGTGGTACTTGAGCGGGGTCACGCGGTCCCATAAATGCTGTGGGCGTTCGCATTGATGCGAAAGTGTCGCAGGCAACGCTAGCCGCCAGCCATCAGATGGTGTAGCAACTGCAAGACATGGGAGGGGAGCTTGGAACACGCAAGTAGGAGCTTAGTAACAGCAACCGCAACGGACACAACAGACGTGGTACAACTCAAGTTACTGGTTTGGGATGGGGATTGATTTGGATATTTGGAAGAAGCGCCATGGTTGTGGGGTTTGTTGTAGGGATTTTGCAAAGCGCTATCTGAGTGGAGCACAATAATGTTGTGAGAGTGATGCTTGTTTTCAAGTCGATTCAATCAATCCTTTCTTACATTGACGACCTTCCATATTCACCTCTGTAGCAGTTGTCACGATTTTATCACAAAAAATTACCGTTTCGTATTGGAAAGGTGAATACATTGCTGTGGATTAAACATCGCGTGCACTGTCCGGAAGCATAAAATTTTATTTTCTCGTGCGTGCTCTGATCGAACAGTGACCATTTACTCTCTCGACAAAATTCAGGGATGTAAAGACTTTATTGAAAGTCGGGGATCCCTACAGAGTGTCGGAATGTGTGACTGTGTAAGCATATCTTTCAGAAGGATACTTGCAAAGTGCTCGCTGTTGCAGAAATTGTCAATGTTTGCTATGTGTATCTCAACGCGTGCTCTGGGATGCAAGTACTTACTGGGGTGTAGCATTGTGACAACATAGAAATCAATCTTTTTAGAGTAGCTGAGCTAATTTTGACCGCCGTCTCTGTTCTACATGTGTTTTCTTAGTAATTTGTCTTGTATTCGTTATCTTCTTTGATACTCGTCACGTATATACATTTGGCACACATCTTGAATAATTTGCTCAAACCTTCCCCAACCGTCAAAGTTTCGTAGTGTCCCGCGTCTTGGTCATGTGCTCATGTTTTCATTTTTTGAATATACTAACATTCCACATCAGGGTCCACGTCTACTTTGATGTACATAGATGTCCAGGGAGAGCTTTAAGGTAACTACACCTAAATGTGTTTCAATAAGCATTCAGCATGGTTCCCATTATTATATTGATTTTTTTTTAGGATTCTTATTGGTAGTCAAAAGGGGATTTTAGATTCTGTTAGTATGCATTTTGTGGATAAACTATGAACTTCAAAGTGCTGAAAATAGGTGTACCCAAATGCAACATTAGGCCGTCATGAATAGAGGTTGAACATTTCAGGCAATAATATGTGGGTTGAACATTTTAGAAAGGGGTCACAATTAGGTGTTGTTACCTTACCTGTTTCAGTAGTCACTTTCCTCTCTTCATCTCAATCTTGGTTGGTTTCCTGTAGCTCCATTAGAGTCAGGTAATCGATGTCTGCGAAAGTGCTGAATGAACTTGCCACAGACATGGCAGAGAAGAATTCACGTTTGCATGGTTTAACAGAATACCCTCGTGTTCCTTCCTACGTGGTTGGCGTTGATATGTACTTGCTAAATCATGTGACTACTTGACAGGGCTTGTATCCCAACTTCTTCAGCGCATAGTACGATTGAGTTTGTTCATCTTGATCCGCTATCTCATCATGAATTTTCAGCATCTCATTTTAAATTGTTCAGGATCAAGTAGTCTTTTAATTAATAGATGTTTCGCTGCCGTTTTACGCTTAATTAACTTCGCCAATATTTGTTTTTAAAGTTGTTCCCTTAGCTAAATTGTTGTTTGGTTGGCCTTCCGTTTGCAGGAGAATGAGGTCTCGAGCTGCTTCCTATCCCAGAGCAGAAGCAATGGGCAGATAGCAAGATAACAAGGAACTTAAATTTGCTTTGCGTGTGTCGCAAGATTGGCCAGAATAGTACTCATTCAATGGGAAATCTTTCGTTGTGAACCAAAGTTGAGATGAAAATGTCTCTTTTGAAAGAGAGACATTGGCCGTCACAATCGGCGGGTGCATCATTTCGAGTTGAGAAGTTAGAAAAACTGAGTAGCACTGAGAAACTATCCATTCGTACCTTGAGCCCCAGAGCCACTGAGGAGCAGTACGTTGCTGCTTTCCTTGGTGACAAAATGATGAAAAGTAGGACACAATGATCTCTTAGAAGGAGCAAGGATCTTAATAACGGAGCTGAGATAAATGGTGTGGCTTTGGGAGCGAAAGAAAGAAAGCCAATCAGTTTTATGTCGTTTCGAGGTAAAGGATAATTCTACATTTTAATTCATCTTGTCCATGGGTAGAATAAATTGCAAAATCTTTGAAAGACAATTCGCGTTGAAGCCCATCTGACTAGGTATCTGAGACTTTAATTCTGCTAAGAACGCACCATTCAGAGGCGATTTGCATGTAGTAAGTTACTCTCTGTTGCTGATGTGTGTCAGATGTGGTAACATATTGAGTAATTTAAATTACGGAATTCCTTTTTTCAGGACAACGGAGGGTCGAATTTGGCAACATGACACGTGAAGCTGCAAAATCACCAAGGGCAAAAGTAATATGCAGTATGGCGCCTAGAGTGGAAGATGCAAAAATTGCAGCCTCCATCTTTCATTC
This sequence comes from Antitrichia curtipendula, assembly GCA_951230915.1. Lineage (NCBI taxonomy): Eukaryota > Viridiplantae > Streptophyta > Bryopsida > Hypnales > Leucodontaceae > Antitrichia > Antitrichia curtipendula. The sequence continues at coordinate 9,337,788 of OX579640.1, forward strand.
TCCAACGAATCTTGAGCGGTCTTCGTGCTTATCAAGAATGGCTCGCAGAGCCATTCTAGATGCCGGTGGAAATCCGCGGCCTCGAGTAGGTAAAGTCGTCCTTCCTATCAAACTGGATTGTGACAATACTAGTGGGAACAATTGTTTGGAATTTTCCATGCATTGGTAAGTCTTGGCGCTTACGTTAAAGAATTAGTTGTCACTCTTGCTAGAGAATATAATAAATTGTTTAGAAATCAATCACATCTAGGAGTGCTGACTTGAGATTTGCTGTAATTTAAATATTCTGTGACAATGCTGTACCAGTTGTATCTTCTGCCATGCGCTTTTGATTCACTCTATTAGCTTCATTCTCTATTATAAAGTATAAATTGCATCGATGTGTTGACTAAAATTTGTTGATTTTCTTTTTAGGTTTTGGTACTATTCCTTCTGTGAAAGGAGCCCTGTCATTTTCTCATGACAACGATGAGAACTCAAATTCTGAGACCAGCGCTATGCCAGTGACGTCCTTTCAAAATCATCCACACTTATTGGTGACCTCTGCAGATTCACGGCCGAACCACAAATATTTGTATTTCAATGCAGCGTTTATGCCTGTCAAAGATATCCACCCAGTATGTTTCGAAACATGCAACAATCCGCATAGTGAAAACCTTTCAAATAGTCTCCCAGTAAACTTGGACAGGAGTAACCATCCGGACGTATGGTCAAATTCATCTACAGAGAAACAAAGACCCATAAAATTTGGGAGGCAACCTTCCCCTTTTCGAACATCTTCAGTGAAACAATCTTTGTTGGACCATTCCCATCAGGACACCAAGGAGATAATGCTGCCACGAACTTCAATTAGTAAGGTCACCGAGGCAGAGCTTACCGAGGCAGCGGTCATATCTAGTCTCATGTGCGAGAATCTCCCTGCCCACCCTTCGCTCAAAATGAAGGAACATAAACAAGTTGGTACAGAAGTGAGTCAGGGCAGGGATGCGCAAGAAATCTCTTTCAGGAAGCTTGGTTTGAGAAAAATCAATGGCCGTGATTTGAGTCTAAGAAAGAGCACAAGCTTCGAGATTGGATCAGATGAGAAAACGCGAATTGATCTCGAAAAGAATACAAAACTTCGCAAGCGGAGACGCAGCGTTTCTGCATCAGGCATTGGTGCCATGCTTCTTAAGGTTGTCCACGTATCAAATTCGAGAGTCCTTGACACAATTCCTATGTCAGAGGACAGGGTGTTTCCGATGCAGGTCCGTTGCAGTCGTGCAGGGTCAAGTTCCGCCATTTACCGCAATTCTCATCAAGACACTCAAGTCTCGGTAAGACTCCCCATCTTAGTGAAGATTCATCTTGAGAGAGCTTCTAAACTCATTCTTTTACCGTCTTCTCGTTATTATCCTGCACAAATTGAAGCACGAGAACGAGCTATCTGTTTTCTTTAGAAGGTGCCTGCCTGTTTCACTTCAACGCATATAACCCTTTATATCCTTTCATCTCTTGAACCTAGAAGCTCAGTACACGATCAAGCTCATTGAATTGTTCTTCCTGAGGTGATTGATCAGATTGAGGCAAAGACTATTGAGACTGTAGACAAAGACATCGAATTTGTAGAGATCCGGGCTTCAAATACAGATGCTTGCCATGTGGACGATTCCTCTTGTATTGATGATGCAAAATGGCCATCAAAAGAATTTATAGAGCGGCAGTTTGAAGGCGATACGCTACTTGTGTGTAAGAATCTAAACTACACTGAAGGAGGTTATTCTGATTCTCATTACATGATTCTCAGGAAATAAGAGACCAAAATTACGAGTAGGCTCATTTAATGCCATATTTTGATTGCATCCATGGACATCCCATAGCTTTATACTCCGCCATGTTTCTCTCATCAATTTATCTTTACAAGGTCCTGTGATTCCGTAATCAAATTCAAGTGGAATTTCAAATCGAAGATTTCATTTGTCTTGGATATTTGATGCAGGTACTGGATCAAGGAACTTAAACGATAACGCAGATGAGAAGCGAGAAATTTCATCAACAAAGATAGGGGATTGTAATTCCCGCGCAGTACCTCATCCCCTTGAAGAGCCGCTATTGGAGGAGAGATTTTTGGATGCAAGGCAAAAAGTTCAAGATTGTGATTTGCGACAAAGAGAAACTAACACCAGAAGCGGTCAAGAAAAGAAGTTTAACAATAAGGAAAATTTGACGGAGAATGCTAGATTGAACGATCAAAGAGTCAAATTTAAAGAAGGCTTTGGTGGCAGTCAAAGAAGAAGATCAGGAAGCAGAGGAAGGATCTCGCTGGACATGGACTTGTTCACAGGTAAAGAAAGCATCTCCACCTTATCAGTCTGCAAAATCGTGAACTAACGTCATGACTCTTGAAATAAAACGATTCTAATGCTTTGCTTGTTCAGAGTGGCATTCGAAGAAGATAGAAGACCAGCCTGAAGCAAATACTAAAATAGAGCGTGCGCAATCGACAACTACCTATCACAGCATCAGGCACCCACTCTCTCTACTAGACGATAATGCTGGGAGTCAAGAGCGACCTCGAAGCTTTGCTTCCGTGTTACAAGTCTCTCCTCAACATTCTGCAGACGACCATCCTTGGACTCAGTCTTCCATCTTCGTTGTGGCAAACCCATCGTTTTCGAGCTCTCAGCAAGACCGGTTGTGGGAGGACCAAGCAGAAACACACTCTAGTGGGGTAAAAGGCATTCCCAGTCAAGAAGACAACGCAGGAGCAGTGAATTCTAATGTGTACATTCAATCTCCATCGCTGGGTGGTGCCATCTCGTCAGACGATCAGGTACATTGCTCCAACACGGCTTCTAGCTCGCGAAAGAGTCAAGAGCAAGATTCCCTGAGTGCAAGAAGCTGCTCTGGTCTTAATGTGAGTTTAGACAATGGCAGTGGCCATGTCGACAGAAAGAAATCAGGCGATCAAGCTGGGAAGAAGATTGGACGACCTCGCACTCCGCTGCGAACCTTGCTGACTCAAGACTTGGACAGCGAAACCCCTGCGAGTGGCTTCTTATATCAACTCTTGTCCTGCATCAAGGGCAGCAGCTCCTCCGGCTCCAAAGCCTCCAGCCTCACGTCCAGCTCTCAGACCATGCCCAAGCGACGCCACAGTGGAGTTGTCTGGAGCATCTGCCTGTGCTTCTCTTAAGTCAAGTGGTAGCTTCGCTGCCATTCCCTTGCAGGCGTTGTTTGTCCCTCCCATTTCCTCTCAAGGTCTAAGTTTTGCAGATTTTTGATGACATGTGGACATTGAGGGTCACTTTCTTGGAGCGGAAACCAGCACATGAGCTTGATTTCAATCTGATGGGTGGTAAGGGGATGGGTAAGTCTAATATGAGTTGAACCATTGGATCGTGCCACTCTAGCGGTCTGATGGAACCACGGAAGATCTCCGTTTAGCAGCTTTCTGTGATGTAGCCATGAAAACTCTCCTTTGTGCAGGCTCCAGTGGACGTCGTAGAGAACATTTGTGTATGCCATGAAGTGCAAGCCCATTTCCAAAATGACACTGATAGAACAGTGGCCACACCACCCATTATCAATCAATAATTGTCTATTGTGCAAAGAACCTCAACATTATAACTGCGGAATTATCTTGAGATATCCTTATGCGCGTACAGTGCAATACTTCGTCATGTCATGGTTTCCAGAACACAATCACAGTTCGCTGAGCATACAAAAAAAATCATTAAAAAAAGTGAAAAGGAACTGAAGAAAGCGCAGCAATTATATCGAGAAAAACTCTTATATAGAATAACATATTAGAATGTGTGTTCGAATACTATCATGCTGATACTATCTCATACGAAACCACCCACTTTGGGCAACATTGCATCATGTTAGCAAAAAGGGAATCAACCTTTCAATGCTAAACTTCAGCTCTTTTCTCTCAGAATACCTGATCTCCCGGCCATGTACTCCAGCCCGAATGACTCCAAGCGTAGACAAATCAGAATTTCTCCTTTGAGCAAAAAGAGGTTTTCCCAAAAGTTGGAGGAAATACTTCGATGAAGTATCCCCTCTTAGTGGATTAATTGCTAAAAAGAAACAAAATGTTTCACTGATATCACTCGGGTTTTTTCATCAAAATTGGCCACGCCATTCTCGTGGATTTTATTTTTGAAGCCTGATTTGTTGTGTCAATAATATTTGTTTCTTAGCTAGCTTCGTATAGTTTCTGTTTCAGTCATCTAATGTCCAAATCCAAACTTTAGTGTCTTCACTTCATGTGAATTTCAATGCGCTTCCAACAATAGTAATCTCATGCTTTAATTTACACAAATAAAAAAATAGTAATTAATTTGCTAAGTCATTTTCTACCATGAATTGATGGTGCCCTAAATCATCCCTACGTTGAGATATGCATACACATTACAGACCCTCAACTCAATTGTATCCCTATGTGCAATATATTTGTTCAATATTTCAACCTCCAACAGACATGCATACTTTAACCCCTAAAGTCCCAAAGTTCCTACAAGGGACTCCTGGGATTTTGGGTAGGCTTGTGTGATCTCAATTTTTGACATGATTTTTTTAAGCTTTTTTTGAAGACAGAAAATTAGATTAGCTTTGTGGGAATATAATTTTTATTTCAATCGGTGCCTAGGAGCAAAAGTTATGCCACCTTAAGTCCGAAAAGCAGTTTGAGGGGCAATCAAAAAAATCACAAAATATTGAATTTTTTTCTCAAATATTACATTTTTGTCTATATTTAAAGCTTTTAATCATTCTATTTGGACTAATGGTGAAAAAGTTATGGACGATCTTGTTTTTTGGGCAATCTAAGCATCTACTTGAAAAAAATTTGTTTTCTTCACTTTAAATGCAAATATCTTGCAATTTACATTGTAAATTTTTTTGAAATTTCTTCCATGCATTCTTATACTAGTCTAGTACACAATTCTATGGTTAGATATGAAAAAAAAAACATTTTAAGAAGTTTTTTGCTCTTTGCAATAGAAATGGCAATTTTGAGTGGTCTTGATGGAGAAAAGGCCTTGGAACTTTAGGGGTTAAGGCAATAGGCTCTAAAATCGCACAGGTTCTAAAACCGCCCACATTTCCAAATGTACACAATGTGTACATGTTGCTTTTTCATAGCCTCCAGCAATGTACAAACGATGTATATTTTAGGAAATGGGCAATTTTAGAGCCCTATGCCATTTCAACTTCAAAATTTTATAACTAATTCCTCAAAGCTCAAAAAAATATAAAACGGCTTGGGCTAGATGTCAATTCCAGTTCCACTTTTCTTTCAAGAAAAATTTACTGAAAATTATTTCAAGAAGCTTCGTCTCCCCCAAATTGAGTTTCAGCTCTTACGTGGGCGATTTCTGAACCTGTTACCTTAGTTGCATTGTCATCCAGAAGTCCAAAAAACTCTCCTCCCACTCAGCATCCCAGGTGAGAGTGTGACACGTGTTGCACAGAATGTGACCCGAGTGGACAGAATGCACCCCACGCAGTTCCCATCATCTTCTTCCCCGCGGGGCCTCATCAGGTAAATCTCGCAACCCTCTTGCCTGCTCTCATCAACTGCAAATTCCTCACTTCCAAAATCCTTTCTTGCCATTTTGTCGCTCCTCATTTTTTCCGCGTCTCATTCGTGTTTAGTGCCCATGGTTGGAGCGAACTTACCAGTTGGATTGGGGCTATTAGTAGCCGCCGTCGCTGTTCTCTTGGTCTCCTCTGCCGCGCTCCCCAATTTCCTCAAGATGTCGACCAGCGACAACAAGAAGCCTGAGGAGCAGCCTGAGGATTTCCAGTACTACCAGATCTACGCCGCGGAGAACGGGACCACTCACTTCACCAAGTGTCAGATGCATGGCTTCGACTTGAAGTCGTACAGCTCCAAGCCGCAGTTCGTGAAGTCGGACTTCGGCGGAGAGCCTAACAAGATCGTGTTCACGGAGTTGGCGCCCGGGTTGGAGCAGGATCTTCATTGTTGCCCGCAAGTGCAGTTCGTGGTCACGCTCTCAGGATCCTGGTAAGCGAAAAATTCGATCAGATTCGTGCACAATTAGTTTCCTCTGTTAGCATTGAGTTTCATAACATTTTATATCACAGCTGGTGAATTTCCCTTTGTCAGCATTGAATTCAGTCCAAGTGTGATTGATAAACCACTTTGACGATGCTTGCCAGGTATGTGAAGACGAGCGATGGGACGAAGCACGTGTTCAAGCCTGGTGATGTTCTGTTCCAGGACAACACGAAGGACTCTCCGGCAGCGAATCAGCCTCAACATTACTCGGGCGTCGTGGGTGACAAACCGTGTCAGCAGTTGATTGTGCAGTTGTCGCGCACGCCGGAAGTCAATAACCCCAACCCTTTCTAAATCGGCGACCTAATCGCGGAGCTTGCGATGGATTCGGTTGCGTGTAAACGTGTAAACATGTATTATAGAACACCACCTTGGTGATTGCTTTGAAGATTAGTGCGGAATTGATTGATAGATCACTGCGGGTGGACTGCATTATCAGTGTTGTTGTAAAATCAGAAATCCTAGTTTACATTTCTTTTCTGAGTATCTTCTTCACGCGTCACACCATGTCTGAAATTCTGTCTGGAATACAATGCCTGAATTCATTATTGAAATCAGATGTAGAAATACTGAATTTCCTTTTTCTTGGCAAGGGGCTCGTTACTTTTCCAATGCTCTGTTCTGGTCAACTAAGTTCCTCCTTCCGTCGGTGAGTTTCAGAGTAAAGGAGGCAAGATGTTCTACATTCAGCTCTTTTAAAGTTGCATTGGGAGGATCAGTAATGTAACCACACATATTGTTGCACCTACATCTTTGATTTTCTCACAGGAGTATGTTCTGATTATAGAAAGTATACTCAGTGTTGGGATGATTAGTTCTTCACCATTGGAAGCATGAAGGAGGAGTCTCTATTCGCAAAGCATGCAATTGTTTCTCCAATAATAAACCATACACCAATCACGAAATATGCACATGAGTTTCTAACATCACAAACAACATTGGAAGAATCATTGAACTATGTGGCGAAGCTCATGTTTTATCGAACTAGGAGAACCTCCAGCAATGGAATTGGCTACTGTGAACCCCATTTTCAAATCTTTAAGCAAATTTCTACGTCGATAATGATTTTGATCTGAGGACAGAATGAGTAAAGTTTCGTGAACATGTTGCCCAGGATTCTTCAGTGACTCTCACGCAGCAGACAAGGACTGTGCGTTTGCTTTCCTATAATGCAGGTACGTCGGCAGCAACAGCAGTTTCACTAGCGTCATTGTCGGTATCCCAGTTTTCCTCATCAGCAAAGCAACGTTGAGGTCGAGACTTCAATGGCTTCACGAAAAGCTCTGCCAGATTAGGGTTGGTGTACACATTGGAAGCGTACCTCTTCTCTCTTCCCTTGTACTTTCCATCTACATGTTTGCCCGGATGATCCCACTTATGCTTCACCGCCTGCTTCTTGCGTTGCATTCTCCTGCACAAAACCACAGCACGCTGGAGGACAGGATCGAAGTAGGAAAATACCACAAGATTAGAAACAGATGCGGGAAGACGAATATGAACTAGCTGTATTGAACTACGGAAAGAAGCAACAAGTCCAATTTTGCAAGGCTTTAAGATATAATTGATTGAGAGTTTGTTACCTGGTCGATCTTATAGGAAGTTGTATGACTGAGGTACGGTGTGGTTCACGGCATTCTGAAGCTTTGGCTTGCGCTCTAACTAAGCCTCGGTGCGGTTGTCAACGCGGTAAAGGCAAGCAATGGAGGAGCGCAACAACTTTGACTAGGCAAGTGGATGGGTTGTTCTATACAGTACAGTACTGCAGTACCTCACGTGTAGGTCAGTTTTGTAAATAATTAGGGAAAATTTGGAACATGTCTAAAATTTTAAAAACTGTACAGCTATATTCTGAAAATATGAATTTTTTTTTTATTGGTGCTAGTTGTGAATATCCAAAAAATATTCTTGAGAAAATTTAGAAAAAGGAACACATTTACATGTGAATAGAAAAAATCAATCTAAAATTGGGAGTGTCTAAAAAGTAGGAGGAGCAAAGTGCCGAAAGTCAAGAAAATCAAAAGAATATGCCAAAATGTTCAAATTCTAAAATTAAATTATTTTGGCACCAAGGTGCCAAATCTGACTTGAACATATGATCATTTGTATTCTTTGGCTACTAATTCTATGGATGAGGTAATGTCAATCACAGACATGGTTAGCCAAAATAAGCCTCTAGGCAAAAGGCTCTGTTTGAGAAGCTATGTTTTTGTAGCATTAGGTCACTTTTAGAATAACAAAAATATAGTAACTCCAAGTCTCCAACCACTATGAGGAAGAAAGACAAGTCTATTAGTACCTTAATTGGCAATTTGAATATTTTGGGGCCAGCTCCTAGAGGAGTACATGTTTTTCTAGAGGTGTGCGCTTGTTTCACAAATCAAATCCAAGGGGAATTATAACTAAAATTTTTGATTAAAATTTGATTAAAATTATAATTTTTGTGAATTTTTGAAGTAGTTTGCCCTAAAATTTCAAAACCGCTTATAGAGTGAAGTCATGAACATCCTATAAGCAACATGTAACCTCTTTCCTATCATGTTTCAATTCTATTCTGGAGTTATTAATGCTTTAGTTTTTCATTCAATCTTGTACATATTTCTATTTAACAATTTTTTTAAGAATGAAAATCAAGTTTTTTTAAAAAAAATTCTTTAACCCAGTTATCAACTCAATTCTTCAACATAAAAAATTAGAATTTCGAAATCAATAGTGCAAAAATCTTAAGTTAAGAAGATTGAAAGTAAAAAAATCTAGTCAAACAAGGTGCAAAAATACTTTTTTTCTTCACTTTAAATGCAAATATCTTGCAATCTATGCAATCTAAATATCTAAAATTTCTTCCACACATTCTTACAATAGTCTAGTGCAAGATCCTATGGTTAAATCCTTAAAAAGCACAATTAATTTTATTTTTCTCTCAGCAATAGAAATGGCAGTTTTGAGAGTTGTTTATTAAAAAAAAGACTTGGGACATTAGGGGGTCATGATTTCCTCTTTATTATTTGACTCAAGTGAACAGGTTTTTTTCACTGCAGAAAATGGTACAACTGTCAAGCAAGAGATCCTGTTGACCACCGAAATGAGGTCAATCTTCTAAAAACCCTAAAGTCCTCACTTTAAGGGCTGAGGGCACTTTTTTCACTTAAAAAACATGAAGACATTTTTTGTGTGAAGATAAGAGGAAATGTTGCAAATTCAAAAAAAAATTGGTACAACAAATTTTGTGTCTTCATCAAGTTAGCAGCAACTGAAATGGCAGCTGCTCAGAGGAATGACTGTCTGGACCTTATGAATTTTCAACAACAATAAATCTAAAATAGTTGTCTGTTGTGAGACCCACCCTTGGCTTCATCTCCAAGTGTTGTTGTTTGATTCTCTTATTTTCCATTGAAATAAACTTCAATGCGTGCCAAAACCAAAGCCAAAACACTATTGCTGCTGGAGTGAAGATATATTGGCATCTCAACATGTAGTGAAAGTACAACAAATTAAAAACTGGAGGAACTAGCAGCTGCTTGTGATATAAGTCTTGAACCTTGAGCCTCGAGTTTGTGTTTCAATGGTTTTAAAGTTCCTTTGCCATGGTGATGCCTGGAGAGCTAGCATGCATATTTCTTCTCACCACTTTGTACTGGATCTCTTACCATCTCCATGCACACTCCCTGGAATCTTTTGCTGAGGCAGAGGTACACCACGTCACAAGGAAGTAGCTTAAATATGTCTTGCTTTGCTTGGATAATGTTTGGCACATACCTTTCTTACTCTTCAATATCACATTAACAGTTCCTGGAAGTAACCCTGTTGTTCTTCAGAGAGCACCTTGTATTTATGTGGTGGATTTCCATCAATTTTGTTTATTTGAGAATTTCTGCTCAGTTTTGTTTTGACCTCAAATGTGTTAAAATGGCAAAAAATGGAAGACTTCTGTGATGTTGATGCAGTTTCAGTTGTTCAACTGAAGCCTCAGATCTAACTCTGGCCTAGTTTAAAGAGATTTTGAAAATCCTCAATTTCAGAGTCTTGGGCACTCGAATGTCACATATTTGGCACTCTGAAACATGTGATACTTAACCAGTAAGATCATTTTCATGTGACCGATTTCCCTCAATTTTGTAATATGCTTATGACCAATTTCATAAAACCTTGTAACTGCCACAGTTTGAGGAAAAGCGGATCATTCAGTATCCTATTCTGCCTTATCACACAGCAGACTGAAGCAAGAAGATTGACTGCCTCAATTTGAATTAGAGATGGCATCATTAGGGCTGTTGCAGTGCACGACTTCAACTGCCAGATTAATATCTTTTTTCTGTCTGTTTTGAGTTTCATTGATTCTGAACATCAAATTCTTGTCATGAATACTAGACCTCACAAAGAGTTTCCATATCTTATTTGAGAATCCCCTCGTACTGCAGAACGAAATTCTTGCACTCTTGATACCCCTATTGTTAACTATGCTTCAAATCTGGCTTAGATCCAGAATAGTTGCATACCAACTCTAATTTAGTAGGAATTGATTGAGAGCTGCTGATTTTGATGTAGTGCACACTCAAACTAGGAGTCTTTCGTTCCACTGACGTAGTATACGTCATGGATTGCAGTGGCCTAACTATGGAGGTGGAATTGAAAACTGGTGAGAGGCCAGGCATGAGCACAAAATCAGCCCGCACACTCTTGCCAAGTTGAAGAAGAAGTGGAGTGCCACCACATCTAGGGATGTCACAACCACTCCTGCAATTGCAAATGGTGTGGTCTACTTCCCAACTTGGACAGGGGACGTTTACGCAGTGAAACAAAAGGATGGGAAGCTAGTGTGGCAAAGGAACTTGACGGACTTGGTGGGAAGCAAATCAGGTATTCTGTCAAGGCACACACCAGTGGTGGAGAAGGAGTATTTGCTTGTGGAAACCTACATTCTAGGCCTTTAGTTGGCTCTCAACATCAACACGGGGGACTTAATTTGGTCACAGCTTTTGCATTCCAACCCATATGCCTGCATGACCATGTCAGGCTGAGTCTACAAGAGGTAAATAACGCTATGACACACTTAGTTTCCCCAGGAACCTCAAAGACACTTACTTCATCCATGATCAACAGTCATTCCCAATTTACAAGAATTTAGTCAAGCTTTCATGATCATTCTAAAATGAACTAAGGTAGTGTGCTCTAAAAGCGCCCATCTTCTTGAAACCGCCCCTATTTTTAGGTGAAGAATGGAGATGGGGTGATCCTTAAATGAACCAGTTTCGCAATTGAATGCATTGAGGAAAAATTGTTTTTCTATTGCAAGAGCCAATCATTGTCTTTGATTTCTGCACATCTCTTTACAAGTTGCAAATGGACAGATTTTGGAAGACCTATGGTCACAAATAGGTGCCTGTGCCCTGAATCTTTGAAAATCCATAAGTAATTCAAAAAGGCTTGGAAAAATACAAAACCACTTGTGTAAGGTACCACATCTATTTTTCTTTCTCTGAAAAATGATCTGAAAATATTTTCACCCACGAAAGCCTGTGAAAAAGGCGGACCAGCCCTTAAATGGGCACTTTAAGAGCATACTACCTTACTTGTATACTGAGCAAAATTTTGTAACTTGGCCATAACTTATCTGAGTTGATCCACTCAAAACCCACCAATCTTGGTCATCTACGGCAATTAATATGTCTTTTAACAAATTTGGAGTAGAAAAAAATCTAGAAGTGCTATTGTCGTTATCATATCTCAAATCTCTATATTACTTTACATATGGAGAAGTCATAAAATCATCTTGTCTTCATTAACTATTGCACACTAGCATTAGAATAATCTTTGAAATTCATCAAGATAATTAAGAAAAAGGATTGGTTGCTCTCAAAAGAAATTATATTAGCGCCCATAGAAAATGTGTACACAAGGAGTTTGGGTAGCCCGTTTGAATCATCATGGTAATTTCAAGACAAGATTGAATTGAATTGTCTGTAAACTAATTCCCATTTCATTTGTGGCAGTGAATATTATATAGGGATGTCATCCTATCCGAGGGTGTTTTAGAAGAACTATGTTGCTCATTTCAAGGAAGTATGTTAAAACTAGATATCCACACATGGGAGATCAAGTGGAAGACAAATATGCTACCTAGCAACAATAACAAAGTGGTATTATACTCATGTGCAGCCATATGGGGAGGTAGTCCATCAATAGATTCCAAAAGAAAGGTTATATACATTGCCATTGGAAACCTCTACTCTACTCCTCTTGATGTCGTTGTATGTGAACAAAGAGAAAACAACAAAACACATCAAGATGTACTTGATCCATATATCAATCAAGATGATCATTATGAATCTATTCTTGCTTTAGATTTAGATACAGGAACAATTATATGGGCTCGTCATTTGGGTGGCTATGATACTTAGACCAAGGCATGCATTCCAAATGCACCACCATCATCCAATTGCCCTCTTGTAATTGGATCAGACTATGGTTTTGGAAAAGCTCCTATGATTCTCACTATCAAAAGGCATACAATAGTTGCTAGACAAAAGAGTAGGTTTGTTTGGGCACTTGACCGTGACATTGGAATACTTGTGTGGGATGTAGTAAGCAATCTCTGTCCTTTCCTCCGAATATATTAGTGTTGCATTTTTTTATCTCTTAATGACAAATTTAGTTACTTTGACTAACCATATTGAAAAAAAATTAATTAATCCCTAAGCACCCAATGCGTTTTTATTAAATCTAGACCCTTGTGAACTCATTCCAATCAAACTATCATCTAAGAAGAGATCCACATAAATTGACCGTACTAATTGGTAGGGGAGACAAGCCAGGAGCTCCATGGAAAGGGGCACATCCTTTGACCAAACTATTGAAAAGATTATAACAATCAAAGAAGGAAATCTTCAAATTTCAAGAGACATGATCCTGTCATTGGTGTGACAGAAGTACTCTCCATAAGAATGTTATGGAATCGCTTGAGAATCATATTTTGAATTATGCATTAAAATTTCACATATATAGTGATGTCAAACTTTGCACTATTTTGTACAGTGGGGTACCAATCAAAATGTCGTTTTCGAATTCGCAGTGAGAAAAATTTCAGTACTGCCAACTTTGAAAGCCTCCGGAGAGCTTAAAAATTGGTATGTTACCACGAAATTTTTACCACAGCATCATCTTTAAGTTAATTATACGTACGCCAAATTTCAAGGCCAAAAGATCCACCGAAAAAAGTTATTCAAAATCTACCAACATTGGTAGTTGTGGAAATTTTTTCACTGCTGCCAACTTTGACAGCCTCCCAAAGATTGAATTATTTTTTTTGCCATGAAATGCTTGGAACAAAAACCTCTTTATGTTAATAACATATGAAAAAAATTTCAAGGCCAAAAGATTAATAAAAAAAAAGATATTAACAATCTACCAACATGTGTCGTTTTGAGAAACAATTGTGAAAATTGTTTCACTACTTCAACTTTGACACCCTCCCAAGGGCTGAAAAATTGCTTATTTACTATGAAATTTTTTTCACAAAGTTATTTCTATGTTAATAACATTTGTGACAAGTTTCAAAGACAAAAAAAGTTATACAAAAAAAAATATTCAAAATCTACCAACATGTGTAGCTGTGAAAAATCATTTCACTACTTCCAACTTTGACACCCTCCTAAGGGCTGCAATTTTACTTATTTACCATGCATTTTTTTGCACAAGATCCCCTCTATGCTAATAACATGTGTGCCAAATTTGAAGGTCAAAAGATTTACACAAAAAAAGAAATTCACAATCTACCAACATGCGTAGTTGTTGGAAACAATGGGGGAAACCATTTCATTGCTACCAACTTTGACACCCTCCCAACGGTTGAGAAATTGTCTATTTACCATGAAAATTTTGGCATAACATGCTCTTTATGTTAACAACATTCATGCCAAATTTCAAAGTCAAAAAATTTATACAAAAAAAATATTTAACAGCTACCAATGTTGATAGATTTTGAATAACTTTTTTTTGGTGGATCTTTTGGCCTTGAAATTTGTCATTCATATAATTAACTTAAAGATGATACTGTGGTAAATATTTCGTGGTAAAATACCAATTTTTGAGCTCTCCGGAGGCTTTCAAAGTTGACAGTACTGAAATATTTCTCACTGCGAATTCGAAAACGACATTTTGATTGGTACCCCACTGTACATGGAGATAACTGGACCTGGAAGCCCTACAAAAGGGTCCATGTGGAGAGCAACAAGTGATGGTGAGAGAATCTTCACCAATGAAGGCAACTTTTTCAAGGAAAACTTCACACTGATCCCATCTGATGCAGTCACGACAAGTGGGGGCTGGGTAGCTATAAATGTGTCCTCCAGTCAGATTTTATGGTCCACAGTATCCCCAGATGGACCTGCCCCCATTGGACCTCTCATTATTGTAAATGGTTTGGTACTCACAACCTCTTTGGGATCACCAAAAGGAACAGTGTATGCGTTGGGCTCAAAGTCAGGCAAGGTTTTATGACATTACAATAGTGGTAGTCACAGCTTGTTCACCGTGATGGTGAACAATGAACATTGAAGTGGTGGCGGCGTAGGGTTGGCTTGCTTTTGACGGAATATTCATAGCGGAACATTGATTGTTCACTCCCAACATCAACCTCCGGAGGTGGATGTTGGGAGTGAACAATCAATGTTCCGCTAAGATTATTCCTTTGTTCTCTTAACTTTCAATTACATCCGTCCATCTCGCCATTATCCATCCTCCATTGTTCATTCTCAACATTTGAACAAAAAAGGTGGTCACGGCTTGTTCAATATTTGTCATTTCTCATTGGCCCCTCAAAGCACTTTCCATTATTCATTGTTCATTGTTCACCATCACGGTGAACAAGCTGTGACTACCACTAATATCACTGCTTCCATGAAGGGAGGTGTCTCTATCAGCAATGGGTGCATCTATTTTGGTGAAGCCCTTGGGATTGGAGCTTGCTCCGCACTTGAAAATTACACACTTGGTCATGCTGTTGATGCCATATGTGTCACCTAAGCCCTAGTACTCACACAAGCAAACTAGGACTTCCAAATGGCAAAGCCCACCCCATTCTAAGGTTATGCCAAGGTAGCCTGTGATAGCAGATGCATCAAGTTGGGAAATAGAGTTTTTTTAATAATCTGTGCCCATGGATAGCAAAGTTGTGATTCTAGGGTACAATGGTTAATTTTGTAAAATAATATTGTATAATATTATTGTTTTCTGAATGGAATTTTACCATGTGCCATACTACGATTTCTCTCTCTCAAGTATTTTTGGGTATCATAGTCGTTCAATTCTTTCCAAGTGAAGTTCATGCAATAATAATAATTTTTTGGAACATCTAGGTTTAATAGTTATGAACATGTGTTGAATGACATCATCCGTGAAATGAACATCCCAAGTTCTTTGATGCCATATTTGCTATATATTAGACAATCGATGACCGCGCTAGTGGCGAATAGGTTATTGTACATAATCGGTTGTACATTTTCCAATCACAACCGTTGATCTTCATGATTCAAGGGTGTAAGAAGCAAGTTGAAAGGAAAGAAGGTTATGAATTGCAACTTGTAATGGCAATGGTGATGGGTCGCGAATGGGACGGTGCCACGTTAGCGTTGAAAAGTCAACAACCAGTTATGGACCAGCACTGTCCTGCACCTGAAGAATTTGGGTATGGGAAACCTTCATGAGACTAGGCACATGGCAAAAATGCAACAAGTGCATGGTGAATCCTTACTGTTCATTCATCAGTTTCAAACTTCCAGGCCTTTCTGCAAGCTTCTGCAACCTACTGACCGCCGGACGCAGGACATTAACCAGAAGGTCCGCCACACGGACCGACGGTCGGAGAATGTTCAAAAAAACAGATTCCAGCGTCCAGAAGGTCCGGGACACGGACCGAAGGTCGGCGAAGGTTCTAGAGCCATCGTCTTTCTTCTTGTTTCTTCGAGGAGAAACCAGCATGGTGTCGAATATAAAGAACACCCATGGGCTCCAATCTCCCCAAAGACAACCGCAGATTCGCAACCAATTCTTCAGATCTCAGCAGTGGAAACCTTCCCATCGAACTCTTGCTATCGAATTCTTGCTGTAGATCGCCCATAAGCTTGCGTAGTATTCAGCATTGTCAGCTCGGTTGTGTGGTGGAGACTTAGCTTGCTCTGGTTCTTTGGTGTGCGTTCAATCAGCTCTCGTCGTTGAGAATGGCAGTCTCACCTTTCTTCGGGCGCCGCAACAACTTCTGGGACGCCCCCGACCCGTTTGATATGGTGGTGTCCGTGTTCGACAACACCCCGGCCAGCTCGTTCGCTCGCGACGCGCGCGCGGTGGCGAGCACCAACGTGGATTGGAAGGAGACCCCCACGGAGCACGTGTTCAAGGCCGACCTGCCAGGGCTGAGGAAGGAGGAAGTGCAAGTGCAGGTGGAGGACGGAAGGACGTTGAGCATCAGTGGGCAGCGCAAGAAGGAGGAGGTGCAGAAGACGGATACCTGGCACCGCGTGGAACGGAGCGGCGGCCAATTCATGCGCAAGTTCAGGCTCCCTGAGAACGCGAAGCTGGATCACATCACGGCGAAGGTGGAGAACGGAGTGCTCACGGTGGTGGTGCCGAAAGAGGAGAAGCAGAGGCCGAAGACGCGCAGCATTGAGGTCGGCGGCCATGATGGCGAGCAGGTGGCCCCGGAGGTCAAGCCCGCAGAGAAGACTGCAGCATGATCGTCGTGAGCAGTTGAATTGTAGAGTTATGGAGGCCTGTTGTAGGGATTATCTGAGTGCTTTTTGAGCTTGTAAATGGGGAACTGAGCTCCAGTTTCTGTCTCGGTGGACACTAATGGCGCAGCAAATTTGGTTCATCTCCAGGAGGCAGTATGAGTTACCAGCACCGGCTATAGCAGCCGTGCGTAGAGAGTAGTGATCGAACAGGAGTTCGTTTTGCGTGTACCTAGAAGTATTTTGAGTAACTGAATAAAGAACAGCAGGTTCTCTATCTGTGTGCAATTGCGTGAGCTTTCAGTTTGTTGCTTGTTTTTTAGCTCGGAGAGTACCCCTGCCGTTAATTTGGTAAGACCTTGCATTCTGCAAATGTCCGTCCAGGACTTTGGA
Organism: Antitrichia curtipendula; assembly: GCA_951230915.1. Lineage (NCBI taxonomy): Eukaryota > Viridiplantae > Streptophyta > Bryopsida > Hypnales > Leucodontaceae > Antitrichia > Antitrichia curtipendula. The sequence goes on from OX579640.1 coordinate 9,354,969, forward strand.
AGTGCTGCACGAAGTCACATGCGAAGGATGAACTCTTTGTCGACGTAATTTAGGAGGGAGAGTGTCTGTCATTTTCGACTCCCTGGTCATTTCGAAGCACAATTGACAGCCGTGGATTGGTCATCAAGATTTGTAATTTATCGCAGGATTCGACAATCCAAGAAATCAAGTCAATGTCACTACCTCCAGTTGTTGTGAAACGGCTGCGAAAACCGTTACAAAACCAACTACAGTCATATGCATGTGATAAGTTACGAACCGATTGTGTCACGTGCCTTCCATTGATCTCCATGACTTCCATGATAACGCTAGCGATTGGTCCGCAACAATCATCGCCGTGATGAAAGCGGCAGTTTAGAACCAGTTCAGCAGCAGTCTGTCATTGCCAACGGTCAATCATGGGCTTCAGAATAGGGTTATTCATCTCTCCAAAGAATCATAGGGCTTCAGAAGAATACTGCCTATGCTGACGAGGTTCTTAAATTGATGGTAAAATGAAGGGGACGACATTCAGCTTCATTCTGTTCCTTGCAATCCAGATCGCAGGAATTCACGGGGATGCCAATCAGGGTCCATTCTGCGCGGAGGCGATCGCAAACTACAACACCAGCGGGTCATGTCCCCAGGTTTCGACCTTCGACATCATCGACACAGCAGCGTACGCGGGAGTGTGGTACGAGCTCGGAAGCACCGCCCAGTTCAAGCTCTTGTCGGAGGCCGGATTAGACTGCCTGCAAGCCAATTACACACTCCAAGTTTCCAACGCCACGACGTCGCTCGCCGTCGTGAACAGCGGGAGACGCTCCCTGGGACCCGTGGCCACATTGGGCGTCACCAGCATCAGCACGGGCGCCAAGGATGTGTGTATGAGCGCTCGCGACGTGTGCGCGTACCTGGGGCCTCCGAGTGGAATGATGCAGTCCGTCCGCGAGCTTCGGAGAATCGCATCCATTGTGCGCACGGAGCTTCCCGATCAGGCGACGATTCTCGACGACGTGGCGCAAAAGATTGAGGGTTGTGGAAGCAGCATCTCCAAGGAGTTCACGATGGTGGCTGAGCATGTACGGACCATTCAGAAATTAGACGGATACCTCAGCGCAGGGAACAACACCGCGACGGCCAACGTTGAGCAGATCAAACTGGAGATCATGGAAATCTGCAAGCATGTCGACACGCTTGCGATGTTCGTCGATGAGATGGCCAGTGCGAGGAGTCTTCTCGGGCAAGTGCGTGACCCACGTCTCTGTCGTCTCCTCTCTCGTCTCAAGCCCTAAATGCTTATGAATCTCGAATTTGACTCGCCTCGATCTGTATTATGCCATGTTTGAGAAACACTAACGTGTATTCATTCTCAGAAGATTGAATTATCAAGTATGAAGTTGAAGAAACATGATTAATGTCCGTGCGTCCCACATTACAGTGGAACAGCATCTGCTATCACCTAATTGCAACAGATTTGTCCTAGGGTTGAATGGGCAAACAGGGGACTGAAAACCACCGTTGAGACTGAAAATGCTGATGTTCACGAATGACAATATCTGGTGCAATGAGGGTTGTATTACATGGATGTTCTCCACGTTTTGTGACGACTTTGTTCCTGCAGTCGTCCATTCATGATCAGACCCAGAGTGATTTGGGGGTATGTGTTTCATTTAATGAACTGCTTTGCTCAAGTTTCTGTCTTTTTTAGTTTCGTTTGCTAATTCCCAATGAAGCGAGGTGGTCAAAACCGATGTCTAGAGCCCACAAAATTCTGAATACGACTAATCACGCAATTTGCATCGAAATTAGCTGAATTCCATTCCCAACACCCTCTCTTCAATTTGAGCTCTGATCTGCCTCTATTGTCGCATTTGGGTGAGGTTTCCTAATCTAGGGTTCTTGTTCTGAAGCTCCTGGTGATATTGCAATGTGAGCAGGTGGTGGTGAAGCTCCTCGTAGCTGGGGAATTTGTGAGTACAGTCGACGTAACGCAAGCATCAGCGCTAATCGGATCCGCAGAGCAAAACATACTGGTACGAGCAGACCGAATGAGAGCGAGTCTGCGGACTATGAGCACTGCTGCACAGGTTTTGGTCGCTGATGCAAGCATGCCCTACCGGAACATTTCGTGGAGTTTGCCTGGAGTTGCCACTCAGAACGTCACCAACAAAGGGAGATTAGAGGTTGGCTTGATCTCACCCCAAAAATCTTGAAAATTAATCTTTACAAAAATAAAATTCGTTGGGTGTGCAATCATTCAACTTTCCACTGTAGCGACACTATTGACAATTAGGTGACTCAGTAACGTGAGAGTCAGTAATGTTAACAGTCATGTAGCGCCGAGACTCTGCACCGTCAGAAATGAACAAATGCAGAATCATGTCGCATGTGTTCGAAGACTCAAACAATTGCGAATTAAGGTGGAAACACCTAAAATCATCAATATAAGTAATTCAGAATAGTTGGAGGCACCTTTTCCTAGGAAAAATATTTTATTAGCAAATGAAAATCATGATTTTAAAATTAAAAAATTAAAAAAAAAATTGGATAAGGCATCTATTATCTATGAATTGAAAGTGGAACTCCCTAGGAGACCATGAACTGCTTTGGTTTTCAAACAGAAATTTAAATAAAAATTGCAGCCAACAAATTGCAATTAAGTATGGGGATGGTTTTATGAGACTTTGGGGGATACTTTAAAACGGAAGTCTACTGAGGAAGATTGGGTACAAAGACAATATTGGGTGTTTTCACTTTAGTGTGCTCTTGATTGTATTCTTGAAGTACAGGGTAAACAAGAGTGTGCCATGGCCAAATCTGATTTTAGGGCCATAATTGACACACCCTCATTTACTTTGTACCTAATGAATTCACCAAAGCATGCTAGTTTGCATTTGTTGAACTCTATTTTCGTCATTAATTGGATATATTAGATTGAGTTTTCCATGTGGTGAACACATGCTGTATGACTTGGTGTGACATGGACCCATTGCAAACAACATTCAATCTAAATCTAGATGGACAAGAAGCAAGACAAGTTTTTCAAGTCACTTCTAATGCACAGATCCTAGTGAGTCAAACCTTCAAATCTAATTATATTTATAATTCATGAGGAAACCTGCATTTCAAATTGAACTCAACATCTCGACAGAGTTGCGTCAAAGAAAGAAAATTTGAGAGGCTCACTAAACCAGATACCCTTGGCACTCTCATTCTCCTAGGAATTGCGGATGTACCCTAGGCATGAGGAGCTGATTTTGAGAGTTTAGGATTCATGAAATGGTCTGATGGCAGTTCTTTTGTTTCTGATGATGTGCAGTTCTCCATCTTGGGAGTGAAGGCGCCATTTAACATTATAGCTGTGGAAGGATTACCAAGCAAAGGCTACGAAGCAGCGCTCCTGTACTCATGCATTGAGAATCATGTCTTGGAGACCATCCAACAAACGTTCTTCGTGTTGTCACGACGACCTATTCTTTTGCCTGCCACATTGAACCGCTTCTTGGGCGTGGCAGCATCCTTAGGGAAAGACTTTGACTGTGAAAATCCCTTTCTCACATCCGGTTGCAATTGTGCACCGTTTGTTGAGTCTTGTTCTCATTGGACGCCATAGCCACTGGTGGAGGACAACAACCATTTGAATGTATCGGTATTCGTCTTATGTCTAGTATAAGGTGTTTGCAATCTGCCACCTCTATTACTGTTCTTACCAAAGGAGAAGAAGAGGAGGCTCTGCAATGACAGAAGGTACCCTGAGGAAGTTTTGTAGATGCTTGTTCCAATTGATAACAACTTGGTTTGCAAGTTTGCATATGTTCTAGAGAGTTGTCAAAAGTAGGAATTAAAAATTTAGATCAAAATTACACATGTATGTAATCTTGGCATATTTGTAGGGAAAAGGTCTTAATCCCTAAATGGCCAATGCTTTTTTTGAGATTGAAATTTGAAGTTAAACAAAAAAGCCAACATTTTGGTGATTTTTTTCAATATTTTTTTAGTTATAACCATATAAATTCAAACTAAACATGAGTTACAGATCACATGGAAAAACAAAATACAACAGTATCACTTACAGATTGAAAGATTACAATGCTTGAGCATAAAATTGTTAAAATTAGGGTTAAAACTATGAGAATGATTTGAAGTCTTTTAATCCTCTTCACATGTCAAATTGAAAATTGAGGTCACCAAAAAATCATGAGGTTAAATGAGGTTAAAGGATATAATGTGCATAACCTCAATCAATGTATGACTTCTCAAAATCTATTCTATATTTTTTAAATGAATTCTAATGTAATTTTCAATGTAAGATCTAGTGTATTATCACCTTAGATGAGATTTTAGGATCCTAAAGGACTGCAAGTTCCCGCACTGCCAGGAACGTGGGAATTGCACCAAATCAACCCAAAATCAGCAATATAATGTGGAAAAACTACTACCACATCATAAAATCATTTAGAATTATTTTTAATTCTATATATTTTTATTTTTTATTTTATTTATTTTATAAAAAAAATTAAATAATTATTATTTAAAATTTATTTCATTTTCATTTTCATTTTTTTAATAATCTTTTAATGATTTTTTAATTCTGGACAACAATGGCTAGTTGTCAGCAATGGAGACAGGTCTAAAATGACTCTCCAGAGGAGCTGAAAAACATCTAATGTTTCCACAAGCCTTCTACACTAGAAATCAAGATTTGTAATGGATGCCCTTGTACAAAATCTTAAATAGAAAATTATAATCAGTTATTTTTTAAATCAAAATTTTGATCCTAAATTAGGCTCCAAAAAGCATTCATCTAAAAAGAATCATGTAAAATAATAACTAGGTAAGGTTCTATTTAACTTCAAAGTTTTGTTAGCACCAAAATAAATAAATGCAAAAAATATTGGAAAGTATACATATTATGAAAAAACTTATAATATATATGAAGAATTGCAACACCTATGTATAGTTTTTAAAAATCCATAGAAGAAGTTTCCTCCAATTGAAATTAAAATTCATTTGCATTGATTTGTTTTTAAATTAAAAATATAATTTATTTATTATAAAGTCCCAAAATTTAGATAACTTATCCCATTATATATGTATTAAAAAAATTCATATAATTAGATATTTTAATGCTATTATTTCTCAAAAAACATTCATTTCATGTATATAATTTCATTTCTAGATTCCTTGTTAAAAGTACTACAAGAATTTTCTACATTAAAACAAATTATATCCCTTGAGATTGGATTAAAATGCATTATAAGTGATTAGAATCAAGGCCATATGATATAGAAGTCGTGTACCCAAGGTTTTGCACTATCCAAACTCATGCTCTAATTGGTTTTAACTTCTGTAATTCAAAGAACTAAAATTAAACTTTAGATTTGAAGTTGAGGACTAATTTACACCAAGGCTAGACGAAGGGGCCATAAGTAATTAAAGAGATCCCACATTTTAGATGTCACCATGGGAGATGGGAGCCCAAAGAAAAAAGTAGTAATGACACTTTACATAGTCTTGGTGTAAATCCAGGAGAGACCATAGCCGGTGTATATCTATGTATTACTAGATTGACATTGTAAACTGCAAGATCAATTAAATAGACAAAATCTATTGTTGTGAGATTTTAGCCCTCATAATCTCCTACAAATCCGTCTAGACCTATGACAAAGAGGTCTACGGGTAAAGGAAAAAGCTCCTTGAAAACAGCATAATATTATCAACTTAAGATTCCAAGTGGATTTCTCATTCATGGAATGACATGGACCTTGACCAAAGTGTAAACCCAACTTGGCCACCACTACAGTACTTCTCCACCAACCACTACAACTCTGAGAATTCAAGAGGTCCCTTGGTCCGGCCTTGGTGTAAACTGGCTCAAATAAGTTTGTTACAAACAAAACCACAACTAAACTTTTTCCCACTTTACCGAAATGATCTGCTAGTCGGTGTCCCACTTCAATTGCATTCGGCTCTCCGTTTGAATACGTAGCATGGCTTCTTCGAAATCTGGATACCCAATTCAGGTCATTGCCAGGAAGAATTGAGATCTCACATGCATTCGGTAAAGGAAATTGGAAATCTTCTTTTCACTGTTTCCTCAAAGAAATTTAAAAAAAATTGCCGGATGAATTTGCCTCACTCCCGGAGTTCCGGACCAGCTTCCGTCGTTGCAGCATTTTGGGGGGATGCATGGCCCACTATAGAAAAAGCGAGCGCGGCGATTGGATATGAGTGCTCTAGAAGTTGCTCTAGAAGATGTGAGTGTGTGTTTCCAGGTGTGTTTCACTTATTATTCGTCATGTCACCCCAGCGCCTTGGTAGAATTTGAACCATGCTGGTATACCAGTTGTTGCTTTTCCGGCATTTCCTGGAAAGCTACATACAACAGCAAGTGTTGCGTGCCAGGTAACATTCCGATCTAACACGATTGCACGTAAGTCAAGCTTTTTCAATCCACCTCCACGAACTTATTAGATCCGTTTGGAAGTGCCGGCACTCCCGTGCGTGTGAATGTTCAGCATTAATTCGTTAGAAGAATCTGGGTCTGTTCCATCCTCTGCTAGTCGAGGTGAGATCCGTTGTTGCCAGTGCAAATTTCGGTGGTAGCGCGCGCGCGTTGTACTTCTCGAGCTTCCGGGGGCTCTCCGGACGTCGCAATTGAATCCCAATGCTTCCCTTCTTCATTCTGTCGCTTCTTCTGTTCCTTCTCGTGACGGTGGTGGTCATCCCCGCCCTGACGCAGCAGAGCCGGGCGGTGGTGGAGGAGGTGGAGTCCGTGCGACAGGCGGCGTCGGGGGGTCCGTCTCTCTGGACTGCGCTGGCGGCTCTGCTGCTGCTGCTCGCCTGCGTCCCCGGAGGTCCGTTGGCGCCCGTCATGAACACGGCTCGCTAATCTCTGAATCTTGTGTTTCCGGTACTGCGTCCAACTCCCCTGGAACTTCACAAATTCAAGTGTGCGTAGGTTGGCTGAGAGTCCATTTGTAGCCCATTTGAATGAGATCGATCCTGACGAAGCCTTTAATGGGATCTCCTCGTCTTGCTCGTATTCGTAGGGGTCTTTCGTGTGGAGTCACAGGGAGATTGTCAGTATCTGGTTCCCGGTTTACATTATTCGTTGCCATTCTTGGTTTACAGATAAAATTTGTGCTACCGATGTTCTCCGTTTGCCACTTTTTCCTGATTCTAGTGGAGATTTGTTTGGGAAACTTCTGATATTTTCGTAAGGGAAAGAAGGATAATCTTCCTGTGGACATGACGTGTGTTTGATCGGAAAACCAGTTGTCCGGACGGAAGTTTTTTTTATCTCGTCAATCGGCGTTTAGTATCCTTCCGCAAGTTTTAGTTCCATTTTACTAGATTGTTTTCGAGTTTGCAGATTGATAGCATGAAGGTCCATTCATTTTTTGCGAAATTGTGGCCTCGCTACTACTTTCTCTTCAGTGTTCTTCACCATGACCTCTTATTAGCCTTCTAATTGATCTTCAAGTCATCTATGCCTAACCAAGAATTCGTTGTTTGAAAATGGTCCATTTGATTGTGAAAATTGTAATTCAGATGGGGTCAAATTTGATATCGTGGGAATCGGTGAAGAAGATTGCAAGTGTTGGAAAATAATCGGAATTGGACAAACGAAAGTCTCCATATGACCTACTCAATACTGATAGAAATTTCAGGGGTTCAGTTCATGATACTGCTTTTGGGGGTTTCATGTTACTGCTTTTCAGGGGGGCTTGATACTGCTTGGGGTCTAAAAAATGACCGACATTGTTTGAATGTTTGGTAAGTGTGCTAAGCCAGTGATAGTCTGACAAGTATGCATGTTTATGTTTGTGTACATTTAGGTCATTTTAGAGAAGGTCAAATTAAAGAGATCTGAGTGTGTTTTACAAATTATGCGTTTGTTTTGGTCAACTGTTCTATGAAGATTTTGCTATACTGCAAGTTCCTGGAAGATGGTTAGGGAGGAGAATACATGTTGCCTTGTTAGCTATAGAAGACCCGACAAAGGTTGAGCCCAAGCCTCTTTTGTAAGGGAGTGCTAGAACCGTGTGGATGAAGTATTTGGCACAAATGAATAAATCGCAATAGAAATGTCGTGAGTCTTGTTTCTTGGTTGTCTCTTGTTCATATTACTGAAAAACCTCCGTAATATTATTGAAAATATTTATGATCTTGGTAGGTCGTTATGAGAATACCCGTTGGAGGTTGAGGAGGAATTATGGCCATGAGCTCACATGAAAGAAGCAAGAGTGTTCCAACGGCGAATTGGAGAGAAGAATTGAATTATGCAGACTGAATACCAATTCCAAGTGAGCAGATAAGGTAGTTATTCACTCCTTGTAGATATTCGATTCTTGTCTTATCATGACACATAAATAGTACCAGTCCCAAGTTTGGGGAAAGTGTGCCACTTTCTCATTAGTTGTTCAGAAGAAGGATATATACGCATAACCCTTCTATGCAAAGAGAGTCCTTTGATCAACCAGAAAGTTTAAAGAAGTTCAAATTTGAGCGTCCAAGATTCAAGGAACCACTAGGCATAATGTCTGACAACCTCGTTGAGCTTCCCGGCTCTCATAATCTAGACCACAATAATCGTCAATACTGCTATTTCCTACATGAAGTTTCACCACCGATTTCAAAGCAGTCATGTTGCTGAGTCTACCTGAATAAATGTAAGATTCTACCAACTCCTGTCATCTGCTACACCCAACCCTCTCAAATCACACTCCCTTGAGCGGACAAATGAGCTTCTAAATGCACTGACATGTGTTCACAACTTAACAAGTAGAACTTGTGCAGTGAGATATGTACTCAGCATGAAACATTCTCAAGATATAGTGGGAGTATGAAGTAATTACAGAATGTGCAATTAATGAGTGCACACCTCATACTTACAAGTGGAAAATCGCTTACTGTTTGTTTTGAACAGGACCAGTCAAATGTGCAACACTGAGAATTCTTCTCTTACTGGGTAGCTTCCATCAGCCAGTGCTGAGGCTGAAGAGAGATAAACTTGACATTTGAGAATCCAGCGTGAGCCAAAAGAGACGTCCACTGCTCCTCCGTCCGATCAACCCCTCCAGCGTGAACCAGGAGCGCTAGATCCATCAACGGTGGCACTCCTGTGTATGGACTCTCACCTCCGAACTCAGATGGCACAACAGGATCGTAGATTAACAGCTTCCCTTCAGATGGAAGCGATTTCTTGCAATTCTGTAGAACTTTGATCGCGGCCTCATCGTTGAAGAGGTGCACTACATTCTGCACACACCAGGTCCACTCAGGCTGAGCACCACACTATGTACGTGGAGTTTCATAAGACATTACAAAATTCTCAGGATAAGGACTTTGTAAACAAAAAGTTAGTAACCCATATAGGTGGGTGTCTTTGGTGAACAGTGAAACTGACAGAACTGGAACTTGCTGCTCCAATTTTGCTCCAGAATTGCAAAATATTTTAGTCATTTATTGAGGGCAACCTTTAAAACTGGTTCATAATGTTATGCACTAGGTGATTCAATTTTAGTAAGAGGAAAGTTACTAGTTATTGTACTATTGGCTGTATCTCTCCTGCAAAATTGGTTTAACTAGGAGAATCTGAAACAACTCATGAACCTCATCTCCACTTGTATTTCTGATTGTACTTCTTTACGTTTTCCATGCTAAAATTATTACTTAAGTAGGCATATGAGGCTCTTACCAACCAAAATCTTAGGAAGACATATGTCATGGAAATGAAAGGATCCTTCAAAGTTAGTTATAACCAGGCTTGTTCATAGTGTTCTGCAATCTACATATACAAAACATGTCCAGATTGAAATTATGGTTTCAGTTGTGTCCAAACCTTCAAGAGCATGGTATCACCACACGGTATATCACTGTCGAGTAGATTGCCAGCAACATGCTCCACTCCTGTCCTCAAGAATCATAAATGTCAATCGTGCAGGTCTCACCCGTGCGACATACTGCCAACTACTGCGAACTAGAAGATATCAATCGCCAGTTCGCTACATCAGGAAGGAACATAACATTCTTAAACAAAGCACAATTCTTTCTCTAGAGGAATCTTATTGCACAGAGAGACACCCTATTTTGACCAGAAAAATATCTTTTTGGCTCCTAAAATTCTCCATCCTCTCCGAGCTCGTTGATTCATCCACCATCCTCTCCACTATTTTCTCAATCATTCTAATAGCTACACATGAACGTAAGTCTACATAGATGGTCTCCAACTAGTTTCAAATATTTCAGGAGTTGTTCGACTTACCGGGAATACTTGGTGCAGCTGCGACTGCATGAGGCAAGTCGAAGTTGATTCCACGAATGTGAGGATGTGCAGCAACGATGGCTGCCACTGTCGTCCCTTGGAACCCGCCCACATCCACCAGCGTTTCCACCTCTTTCCACCTTCCATAACACTTCAATGCTTCGATTTTCTGCGCTCCCTGCACTTTATCCGCCAGACTCCACAGCTCCCCATACTCGGAGTCCACATCTGAGTACTCCCAAGAACTCTGTCCCCACATGGCAAAACACAGGAAAGGTCTGGCCTCAGCACATGGAGAGTCATGAAGGCACTTCTAAATAAATGGAACACTTCTACAATTACTTCTGATTTTTGGGCTGTGAAAGTGGTGTGTAATGAATCTGAGAGGAGGGGAGCAAGAATAACAACAAAACCTGAAAAGTTTGATTTTGTCTCTGCAGGAACTAATATTTGACATCATGAAATAGAAGCCTCATCGAGTGCCAGAGACGCATTCAGTGTCCACATCAGGAAGAAGAGGTAAGCAGAAGGTAACCCTAATTAGGATTTCATGGACAGAGTGCAAGCACACCTTCCCATAACAAGCTTCCCACGCATTTCTCCCGTGCAATACCGTCTCGGACAAATGTTGCCACGGCGTCTGCGAGTTTCGGTAGTTCAAGTACATGACCATGGGCGCCAAGGTGCGGGGATTATTCTCTCGCACCAGCATTCGCGACGCGGGGGTTAAGCCATAGCGGGCACCACCTTGCTCGTCCTCGACCTCAAACACGCCCAAGTGCACCAACGCTCTCATGATCCGGTGGAGCGCCTGCTCATCCACGGCGTGACTCGGAAGCTCTTTAGCGATCTCGTGCACAGACAGACGGGGTTTCGTAGGCTCGGCTCGTGCCAGAATATCGGGAATGTGGAGCTCCACGACGGCTTTCAAGGTCATCGCGGCGGCGTGGCCAAACAGCAGAGGGGTGAGCACGCTCATGCCCGATGGCGATGGCGATGGGGGTACATCTTCGAGTCTCGTTGTTGCTGCGGCCTCCGACATTGGGAAATTGGGAAACAGGGTCAGGAAACAAGAGATTCAACTGGGAATGAATGTTGGAATTCGTGGACAATTGAGGTTAAGGGTTCTAGAATTCTGCGCTTGAGAACAACAATGGTGATTGATCACAACATACGCATTTGTATTCATGTTAATGCTTGAATCGCAAGTCATTGTATCTGATTCTCTTGTGTGCAAAATGGCGACACGATGAGACCACGATGAGGCCATCGCTTCGCGGCGTTTCTTCGTCATTTCGAGCACTCCGGGTTCTTGCCCATGTGGGCTAGGTTCAAAGGTGAAATCACCCATTCATTCCTGTCCCTGTACCCAATTCCGTCACCATGTACCAACACAGTACTTTCCTACTACGAAAATGTGCACCCTTGGTACATCATTACCGAGATAGGATTGGGTGTCTTCACCTTATATATTGACTAAATGGTGCTCGACTAAATTGTGGGCTACAAGCTACAAGATCAGCCAATATTGTCATAAAATATGCAGCTTACATTCTCCTTCGTGCAAGAAAACTTGAAAACAACCAAACCCTTCCCACAAGTTCTCCCCTACTTTAATTAACCCTAGCATCAACATTTTCATCCACATTCTCCTTCAAACAATTTCCTCATTTATAAATAGTTATAGAGTATAGTACAAAGTCTCCCATTACTTCTCTCGAGAAATATTGTGGGACCTCAAATGAACACACTCTTCATTTACACCAACCCAAGTCAAAGTTATTTCTCTCTATGCGACAAGCAGGATGGTGGACTTGACGACACTTGTGAAGAGTTTGGTTTTCTTGTTGTTGAGGGAAGAAATCAAATTAGAGTTAATGTTTAAAATTTCAAAATCAAAACCAAAGCATACGAAATGTCTTGCTCAATATAGCATTTTCATTATTGGGATTGACATTTATCATTAAAAATGAATGAAAAAAAAAAAATCAATACTTTTACATGTATTCATATCTATCATCCCACATGTTACCAGAATGCACAAGTTGAGGGCACTCAAGGATTTTACTAAATGATTTAAAAGACAAACCTTCACCTTTAGAAAAGATTAGGAAAAACAAGTATTTTGAAATTTAGGCTAGCATTATGATCAAGCACTTAATGGGTCGGAGTCCCTTTCATAGAACTGCGACCAAATACAGTGCGCTTAGTGTCGATACAATATTTAATCAATCGATACAATGAGAGATTACCAAGTTACAGAAACCGAAACTCATTAGATGTAGAATCAAAGATTATAGATTTAGACGCTCATTCGATTCCAAGAACGGAGATGTAGATCCTCAGTAGTAATATTTCCTTAAAGGAAGTATACTGCGAAGTAAATATGGGTGAGCCAAAAATCTCTTAGTAATCCTGCTACTCGGGGAGTGGACGAATCTCCTCACCATCTTCCAAACCTTTAAAAGTTGGAATGGAATGTCATAATTGGTTGTTGACTTTTCAATGCTAACATGGCACCTTCCCATTGGCAACCCGTCACCATTGCCATTACAAGTTGCAACTCATAACCTTCTTTCCTTTCAACTTGCTTCCTACACCTTGGATCATGAAGATTAAAGGTTGTGATTGGAAAATGTACAACCGGTTATGTACGATAACCTATTCGCCGCTAGCATGGCTCATCAGTTATCTAATACATAACCTTAATACATAACCTCCTGGCTCCTCCTAACCTGTTGTGCAAATGGTTCATTCCTCTAAAGACGCTCTTGTACAGATATTCTAGCTAAGCAGGGGCATTTCATAAGTGAACAAAACCAGTGATCAAATCTACCAAGGATGCTTTCTTTACCCTTGCACTTGCGCCTATATCTACAAGTAACGGAGCTCGCTTAATAAAATGCGATCGAACCGGGAGGGAATCCGTTTGAAGAAATTCAAGGGCTCTGCAGCACGGCTATCACTTGAAATGCGGTGCCGTACAAAACAATTGCAGCCACCAGGTAGAATGTTATGAATATGGACGTTGCCCTGCATTCCCAACTATTGCTTGTCAGAGGCTCTGCAGAACCAGTGTCTCCACTCAAAATAAGGAACTGCACCTACTTGCACCAAGTTCGCTCCATCGACGCCCTCCAATGGGTTTTCAGGTCACCAACTTCAACACCAGAACACTAAAGCTGTAAATATCAATTTTCTCCGTCACTCGTGTTCCAAACGAGTACTCCGCACCCACCAGATATCACACCTGTCCATGAGATTGCTGGAGAAATCACCCATCGCAATTTACTACGATCAACCATGCATGATGGATCAACATAATTCAGATCTCCAAGAAATTCACTACCGACGGCAGGCATGCAGAGCCATTGATGGAAGAATCATTCAAGCTCTTCATCCCTTGGAGGAATGTAGCCCAATGAGCAGGCCAGTGAAGACACGTCATGCGTGCTGACGGATCGAAAGTCCTTGCAACCCCAAAATCAGCTAGCCAGGTGCGCTTCATACTCCAAGTCCACCAAAATGTTGTTGGACTTGACGTCCCGATAAAAGATTTTGGGGAAGAAATCGTGGTGTGAATACTCCAATCCCTGCCCATACAAAAAATGCAAACAAAATCCAATGGTTAATATACTCCACCGACAAGCACATGCGTGACGCCCAAGCAAATGTTCCTGTCAAATAAAAAAGGAAAATGGAGCACTTGGTCAAACTTCGCGTTTCGGAACAGGAGGGATGGCCCACAGTGAAACCGCCGCAAGATTTGCAAAACCCCTCAAGGTCCCATTGAAACCATTATGAAAACCAATGATTACGCCAAGCCTTTTTCACTGCAACAGAGACGATGGAAGCGGATCCGTCAGCTGATTCTGACAAAGCCACAGTATTAAAAAGTTGGGCATGCTTCCAAACAAGACAACGCATACGACAAGATGATTCGATCTACCCAGAGCCACTGCTGGTTCCCGTGCCTGTCTTCAGCGAAGCTTGCTGTCAGCGAAGCAAAAGACGGATTAATAAACGGGAGCACTCTTCACATCACGAGACTTCAGCACTCGTAGGTTCCTATGCAGCATGTGAAAGAGTTGTTCAAAAATAAAACAGGCGGAAGGGTGCTGACACCTGCATGGTATTCATTGGCTGACCATGTTCCACATCCAGCTCCGGAATGTGCTGTCACACCCAACCATGCGCTCGTACAATTGCTAGAAATCAAATGCCTCGACCGACGTCCAAAACAAAATCGCAACAAGCCGACCGACAGGACAGTGTCGTGTTCGAGTAGCTTCCACTCGGGAATACAATCCTACCCCAGATGCAGATTAATCCATTCACGTCAAGTTTAGAAACAGAGAATACGCTCTTCATGCACTCATTTCAGAATAGAACCTGGAACGCCCTCGATTGCCAACAAGATGCTCCGATCGGGGCATGCACTTAAAATTTCAGGTTCATCCCAACTATTACATGTACGTAAATTTGAAATCAAAAGAGACCGGTAGCAGCATTTTCCAAACACTTGGACAATGACATGGCCGGGGCAAAAGTCGATTTCTTTGCTCTCATTGCACACTACGAAAGCATTTTTCCAATGCAATACTGCCTTCTTCACTGTTGTCACCGCCCCCGCGACTTGAAAAACCAAAGCCTCAAAGTCGTGGATAATTCCCGACATTCCCGAAGAGTTTCGTGGAGTTAGCACAGGCTGCCTCTTTTTAAACGTGAACATGTACTTCCGTCGGCAGAAAGAGTGCAAGACCATAGACAGACAATGCACAGGATCCACATTTTCCATTCTGAAAATTCCTTTCCAAAGGCAAAAGTTCTGTGGGGCACAAATTATTTAAAAGATTTAGTGAAGTTCAGTGATAACAGACGCCATCTTCGAAGGACCAGAGAATCTTCTCAGGAAGTTAAACAGAGTTTCCTGCCCTCAGGTTTAGTAGAGTATTTAATCAAATAAATACGTGACTTTTTCTTTCCCTGGTTAGAAATAGACTAAAAAATATCCAGGAACAGAGATAAATATATCCTCATTAACTTTATTTCCACAAAGGAAATACAGTGCAGTGTGAACACGGTGGGCAACAAATCACTTGGTAATCTTGCTACCCGGGAGTTGACGAAGCTCCTCACCATCGTCCAGACTTGTAAAAGTGGGAATGGTATGTCATAACCTCGTAAGCCCTAATTACTACTCCTAACCTGTTGTAAAAATGGTTCAGTACCCTCACAACGTCTTTCTACACATATTCTAGATAAGCCATAGCACCTCATTAGCGAACAAAACCAGGGATCAAAACTACCCACGGTACACAAAAAAAGACGCTTTCTTCACGCTTGCACTTGCCCTTAGATATCTACAAGCGCCGAAGCTCTTCTATAAAATTCGATCGGATTGCGACGGGAGCCTCTTAAAGAAATTCAAAGACACTCCAGGGAGCGGGTCTCGGAATCGCGGGTGTCTCAATGTGTAGACTCCGAGCAGCACCGCGATCACTTGAAATGGAGTAACATACAAGACAATCGCAGCCACGAGGCAGAAAGTTATGAATATCGTCGTTGCCCTGCAATGCCACGCAGTCTTCGTAAGAGCCCGACAAAGAAATAAGTCAACTGTCTACGAACGTAGCAGACCTAAAAATTCGAAAGAACAAAGAAAATGAAATTGTTACCTGGGATCACGCCAACTGAGAAGAGACTGCAGCTTCTCTCCCATACTCGCAAGATCACCGAGCGCATTTTGGATGCGTCCAGCTACACCTCGCAATCGCTCGTATCTAAACTTCAGGATCTGTCAGCACCCGAAATTGCAAGTCCATTAGATACTGAGATATAAAATCTCAAAAATCACGACTACAAGAACGAACAACCGAAATAAATGAAATCCGCCTCACCTCCTGAGCTCTATTTGCGGGGACAACGTTGAACTCTTCCTCCAGTTCATCCAGGTGCCCGATATACTCCCCTTGCGAGAGCTTGGCATCCATAAATGGAGGAACCCGTGATCGAAATCGATAGTTCCATGCACCAATCAGGAACATGTACAAGAACACAGTGGGAAGCAGAAGCTCAGGGTACCAAACAAGGATCAAAAATAAGATGTGCACAAGAACGGTGGTCACTGGGCTCTTCCAATTACAGATGTCCGTAAACCAGTTCATAACGGCCAGCACACCACTCAACACACCCTGCATTGGAAATTACACGAGCTACGTCAGTGTCCATTTTTAAGAACACAGCAATTATCTGCAGTTTCCATGAACCTAAACCGAAAGGCACATGGTCACAGTACCGCAGTGCACAACCCGCAAACTATAGATATTTTTTATTTAAGAATGCATCATTTTCTGTCCTAGACCGTCCCCGAAAAAATTATAAAAATAAAACGATTTTCTACTTTAAACGCTAACTCCTCAAAAAGTTCAAGGAGCGGCGTTAATCCACAGTACCATGATTCGATAGTAGTTAGCTTTGCTCCTCCTCATACTCCACCGCTCAGCCTCGGTATCCAGCATGAACTGCACCGTCTCTTGCCTTAAAGGAGGCTCCGACCGCATCAGCCTGAGCGCCACGATGTTCATCGCGGCCACTCGCAGAGGCTCCTGCTGCCGAGGGTCAATTGGATAGAAGAAATGCATCCTCGGCAACTGGGGCTGGAGGTACGCGTGCATCACGTTGATTGCCGCAGCAGAGGAAAATCTCACCGCTAGCTCCAGCTCTCCCATTTTCTTAACTCCCTGGGGAGTTACAACAAGTAGCGGGTACGCGTTGGTGTACACTCGATCACTCTCTAACGTGGAAAGCCTAATTCTCACTTTTCCGATCGGTAAATCCTTCAGTACTTGGTTCGGGGCCGCAATTGTGTGCCTGCAATGTCGATTCGCATCAGGGCGTGCCTCATAAATTCTAAATAACAAGCTCTTCTAACCAAAACACAGTATATAACGATACGAGGGAATGAAGGACGTACCGGTTGTCGAAGACCCCGACTGTTATAACAGTACAAGGGTCGTACACTTCCCAGGTATACTGCTCATTCCACCGAGGATTAAAGCTTTCAAAAATGGTGCGTGTGCGAACCCACTTGGTTCCATACTTGGCCACACAGTAGGCATCCGTGCTGCCACGGTTGTCTTTCGTTGTCTTCATGGGCAGCAGGTTGTTTGCACCGTGAATTCCTACCTCCAAAACGCCCAGAGGTTGCCTCCACAGCTGCCTGGCTGTGGGACGAGTGTCACTGATGTAGTTTGAGGATTCGTCCATTACGTGGTACCCACCGTCGAAACAAAGCCGGAGATGGATGCGTCCTAGAAAAGGTCCACCTCTTCCACCCTCTCTTTCTAGTACATACCACCTGATCCAATAAAACATTAGTAACAAAACATTCCAATAACAAATGTTCCATAAAAACAAAATATACCAATATTCCAGTCTAAAGTATACCTGGAGGGGACCGGTCGTCCATCAATGCGGCGTTCAATGCTCATGAGCGGTATTCTTACTTGACCAAGAAGCTCACTCTGCAAACAACGTAGTGTCACTTAAGAATCATTAATTAAAAATAGATTAAGTGAGAAAGAATTTCACTCTTACGGACGCGATAAGTGATGTTCCAGTGTTGTACCTTGCCGGGGCCAACAATCTCTTCTACATAGATCAGCATCATCTCATCAAAAGGTTCAGCAGCGACAAACATCAAGTCTTCGTTCCAGAATGGACTGCCGCCTCTTGTTATTGAGCGGGATGTTCGGAGTCTTTGATACGGTCCCACATGTACTATGACAAACTGCAGCACCAGACAACTTTCTCAAGATTACCTCCGAAATAAGAAATTTACATTTCTCTCGAAGAAAAAATTTAGAAGAGATTCAGAGCTAAGCAAGAGATATTCAATACAACATGAAGCGATCAACGTACCGGCTCCGCCATTACTCTATCGGCTCCTATCAAATCTTGGGCTTCGATAACATTGACACGCAGATACCACAGTTTAGGTGAAAGGTAGACTTTCGATCTGAACTGGGCCTGTCCGCCAGCGTCAGAGTGCCATGCATCAGGAAAGGCTTCGTCGGCCTGTGAACCCCACCAGATCCCGACCATCAACTCTCCTGCCATTGCCAACATGACCTCGAAATTCAGAATTTGCAAGCACCTTGTTACAAAGAAGCATAGAAATTGGAATTCCATAACACAAGAAAAACTGGGTCGGAGGCCGGTATTTAGTACATGCACTGAATAATCAATATATTTCAAGATATCGAGAGTGGTTTGTGTATCACCAAATTGTTCTCAATGTGGCAATTACCTCTGACTCTCCCTTTCCCAGTCTTCGATTCCAGCTTATACCACTGCGGAGCCAGGGGACTTTCGGGAGGCTTTCTAGCGGGCACCTCGTGCAGATCAACCATAAAACCTCCCAGAAAATCATCTTTACTGATTTTGTCCTGCGATAAGCGAGGTCCAACATATCAGAACAGGAATAACTAACATGTTCTTCTAAACCAAGCCATGCAAAGTTATTAAAGTACTTATTACAGGCAAAGGAACACAGTTCACCGAGAATAAGGTGTTCGAAGAATCACTTACCGCATCCCACACTGACAATTCACATGCTCCACCTTGAATCTTGTCCCTGCCAATGGCGAAAACTTGGTTCCACTCCGGATCAAGGGAGAATCTGATGATCTTGGTCTCCGCTTTAACTGGACCCACTGATACCCTAACATACTGCTCCCCCCAGAAGTTAGCTTACAATACATAATCGATTTTGCAATAAAAGTTTCACTATTAAAAGTCTAGGGAAAAATCAAGCAGGTCTGCAGTAATATATTACGTGTGTTCAGAATTACGGCCTTCAAATTTCTAGGGTATTTACAACATCAGTTCGGCATTGATCATAGAGACTTACTGGATCACTCAATCCGTTGTTGTCTTTTCCCATTAGGTTTCGAGCCCTGACTACTCGGACAAAAAGGTACGACATCTCCTCCACAAGATCATAGTGCTGCTTGTAGTCCACCGCCTTTCCCAAATCAGGATTCGTTTCCTTCACCGTGAAATCAGCTGGTGGAACCGTTATCATATTGGCCCTAGGTCCTTCTGGCACTCTGTCTGCTTTCGCTTCCTTCTTGGTTTTCCCTCCTCCACCTCCACCAATAACATCCACGATGGGATGAACTCCACCTCCGACTATTACCTCTCGAAACTCCTTGTCACCCTTGCCTTTGTGACCTTGGTCTCCCTGCCACCAAATCTTCAACCTGGTACGGAGGACAGAACACATAGCATTAGTACTTTCACTTCAAACATTTGTTTCAGATTCCAATTTCTAACGGGAACCAAGTAAGAAAAACACAAAGCGAAGTTCCCCTAACAATCACTGGAGCATCTCATTTCCTGTATGGGTAAACGAGCCTCGTACTTGCAAAACTAGTCTCTAAGATGATGTTTAGTAGGACGCACCCCAAGTCTCCTTTGATTTGAGAAAAGAGACCTCGCTTTTGCAAGGGATACCAACGCACAGCCTCCGGTTTGAGAGGCACGGTATTCATTGGGACCAACACTCTACCCAGGAAAGTGCTCCTTCGTCCAGTCCCACTGTTTCTCTCATTTTGGATGTTGATTTCCACGTCCCCTTGCATTCCCATCTCAGGCATGGAGAATTCAAACTGCACGAAGGACGCAGTCACAGATCAAACACAGCAACTAAGAATACACTCACTTCTAACACGGATGACCACACAAATTGTGCTCCTGAAGGTAACCGCCAGATGAAGGTCGCCGGGGTTCATTAAACCCTTAATACTGTAGCATCAGCTTTCCCGGTACAATTCAAGCGCTTTATCGACAGATACACAAGATCAGTGTAATTGGGAACGCACCTTCTCGTTCCATGTAGGATTAAGGTCGCCCGACTTCACCCGAGTCCTCTTCCGCTGGCCATCGTAATCCAGCTGCAAACAACTCTCTTCAAAATTAGGACAAGATTTCGCACTTGGATCAAGCGGTGAAACTTGGAGAACGCCAATTCGGCACAACAGGCCGTGTTGTAATCCATCATTCCGTTAAGCTTTAGCTTCAACCTAAATTTTACGACCTCTGGGAATCCAATTACGAAAGATGGAATCACACGCACCACGCAGTACGCATTTGCGGAACCTTGTCCGTCCTTGGGCATCAACCCTTTGGCTCCCACGATTTCCACGAAGAGCCTCCGCCCGCCCGCCATGGCCACTACCACTCCACCACAAACCTCACAACTTTGCTAAATTACTCACCAAAAAATCTCCACTCTCACTTCCTAACTCACTACAACCAAAACCATCGGGTAATCTGCGCCACCAGGAGAATCACAATCAACCAAAACTACAATCTCTTGCTCTTCACGGCAGAAGGGAATTAACAACCCCAGCCTCTCTTCCACCCTTTTGGTCGGTCCTACGCAACCCCCTAGTGTCGGTTACTCCAGCCGCGCAGACACAGTCCCCTGTCCAGAACCAAATGGAAGCTTAAATTCACCCACAAGTCACCACCTTGGGAGCATCCAAAGCTACAACGATCCGATCTGCCATCTCTACACCCAAGCACAGTCAACCTACAACACGAATTCTTTCGTTACTAGGGTAAGTATCCAATGGGTGCCAACTGCACCCACACACAGCAAGACTCAGAGGCACAGCAACACACCCAGGGTCACAGGAACAGAGATTCACTAGCCAAGCCACGCGTACGGAGAAACCTGCGCATTCCGAAAATCTTCACAGGCTGCACAGGGATGAGAATAATACTAACTATATACACGTACCTGAAAAGCCGGCCGGGCTTTCAGGTATCGACGATCACGGGGCCACTGAATCTCGGTCAGGTTCTGAGAAATTGTGTTCGTCTGTATAGCTGTATATCAGTATATATGTTAGGAATGGTATTACAGACTCATTTTGGACCATATTGTTATCATTACGGTCCTTGCTCATTATTCTCCAGTCCACTTGGGATGCGTTAATATAATGGAATTGTGTGCGTCAGAAACGAATCGGCGGCATGGATCCATTGAAGCGTGGGGTAGGGTCCAGGGTCTGTCTGACTGGGCTATTAGTACGACCGTAGTAAAGCATTATTATTGCTGCAGAGCCGCCGTCACTCCGGTTTCAATTCGGAGATCTTTAATGTTATCGATCACAACGTCGATCAGATAGGTACGTGAATTTCAGTATGTGATGTGTTAGTAAATTTTTTAACGTTAATGTTGTGTTTTGGAGTTAATGGAAAGACTGAATTCGTTGGAGAGAAAGGGGTACAATCGTAATTAGTGTTTTTCCTCCTGGCTGATTTGAATGGGTGTATTGGGGAGTTTGAGAGCAGGGAGTTAAAGTGTGGGAATTGGACTGTTGGATGTGACTTGGCAGGGGTTTTAATTCCAGGGGGGAGGAGTTATGTGGTCTGATTGCAAATCCACAGCAATTCAAATGGGTTGTGTCATGGGGCTAAGTTAGCCGTTGTCGTTTTACATTAGTTAGTAGGGGGAGTGATTATAGTGGAGCTTTGGAAAATTAAACCGGGTTTATCCCCAAAATGACCCTAGAAATTTTTGAGCTTCTAGGAATTTGTTCTAAATTGAATTAAAAGCCAACATTTTGATAAGTTGTATCAATTTTTTTTAAATTGTAACCGTATAAAATCAAACTAGACATGTTAGACATCACATTAGGAAAGAAAACACAACAATATCTCTTATGGATTGAAAGATTATAATGTTTGATCATGAGGGTGTTAAAACTGTGAAAGTGATTTGAAGTCTTTCAATCCTCTTTTCACATGTCAAATCTAAAAAGTTGGTCACTAAAAAAATATGAGGTTGAAGGGCCTAACATGCATAACCCCAATCAATTTATGACTTCTCAAAATCTACTCTACAATTTTTTTGGATGAATTTTTAATGTGATTTTTTCTCAAAGATCTAGTGTATTTGAGGCTCATTCCCAAGAGCCCTCAACACTACAAAAGTCAAGATTGCAATGGACACCCGTGCACAAAATCTTGAATAGAAAAATCATAATCAATCATTTTCAAAATCAGATTTTTGAAGCTAAAATTAAACTTCAAAAATAATTTATCAAAAATATAAATTACAAAAAATAATAGTTTGATAAAAATTTATTTAACTTCAAAAATCGGTCAAGGACACATTCTGTCCTTAGGGTCCTTTTGGGGTTATGGCTGGGGGGAAATCCGGGGGGGACGGGGGGGGGCTACAGGTGCCGGCAGCATTTGTGTTTTTTGTTTAGTAAATTTCTCGCTGTTGCATTACTTACAACCTTCGTTGGAGTGACGATGAAGTTATTTCGTACTTGCAATCATGAATACGAAAATTATAGATCGAAAAAGCATAATTATATGTACATTCATCCTACTTATTTGGAATGTTTTTTTTAATTCTTTCAATTTTATGGACAATTGTTTTCACTGAGGGTATTCTACAGACGTTCTGAACTGCAACCTTGCTAGGTCATGTTCAATCCCAAAATGTTCACATTGCCATATACTGGAATTGTAAAACTGCACCCTGTATTTTTGGGTTGGTTAATGCTTGGAAGGGCCTTGTGGTCCCTATGTACGCCCTGTATTTTGCCTTACAACTCTTCAATTGTGGTTTAATATTTGAATTGTGATAAATTTTTATTTACCCATCATCATCATTAATCTACTTTGTGATGAAAAGCGTTTGGTCAATGTTTTTCTAATCAAAACACCACCAAATTCATAATATACTATACGGACACAAAGGGCTTTCAAGCTCTTCAAGGATTAATTTTGAATTTATGAACATCTCCTTGCTAAATTATTGTTCTCTAGTTCTACATATGAATACAAATTTTTAAATTTGTTCACTTGTGGTTAATAATAAGAACCTTTATTTTTGAAAGGTGAAAATTTTAGAAATGGGACTATCCTTGCAACAAATGCTAGGATGTGACATAAAACTAAAATGCTTATAAAATATGGCTATAATGTATTTTAAAATTATCACTTGGCAAAAGAACTATTTTTAGAATCCATGAGCTTGCTATTTTGTCTCTTTGTAGGGACTCTATAATTTTAGTATTTTTTTAAAGATAAATTGACCCTAATTCTATCCCTCACTCTTTTTAATCAAGTAGAGTTCTCTTGAAGCATTATCAATATGACCTTCAACGAGCCTTGTAGAATGTCTACAAATTATACATGGCACCATATGGTTGTAAAGTAATAGAGCCTTCAATGAATGGTACATCTTTGGTAAATATGAAGTTTGGGTCTTTTTGAAGGCACTTCAAATATGGTGCCTTATAGAACATTATGAATTTTTTCCAATTTTTAGATTTAAAAAATATTTAGTTTAAAATAATTATGAATTTGATTTATTTGCAAATAAAAAACAACCTCTAATTTTTATTTGACTTTATCAATTGACATCAATTATAGTTACCAATTATCAATTTAAGCAAATTTGTTTGCCTTAAGTTACCATTTGCCAAACCACACCAAAGTTTCATGTCATTTATAAGTTAAGTATCTTTAACCCTTAATGTACTAAACTGCGTATTTGGGGGCACTGCAGCAATTCTGGGCAACTCACTAAGAATGGAATTTTTTACAAAACATGTAGCCAAGGAATAACTTTAGGCCCAATAATTTTCATGACATTTGACTACATGGTCAAAATTTTATTGTATGATATGTAATTTTCAGCAATATGGGGACAACCTGTGCAACTCAAAAAAAATCTTAAAAATTAATTTTTTTAAGAAAGAAAAATTTGAAATTGATATTCTAGATTTAAATAAACAAGGAAAGCTTTCAATCATTCCATTTTGATTAAAGAGATAAAAGTTATGAGGAGTTTTAGTTTGAGGCAATTATGGATTCTCTACTCTAAAGTAAACTTTGAAGTCCTTTATTTGACTCAATTTTAAATATTAAAAAAAGAAAAAAGGATGTAGATTGTTTAGTACAACATTACAATGGGATTGGCATTTTTCACTTCCATAACTAAATTCTCAGCAATTTAGTATTATGAATCATTCTCTAATTCTTTCTACTTGCTATTTTTTTTGGATATTTTGTACAATTCTAAATTCCAAACTTGCCATGAAGAATGAATCCCAAAAAGCACCACCATTTTGAACATTTTTTCATATAAATGCAACCTTGTGAAGTACAATTGCATGTCTTACACAAGGCCAAATTTTTTTTTTGGTACTTCCAATGCTAATATTTTGCAATCTACATAGAGGGAACTTTACAAAAAAAATTCACATCTTCTCAAACTAGTGTACTACAAGATCTTATGTGTACATGTATTCAACACTGTTTGTTTTTTCTAAAATTTGGTGTTTGTATTAGAAATGACAGTTTTGCAGCATTAACATAATTAGTTAATTTGCTTAGTAAGGTAGCACCTCTATTCCCAACCATGGAGGCATACCCAAGTTGTAGGATGCAATTACTTCCAACCAAGGTTGAAAGAGATTTATGATTAAAGCCTAAAATGTATTTTTTTCTCATTTTCAAGATTGGGACTAATAATTTCATGACACATGTCCCAAAGTAATGAACAAGAAAGTCAGAAGTAGTGAGTGAGAAAGTAGTTCTTGAATGATTGGAATTAGAAGAGCTTAGACATTGGAGCACTTTTGGGCTCACAAAACTCATAGTAATATGAATTTTGAGAATAAAATTATGAAAAAAAATTCAATCTCCATACTTTTTGTCTTTCTACATGGCAAAAAAAATTGCATTGCCTCATACTACTCATGATCTGTCCCAGAATCACTTAAGCGGTTGGGTAAGGTTAAAGTTAGAGTTAAATTCTACCTTGGAGTTTAATTTTCATGCAATTTTTAGGTTCTTGGTAATTCTGGAAGGAAATTAAAACTTTAAAAAATGGTTTAAGTGAATTGAAGTTACTGTTCCTTCTTGAGGAAAGATGTACCAAAGTAAACAGCTTCAAGGCAAGTGAGTTGAGACCTGGGACATGACTCCGAAATGACGTGAGTGAGTTGTACTGAATTTACGTACTTGCTAATGGGAGTACTTAGGACAGCTTTATTAGGGACTAATAAACAACAAGACAGGGTCGGTTAGTGAATTTTTTTCAAAAAAATAAATGTCGTAGTATTTGAATTTTTCTTAAATTATAGGAAAAACAAAAGAGACAATGGAATTGCTTACATTTTGATATTTGTCAAATCCTACTTTTTCAAGTGAGCTTTGGCTCTACGGGTCTTGCGTATTTTGAAGCCCCTCGGGTGGTTTTGTATTTTATTCTCCATTTTTGGGCTATGTGACATTTTTGTGAAAAGAAAGATTTAAACCTATTTTCATAAAAAGAACACTAGGTATTCACTAGGAATGTTCCAACTCTCCTTTTTACCCATTCTATCTTTAGAAGAAATATTTCATGAAGATAGTTTCCGTGTTAAAGCTGAAGGTGCACCTAATCAGTTTGAAAACACAAACTCTAAATAGCATTTTTTTGACAACATACCATTTTTTATCATCTAAGTACAAGTGAAATTTTCATTTATTTCTATTTGATATTTTGACTTTACAATTTACATTAGATTAAGAAGTAGCTTTTAGGCACAATTTCTTTTATAAGACTCAATTATATGGTTGAAAAGTTATGATTATTCATCTATATGGATGAATGTTGTTAGATGATGAGGCGTTTCTTTCTTAACCCCTAAACGTCCAAGGCACCAAATTTGGGTGTCAACAATACTTTGAAGGTAAATAAACCTATCTAAGCTGCTATTTTTAGTAGTTTATATTTTTTAGTTTTCTTAGAAGTCTAATTTCAGCATCAAAAATCCGATTTTGAAAATGATTAATTATAATTTTTTCTATTTAAGATTTTGTGCAAAGGTGTTCATTGCAATCTTGCCTTTTCCGTAGTGTTGAGGTCTCTTAGAAATAAGTCTCAAACACACTAAATCTTGGAGAAAAAATCACATTAAAAATTCATTTCGAAAATTGTAGAGTAGATTTTGAAAAGTCATAAATTGATTGAGATTATGTGTGATAGGCCCTTTACCTTCATATTTTTTTGGTAACCAACTTTTAGATTTGACATGTGAAAAGAGGATTGAAGACTTCAAATTACTTTCATAGTTTTAACACCCTCATGATCAAACATTATAATCTTTTCCTATATAAATTTTAACATGTCTAGTTTGAATTTGTATAGATATAATTCAAAAAGATTAATACAACTTATGAAAATGTTGACTTTTTGTTCAACTTAGAGCAATTTCCTAGAAGCTCTAAAAAGACATAGCATTTAGAGGCTAACAAGTTTAATAAGGGACAAGTCATATAATTTTATTCTATTTTAAACTATATAAATGAACTTTGGCTATTTATAATTATATGCATATAAAAAAATATAATTATTTCATTCTAAATAAGAAAATAGAATTTATGAAGATTTATTTTGCAAGTTGCAATAGAACTTCTTTTCACAAAATTGAAGTTCTTAATGATATTATGGAAAAAAATGAAATAAAGGGTGTTTTACTTACAACAACTTAAAAACCATTTGAACTGATGATTTTCAATTCTATATTTAATATATTAACAATTTTATATTTTTGTCACATTGCACTTTCAACTTAATAATTCTCTTAAGAATTGATTTGAAGTTTTTTTGGTTCACATTTTTACACAAGGGCTCTTCAACCTTTTATGTTACCAATGACATCCAATTAAAAGTTTAAATTTACAATTAAAATTGTTATGGTTTGAAATAGCTAAGCATTGCTATAAATACTTAACAATTTTCTATGAAAGTATAAATACTCATTCAACATTTTTGGTGTGTGTAAAATTTACAAATATTTAGCCTATAATCAATTTTAGAAAGAAATATTTGCACATCTTTGATTTCTAAAGTCCAAGGCCATTTGTTTGTCAGAAAAACTTCAAAACTACCATTTCTAATGCAAGGAGTAAAATTTCTATACATTGATTTTTTTTCATAATTAATTGTAGGATGTTTTGCTAGACTTATGTAAAATTGTATAGAATAAATTTTGAAAACTTTGAACAGGTAGATTGCAAGATATTTATACTTATATAAGCTAAATCAATTTAAATTATAACTAAGGTCAACTAAAACTATTCATGGACAATGGGATAGCAAAACATATAATCTATATATTACACTTTAGGAGGCACACATATATGTAGGACACCCTTTCAATACAAAAAACAATTTTAGAAATGTTTCAAAATATTGTATTAATGATGATGTGTTGATATTTTATTGCATTAAAAATGAATGTATTCAAATGCAACCTATATTTTTATAATTTGTTAGCTTTAGTAAAACTTTCTCACCATTGGCCATAAAATAAAATAAACAAAATAAATTTATAAATAAATTTGTGCATGAAATAACTCTTTAAGTTGATTATAAGCATTTGGCTGGTTGGACTTCTTAGGTTAGATGGAAATTGGCGTAATCATAGGTGATGGTATATCCATCCCTGTGATAACCGCAAGAGTTGCGGATTGAGACGTGCAAAATGTATTGGTTTGAGATTGTCATTAAAGCTGTATTTTTCTTTAGGCGGATGTCATTCATCCGCCTTTAAATTTTGGGCTACTGAAGTGTCCTCACTTGATTTGGTATTTTTGTTATGTCTAAGGAAATAGGTCCTGGCTTTCAATTTAACATGGAAGGAATCCGCGTAGATGTCTCCTAAAATTTGTTAGAATTGATGAGCCAAAAATAGGCCAAAATTTGTAGAAACACACCTTATTTTTCCTCTAATATGGTAGAAAATGTGGTCTTCCAAGCTCCATATAGTGTGGCACGTAGATGCTACATAAACGCTACGTGGGTAAAGAAAGACATGTGGGATTTTTTTTCATCTGGTCCATCTATGACGTGGCATTTGACATGGCAACGGAAAAAGCGACCAATGAGGGTGACATGGTATGCCTAGTCAACACACTTTTATGCTATTTCAAAATTTTAATATTGCTATTTGAGACATCAACTTAGGTGTCTAGACATTTTTTGAGACATTCATTGGAGCATATTGTATCTATAAGGCAAGGTTGATGAAAAATAATTACTTAAAATTAAATAACTTGTTGAATTCAAAAAGAATCAAAGAAAACTTATCATTTATCACAAAGAAATTTTTTGATGGTAAAATGAAGGCATTCCTTAATTGAAAGTTAGTAAGAAGGAAGGGTGGAGAAGATGTATAAATATTGAAATCCAATCTTTGTCTAGACAAAGGATATGAAATAATTTTAACATTAGAGCTTGACTATAGAACATGTAGACATTGTTTTAAACATCTGCTTGTCATTTTTGACATGGGGACATTGTTTCAGACATTCTACATTTTATAGATTCTTGTTTTACATATCCCATACAAGTTGTTTTACTTCCTACCACCCCACTTGTATATAGACATTATCTTTTCATCCATGATGTACATCCATCCATTTCTTTTTTATATAAAGCATGCCGTGTGGCTTCCCTTCCCCTAAATTTTTCACATTTGGTCATCTTTTTACCTTAGATCGTAGTAATTTTCATTAATTTATCCACATTAAAAATGGATTTGCTCAATGATGTGGCAGTCTATGTTTTTCTAGACAATCTAAAAAAATCATGATGTCTTCAATTATGTCGAAATAAAACAAACGTTAATGATAACATCCACTTGTTTTTATAGTAACGTGCCAATGTTTTTTGCAATGTCTATAAACATCTACCTCTTGGGACCAACTGCCCTTTGGCATCTTCATGTTTTGTTGGACATTGTATTTTAGTGGTCAAACCTAGACAAAAACGTGGGTTTCTTATAGTGGGGTGATTTTCTTTTATTATCCCTTTGGCAGGAACTGTAGATAGATTTAGATCCTATTTGGGAATTTCTAAATCAATAGTAAAGTTCGTTCCAAGGGAGGTCTTTTAAATAGGTTTACTTCTACAATGACAAAAGATAACTAAATAGGAAATAAAATACCGAGAAAGGCATACTTCCAACTTGAATCAATTTAATACCTCACGGTTTGCACAACCTAATTACTAAATTTGTTAACACTCCATTCTTAAAACCACCAAGGTAAAATATCATCCAAATTGGATTTGGTCTTTAATTCTCCAGTTGAATTCTTTCATCTTTTACCAAATCGGTCTTGACTTGCACTGGTTCGGTCTTCAGTCGCTCCCAGCTGGTCTTCAATTAGGACAGGTCACTTCTGTCTGATTCTTTTACTCCAACTTGGTTTACGGCAGAGTCTTCTCTCACCAACTTGGTATCTTTTTGCTCACAAATCCTTTTTATATTTTTCTTATATCCAATCACTTATAAATCACTTCTCGTTTTGGACCAATTGCAACCTCTCAAAATACCAATTTGGAAAACATTCAATCACGAACACTTCTGGCTACAAATTGGACTTCACTGTCATCACACCACTCCAACAATTCCTATTCGGCTTTACACTTGAACTTCTCAGACCGAATTGGAATAACTTTAACAGCAAGAATACACTCTCTTAACTTCCTTTTAATTTCTCCATTTCAAACTCACATACATACCAACTTGGACTTCATACAAAAAATCACAGATCAACTCATAATTCAATCATCCATACCATTTCCACACCACAACAACACCAACTGGATATGAATCTTCTTCCGTTTAATCCAAGTTGGTAATCAAAATCACCGTTTACATTTTTTATATGTCTTTTCCATCATAATTGATTCTTTTAAAAATCTTCCTAATTTGGACTTTGAAATTCTACAATTCTACTGTCCCTTGAATTCTTCTCATCTTCTTCACTCAGCTACTTCCTTTAAGCTGGAATCATTATTACGCCAATTTGGCAATCATCTTCTATTCCTCTGTTTCCACAACAGTTCACTTCTATACTGATTCACTCAGTATACACTTCCAATTTGGAAATAAATCACACCCGCATGATAAAACTTTTAAGCTTCGGCACACAAACTTCCAATTCGGCTTAACACTTTCTGCCTTTACCATATAACCGAATTGGATTTTTCTTTCTTCCCTCCACGAGAAACACTGGGATTTTCCTTCACTTGCAACTCCCAAATAGGACTGCACAGACACGATCCACCCCTGGATCATAGACACAATTCCCAACTGGGAAACACACAAGCACAACTGGCTTGACACTCAAAACCAAACATCCACACAAACGTAAAAAAAACCAAATACACAACATAAATCGGCTGGGACTTGCAGCGGACACATTCAACACTGGGTGCCAACCAAATTAAAGACGACCACCTAATAGGAGCTAGACGGCGGTTTCCCAAACCGCCAGACTCAAACCGTAAAAATAAACTTCCAAATAGGAACTGCCCGACCTTGAAACCAGTTAGCCTCCAATTCAGAATCCTCACATCACATCAGAAAATTAGTCATCCAATTAGAACTCTATCCAGACTTCATTCACTCACCATCCCAACTTGGCAGAATTCCAACTGGCAACCCAGACCACTCATTCTCCCAAATTGAACTTTAAACTCAAAAATCACTTTAAAAACACACTCCAACTTGACTATAAGTATGTACAAAAGCACCAAATTGGTACACAAACATAACAAAATCATTCAAAAAGCCTCAAAATATTCACACAAAATATCAAAATTATGAGACTAATAGGGAATCTACAGGAACCAAGACACATCTATAACGAAATAGGCATCATTGCCATAGCATAGATGATCATGGATCTATTGTTCTAAAGGTTCATAGTCTACCAAGTTGTAAAGACTTGGACCAATACATTTTATTGGTCCTAAATTGGTTGAAGGTTCTACTCGGATAGACTAGTATGAAGGTAATTCTAGATCATGCTCTCCCTCTAACAAAGGACTTTTTGAAACAATGGTGATCATTGTTCTAGCATTCTTGGGCTTATACATGAATGTGGAACATTTATCGGCCCAATTCACAACTCCACTACACTAGCGGATGAACTCTCAACCTAACAACAATGGATAAGCACCATTGATTTCTATTTTGAGTTGCAAGACCTCAAAGGTAATGGTGTAGTCTATTTCACTGGTCTATATGTAAAAATCCTTGATTTGACCTAAGGTCTTGACCGACCTTTGATTTGTATATTTGAAGGTGACATACAATAAGTGAGTAATTTATAAACTCAATTTGCGCATATTGAAAGTTGACATAATGTTTACATCACTTCCATCATCTACAAGAGTCCTAGGAATGATTTAATTTAAGATCCCAATATTGATTTTGTCTGGGTCAAAAGTTTCTTTAGACTCTCTTAGGTCCAATGTGTGGCTTGGGGAAGATCATTCTATAATTCATATGGAACAGATGGGTTGTTACTTTTTTGTGAATTAGTCCTAACTCTAGGACTCAGGGGATAAAATGGAGTTCGTTTGAAAGAATTGGATCTCATCTTCCTCCAACTTTGGCTAAGTTGGTAGGTTTTCATAGAACCTTACTTTTTTGGTTGTTTCTTCCACAATATTCTGTAAAATAGATAATTTGAGAGAGTCTTTAAATGAATGAAGGTACATGCTATTGTGCGAACTAGACTTTGGTGATTCGACCTCTTCTGATTCAGCTATGGAAGGAAGGTTACTTTTGGCACCTCTTTTGGTAACTTCTATTGTGGAAAATGACTTTTGAATGGTTTTGGTATTTGAAACTTTGACTCCTATCCAAAGGGAAGTTTGAAGTTCATTGGCCCTAAAACTCTTAAAAACATCTCTAATGATTAATTTAACATCCTATGTACTTTGGCTAGGTGCTAAGGAAATGTCCTTCGATGCCATTTGTGTTGTTGCAAGTGGATTTTGGGTATGCCTATTGTTGGCATGATCATAGTACATGTTGGGTGGACCGATTGTGTCTTTAATTTTAATATATCGGATGCGTCTTTAGTTTTCTTGAGCTTGTTTAGTATAGCCTGCTTTAGAAAAACTCTAACGATATGACTTTGTCTAGTGTAATACAATGGAAGGTGGGATGGTGCTCACCACAATGTTCACATATTACATTGTTTTCTATCCAACACTAGCCAAGCCTATGCAAGCTTTTGCAAGTAGGACACTTAGAAAGCTGAGGCCTATAAAAAGAAATTGTAGGTTGTAGGCCCTTTATTCCCACCCTTGGAATAACACATATACAACTAGTTTCTTAAGTGTCTTTGTTGTTTCAAATCCTAATGGGTATCTACAATGTATAATCCAATTGTGCCTTCCAAGCAATGAATCTTTGTTGCATTTTCTACTTTGAACTTTCCTAGTGGCAATTGCTAACCAAATCAAAACAAATTAGGGTAGTTGCAAGAAACACTTGTCCTATTCTTTGTCCCCTTGCCCTTGAACATGTATTTTTTGGTTCATAACTTTTGCATACTTTGTCGGTTGGCGTGAAATTTGGAGTGAAGGTAGTTACAAAAGTTTCAAACATTATGTAATTTTTTGAATTTAAAAAAAATTACTTTGCTATTTTTAAGCTGCCTCCAATTGGGTGTCTACCTTGGGCATTTTGGGGGTTTCTAGTCCTATTTTTGACCCAAAAATGCAAACTGGAAGCCACAAACTGGACTTTAGGGTCCTTACAAGGATTAACAAGGAGATTCTATAAAAAAAAAATACTAGAGTTGCTCACAGGGGCTCAATGTGACCATCCTTTGCATAGAAGTCCTAGAAAGGGAAAAAAAATTCCTAAGGAAATTTTTGGTGCAATGAGAGTCTTTTGTTGTCAATAAAAATGGCTTTTGTTGGAAATTTTCTGAATTTTTTTCCCATTTTAAAAAAATGAAAATGAACACAAACCCTTTCTCTGCTATTTTTTGGCATTTTCGGATGACAGTGCCTTCGGTAGTAGTCCGCAACAATCGACAATACTATTGAGTACTCATAAGTGCTCCGTAGCAGGACCTCATTTCTGTACGCCCCCCCGCTTTAATGCGCTTATTGTTGTACCTGCCACCTGTCAAAATTGCAGCCTAACTGAAATTCAAAATCGACGGTGGAGATTTCTGCTGCAGTGCGTGTGAGTATTTTAATCTCCCTCCTTCAGAGGTAAAACATGCAGACAGGTTCTAGCTGCATGAAAAGTAATTTCTAGGGGATGAAATCAAACGTAGTGTTCTTTGGCCTTCCAAGCAATGGACACTTTGTTATGTTGGTTTTGATCTAATCTAAGTAATTTGTCCGGAACACACTAATGGTTAAAAAATTAGGACTTTTATGGTTAGTTGAATGCAAGTAAATTTCTATCTAAGCCAGAATCTATTCTAAATAAATCTAAATGTTAGGGTTTAAATGTTAATTAGTTTTACTAATGGATTTTTGAGAGAAAACCTAGTTTTGACCTATTTTAAGAATTTGCATTCAAACTTAAGCCAAAATTTATCCACTCTTTATTCCTTTCAAAATTAAAGTAATTTTGAAAGTAAGAGGTGGTTTAGGAGTCTTCAAAAGATTTTCTAAAAGATTATAGTCTCAAAAGATTTTTAATTGTTCCTTAAGAATATTCCTAATTGTTATTAGATGGATTCCAATTCTAAGTTACTAATCTAAATTTAGCAATTTTTTAGAGTTTTATGGTTTTTATGAAGAAAGTAAGAAATTACCTTTCTATCAAGGTAAGAAGCAAGAATTTTGGACTGTTAGGTATAAACTTATGGATGAATTAAAATTCCCCTCAGTTGGATGGAATTTGTTATTCAACAAGTTTTTATAGAATAAAAGGATAAATTAGGTTTTAACTTTTTTCCAATATTCCAGTATTCTTAAAATTCCTAAATCAAGTTAGATTCCTTTTGAAATTCTTTTGGATGAAATTAATATTTCCAAATTGATTCAAAGTTCATCCAATTATTATTTCCACAATTTTAGTTAAGTTAAAAGATTTTTAGTGATTTCTAAATTCTAATTAGCTATCGGGGTTCTAATTGTTAATTTTGGTTTTAAAATCTAATCTAAAGAATGAAAAGAAAAGTCAAATGAATTTTGAAAATCATACCTCGGTATCGAAAACGTCAACAATTCCGTCGTCGCAATACACAAACATGATCGTCTCCTCGTGGTCCTCCATTGCCTTCCATGAGTCACGCCATTTGAGTCAATTGTTGTTGAGTTGTAGTTCTAAAACCTATCTAGAAGTCAAGTTTTGTTAGTTTTAGCAATCGGGAATAATCCTTTGGTTTTAGGGATTTAATTTAGATTGAATAATTTAATTCAATTTCCCAAGTTTCCAATGAATAGTAGTATTATTCTTTTGTCAATTATTTAATAGTTTTTTTGTTAAATAATCCAAAGATATTAGTTGTTCTTTGTTTGTATCTATTTGGCTTATTAGGCCTCATAAAACAAACCCCAAACAACAAAACAAACAACTAATTTGGATTTGGAATCCTAATTAATAACTAAAACCAACCGAATGAATAGTAATCTAATAAAATAAGCTTAAATAATCAAAACAAATCTAGCGATGAATAGTAAAAGGAATTTAGCAATCCAAACAATCTAATTTCAATAGTAAGATGCTAACGGAAAGAATAAAATAATCAAAACAATCCAAAACTCAATAATAAGATACTAACCTCAATAGTCTTTTTATTCTTCGTCTTCCCTTGTTATTCTTCTTATGATCTCTCTTTTCCTTCACTTCTTATATTGTTGTTGTTTGAGGAGCTATGGTGTTGGAGAGCTTTGTGAGTTTTGGAAGAATTCTTAGTGTTCAAATTTTTCCCGGAAACTCAAAATTGTGGTGTGCGTGGCGAGCAACGGCCTTGGCTTATGAATTTTTCGTAAAAATCCAGTTATAAATACCCCCTAAGGTTGTAGTTTGTGAATGGAGTTTTTCTGAAATGCTCTGGACTTGCTTCCGATCTAGTTGTTTACGGTATACAGCATGTTGCTCTCCGCCTGCTGGCTCATTAGCCCGTTGCCCGGCCCTTTCTTCCCCTTGAGGATATGTGGCGCTCTCCTACTGGTCCGTTGCTCCGTTCCCGAGTGTCCCCTTGGCTCGTCCTCGTCTTGGTCTTCATTCGTTCTAGACGTTGGCTTCCTCTCTCTCCAAGCTGACTTGGGTGTTCTCCTTCCGGACTGGACTCTAGCTCCCCTTTTCTACCAAACTGAACTCTGGCTCTTCCTTCCTTCTGGACTGAACTTTGGCTTTTTTGGAAATTTTGAAAAGAAAATCAACCACACAATTAAAATAACCACTAAACTTAAACTAAAAAGAAGGAAAAATAACCTCTATGGTGGTAATAAAATAGAATGAAGCTAAGCTAATTTTTATGAATTTCAAAAATAAAGACAAAGTCTAGCGATTTAAATGATCCAAAGCAACAAATGGCAAACTTGGAAGTAGAATACTTCCACCACGTGCACAAAACGGAAGAGAAATAAAATCAACAGAATTAAACTTTAAATGAATTCCAAAAAGAATCTTATTCTAAAGATTCTAATTTGGCAAGTCATACTTCGCCGTGCAGGAACAACCCCATGAATTAACGGTTTCAAAGGCAAATTTAAATGTTAAAAAGCCAAAGCTTTGCCATGTGGGGGCGACCCCAGGACAAATTGAGCAAATTAAGTTTCCAGTACCCGTTTCCAGGTTTCAAAAGGTCAAAGCTTTGTCGTTTGGGGGCAACCCTAGGTTAAATGGAGCTTCAAAAAATATTTTAAGTACTTCAAGAGGTTTGGATACTAAAGGAGGTACACATGACAATGTTTAACCAAACATTAGAACCAAATCTTCCAAAATTTCAAATGAAAGTTAACAATTAACCGCTAAAGGAGGTACACATGAAAGTGTTTAACCGAACATTAGCAATTAAAACCTCAAATTCCGTTATACAACGAACTTTGAGTAGGGAATTAGTCCAGAACACTTCTGGCAAAGTCAAGCCTTGCCGCATTAAGTATTTTAGTACCAAATTCTGTTCATGTGCCACAATGGATTAGTATTCAAGTAATCTTAAGCAAAAAATCAAAGTTTTGGGGCTTTCGACCTCCAAATTCAAACAAAAAAACAATATGTTTTGAAGGGACCCTCTAGTCCTTCAAAGCACAAGAGAAATAGCACAAGTTGTAAAGAAATAGAAAGGATTAGCCAATTTTTGGCTTAAAAGTACTCCGACAACGTGTCGGTAGTACAACAGAGCAATATTAAAGAGATGAAAAATGAGCATGGGTTTGATAATGAAAATGAGGGTACTGACAACCTCAAGGGAGGCCTTTTATACTTGAGCCAAGCTCTCCCCGGTAAGTTGTCGATTAAAAAACGTTTAACTAACTACCTAATTAAATTCTAAACTACCACGAGATATTTTGCATTTAATCTTTGTTTAATGGGAAGGAAGGTCCTTAAGCAAGTTCCTTGGAGGCTCTAATTCGCCTTGGAATCTCGCCTAAATCAAATCCTTGATTTTTCCCAAAGATTTTATGAAAATAACCCTACTTAACCTAGATATTTTGTAAATTGATCCTAGGTCAATTCCAAATATTCTTAGTATCCAAATTGGCTTTTAAAGGAAAGATTTGACATCTTAACTAAATCCAAACTTCAATTTTCACCAAGATATTTTGTTAATTAACCTCGAATTTCTGCTAATTACTTTTGAAAAGTCAAACTAAGAGCTGGCCTTGTCAATCTTTTAGGGAAAAACTCCAATTTGAAAACCAATTGCGCCATCGCGTTTAGAAGACCCCAATTAGTCTAGGAGATCCCTTACCCCCTTCTTCCAGGCTGTAAATATTCGTAAAAACCACTAACGGTAATTCTAGAGAAAAGTCAAAATTTCAACTAATGGAATTTGAGTTTCCCGAGAAAACTAACTAGCTAGGGTTGCCTGGAAGGTTTGTGAAAGTAAGAAAACATTCCTTGTTTGCGACATTCGGACATCGCTAGCTCCTGGTACGCCGGTCAACCTGCCGCCATGTTGTAAATTCTTGTTAAATTTGATGTCGTTGCCAATTCGGGTATTTCTGACTATCAGAAAGTCTTCAAACTTGACAGGTCGCTTATTTAATATTTAAAACTCTAATCTAATTTTTAGTGAGATTTTACCACACTTTGGATAATTTTCAAAAAATTACCATTAGTTTAAAAGGTGGTTGACTTCCCATGGAGTCATCTTGGAGTTTTGTCAAATCCCGAAACTTTTGGGCAATCTTCTGGGAAGTGTCCAAAAATCAAGGGCAAAACCAAACCTCCAATAAAGATGCTAAATTTAGCAACTCCTTAATAATTTCCTCCCAAGGGGGAAATTAATCTGGTACCGGGGTTTGTCGTGGATGATTAGCTTCGTCGTTGACCTCTTGGCATGTTTTTATCCTAAAAGCACCTTTCTATAAGCTCCAATCACCTCACCCTTCTTCTACTTTGCATTCTGGGTCGTATCCTTCAACATTTGCAAGTCTTCACATAACTAGTTCAAATTCTACATGAACTGGACCTAGACACTTTTAAACCTGAACATAGACTTTTATAATTTAGTCAGTTTGTCACAAGTACTCACATGTCGAGTTTTACATGGACAAGACACTAGAACTGGCTAACTCTTCCATCTTCACATCTCTTTAATACGTTAATATGGACTTTAAGACACTGAACTAAGACATAAACATAGTAAAGTAGAGTATTTTGTGCTTTCCATGAATTTAGGAAGGTTCCTCACTAATCTGGTAGGGACTTCTACCAAACTCCTTTCAACTACTAATTCATGCTATTTTGCATGAATTAACACCAAAAACTAATAGTAAATCGCGAAAAACAAATCCAAAGCTTCAAGTGGTAACTTGAGGGCTCACAATGTGTCAGCGTAGAACTTGTAGTATCAATAGTACTGCCAATTCTATGCCCTAAAAGCATGTTTTTGGCCAAGAACCGTGAAGTGTTTCTTGCAACTACTGATTAGTAATTTATTCCAGTTTTGGCTATAGTAACCAAAATTGAAGACCAATGTGGGGTAGTCAAGCACAAAAATTAGGAAACCTAAATTTTAGAACTTATTTTTTCCTTTCTAAAATGATAAAAAATTCTAAAATTGATCTATTTTTCTAAATGGTATGCACAAATGAAGTTTGTTATGAAACTAACATATAAAAACTTCTTTCGTCAATTCCTAATGTTCTAACTATTGAAATCATATGTGGATTTTTTGAGTATTTTTTGTTTTTAATCTTCTATTTAAGTTCTGAATTTGACTTGATTTGGTCATCACTAATTGACTTTCATCGAATCTTGTTCCAAATTCATTCCAAAATTCATTTGACTCTATCGTTCATTATGAGGTTGTTCTCCAAAGTTAAACTAGCAACAACGCTAGCATGCAAGCTTAGAGTAGCGAGCTTGTGAGCTCTACGATATTATTTTTTACCTTTTTTGTTCCCAAAAGAATTTTTGTCCCGAAAAAAATCCAAAATAGGAAAAAAATACTATTTATAGTAAGTTTAAGGACCTATGACCATTGTTCCTATGACCATAGAATTAGCTTTATTTTGTGGTTTGCTCTACTAGTTGTCATTTTTGATGGAGATAGACATTCAATTTCCAATGCATGGTTGAACACTTAATTCACGTACTACAATTCTACTGTCTACACAATTATAGATTTTTTTAGGAATATAATATAATCAATTTAGCAAATCATTATTAGAACAAAGGGGTTTTTCAAGGAGCCTACATTACGGTTGCTTTAGATGAACTCTTAATAGTAAGCCCAGTATAAAGATAGCGCCCATTGGCATAATTTGGAGCCTCATGGAATTCAAACCCAGGCCATTACATTCAAGTCTCACAAACCTCTCACAAATATACTCCAACTTAAAGGAGTGGTAACTGCTTAGACATAAATAAATATAAAATGTTGAGGATCTCATTCTCCCAAATGGGAATAGAATGGATTTAGGGTTGGACAAAAAGAAAAAAAATGGGCAAAATGTAGAAAAAAAATTGGACAAAATAGAAAAAAAAAGGAAAAAAAAAAAAAAAAAGATGGAAAAAAATGGGAGGTAAAGAATTTAAAAAAAAGGAACTATATAAAAAACAATGGAAATATAAATTGAAAGTCAAGGAAAGAAAAGGAAAAAAAATGAAGAAGAAATGAAAAAAGTTAGGAAAGGGAGGTAAGAAAACATAAAACAGTATTCATATTTATAGGTGCATCACTTGATTAGGGGTCACACTTGTAATTTGTGACCATTTATACATTTTTACTTCTAATCATTTGATTCATAAGACATACTCACATAATTTATGGATGCATAAGAAGTGCCATTCCAATAATTTAAAATTATTTCAATTGTCACATATGTAAATTAATACTATGCGACTGAAGTACATAGAAGAATGTATACATGCCTACTCTAGAATAGTGATCATCCCTGTTTGAATTAGAAGAAGCTTCAATTTATTGAAGTTACAATTGGGTGCATGAATGAATTTGTCATCATATATGTTCATCTTGCAGAAGTAACAATACAAGTAGTACAAGTGCTTGCAGTTCATATACTGTTGACAACCTCTTAATACTGAAATAATCATATCTGTAAAATCCGGACATGTGTACATAGGAAACATACCCACTCTAAATCAATACACTTTTGTAATATGTTCTGGCTTGATTTCAAGCGACACAATTTTACCTAATTCTAGAAAAGGAAGCAAGGTCACTTCAAATATTTGTCTTTTTATGTTGCCAACACTCTCTCACTTGTTTCATTGTTTGACTATTGGAGCATTTGCAATTTTGCCGTAGAGTCTGGTTGTTCCTCACTGTTGGATAAATATCCGGATTTGACGGTGTTGGTTGATTATACAAAATGCTGTTGAAAATCTTCGACATATTGAAAAGACGACGTGGTCATAAGATAGAACGTTCTTGGAGACAAAATCCAATATGTTGTAGAAGCAATGTTTCTTCTCGGCTGAGGATGGCTCCTATCAAAATAGACCATATATTTGGAACTTGAGGTCAATCTACTATTTACTTTCATTTGTTTCCTTTCAAGCATCATTCTATATCATTTCTACAGAACAAAAAATCAACCAAGATTTCTCGCTTATTTCTATAATCTTCTTTTCTATCGCAATACGATGTTGTAATGTAGATATGTACATTGTATAAAATGTGTGCTAATTTATATTTTAAAGAGATTCTATAATTTGAAGGTCGAAATTTACTGGTCAAAATTTACTGGTGACGCTTCCAGTAGCTTCAAGGTGACGCTTGTTGCTAATGGAGTTGTTGAAAAGACAAAAGTTATTGACATGTTTTATCAATTTGAAATATTCTTTTAAGTTTATTTAGAATTTGTGCGTGAATTTGGAGTTCAACTCTAGAATGTCGAATTGGAGGATTTTTATGGAGTCGCAAGATCCAGAGTCTCAATCAAAAGTTGAACTGGAGCTTTCCTTGTCATTGTTGCCAATTCAACCATCTTAGTCGGTGATATTTGCACCAATGCCAATCTATTTGTAAGATGAGGCTGGACCTTCTCGTCCGTTGAAGAAATTTTGTGTGGAACAACGTT
Organism: Antitrichia curtipendula; assembly: GCA_951230915.1. Lineage (NCBI taxonomy): Eukaryota > Viridiplantae > Streptophyta > Bryopsida > Hypnales > Leucodontaceae > Antitrichia > Antitrichia curtipendula. The sequence continues at coordinate 9,395,807 of OX579640.1, forward strand.
GATATGGTAATCTCCAAAGAGACGCTCATGCTTTGGTTATTCTATTTCAAGTTGAATGTGTTGAATTGAGCACCCCAAAAATGGCATTTGAAGGGAGTTATGAAGGCCTAAACGACAACCAATATTATTATATGGTAAGGTCAATGAAGGAAAGCCATAGCCACCAACATTGGTTAAAAAGGCCAATGAATCCTTTAACAAAGGTCAAACATGCAGATTATATCGCAAACACTGTTAGATACATCCTCAAGTTCTTGCAAATGGAATAACATTTTTTTTCGGCTTCAATTTTTACCTCTATTTGATTTTGATTGAAATTTTGTAACTAATTTAAGATCTTTGTATTTCATATGTATATTAAGAATTGAAAGTTAGGGAAATAAAGGTAGTTTATCTCCTAGTTTGAACCTTAAAGGCTCTTTGGCCTTGAAAGATGAATAAAAACTTACCTTCGAGTATTTTCCTTGGACCAATAGATGTTTAGAGGCCCATGTGATGTGTGCATGGGTTAATTCTACCTACTTTAGGGGTCTAGAGTCTTGGATAAGCTTTTTCTTCCCTTCTAGTTGGGATTTGTGAGTAGTATGTGGATGGGATGTGTGTATTGGGTCTTGGAAGGCCGAGAATTCAAGTAGTCATAACTTTTGATGTACAAGTTATTTTGAAATGAAAATTTGAGGATGTTTTTTTTTTCATTGACATTTTAAAGAAACCATTTTTGTTTCATTTGGAAGTAGAAGCAAAAAGTTACAAGTGTATGAGTGGAAGAGAGTCTACTGTCACCCGACAAAGAGGAATAGAGATTCGAGTAGCCACCGAAGTTTGTAGTTTTTATTTGTGTCTTTGAAATTTTGGAGAAATAGAGTAAACTTTCTTGGCTTTCTAAAGACTCATCATTCAAAGCAATTGAAGTTATGTAGAGAAAGTTATGGGTCTTTGAGTAGTAGAGGATCTACTGCCCTTATTATTTGGAACCTGAATCTTTGTAAAGCTATAGATTTTTTTTGAAAAACCACTTGCAAGTAAAAATTGTAGTGAAAATAAAAAGTTTGTTAGTTTTTTGTAAAGCTATTAAACTCTTAGTTTGATAAAAAATTGAAGAAGTTATAGGTAGTGATTAGTGAAGCTAAGGAAGGTTTGTTGCCTTCTTATTTCGAGAAGAATGTAGATATGATGATTGTAGATTTATGTTATCTTTGAAGATTTGAAGATTTGAGGCCTTGAAGACTTGAAGACAAGAAGAATGAAGACTCGTGTGTTGTGGCTTGTGGCTTGTTATTCCTAACCAATTTTGGAGGCTTGTTGTCTTTCTATTGTTATTCCTAGCTGATTTTGGAGGCTTGTTGTTTTCATTTTTACATTGTAAATATTATTGCGGGTTGTGTGGATATCCAATAATAACCCCATTTTGTATTTGTGAGGACAAAGTAAGATTGATCATCCATATGGTCGTTCTTTTATGTCGTTCCCACTAGTGAGGCACAATTGTTGATCACTGTGGGTTTGAAGTTTAGGAGCCAATCTTTTGGAGGGTTCAGTTCGTAGTTTGGTCGTCTCATTCTACCGTCCGAAGCATGTGGTTTCTTATCTCCTACTTTGACCTTTGAACCCATATAGAGCCATTACAAAATAGGCCAATGGGAAGCTGTTTGAAGATTAGAAGACTAAAAGATTCGATTCAACTTCTACGCAAATTATTCCTAAGCGTAGCCATATATTCTAAGTATTTTCAAAGCGTGATTTTCTCAATCCGACAATGTGGGAGTAAGAGTTCTTTTTTGTCCCCTTGCAATTCTGGTAGTGCACTTGATATTCTTGAGCCAGGTTGTTGAACTTGATATTTTGTATTGGATTTGTGGCTGATCCTCGTAATATACCACTTTCAAGTGTCGCAGTCTTCTTCAAATGCAATCGTTACATGTTGGACCGCTTGCACTTCAAGTTATTTTCCATTGCCATAGGAAGACTCCAAAGAGGCAATAGTAGACCTTGTTTGAACATTAGGTTGAGAGAAATTCACCTTGTTTGGTCTATGTAAATCTCCGGCATTGCCAATGGGTATATCCAACTTTTGCTTTTTGCTTCCAAAGATTTTTTTTCCTTCCAATTATAGCATTCTAGTTCCCACACCCTCAGATCCAGACAAGGAGTATAGTGCTCTAGCCATTTGGGGGGGGGGGGGGGGGGGGGATCTCCGCTTCGTCTTGCAACTTTCAAATTCAACTCTCTTCTTGACGGACCCATTTTGGATGCATTGCCTCTTAGATAGGCACGGTAGTTCGTCATTTGCATCCAAGAACGGATTTTATCATCACATATAGCATCAAATAAATTGTTACCACGGTTTTTTTACATTTAAAGCCATTCATTGTAAACAATTTCAAATAAATTGTAGGATGACATGTTCACCATCTCTTCCAAATTTAAATCCTACAATTCCATATGCAAAAATCAATGACTTAGCCCTTCCTATTTTAATACTCTCTTCAAAAAGGCACACTATTACATTGAGAATGAAACGTACATAAATAGGCCCAAAACATTGCTATGGTTTTGAGCAGGTACCAAAAGTAAGGGTACGAACATATATCACACCTACATCAGTCAGATCCGACATGTCTTTGTTTGGTGTCTCTAGTTATCCCTATTTGGGTACCTATCCAAATCTTTGTCTATTTATTGAGAAAATGGACAAAGATGTTGGTAGTGAAAAACTAAAAGTTGACACACATACATAAAACTGAAAAGGCACCATAGTCTTTTACTAAATCAAATTTTTGACAATAAAAAACATACATATTGAAATAACATATTCACTCACCATTTGCTTGAAGTCTCCCCACTATCGATGTTGCATTGTATTTACATACACTATGTAAAAATAATTAATTGTTGTCAAACTAGAAGGTTTTTTGGAGAGTCTAAAGACCACATAGAAAAGATTCTACCTTTTTTTTTTACCTCTATTAGACAATTATTAGGCATTATTTCTTTTATTTCTTTTATTTCTTTAGTTGAAAGCATTTTAAACTTTATTTGTAGATCTGAAGTTGTTAAATGGGAAGGTGAAGTTTGTTTTATCTTTTCTTTTGAATTTAAAAAAGGATTTGAAGGCCACTTAGTTGCCATGTAGGAGATAAGAATAGAGTTATGGGGAGAAAAGGGTGGCCAATATATAAATTGTGGTCCATGTGACATTTTAGAGGCCAAAATTCATTTGCTTAAGTGGAAAGGATGGAGGATGTGATGGAAGATAAGGTGGAGGTCTTCTTCTTCCTCTTCATAGTTTGCTTAAGGGAAACCAAGACTTTAGAGAGACATAACAGAATTGTATATGAGAGTTTTTGTAATGAAATTTTGTGAGCTTGTTCATTTTGTTTTGAGGTTTTCAAAAACCTATTACGCGCTTAATTTGGTGTTTTTGTGTGGAAGTTCTACATGATGGAGTGAGAGAGTGATAATTGTCATGGAGTGAGAGGATAGATTTTGAGGGCTTATAAATTTTGAATGAGGAGTTTTTTGTCTGTGAGATTTTTTGACAGTATGTGTTTAGATGTTAGCTGTCTAAAAAGATATCATTCTCTTAGTTTGGAGTTACTATACAAAAGTTATAGGTTTAGAGGCAAAGTAGTGAAAGGTTGCCTTTGATTTGAAGAAAAAAAACTTCGATTGGTTATAAAAGTCGGATAATTTCTTATTTTGTGTTGAAATTTAAAAAGTGTGTAGATTATTGTGTTAACTTTGTATAAAGATATTACAAAATTAGTTTGGAGTTTGTATGTGAGAGTTATGGACTTGGAAGAAGAGTAGTGATGAGCTGCCTTCAAATTGGAGAGAGTGAACTTTGATCAACTATAAAAGTAAAAAAGCATGATATTTTGAGTTGAACTTTTTAGGGTTTCTAGATACCGTTATTAATTTTCCAAAGAGATGTTTTATTCTTAATTTGGAGTCTTAAAGCGGCTGTGGTACTCATATTAGTGGCGGGACCTTCCTAGAAAGGAACTTATGCTGTTTATGAGCAATACCAACTACTTTGTATAAACATGTGATATTTTATTGGGACTTTATGGTCATGTGAGCCCTCAAGTTAGCACTTGAAGCTCTGGATTTATTTTTCGCAATTTACTATTAGTTTTTGGTGTTAATTCATGCAAAATAGCATGAATTAGTAGTTGAAAGGAGTTTGGTAGAAGTCCCTACCAGATTAGTGAGGAACCTTCCTAAATTCATGGAAAGCACAAAATACTCTACTTTTCTATGTTTATGTCTTAGTTCAGTGTCTTAAAGTCCATATTAACGTATTAAAGAGATGTGAAGATGGAAGAGTTAGCCAGTTCTAGTGTCTTGTCCATGTAAAACTCGACATGTGAGTACTTGTGACAAACTGACTAAATTATAAAAGTCTATGTTCAGGTTTAGAAGTGTCTAGGTCCAATTCATGTAGAATTTGAACTAGTTATGTGAAGACTTGCAAATGTTGAAGGATACGACCCAGAATGCAAAGTAGAAGAAGGGTGAGGTGATTGGAGCTTATAGAAAGGTGCTTTTAGGATAAAAACATGCCAAGAGGTCAACGACGAAGCTAATCATCCACGACAAACCCCGGTACCAGATTAATTTCCCCCTTGGGAGGAAATTATTAAGGAGTTGCTAAATTTAGCATCTTTATTGGAGGTTTGGTTTTGCCCTTGACTTTTGAACACTTCTCAGAAGATTACCCAAAAGTTTTGAGATTTTACAAAACTCTACGTTGACTCCATGGGAAGTCAACCTCCTTTGAAACTGATGGTAATTTCCTAGAAATTACACGTAGTGCGGTAAAATCTCACTAAAACTTAGATTAGAGTTTTATGTATTAAATAAGCGACCTGTCAAGTTTAAAGACTTTCTGATAGTCAGAAATACCCGAATCGGCAACAACATCAAATTTAACAAGAATTTACAACATGGCAGCGGGTTGATTGGTGAACCAGGAGCTAGCGATGTCCGAATGTCGCAAATAAGGAATGTTTTCTTACTCTCACGAACCTTCCAGCTCGGGGAGGTCACTTAGAGTGTCCATTAGAAACCACGTGCGGTCAAAACTTTGGACCCCCTATTTACTTTTTGAATTTTAAATAAAATTTAAAAAAAAATATGAATAGATTTTCCTACTTTGAAAGTTTATGTTTTGAATTATTGATATTTTTATTTGTTAATAATAATTAGTTACAAATTTTTGAAGTAAAAAGATACACTGTAGAACTGAAAAATAACTTTCACACCCTATATTATATAAGAGAAAATTGTCTAAAAAATGAACAAAAAATTCCTAAAAATAACTCTCTATTGAAAGCTCATTTTGAGTTGAATATTGATTCAATGGTCATCTAAATGTGTTCTCTATAATTGTTTGAGTTGAAAAACATGCCATTTTAGTTCATTTTCAACCTCTTCTAGAAATCATTTTATATTTTAATTGAGTTTGAAATTTTGGCAATAGAAACCTATAATCATTATTAAACAATGCTCAAAATTTTAGGTTGAAATTATAGTTTATTAGAAACCACTTGTTCGCACATGGTTTGTTGTAGTAGAACTAAGTGACCTCCCCGAGCCTTCCAGGCAACCCTAGCTAGTTAGTTTTCTCGGAAAACTCAAATTCCATTAGTTGAAATTTTGACTTTTCTCTAGAATTACCGTTAGTGGTTTTTACGAATATTTACAGCTTGGAAGAAGGAGGTAGGGGGGCTTGTAGACTAATTAGGGTAGACCTTCTAAATGCGATGGCGTAATCGGTTTTCAATTTGGAGTTTTTCCCTGAAAAATAGACAGGGCCAGCTCTTAATTTGACTTTTTTAGAGTAATTAACAATAATTCGAGGTTAATTAACAAAATATCTTGGTGAAAATTGAAGACTGAATTTAGTTAAGATGTCAAATCTTTCCTTTTAAAGCCAATTTAGATTAAACTAAGAATATTTGGAATTGACCTAGGATCAATTTACAAAATATCTAGGTTAAGTAGGGTTATTTTCATAAAATCTTTGGGGAAAATCAAGGATTTGATTTAGGCGAGATTCTAAGGCGAATTAGAGCCTCCAAGGAACTTGCTTAAGGACCTTCCTTCCCATTAAACAAAGATTAAATGTGAAATATCTCGTGGTAGTTTAGAATTTAATTAGGTAGTTAATTAAACGTTTTTTAATCGACAACTTACCGGGGAGGGCTTGGCTCGAGTATAAAAGGCCTCCCCTTGAGGTTGTCAGTACCCTCATTTTCATTATCAAACCCATGTTCATTTTTCATTTCTTTGTTATTACTCTGTTGTACTACCGACACGTTGTCGGAGTACTTTTAAGCCAAAAATTGGCTAATCCTTTCTATTTCTTTACAACTTGTGCTATTTCTCTTGTGCTTTGAAGGACTAGAGGGTCCCTTCAAAACATATTGTTTTTTTGTTTGAATTTGGAGGTCGTAAGCCCCAAAACTTTGATTTTTTGCTTAAGATTACTTGAATACTAATCCATTGTGGCATGTGAACAGCATTTGGTACTAAAATACTTAAAGCGGCAAGGCTTGACTTTCCAAAAGTGTTTTGGACTAATTCCCTACTTAGAGTTCGTTGTATAACGGAATTTGAGGTTTTAATTGCTAATGTTCGGTTAAATACTTTCATGTGTACCTCCTTTAGCGGTTAATTGTTAACTTTCATTTGAAATTTTGGAAGATTTGGTTCTAATGTTTGGTTAAACATTGTCATGTGTACCTCCTTTAGTATCCAAACCTCTTGAAGTACTTAAATTTAATTCGCTCAAATTATCCTGGGGTTGCCCCCAGTCCCCTCCACGGCGAAGCTTTGGCTTTTAAAAAATATTTAAATTTGCCTTTAAAATCGTTAAATCCTGGGGTTGTCCCTGCACGGCGAAGCTTTGACTTGCCAAATTAGAATCCTCAGAGTAAGATTCTTTTTGGAACTCATTTAAAGTCCAATTCCGTTGAATTTACTTCTCTTCTATTTTGTGCATGTGGTAGAGGTATTCTACTTTCAAGTTTGTCATTTGTTGCTTTGGGTCATTTAAATCGCTAGACTTTGTCTTTATTTTCGAAATTCATAAACATTAGCTCAACTCCGTTTTATTTCATTAACACCATAGAGGTTAGTTTTCCTTCTTCTTAGTTTAAGTTTAGTGGTCATTTTAATTGTGTGGTTGATTTTCTTTCAAAGTTTCCAAAAAAACCAGAGTTCAGTATTGGAAGAAAAGGGGGTTAGAGTTCAGAACGGAACGACTACAAGAACGAGACCAAAACACAACGGGGGGGGGGGGGGGGGGGGACGACCAGTGAGGAGCGCCTCGTGTCTCGGGGAGAAGAAGGACCGGCGCTAGCCGGAATACCAGTAGATGAAGACCACAAGGACGGAACCACGAGGACGGAGATAGGGACATGGCAAAGCAACAACCAGCGAAGGAGTCCCACGTGTGCTTGGGGAAAAAAGGGCCGGTAATTGGCCGGGAAGCCAACAGGCGGGGAGTAGCAGCTAAAGTGCTGTGAACAACCAGAATGGTGCCAGTCCAGGTGGTTCATGAAAAATTCCATTTTGCAACTACAACCTTAGGGGGGTGTTCATAACTGGATTTCTACAAAAAAATCATAAGCCAAGGCCGTTGCTCGCCACGCACACCACAATTTTGAGTTTCCGGGAAAAATTTGAACACTAAGAATTCTTCCAAAACTCACAAAGCTCTCCAATACCATAGCTCCTCAAACAACAACAATATAAGAAGTGAAGGAAAAGAGAGATCATAAGAAGAATAACAAGGGAAGACGAAGAATAAAAAGACTATTGAGGTTAGTATCTTATTATTGAGTTTTGGATTGTTTTGATTATTTTATTCTTTCCGTTAGCATCTTACTATTGAAATTAGATTGTTTGGATTGCTAAATTCCTTTTACTATTCATCGCTAGATTTGTTTTGATTATTTAAGCTTATTTTATTAGATTACTATTCATTCGGTTGGTTTTAGTTATTAATTAGGATTCCAAATCCAAATTAGTTGTTTGTTTTGTTGTGTGGTTTGTTTTATTAGGCCTAATAAGCCAAATAGATACAAACAAAAAACAACTAATACCTTTGGAATATTTAACGAAAAAACTATTAAACAATTAACAAAAGAATACTACTACTATTCATTGGAAACTTGGGAAATTGAATTAAATTATTCAATCTAAATTAAATCCTTAAAACCAAAGAATTATTCCCGATTGCTAAAACTAACAAAACTTGACTTCTAGATAGGTTTTAGAACTACAACTCAACAACAATTGACTCAAATGGCGTGACTCATGGAAGGCAATGGAGGACCATGAGGAGACGATCATGTTCGTGTATTGCGACAACGGAATTGTTGACGTTTTCGATACTGAGGTATGATTTTCAAAATTCATTTGACTTTTCTTTTCATTCTTTAGATTAGATTTAGAAACCAAAATTAACAATTAGAACCCCGATAGCTAGTTAGAATTTACAAATCGCTAAACTTAGATTAGTAACTTAGAATTGGAATCCATCTAATAACAATTAGGAATATTCTTAAGGAACAATTAAAGAATCTTTTGAAACTATAATCTTTTAGAGAACTTTCTGAAAACTCCTAACCACCTCTTACTTTCAAAATTACTTTAATTTCAAAAAGAATAAGGAGTGGATAAATTTTGGCTTAAGTTTGCATGCAAATTCTTAAAATAGTTCAAAACTAGGTTCTTTCAAAAATCCATTGGTACAACTAATTAAACATTTAAATCCTAATACTTAGATTTACTTAGAATAGATTCTGGCTTAGATAGAGAGTAACTTGCATTCAACTAACCATAAAGTTCTAATTCTTTAACCATTAGTGTGTTTTGAATTACTTAGATTAGATCAAAACCAACATAACAAAGTGTCCATTGCTTGGAAGGCCAAAGAACACTACGTTGATTTCATTCCCTAGGAATTACTTTTCATGCCACTAGAACCCGTGTGCATGTTTTACCTCTGAAGGGGGGAGATTAAAACACTCACAGGTCACTGGAAGAAAAACGTGTCCACTACAACCGACTGAAATGCAACTACATGTCCTATGCAACTGTCTTGCAACTACAATTCTCTATATTTGCACCAACTTTGACATAGTTATACTGTAGTTGCAAAGTAGTCGCAACATGTAGTTACGCATACGAGAATGTAACAAAAGAGTTGATGTGAGGTACTTTACATCCAATCTTCATCACAATTGTCGATGTGGACAATTTTACGTTCTGTAGAGTCCAATGTGTCTATCTACAGTTGCATATAATTTTAATTCGATAGCAATTTAATTAGAATGCAACTAGATTGCAACTGGACTGCAATTGGATTGCAACTGGACTGCAATTGGATTGCAACTAGATTGCAACTATAGTGCAACTAGACTACAACTACATTGCAATTACAATTTGACTTGTCTTTGACTTAAAAACAACTAGACTTTAACTTGAAAAAACTAGCATGCAACTAGAAAACAACTAAAATGCAACTACTATTAAGTCTTTTATTAATTGTTCCACATCAATTGTCAAGAATACCATTAGGTTGAACATATAAGAATTGTAAGTTATAGCAGTATTGTGTAATGAATTTTGATAATGAAATTCTAATATTTATATATCCTATAGATTTTTACACATTGTAAATTTCTACAATTCGTAGTTTTTTATAATCTACAAAAATCTATAAATATTTAAAGTTTAAGATATTTCTAGATTTGGTGATCTAAAAAAAAGATAGATCTGGAATTTAGAATCTACAAATCTTTGAAATTCAAATTTCAAATCTACAAGTCACAAAGACGAAAACTAATTGTACATCAATCGCAAACTAGTTGCACACCAATCGCAAACCAGTTGTAAGTCAATCACAAACCAGTTGCACATTAGTTGCAAACAAGTTGCACACAAATGACTTCCACATAAGCAACCACGTCAGAAAAGTTCATCGATGAACTTTCAAGTATACTGTCAAATGATAAACAACTTTGAATTTTTTTGCAATTGCTTTGCAACTAGTGCAACTTGTCCAGTGCAACTACGGGCTCTAAATTGTCACCTAGTTGCAAATGGCTCATGCAACTACAAAACCAGTTGCAAATAATAGTTGCATAACCCCTCGTTTTCTTGTAGTGGGTGGATTATGGAGATTTTATGAGCATATTTATACATTTTACTAAATCACGAGGCCCTTTATTTTCCGGCCAAGTCTAGTTGCAGCCACAACGTTGCTAGTATGCAAGCAGGGAGCGGAGAGCGGCGAGCAGGGAGCGGGAAATGGTGAGCAGAGAGCGTACGTTTTGGACAAAATAGGGAAATGTGAGTTAGAAATAAAATAAAATCAACCTACATTGTGTGGAATCATTTTGAATATAAGGTGAAAGTTGATGGAAATGTGGAAAGGATTTGTTGAAAATTGGGAAGGAAGGGTCTAAAGGTTGTATTTGAAAGGAGATAAAAAAGTTGGATGGTAATAGAAGATAGATTGGATGAAAGCAGAAGAATAATTGAATGAAAAAATTGGATGAAAGTAGAACTGTGGATGACAATAGAACAAATGGTGGATGAAAGTAGATGGAAATTTTGGATGAACTTCATTAAAAATTTGGATGAACCAAAGATAAGAATTTTGGTGACAAAAGTGAAAACATTGATTGAAGACTTGAAGTCTTAGAAAAAAAACCGAACAATATTATTTTCAAATATGACTTTATATTTGGTGATAGGAAAATGGTTGACAATTCCATTAAAAATCATAGGGCAAACTTGTAGAATTATAGCCTACAATTAAAATTACAACTTTGGAGTCCTATGACCGTTTTAGATCTAAATTAGGTTTGTTGCTTCTATGTCACGGTTTTTGAATCATATAGCAGTCCTATTACCATGGTTGATATGGGATAATAAGACTGAACTGTTCTTTTTACCTTGGAAGGATGGCATAGTAATTTAGGAGTACGTTCACATATGGGCCTAATGAATCTGGATACCAAACAACAATGGCATTCTATCATATCTATGGTTGCAAATAAAAGAAAGACACAATTTTTAAAGCCCTGGAAAAAGGTCACATCATTCAAATACTTCAAATTGAAACTATCATGCATTTGATGCGAGGGACGCTATTGTCTTGTAGTTTTGAATCAGGCAAATTTAATATAAATGCAAGTAGTGGCCTTTTTAGTCTCACCACATTTTCATTTATGAGTACAAAATAGACCTGTAAAAATAGGGAGAAATCATCTCTAGTTGAAAAGAAAACCTAGTTAGATTCCAAATGATTTAGGATCCCACTAAGTAGAACTTGCTTCACTTCATTGAAGCTGAAACTAGCAGCATGGATAAAGACATCTACCGTGCATTGTAGATTACAAATTACAGTGAAGATGTAATAAAGATGCTTACAATTTGCCCAACTTCCACGCTTACCCAAACAACTCAGTTTCATCTCTTTGAAATTTGGACAGGTGCATTCTGGGAAAGATGAAATTGTTAGCATGTAATCTTCACTTCGAGGTTGTATCCCTGAATTCAAATAAACAATGCAACCAAATCCTGGATGCGGAACCATTGTAACCCTTTGAATGCGAACATTCAAAGTGAGGGCTGAAGCACAGTTGTTTTGTTGCTTTGTTGTTGGTGCTTTGGAGTTCCTGCGAACAACTTTACCTGCTCGAATCTTGGGATGCTCATCTGGTGACGATGGAGTAGGATAGGCACGAACAAGTTCTACGCTTTCTTCTCCGCCAAAGAGTCGTCGAGGTGAAATAACTTGCCGTTGTGGAAGCATAAAACCGGCAGATTCAAGAGCTAAGATTTCAGCCTTCGAAAGTTTAGTGCCTATTTGGACTGGCCAAATAGTAGGCACATGTGGCACCGATAACACCCACTTGCGCCGTGTTCCCTTTACACAACGTTCAATGTCATCATTGCAGAAGTAAAACTGCGTGCGCTCATGTGAATTCTTCCTGTAATTCACCATTATACCTGTATATGTCGGTGCAGCTGTTGCAACGTTGTTTTGAATGATTTTGGCTGTGCACTTTTTCTTCGTGATTGCTTGAAGTGCAAAACATGCTTTTGCTGATGTTTTTGCCAATCAAGCAATGTGCCATTGCGCCTCATCACACATACTTTCTTGGATTGCTGACACATGAGTCCACTCTCGAGGATTAGGTTGTCTAAGATTCTCTTCAACTAACATTGAATCATGACCTTCTATATCCACAGGTGCAGTAAACTCTTCTAAGATGGGATTGAGTTCGTTGGTGCTTGTTGTTGCTTGGGAGGCCCTTGTTTGGACACGTGGATGAGAGAAATTCACTTTATCAGGCCTATGTGAATCAAACTCGCAGCCAAGAGGCATGTCTGCCTTTCTCTTTTGCGATCCAAATACTTCTTGACCTTCCAAATGGCGTTCCCTACTGATAAATTCTTCAACTCCCGCAATATTTGAAATAGCTGCGGTGAGAAACTTTGGATTTCCAGTTCTTTGTGCCGAACGTTGTGCAACTCGTAGGAAGAGCTCTTCCTTCCCTAGCCCAGTCCCTACTTGATTTCCTTTTAGATACTGGTAATACTTTACCATTTGCATAAACGCTCTTACAAAATCATCAACAGTGGCTATATATAAATCGTTTCCACGATTTCCAGAATGTTGAAGCCACTTGTTGTGGACTGTTTCCGCTAGATTGCATGATGGCATTTCAGCTTTCTCAGATGCAGTAAGATCTTGCAATCACAAAAATACAACACCTATGTTATATTTTTGTAGGCACCATGCTACTCCATACTATAAAGTCAAAAAAAAAATATTGTAATTAGAATGAGTGCATTTTGTGTTGCAATCTGGATGCAGCATTGCCTCAAAAATATGTGGAATCCATCACATATCGAAAGGAAAAAAATGAAATTTTGCACACCCTAACAATGGAGGAAGTTTCTTTCTTGATAGGTGCCTTCACCATAAGACCATTTCTAGTATTGACAACATTGTATGTTAGTTAGTGCCAAGCAAATTATAAAACTTTTGTGTTAATGCTTGAGGAGAAAAATGTCATTTCAATTCACTAATAAATAATTTGACATGATTACAAATGATAGTAAATGAAGCACATGTATCTTACAAGTTGATTGAACCCTCCCCATTGTCGATATCGAAAATGCCAAAATGAAAGCCACAACTCCAAGCGGCGCAGTCCTTCCTCCGTAGTGGCACCTGATGACAACCACCATGCTTTAATAGCTAGGTAACGTTCTTCGGACTGTGCAGTTGATGAGGCGTTTTTATATTGCCTGCATAACAAACGATGTTGATCTTGTAGGTCACCTCGAATGTCCGCCTTGGTATGCTTCTCCATGGATTGAGTCCAATGGAAAAGGCAATTTCTTTCTCGATTGGGCATAGGTTTAGCAATGTCCCCTGAATCATACACGGTCCTGACAGCATTCCAATTGGCTTGCGCACTATCCGCCATGAAGCCCTTAAATTGAGTTTGTGCTACACCATGTCGTTTTAGAACTGAATTCAAGTTCTTCCAAAAAAGAACTTGTGCTGCACAATCCTCGGATTGCATGTCGCAACATGCAATTGTCATAACGCGACAATAAGTTGAGTCATAAACATGGCATGCCATGGTTGTCCAGTCTTTAACACGCTTGACGTGATCAAACATCAACCAAGCTTCTTCAAGATCTCCACCCGTTTGCATACGCTTCACCAAATCAACTCCACTTCCTGGACCTACTTCGGACATTTTAAAAACGAATACCTTATCTACATCCGTCCCTTGACCAGGAAATTTACTTTCTTGTACAAATGCCTATGTGCTGGACCCCCTCAACCTGGTTATGCTGTCAATTACTCCAAATTTTCTCAAGTACTTGAAGGAAGTTAACTCGTTTCGTATACTTGGAGAGCTCAAGTACTTGCATTTGTCCAAGACCAGCACAAGATCGTTGAAGTCCATGGCCTTTGGCTGCTCTCCGTCTGGACACAGAAGTAAGCCTCCTAGAAGTTCCTTCGTAGCCTCCATGACAATTGAGGAATTTGTTGCCAAAGGCGTTCGCTCCAATTGCTCTCCAATCAGAGTTCGGGTTCTCTCTTGCATGTCTCTGAGTTCTCCGTCCTTTACCGGATGTGCATGACTCCCAAGATGAACAAATGCCCTAGTCAGCGTGTAATTTCCTGTTACATAATACACTTGCACAGTACACCGTGCAATACATGTCGGAGGCTCTTTGCAAATCTTGCATACCAGCGTCGAACCTGGTAGATGCGATTGTCCAACATCAAGTGTTGTTGGTGAAAGTCCTTCCCATTCTAACTCATTGACTTCCTTCATTCGATGTATACGATTTAGAAACCCGCACTTAGGATTGATACACCGAAGGTGCCCTAGGCAATTAGATTTTCGGAAAGACAAACCCATTTGATTGACTATATTCGTGGTCACTGTCTTTGACCAAACATGACCATCGTACCGCTTATCCATACCAGCCATTTGTTTGGCTTGGGATGAGGTGCCACTAGTATCAGCTGCAAGCAATTCGAATATGACATTGCCATTGAAAGACGGAGGTAACACTGCCACTTTTTTAACTTGTATACTATCGTAGTCTAGTTTGGACAAGACATTCCTACATCCTTTCAAGTTACGCAATCCTCTCAAGCAATCAATTACAGATGCTCCTAACGCACTAGAGACACCTGGATTAGGGGTCAATACTGATCTAAATGAAGGATCAGTAGCCAAAACTGCGGATGAAGAAGGAGTCCCAAAATTCAAGCTTGGTATAGGAGAATTTGCTTCTGAATCCGAACTGAGGACAGTGACAAACTGTGATTGAGGTTCAACTTTGACATGGTTCAAAAGTGGAGTTTGAAAAGAAGCCGAAGAGGACCAAAGGATGGTTCCTACACCTCTAGAGTTGGACTCAACTGTACTAGCGACTCCATAAGCCCTATACCTTCCAGCCTTAAGGTTCCACATTGTATTTTCTCCAACTGAAGACGGTAGTTGTCCAATGGTGTGAGTAAGATTTCCAGAGTGAAGATCAAAAACGTCTTAACCTGAGACTTAACCTGAGTGCCGACACAGAAGCAAGCCCATCTATTCCTACTGGAAAAATGATAGGTACACCTTCACCGTTTTTACTCACGACCACCATATCTGTGAATTGCTCCATCAGATGGCACCTCTATGCGGTGCAAAAACGTTTAGACTATGAATAGTTGGATATTACCTTAAAGTGGGATCTATATGAACTCGTTTCGGAGGCATACCAGAAGAAACTATACTGACATAACATATGAAAGGCAATGTAGACAAACAACATAGAACATCATACAGAATGCAATAGTCTTTGAACTCTTTTTTGCAACATCATGGCTGAAATAACTGATCATAGATTCATAGCTTTCAGGGTAGAGAGACAATCTAGAACAATAATAGAATGAACAAAAGTAGCTCTCTAATAAAACCGCACTCTAAGAAAATGAATTGAAAAGAAGTGTATTTTATTAGAAATAAACATGTAGTAATCCAGTTGGATGATAGCCTAGTTTTTTGAAAAATGTATGGATAGAAAATGGTAAGAAAAGCATAACAATGAGGGACTCTGACAAAAGTTTAGCAAGTCTGTAAGTGAGATGAAATTAAAGTGGTTGAAGGAAACCTCATTAGAATAAATACTTAGATAAAGTAGAAGCTCATGACGGTTACAAAGTGGACAGAGAGTTATACAATCATATCTGTAAAGATTAGGAAAAATTTGAATAAGGTAGTTAGATGTTTAATGATTGATGATGTAAGTAAGTAAATTTATTATGAATTAATTTAAAAATTACTATTAAGAGGTTGAAGAATCAGAGGTGAAGATCCAAAATACTATATATGTCAGGATTTTTATTAACAGTGGTGAACATTTGAATCATTGATCATGGCTGTCAATTGAAAATCCTGAGCGTAATATTGAATTAGAACTTGTTAAGGGAATTTGAAGTATCGCAGTACATTTTGAGTACTTCCCCAATTTTACAATTTATTTTTATATTCGGAGACACTAATGAAAGGAGCGCTTAATCGCCTTGTATGTATATGTTGTAATAAAACGGTGGTAGTGGTGGTGGTGGTGTATTTTTGTCAAAAGTGTCATTTATAACAATAGACCCGTTAGATTTCATAATTTTGATTTGCTTGAGAACTGTGTAATTGTCAGAGATTTCAAACACTTTTTGTAATTGCTTTTTATTTACCAGCTTCATGAAAATTGGAGGGCCTTATAGTCTCACTTTCTTGGCAATTAGAGTTTGTTTTTGTTAGTTAGTGCATTGGGTAGTTGTTCCCTATTATGTGAAGGGAGATTGTAAGAGATTACTACACATGACATGTGTTGTTGTTAAAGACTTTGAATCTTTAAATATGTTTTCTCTTCTGTAGAGTCAATGTCTATAGGAACATTATCTAAAAGTAGAATGGGTGAATGATAAATAGTGTGGAGGCAATAGAGAAGTATTTAGATGCTCATTGTTTAGAGATGTATGTGTGCCGTAAATCAAATGCTTGAATTCATTACGGTTCCCAAGTTCCAGGTTGCAAGTAGGCAAACAAAGAAGAAGAGAAGAAGCAAATTGTATTATACCACTCCGAAGGAAAGGTTGAGATCTAAGATGAGGGGTGCCGCCAAAGTTTTGACTCGAGGAAAGGAGGGCTATGGTGAAACGTCAAAAGCACTTGATTTTGGAGGCCAAGAGGTGGATGCTATCGCTGACAATGGTTTCTTGAGACTAGATGAAGTTATTGAAGAGACAATGTCTACGGTAGCTGAAGAGGAGAGCAACGAAGATGCCGTAGAAGAGGAGGCTAATGAAGGTAGAGAAGATTTGGTAAGTATATCATATTCTTAAGTCATTTGCAATGAATGTTTTTAATAAGCATCTTTAGGAATTAAAGAAATTAGAAATATAATTGGTTTGTCTCTATTTTAAAGTTCATTGCATATCAATGTAAGTAGGAAGTTGTAAGTGTAAGAAGAAGGCCACCAAATTTAGAATATAGTATGTTGAATTTACCTGAATTAAATTATCATGGAGGTGCATTTTTATAAAAATGACTAGATTGTGTATCTTGAGAATACGATTCCAACGGTATATAGCACGCCCCAAACGGACACTTATTGAATGTTTCACGGCCTAAAAATCAAAAGAGAATATTGGAATCTGCTTGAAATCTTCAGAATCAGAAGATTAGTTGGCCAAATCTAGCCCACGGATTTTTTTGTGAACTTTGCTGATTTTTATAAAATTAGTCGTGAGTCCAAAAAATTTGGAAAAAATTGAGGTGAAACATGAAGTTATAATGTACAAGCCTCAAAAAATTTGACTTGAAATCTTCAAAACTGTAAAACTTATTAAGAAGATTCTCTTGCTCTACATCTACCGATTTTATACTCTTTTTTTTTTATTTTTTCCCAACGGACACTTCAGCTATATATACTGTAGTTTAGGGTGTTAAAGTTATTTTGAGTGCTCGTCGGCGAGGAGTTGCTTTTCACTCAAAGTTTGGCGACTTTGGCTCTTTCTAGGTCATGGAGGAGGAGGTGGAGTATGCGGTGCTAAGAGAGGAGGGGCACATTCAGCCAGACATTGAGGTAAAAGAATTCTACCTCTATGTCCACTTTTGTTGGTTTAGGGTTTAGGAAGAGTGGTTTGAAAGTTTAGTTTCTTACGTCGTTGCTGTTTTGGATCTCCTCGTGGACGAGGAAGCTTGGATTACAAGTTTAGAGTATTGCGGTTTCAAATTTTCAGTTTGTAGTTGAGCGAATTTTTTTACATTGCTGTTGATTTAGGGTCTCCTTGTGGAAGAGGAAGCTTGGTTTACATGGTTAGACTATTGCGGTTTCAAATTTTCAGTCCGTACTTGAGTGAATTTTTTTACATTGCTGCTAAATTAGGGTGTCCTCGTGGACAAGGAAGCTTGATTTACATGGTTAGACTATTGGGGTTTCAAATTTTTAGTCCGTACTTCACCAAATTTTTTTACATTGTTGCTGAATTAGGGTCTCTTTGTGGACGAGGAAGCTTAGTTTACACGGTTAGACTATTGCGATTTCAAATTTTTAGTCCGTACTTCAGCAAATTTTTTTACATTGTTGCTGAATTAGGGTCTCCTCGTGGACGAGGAAGCTTAGTTTACACGGTTAGACTATTGCGGTTTCAAATTTTCAATCCATTGCTGAATTTCTTACATTGTTGTTGATTTAAGGTCTTCTCATGGACGAGGAAGCTTGGCTTACACGGTTACACTAGTGTAGTTTTAGATTTTCAGTCCGTGAATGTGCTGAATTTCTTACATTGTTATTCATTTAAGGTCTCCTCGTGGACGAGAAAGCTTGGCTTACACGATTACACTAGTGCGGTTTCAGATTTTTAGCCCATAGTTGTGCTGAATTTTGGGATATGGTTGCTAGTTTAGGGTTTCTTTGGACAAGGAAGCTTGAATTATACATTTAGACTATTACAGTTTAAAGGTCCACAATTGTGATGAAATTAATACATCACTCACTTTATGTTTTGAATATATACATTAATCAGATGGATGAGGAAGACGAGGAAGATGAAGAAGACGAAGAGAAAATCCTTATTGCTTCATATGTTGAGGACGAAGACAAGACAATCAATATTACCCATGTTACTGAAGAAGAGGGCGAGAATGGGGACAATGCAGACAAGGCTACTACAGTACAAAAAGATACAATTGCAGCATCACCAATTGTGCTTACGGGAGATTTGCCACCACCACCATCAGTTCAGGTATATGCTCATTTCAATCATTCATCTACTTTCCACTCATGATTGATGATTCAAATTAGCATCTTTTAAATGTCTAATTCAATTATTCGAAATGTCAATTTTGGATTCAAGTTATGCAGGTCAAACCTGCAAATGCAGCGTATGAGGTGATTGACCTTGACGATATCGAAAGTGTTGAAACAATGTATTGCCATTGCAAGTTTAGTGTTGTAGGGAGTACATCTTTAGCATTTGAGCAGGCTAGGTCCTCTCCACCACATACTCCGACGTCATCTTTTAGGTCTTTACATGTGGTGACCTCACCGGTATATGTGCCAACATCGCCTTGGCCACCGTCCATAGATTACATCCCCACATCTCCAGTGTCCATATCTACGGCGGAGCCATCTGTGGCTTCTTCACATACTAGAGATGTTGCTTGGGTTTTACCAGTTATCCCTATCCATTTGCAGTCACGATTTGCAAGGCAAATGGCACGAGAGTTTTATCGTCGCACTCCTCGACGCTCGGCGCGAATTGCACGTCTCAATCTAATTTGAGATATTTTAATATCAAGTTCACATCATTTTATGTAAATTCGCTTCTACTTTATATCTTGGATTCTTATCTTTCATTGTTTTTTACTCATGATGTTTGTAAATTGTACATTTGAAGGTTGTATCAATTGATCTTGAAGAAGACGGTGAACTCGTATGCGAATGTCCACCTCATGTAACGAGCGTGGTAGAGAGTGAACAACTCTACCGCAAACAACTAAAGGTGGACTCTACAGGACTCATCAACTCATTACGGATACGACCAAGTACAAAGTCCCGCCTCCAAATTCTTCTTTGCAGAATGATTGTGATGGACGAAATTCGACCAGTTGGCGAAGTAGACGTCCAAAGATTGGAGAGCGAATTTGTGACTGACTACCGTGAAGGTGACCGTGTTCTATACATTTCTTTATACAATAATTTTGAAAAAACGATGGACGTGAGCGAAGAAGAAATTGCAAAGTGGGATCCTCTATGGCAACTTGTCAACGAAGAATTCGAGAAAGAGTTGATGGCAGATGATGATCTTGCACAATTGAGAGGTAAAATGTTCTATGTTTGGGACGGGAATCATCGTTTGACAGCATGGATGCGCCATATCGCCAATTGTCATTCTGAAGATTTGCATTGGCATTGGCGAGTCCACTGCATTATATTGGATCCAAGAGGTCAAGTGGCAAATTTACTAAATGCCATGAGCGACGTTAATTGGTAAGTTTGTTGCTTCATTTGAATGATTTTGTATATTATCAATATGAATGTATTATAATTGAGTTTTTTTTCATTCAAATTATAATGCATTGTATAGGTCTACGGAGCATGATCATGTCAAGAGCATAATTCCTGCCAGATTACGACGAGTTAGGAATTTTGGAATTCTACCTCTTATTGATTTCAAAGACCTCATTTCTCCTGAAGAGTATCAATATTGTGAGAAGGTCAAAGCAATGAGACCAAGTTGGTTTTCCTTGACAGTCAATGTCTTCATCTCCTTCTTATATAAGGTATAATTATCTTTTTAATTATTTTTTTCTTCCATATATTTTGTATAATTTATGTAATCCTCTTGACATTCTATTTCTACTTGTAGCGAGAAATTGCAGTGGTTGCCGATGAAGCAGCTCGAGAGTATACAATGCGAACACCACTCCAAAAAAGAACTGCTCCAGGAATTTGGGAAGCAATGAAGAATGCCTCAGACAAGTTTGTGAAGGCCATTCATGCCAAAGACTTTGATAAGTATCTTGCGGTGGCAAATCCAAAGAATGGAAACGATTTTTTGAAAGAGGTATAAATTCATTGCTAATCCATTTATAATTCTAATTTCAAAATATTTCATTATATTTGTTTTGCTCTAACATAAATGTTATTATGTGTTTAGATTGATCGCCACTTCAGCGAGAATCCAACTCCCGAAATGACAATCGAAAAGCTCCAAAAGATAGCTACTGCTAACATTGAATCAAAACACAAAGCGCGGTGGTTAAGACGGTGGAATGCGTCGTCGACTGTTCGACAATCTTATCGTTTTCCAGAGTCAAAAGAGAAGGACGTGTTTTGGGATTCTTGGATCAACAAAGCATCTTTTTGGGCTGAGGTATTGTTTTGACATCACAAATTATCTCTTTAATTACAATTATTATGGTTTACTCTTTGTTTTTTAACATTCTCTATTTCATTTTAACAGTTGGAGGAGGCAGTTGTTAAGATGGTTACAAACATTTGCAAAGACGAGAAAATCATTGTTGATTGGACCATTCAAGGAGTTCGAAAGCCCTCTGATTATGTTGAGAGTTGGCGCATTCTTCTATAGGACAAAGCATTTACATCTTTTTTTGGAAACAAAGATCAAAAACTCTATACAAAGAAGTCTATATTCAAAGAGTTCTCTGGAACTGAAACTACAGTGAGACGTGTTGTATACAGGTACTACAATACTATTCAAATTGTTGGCATCTACAATTGTTTAAATTAGACATGTCTTTTAATTTTGGATTTTTAATAGTTATTGTTGCATATGTAATAAATGCCTATGTTTCAATTGTTATTCTTGCAAGATGTTTTATGAATTTATTGCTCATCATGCCATTTGTATCCTCAATTTTAGGTACTTCATGCGAGTTTTACTTCCGAAGAATGCAATCTCGACAGAGGCTGTACCACCATTTTTTCTTTTTTGGCTACAGAAAGACTTTGATCTTTGTATGTACACATTTGAGCAATTGAAGAAATTCAAACCTCTACACTTGGAAGCAGGAGGGTGGTACCTTGATTGTCATCGAAACTATACTCTGGACTCAGAGGTTGCAGAGAGAACAACTCTTGATGGTGGTAAGCTTATTCCTGTTGACCCTGAGGATGCGCAAGAAGGGAATTCCAAAGAAACTCAACCACAAGAGAAGGTACCAAAGAAGAAGCGGCTTACAAAGAAGGAGAAAGAGGAGATAGAAAAGGCGGCAAAAGAGAAGGAGGAGACAAAAAAGTTGGCAAAAGAGAAGGCAGAGAATGAGCTAATATCCTTGCCCTCAGAGAGTCAGGAGACAACACCTATGTCGGACCAAGGCCCTGATGACAACTTTGCACCTGCTGCTCCAGATTCCTCTTTATCAAATGTTGTTCACGCCACTGCTAACCGAATTCGGAAGAAAAAACAATTATTGTTTCCTTCAGTTAGCTCTTCTATGATAGAGCCACACTCTCTTCATGTCTTTGTGGAGTGTACTTCTATCACTACTCTCTTGAATAGTTTACAAGAGCCCACTGGCCCTGATCCTCGATGGATAAAGTTGCATAATACCATTGCCAAGGTATTGTATTCTAAACCTAAATCTAGCATTTTTTCTTTTTATGCAATTGTTTTTGAAAATTTCAATTCTAACTTGAGATGTATGAAATGTACAGATTAGTGCTACTCGCAATCGGTCTGTTGCATCCGACTTTTGCAAAACATACAAGCATACGGGGATTGATTTGATTATTGCAGACATTCCCGAGAATCTCCCCGTTCTAGGTATTTCGACTTCAGTTCCAGACTGGAACTCACGCTCAGAAAACTACGTTGAGAGTCTCTTTGAGATGGCTGACATGTATTTGCACGACAATGGTGCCTTACTACTCATACATTGTGATGACCGGAGTTTGCTAAAAGAAGTTGATGAGCTGGCCGACCAGTATGACATGAAGTTGACCAAAGATTGGTGGGGAATCAATGAGTTGCATCTTGCATCTGCACGCGATCCATCAATGACGGTAAATAAAAGATTTGCAATTTACATCTTTACTACTTGTTAAAATTTTGAAGAATGTTTGAATTGGTTTTTAGTATATGCTTGAATTGTAAAGATGGATATGGTAAATATAATTTTTATTCTAAAATTTAACTTTTGAATGCTCCAGTCTGTCAGGTTCTGGATTCAATTGTTTATTCGGCGAGACATTCTTTCACAATTTTCATTCCAAGAGAACCGCGACTCTTCTTATGATGGTGAACCAATTGAGAAAAATGATGATGTCTTCAATTTGACGGACACCAAAAACCTTACTATGAACAAGGAAGTTCCATGGAGAGGGCCGCGTGAGAAGAATTTACCCTTCATGCGAGATCTCATTCTACAATTTTGCAAGCCTGGAGATATTGTCCTTGATTGCAAAGCTGCAACAGGTATTTCTTTATTTTCTACAATTTCAAATTTTTTCTTTATTATTGCATGTAACTGAATCTTCATAACTTGTTCATATGCCTTTTATTTTCCATCAGGATCATCCATCAAGGCTTGTTTGGAGACCGGACGACACATCTTGGCCTTAGAAGATGATCCTCTCATCTTCAAGGCCAAAATTTCTCCATTTGCCCCTGTTGCAATGTCTACTTCTAAAGGCAAGGGGAGGGTCACCACGCCACCACCTAGTCAACCACCTACAAAGAAACCAAAGAGGAATCGATTCATCTTTTGTGCGTAAGTTGTGGTTCACTTGTTTTTTCATAAACACCTATTATATGAATATATTACATTTTTCTTAAATGGTTTTTGCATTGTATTTTACTTATTGCAACCTTTTATTTTTTGTCTTGTAGAAGCTTTGTAGTAGACCAAGTGCAAGATACAAATGAGCAGAGCCCACCTTTCAATTTCAATCTTCCAATTTATGCAGAAAAGATTGCTCAGGCATATGTTGAAGCTCCCTCTCCTATATTGAATCGACAAAAACTTCGATATAATCCAAAGGTCAAAGAATTTTTGGATATAGAGGCCGATCAAGGGGAAGAATTTGAAATTGAAAGTGATGCCTTGAGTGATTGTAGCTCTAGTGATGGTCTTTAAATGGTTTTCATTTTCCAATAGCATTGACTATTGTGGCTCTAAATTGTCCTACAACTTTTTGTTATATTCTTTATTTTTCTTATAATATGTAGACATTAAATTGTGCATGTTCTCAATTTTAAATTATATATACAAGTGTATCAAGAAAATTAGATTATTGCATCTTCTTTTCTACATGAATATTGGTCTTTAATGCCTATTTTCAAGACTTTATTTGTTTGTAAGAGTTCCATGAATGCCTATAATCTTAATAGTTTTAATATCATGCCATTGCTATAGGCGTCATCTTTTTGGTGGTATTGTACGATTGTTGTTTCTCATTTATCTTATTTTAACCTAAGTAATTTTATCATCTTAAGTCTTGATTGACAATCACAGATCTCCTTCTATTTTTATTAAAATGGTATACCATCATTTTATATGTTAACCTCATTATTTTTTTAATCCATCACTTTACATGCTTTTTTACTCCAATAATTAAATTCTAGTGAAAAATACACAATAATAGAGTCTTTGATATTTCATAAATGAAACTTCCATATCCAATTTTTTGCTCTCATCTTTCTTCTAGGCTCTTGTATAAGACTTCAAATGTTTAAAAAATAAAGGATCATAATGCTTACATTCGGGCATAGCTATAGGTTTGACCTTCCAAATTTCCAAGACTTCAGCTCAAGCTTGGATTCAAAAAATCAATCGAAATTATTTAAAACAGATTGAATCCACGGTTTAAGGTACTTCTTTTTCATGGTAATAGGATTTTGAATATTTCTTTCCTAATATCCTTGTTCCTCACTTGCTTTTCCTACTCCTCGCATCCCGCTCTTATACCTAAATTTTTTTTCTTCTTTACCTGCTCTAATCCTTCACCCATTTGTTCCAAACCTTTTTCCTTCATTTTTGTCATACATTGTAATTAGATTTCATCCATTTGTTTCATTTGATTTTTCATCTTTTAATTTCGTCTATTTTTTTCGTCCATTTTCTTCATCCCTATCCTAAAACCGATCCAACTATTTTCATCCATTTCATCCATCTACCTTCATCCATTTCATCCATCTACCTTCATCCATTCTATTCATCTACCTTCATCCATTCTATTCATCTACCTTCATCCATTTTTTCCTACAATCCAACTTCTTTTACAAATTCTAAATGAACTTTCATCCATTTTTCTCTAACCCTTTCATCGCCTTTTCCAAAAAAATATCAATATTGCAAATTCCCGCTCACCGATCCTTGCTCACCGCTCACCGCTCACGTACCAGCATTCCTCGTTGCAGCCAGAAGCTCGGCGCTTTCCCAAAGGAAGGCCTCTCTATTCAACACTGGTAGTGAAAATGCCAAAATGTCAACCAATGGTCTTTGGTGCCGACTTGGAATCGTGTCTTGTTGATACTTTTCAAGGAAGGATACATGGAATACATCATGGATACAGAGGATTTTTGGAAGTTTGAGTTTATACACTAAGTCCAATATTTTAGATATAATTGAAAATAGGTCCAAAAATTTGGGTGCAAGCTTTTTAGATGGCACCGTGGTAGATATATGATTGTGGTGAAAGAGTACCTTGTCTCCAACTTCAAAACTTGGTTGTAGTTGACATGCACGATCATAATGTTGTTTGGCCATATTGCCAGCAATCTTGATCATTGTCTTAATTTCTTCGTGCACTTCTTGCAGGTGCCGAACTCATTCCTCCAAGGTTGAAACGGTTGAAGTGGTAGGAGTCGTAAACAATAGCCTAGTATGATATCCGTAAGTAGCATAGAATGGAGAAAACCCAGTGGCTGAGTGAAGTGCATTATTATAGGCCAATTCAGCTATTAGAAGTAAGTCTGACCAGTCGTCTTGCCGTCGAGTAGTAAACATTTGTAAAACTTGTTCTAACACCTGATTAACTCTTTTTGTTTGACCATCCGACTGAGGGTGAAACACAATTGTCGTAGAAGGTTGAATGCAAAGGAGCTCGCATAATCGTTTGTAAATTTAGATACGAAGATTGAACCATGATCCGATATAATTTCCTCCGACATTCCACAATGTTTCCATATATTTTGGAGATACAATGTAGCCATGTCATTTGAGTTAATTGTCTCCTTTGTTGGAATGAAATGCGCTAGCTTGGTATTCTTATCAACGACTACCATGATGGTGTCAAACCCCCCGCTATTCAGTAAGTTTATAATAAAATCTATTGATACTCGTTTCCAAAGTGCCTTCGCTGCTAGAATAGGTTGTAGTAGTCCATATCGGGCATAATGGGTGGACTTGGAACGTTGGCATAAATCATATTCATCAACATACTGATGGACATATCAGCGTAAGGATGGCCAATAGAAATCTCTAGTCCCAAGTCAAGAGTTTTTGCCCGCCCTAGATGGCCTGCCGTAGGGGAATCATGTCGAGACCCCAATATTTGTCGTTGCAGTTCCTCATTGTTTGGTACCAACGAAGCTAGCATACGAGCATGGAACGGGAGCGTAGAGCGTAGAGCATACAATCTTGAGCGTAGAGTGTTGATTTTGAACGGATTAGAGAAAAATAAATTGCAAAGTGATGGATGAGAGAATTTTGAAGATGCGGATGAAGAAAAAAACAACTGCAGTCTGTCCAAATGGAGGAGAATTGGATGATAAGTACATTGACTTTGGATGAGAAAGTTGGATGAAAAGTACAATGATTGTTGATGAAAAAGTTGGATGAAAACAATGATGACTGTTGATGTGAAGTTGGATGAAAAATACTGAGTTTATGGATGAGAAAGTTGGATGAAAAGAACGATGATTGTTGATGAAAAAATTGGATGAAAAGAATGATGACTGTTGATGTGAAGTTGGATGAAAAATACAGAGTTTATGGATGAGAAATTTGGATGAAAAGAACAATGACTGTTGATGAAAAAATTGGATGAAAAGAATGATGACTGTTGATTTGAAGTTGGATGAAAAATACAGAGTTTATGGATGAGAAATTTGGATGAAAAGAACAATGACTGTTGATGAAAAAATTGGATGAAAAGAATGATGACTGTTGATTTGAAGTTGGGTGAAAAATACTGAGTTTATGGATGAGAAATTTGGATGAAAAGAACGATGGCTATTGATGTGAAGTTGGATGAAAAATATTGAGATTTCGGATGAAAAAATTAGATGACTGTGAATGAAAGATATAGTGACAACGGACAAAAAAGAGCGTGGATGCGCTTTAGACTTACGAATGCATGTGGCCCAAAAATGTAATGGTTGGGGATGGAGAATAGTGTGGATGTGGTGTAAAATAGGATGGACGTTGATGAAAAAGGATTGAATGCGCTTAAGGATATTGACTTTGGATGGAAAAAAGGGTGCATGTCGATGATGAAAATGGATGAATGTAGATGACAACTACAATGCCTATGGATGAAAATAGGGTGGATATGGATGACAGAGAAGGATAATGCTGATGTGCAGAACAATGCCTAAAAAGTACAAGTTGTATAAAAAAGTGAGGTTGGGTGCAGACATCGACATTGTCATTTAGCCCAACAAAAGGAAAGAAGTTCACTTCACATTGATTAGAAACCTGGTTCATGGTTTTGGAAATAGAAAAGACTGAGGTCGGAAAAATGAGAACCCTATAATCGCAAGTGATGTGTGCATGACTATGCATTAATATGGTGGATCCTATACCATGTTCGGCTTTACTAGCTATGTGCATGAAAGTATAAAATGTTCATTTGTAACTATATGTGCAGCCGTGAATCTAGGAACCTCGAAACTTACAGATTAGGAGGTAAGACTAAGACTGGATCATGCCACACTACACTTGGATCCTAAAAGAATGGAGGGACGACTATGAACCTATGATCGTGGACGTGGCACTGGATTACTGACGTTTTTCATATTCATAGTCGGATATGTAGTAGGCCTACGCCAGGGTTAGAAACTTATGGAAGTAGAGAGATCTATAATGGTAGAAGTAAGTGCCTTGCGGATCCAAAATTACAGAGGATGATTCAGAAGATGATCAGGTGCATCCATAGCTTTATGATGTGGATGAACCCGAGCATCAATGTTGACCCTGACGTAAACAAAATAATCCAAAGGTCCTTGAAATAGGCTGTAGAATGAAAGAATTGCACACATAATGGTCTCAACCAATTTAGACATCAATGTGGTAGTGGCCCTTTTAGTCTCACTACACTTACTATAAAACAATTCAAGTACCATGAGGAACTTTGGTTATATTGCTTCCCTAACGACATTCCGCATTTGTCGAACTACCAGCTATAGAATGCTAGTGCCCCGCAAAATCCCACTCTCTAGAATGTGTCTGATCTCATTAAAGCTGAAGCTTGGAGCATGAATGAAATCATCTACTTTTGCATCCAAGCGACAAATGACAACAAATAGGAAATACAAATGCTTGCAATTGGCCCATTGTCCTCTCTTCCCTAGTGCCTTAGTAAACATTTCTTTGAAATAAGGACATGAGCATTCCGGATATGACCCTATAGTCAGTATGTATTGCTGAATGTTAGGCGGGTCAAAGCACACTCAAAGGTACCATTGGGATTACTTTGCTAGGACAGGACTCGAGTCCTTTTTTGAACTTTTGAAGCTATAAATTACTTTAATGTTGTCATTTTAAAGAAAAAATTATAGATGAATAGTATTGCAAAGTCTCTTTCTAACAAATTGGAGAAAAAATTTCATGAAAAAAATCCTTTAAAAGATGAAAATCACCAATTTTAAGGCTAAATTTAGTGTCTTTTTTACAATTTAGTACTTTAAAAGGATATTTCATCCAAATTTTTTATACTTCTCAAACATATGACTATTTAAAAGAATTTTTAGCTAATAAATCTTGAACTAAAAATAGTATAATTTTTTAATTAATTGATTGATTACTGACAAATTATTGATTTCATCCAATACAAAATTTAGACATTTAATTCCAAAAATAGATTATATAGGGACCTTGAAGTCAATAATATATACATATTTTGTTCGAATACAATCATCATTTGGATTCTTTTTTATATTGAAAAGGACGTTCACAAGTTTTTACTCCTGAATATTATAGAAAATAAAAAAGTACTCAAATTATAGCAAAATAGTCCTTTTTTATTGTATCATATGATTATATATGTACTTGATTTTTTTGGATTCAATCACATTATTATTCATCAAAAATTAGAACCTTTTTTTACCATTGAAAAACCTGACATGTTGACATCTAAACTTCAATTGGAACTAAAATAAAGAAATTTTTATTTTTTGATGAATAAAACAATATTAGGCTTAACATGACTTGAAATACTAGACAAAAAGGACTAAACTACCTATAATTAATAGATTAGCATTAAAAAACGGTAGCTAAAAAGAATTGACATTGCAGATTTTAGTGGGTCTGACCCCTTTTGTGGTACATTTGAGCGTGATTTGACCTAGGCTCAACACCTGAGTCCATTGTAACAATGCATCCAAACCCTGGATGGGGAATCAATGTTATTTGTCGGACAGCAGCCGTCAAGGTAATTGCAGAACCGCAATTGTTCGCTTGTTTCGTGGTAGGAGCAGTTGGGTTCCTCCGAATTTTCCTTCCAGACCTGGTGCTCGGATGCTGTGCTGGAAAATCAGGAACATTGATATCCGATAAATCGGTCGGTAAAGTGAATTCACCGAAAAGCCTGCGTGGTGACATTTCAAGGCGTTTGGGTAGACGGAAGCCAGCATTCTGAAGCTGCAGTATCTCCGTAGGCGTAAGATTTGTTCCTTTCAAGACTGGCCAAATGCAAGGCACATCGGGTTTAGACATTACCCATTTTCTCTTTGTACCTTTCACGCAGCGCTCAATGTCGTCGTTGCAGAAGAAAAATTGTGTTCTTTCAATTCTTTTCTTTTGGTAACAATCCATGTCGCCAATGTAAGTTGGAGCAGCGGTTCCTTTGTTGCCTTGGACAATCTTTGCAACACATTTTTTCCTTGTTATAGCCTACAAGGCAAAGCACGCCTTCGACGAAGTCTTTGGCAGTCTAGCAATATGCCACTTTGACTGATCGCATGAAGTCTCCTCGACGCTGAGTACTCGAAAGGATTGGGAAGTGGATGGCGCATTTACAGGGCCACCAGGATTATCCGACATTGTCCTTGTATCTTGTGGTGAGGCTTCTTCAATAATTGTATCAAGAGGAGTAGTTGATGTACTCGCCTTTGTTCTTCTCGTTCCCGTCCGAGGTCTGGAGAAATTGACTTTGTCTGGGCGATGTGACTCATGCTCAGACCCTAACGGCAGGTTTGGCGTCCGCCCTTGCGATCCAAAAACCTCCGCCCCGGGTAAGTGAAGATCCCTTTTGCAGTATTCACCAGCACCCGGGATAGTTTGCATTGCATCGTTTAGCTTTCTGGGATCCCTAGTGCGATGCGCATAACGCTGCGCTACTCGGAGCTGCAAATCTGCCTTGCTTGGACCAGTTCCTGGGTTCTCACCCTTCAAAAATTGGTAATAGCAAACCATCTGCATAAATGCTCTTACATAATCATCAACCATTGCAACGTATAGATCATTTCCTCGCTTGCCTGACTGTTGTTGCCATTTGTTATGGACCGTCTCTGCCAAGTTGCAAGATGGCATCTCTGCCACCTCATGAGTAGGCAAATCCTATGGACAAAACATGATAACCAGGATTCAAAGAAGATTTCAACAAATGCTGACATCATTATGCTTGTAGGTAGCAATTCACTAACGCCTACATTATGCTTGGAGGTAGTACACATCAAAGAAGTCAATGTCTTTCTATGATGTGATTAAAAGCCAAACCAGAATTCAATATTAACATATTTGTACATGCACATCCAGAATACTTCAAACAAAGTAGGAATGAAATCAAGGGATAATCTTACGATCTACATGAAGCCTCCCCACTATCTGTAACGAAAGTGCCAGAAAGCGAGCCATAGCTGGAGGCGATGAATCCCAGTTTCAGTTGCCGCCCCGGATGAATGCCACCAACTTCGAATAGCATTGAATCGAATGTCTGCCACTGCTAACGAAGTCGCATCCTTATACTGCTTACAGAGTTTTCGATGCTGATCTTGAAGATCCGAACGAATGTCTGCTTTTGTATGCTTCTCCATGGATTGCGTCCAATTAAATAAACAAGTACGTTCTCGATTGACCATAGGTTGTGCGGGATCACCACCCCCGTAGACGATTCTCACTGCATTCCAGTTTGCCTGTGCGCAATCTGCCATAAAACCCTTGAAATAAGGCAAGGGAATTCCATGCCTTTCCATAACCGCATTCAAATTTGTCCAAAAAGAAATTTGTGCTGTAGTATCCTCTGATTGCATGTCACAGACAGCGATTGTCATGACCTTGCAGTAAATGGGATCGTATACGTGACATCCTATAGTTGTCCAGTCTTTCACTCGTTTGACATGATCAAACATGATCCAAGAGTTTTGAAGGTCACCATCTTGTTGCATTCGTTCTACCAGATCAACACCACTTCCCGGTCCAACCTCGGACATTTTAAAAATGAAGACCTTGTCCAAATCCGAACCCTGACTAAGAAACATGTTTTCTTGAACATAAGCCCAATTGCTGCAGCCGCGTAGCTTCAGAATGCTATCCATTACAACGAATCTCCTAAAATACTTGAAGGTGGTGACTTCGTTTTGAATGCTCGGCGAACTCATGAACTTGCACTTCTCTATAATTGGCACGAGTTCATCCATTCCAAGATTAATTGATGGTGCTCCCTCTGGCCGCAGAAGCATCCCTCCCAAAAATTCCTTGCTTGCCTTCAAAATAATAGAAGAGTTCGTCCCAGAAGGGTTCCTCTCCACTTGATCCGAAATGAGATTCCGAGTTCTCTCTTTCGATGCACGACAGTCTCCATCTTTCACAGGATGATTATGAAATCCGAGGTGAACACACGCTCGCCGCGTCCCCGACATCCCAACTACGTAATATATCTTAGCAGAACAAGTAGCAATACATATGGGGACCTCACAAAAAAATTTGCATGAAATGGTAGAACCAGGAGGAGGGACAGGACCGACCTCAAAAGCTACAGGAGAACATCCATCCCATTCCGTTTCGTTTGTGACTGCCACACGGTGCTTACGTGATAGATACTCGTAGTCGCCATTTCTACAACAAAGGTGCCCGACACAAGCTGATAACCGAAATGTCAACCCGTCTCCATTTTTTATGTTAGTCGTATGCAAGTTGGACCAAACGTGACCGTCATAGCGTCTCTCCATCCTGCTTAGAAGCTTCGCTTGACTTTGCTGACCCGACTCTCCGAGCGCCAGTAACTCAAATATGATATCGCCATTAAACACTGGAGGGACGAAGTCGACTTGATGTACTGGAATCGAATCGTAATCTATCTTCTTCAACTGATTCCGTGACCCTTTCGTGTGGCACAACTTTCGAAGGCATGAAATAATGGATAAGGCCGATCCACTTGTAGAGGTATTCAGCAGCGTGGCATCAGATACAGAAGATGGTGTTGCAACTAGACGGCAAGGAGACGGCATCTGTTTCCGAAGCTTGCGCAGCGGTGATAAGTCGTCTGATTCGTCACTATCAACTAAAATAACATCAACTCCAGGCTCTATTTTCACTCGTGATGTAAGGGGCGTCTGATACGAACTAGTCGATGACAATTTCAGCGAAACCTCCCCATTAGACGAGTGACCACTAGCCAAAGATAGGCCGTACACTACATACGAACCCAGCTTCAGATGCCATATGCTAGGGATATGGTCTTGGATAGGCTCGTGGACTAGTGTATGGGACAGTTTGCCGGTGGTACTATCAAAAATTTCCTCGTCAATGTGCATTGAGGTATCAGAAAGGCGAAAACGAATACTCAAACGCAATGCACACACGACCGCAAATCCCGTGTCCCTAACTGGAAAAGATATCGGAACCGCATCTCCTAATGTCCGCACAAGTGCCATTGAATTGCGTAAACTGACATCACTCATCGCAAGTGCACAAGAGAAGTATCACTAAGCATATCAGTGAATGACACAAGAATCACAAACAAGAGCAAGAGATGGATCATTTGCAAAGGTCTGGACATTGAGAGAGTGGCCAAATTGAATCTGTTCCTAATAAAGGACGCCCAAGCTAATAAAGACCCCCACCTACTTAGTACCCGTCATTTGAAGGTGATCAATTTTTTCCCACCATAATGGTAGATAACGCAAATTACGGCAACTGACATAGAAAATCCAGGCATATATCCAACCGCCAATCCAGCGAACATAATCAATAACGAAAAACAATTTATGAGAAAAGGTACCATTCATAATTCTGTTGCAAGAATACTTATACTTCAGAATACAAATACTAAATCCAAATGTTATGCAATACAGTGTATACTTCCAAGAAAACTCGAACTATGAAGTCTAGCAATCACTGACAACCATCAGGAAATTGTCACTCCTACTCACTAAATATGTCCTCATAAAATACAGTCAATCGTATACAAAAAACTGTTAATGATTACTAAAATCTCATCGGAATAAGTGGTTGATCATTTACAACTAGCACAATACCACTCCCATCTCAAATTAAATGCACGTTACACAACCAAAGCCAGCCCTCCGAGGGTGGTTAGCCACAGTACGTCCAACGTAAAAAGAATCTCTATAATGGAAGGATCCGAAATTAATCATTGTATCTCCAAGATCCATGACCACTGGATATATTGTAAATTATAAAACACGTAGGACATTTGCAATAATCTCAGTAGCACATCCTGAACGATTAAAGAGCAGTCTAAGTTAGCCTCATCCATAATCGTCACTGTACTCGTAATCGTCACTTCCAAAGTGGATCTGAAGATGTAACACGAAAGTAATTTGGAATTCTAATTCTATTACGAATCAGGTTCATCAGTTTGTGCTATCCATTAACACACAATATGTAAAGAACCCCAAAGTTGAATGGTCATGGGTAAGGGTACCCCCGGTCGAAGAATTTTGTGATAGTGAACTTCCTGAACTAAATCCCTCCAATGTATTCAGCTTTACCTTCTAGAGCTGGTAGTTATATGTATTAATTAAAATGAATATGGAGTTTAGGTGGATGACACCCCGATCCCCTTAAACACCAGGTTCACCAGGTGGATGACACCCCGATCCCCCTGCCGAAGAAGCCTCACCCATTGCTGGTGACGTCCCCCTTCACGGCGGCTACCAAATCCGTCCAGTTCCAAGCAGCACCTTATCGCCGAGATCTCCCACCCTCACCCGCCGAAGAAGAAGCACCTCGGTATGTTTTGCCTCCTGTGATATTTTCTCATTGTGTTGCTTGCTTCACTGCACTGTATGTTCATTCAAATTGTCAATTCTTTAGTCAATGCTTGCGGTTGTGTCCTCAAGAGTTTTCAGGCTTCTATTCGGGTGGACTGTTTGGCAGTTCGACATGGAGATTCAGCGACCAAACCTCAGGTCACGCCGAAACAAGCAAGGAATGGAGAACATAGAGTCTATAGTGCGACCACCTCCAGTGGTAAGTTCTTCCATTTCCAACATTAGGGTTTTAGCGCGAGTGATGAAGAAAATGAGTTAATCAGACAGCCATGAGTGTGGATTGCAGCGGCGTGATACAGGAGGGTGAATTTACAAATTCAATGTCAACGAGGGTTTGTCAACGACGTTGTGTTTCTCCGGCTGTGCATACGGCTTGTGGTGCGCTTTGCAGTCTCGGGACCGAGAGGGCCACTGGGGGAGATGAGGCTATGCTCGGTGATCGCACTAAGTCTCCGACCACTTGTTGGTTGTGCCCTCGCAGTAATAATATCTGGACAAGGGAATCAACATTTTGATACTAGTCGAGTTCCTGAGAACGATTTTGTTTTAGCATGACTGCCCTTGTATTCATATTGGATTCTCGGCTGTGCATACGGCATGTGGTTCCCCCCCAGTCTCGGGACCGAGAGGCTCACACGAGGGGGTGACCCAATGCTCGGCAATCGTTTTAAGTCTCCAACCAGGTGTTCGGTGTGTCCTCGTAGTAATAAAATGTAGAGACCTAAATCACCATTCTTGTACATGCCACGTTCTCGAGAACAATTTCTTTTTCGCATGACTGCCTTGATATTCAAATTGGTTTTTTGGCTGTGCATACGGCTTAGGGTCAGCCCCCGAGTCTCGGGACCGAGAGGGCCACTAGAGCTCCTGAGGCTATGCTCGGTGATCCCTCGAGTGACAGGCGGGCTGTTGGTTTTGTCCTCGTAGTACTGAATTCTGTACAGGAGAGTCGGCATTCTATTAGTAGCCCTGTTTTCGGAAGCACTTAGATTTTCTCATGACTGCCTTGATTTTCAAATTGGTTTCTCGGTCGTGCATACGACGTGTGGTGTGCCCCCTAGTCTCGGGACCGAGAGGCTCACAGGGGGCGGTGAGGCTATGCTCGGTGATCGCAATAAGTCTCCGACCAGTTGTCGGTTGTGTCCTCGTAGTAATAAAATTTGGACAGGGGAATCAACATTCTGATACTAGTCTCGTTCTCGAGAACGATTTCATTTTAGCATGACTGCCCTTGTATTCATATTGGTTTCTTGGCTGTGCATACGGCTTAGGGTCAGCCCCCCAGTCTCGGGGCTGAGAGGCTCACATGAGGGGAGGAGCCTATGCTCGGTGATCGCTTTAAGTCTCTGACCACTTGTTGGCTGTGTCGAAGTAGTAATAAAATATAGAGAACATAATCATCATTCTGATACTAGTCCCGTCGCAAGAACGATTTCCTTTTAGCATGACTGCCCTTGTATACATATTGGTTTAGCGGCTGTGCATACAGCGTAGGGTCACCCCAGATGTCTCGGGACCGAGAGGCTTACAGGGGGGTACAAGGCTATGCTCGGTGATCGCAACAAGTCTCCGACCAGTGCTCGGTTGTGTCCTCTTAGTACGAATATCTGGACAGGAGAATCGACACTCTGATACATGTCTCGTTCCCGATAACGATTTCCTTTTTGCATGACTGCCTTTGTATTCATATTGGTTTCTCATCTTTGCATACGGCGTGTATTGTGCCCCTGTCTCTCGGGACCGAGAGACGGGCCGGGGTTCTTGAGTCTATGCTCGGTGATCGAATGTAGTCACTGACTAGGTGTTCGTTTTGTCCTCTCCATAGTAGAATCTGGACAGGGAATCAACACTCTGACACTAGTCCCGTCCTCAAGAACGACTTCTTTTTCGGTAACTGCCCTTGTATTCATATTGGTTTATATGACTGTGCATACGGCTTAGTGTCAACCCACCAGTCTCGGGGCCAAGAGGGCTATTTGGGGGGGAGAGGCTATGCTCGGTGACCGAACTAAGTCTCCGACCACTTGTTTGTTGTGTCCTCGTAGTAATAAAATCTGGACAAGGAAATCAACATTCTGATACTAGTCCCGTTCTCGAGAACGATTTTGTTTTAGCATGACTGCCCTCGTATTCGTATTGGTTTCTCGGCTGTGCATACGGCGTGTGGTTCCCCCCCTAGTCTCGGGATCGAGAGGCTCACACGAGGGGGTGACCCAATGCTCGGCAATCGTCTTAAGTCTCCGACCAGGTGTTCGTTGTGTCCTCGTAGTAATAAAATGTGGAGACCTAAATCACCATTCTCGTACATGCCTCGTTCTCGAGAACAATTTCATTTTCGCATGACTGCCTTGATATTCAAATTGGTATCTCGGCTATGCATAAGGCTTAGGGTCAGCCCACCAGTCTCGGGACCGAGAGGGCCGCTGGAGGTCCTCAAGCTATGCTCAGTGATCCCTTGAGTGACAGGCCAGCTACTGCATTCGTCCTCTTAGTACTGAATTCTGTACAGGAGAGTCGGCATTCTATTAGTAGCCCTGTTTCCGGAAGCACTTAGATTTTCTCATGACTGCCTTTGCATTCATATTGGTTTCTCGGCTGTGCATACGGCTTAGGGTTAGTCCACCAGTCTCGGGACCAAGAGGGCCACTTGGGGGGTGAGGCTATGCTCGGTGATCGCAATAAGTCCCCGACCACTTGTTCGTTGTGTCCTCGTAGTAATAAAATCTGGACAAGGGAATCAACATTCTGCTCCTAGTCTCGCTCTCAAGAACGATTTCGATTTACCTCAACTGCCTTTGCATTCATATTGGTTTCTCGGCTGTGCATACGACTTAGGGTCAGCCCACCAGTCTCGGGACCGAGAGGCCCATAGGGGGGTGTATGGATATGCTCGGTGATTGTCACAAGTCAAAGACCAGGTGTTCTTTGTATCCTCGTAGTAGTAGAATCTGAACAGGGAGTCAACACTCTGATACTAGTCTCATTCTCGAGAACAATTTTTTTTTTGCATGACTGCCTTGATATTCAAATTGGTTTCATGGTCATGCATACGGCGTGTGTTGTGCCTCTTAGTCTCGGGACCGAGAGGCTCACAAGGGGGGGTGAGGCTATGCTTGATGATCGCAACAAGTCTCCGATCTGTTGTCGGTTGTGTCCTCGTAGTAATAAAATCTGGACAAGGGAATTGACATTCTAATACCTGTCTCGTCCTCGAGAACGATTTCGATTTTGTTTGACTGGCTTTGTGTTCATATTGGTTTCTCGTCTGTGCATGCGGAGTGTGTTGTGCCCCCCAGTCTCGGGACCGAGACACCCGCAAGGGGTCTTGAGGCTATGCTTGGTTATCGAAAGAAGTCACTGACCAGGTGTTGGTCTTGTCCTCTTCGTAGTAGAATCTGGACAGGGAATAAACATTCTGAAACATGTCTCGTTTCGGAAACGATTTCCATTTCGAATGACTGCCTTGGTATTCATATTGGTTTCTTGTCTGTGCATACGGCTTTGGGTCCGCCCCCCAGTCTCGGGACCGAGAGGGCCACTGGAGGTCCTGAGGCTATGCTCAGTGATCGTAACCAGTCACAGACCAAGTGTTCGTTGTGTCCTCTTAGTACTAATTGGTGGACGGGGTATTTGGCATTCAGTTAAAAGTCTTGTTGGCGGGAGGTCTCCCATTTTCGTGTGACTGCCTTGTTACGCGTGTTGGGTTCTCGACTGTGCATACGGTTTAGGGTGTGGCCCCCAGTCTCGGGACCGAGAGGGTCATTCGTGAGTCTCAAGCTATGCTCGGTGATGCCAACCAGTAGATAAGCGCGTGTTCATGAAACCGCTTAGTACTAAATTCAGGACAGGATTGTCTATACAGATTGAGAGTGGTGCTGGACATGGAGGTCAATCCAATGACGATCCGGGAGTCCAGGAGACTACTGTTCAAGGGGAGGCTAACGATCCTCATCTACTTATCCAACAAGAAGCTATCCCGCAAGCAGCTTCCATTGACTTGCTGATCCCACCTCCAGTCTCGGGACAGATGGTAGGCGACCTAGTGAACCTGGATCCAGGAATTGTAGTCAACTATGACCGTCTCGATATGGACGCTGTTTGGTCTACACTTGATTCAGGTTGTAGTTCGTCAGGAAGTTGTTCACTAGCCTTGTCAACATCAGAGTCCAGTTTCGAGTATTGCACTTGTGACAGAGAGGGTGTAGACTCCCATGTCATGTCTGATGATGATATCTTCATATTATGTTGCGGAATATATAGATCCCTGTCCCAGCCTTGCCCATGCTCTACTTCCTAGGATCATTTGGATTGATGACAAATTATAGTAAATGGCTTGACCGACTATGAATAGGGCTCGTTTCTGTTGTCCCATGCTCCACAATCGAGGTATTGCAACTTTAATGAATGAACTGTGAATTTGTGTTGCCTATTTTGATTGTTGGATTTTTCACTAGGACCAGGGGAAATGGATCCGTCCTGCTCGGGAGGTGGAGGTAGTATCCAATGATCAAGGTGCCCATGAGCTCGACATCGAGGGAGATGATTCGGGGGACGATCACATCCCTAGAGTAGAAGCAGGGTTTAAAGAGGAGGACATTCGTCGGATTCAAACATTCGACACAGTTACAGTCATTAACAGTTTGAAGATGACATCTGATGAGAACTCCCGCATGAAGATACCTCTGTGTAGGTTGGTACCAATGCCCATGGTGCGCCCGACGCTTTCATGTGACTTGACTCACCTTGACAACCTGTTCTCACGCGGTTACGATGAAGGGGCACGAGTATTCTATGTGTCATACTCTGATGAGATAGGGAACACGGCAATCTTTAGTGACGCCGAGAAGAAGGAGTGGGGACCAATATAGAACTCAGTTAATGACTCATTCAACGCGCGGCTACTCTTAGTTCCGTCTGTAAAGCATTTGGTGGATTACAAGTTCTTCGTCTGCGACGGAAATCATAGACGAATTGCTTGGATGAACCACATTCAAAGGCTGCATAGCCATGATCCCGCTTGGCATGTATGCGTGGACTCCATTGTCCTTGACACTACAGACCGCATTGGGGTGGCAATGCAGGCGATGCATGACATCAATATGTAAGAGAATCCAATCAATCATTCATGTACTCACATTGGTGTAGCAACATTGATTTTCTCTTATTGGTTTCAGTTTTTTGTGTTTTATCTGTTACTTACGCTCTACATCATGTGGATTCATAGGCACACAGAGAACTCCCACGTAAAAACCAATCTCGTAAATACCCTCTACCGGGTTCAGAAGTACGGAGTTATGAACCTTGATAAGTTCCAGGAGTTATTGACAGAGGATGAAGTAAAGATATGCAAGACGCACACGCAGACGACCTGGTATACTATGCCGTTACTTATATTCACTGGATTCATTTTTAAGGTACGCAGTACCCTTCTATTACCTTTTGTATTTTTCATTTCGTAAAGGCTTCATCTTGCCCCTACGAATTCTTACCGTATACATACTCATTCTTGCCTGCCACGTTGCCATCCAGCAAGAGATTAGTGCCGCTGCTGATGTAGCGATTCGGAAACTGAAGGAAGACAATCAAGAGGTCGAAGTCTCCAGGGAGGCAATTGCAGCGACTATGAGAGGTGCAATTAAGGACTCAACCGATCGGCATTACAAGAAACTTTCAAAAATTGTCGCGGTTGCTAATCCGGCATTCCGGCGCTTACCCCTGACTGGTTGAAGGAGGTATGAGATTGGTAATTCTCTCGTCCTCGTTTTTAATTTTAATCTCATTCCCAGTTGTTGATGTCATTTGCCTCTGTTCTCTTGCAGATAGAGAGGCACTGGAGCCAGAATGCAGTTCCTGAGTTGACTCTGGAGAAGTTGCAGATGATTGCAACCGCCACCGTGGACCCGAGACATAAGGTCAAATGGCTCAGGTAGATGAACACCAGCACTCACACCAGAGAAGCTAGATGATTCCCCACACGTCCTGTCAATGAAGAAAAGTTGGGCCTCTTTTTGGCGAAGGCTTCTTACTACACGGGAGTGAGTTTCTTTCCTTATTTTTGTATCTACTGTCGATATACAACCTGCCTGTGATCTTATTACACTGTCGTACATCAGATTGCCAGTGAATGCAGATTTCCTATAATATGCCTATTCTGATTTTCACATTGGGTTATCAGCTAGAGGAGGCAGCAGCAGAGATGTTTGAGTCCATCACTCAGACTAATAGCATTCCAATCGACATGGACGTTCCTGGTGAGCCGGAGTCAATTGCAGATTACTTGGAGTCGTGGCGAATGAAGCTCTGGGATCAAGCCTACATTGGGGTATTCAAGGGCACCGATGCTTTCAAGAAATCAGACAACTTTCTGTTATACAGGGGAACCCAACTGACAGTGAAGAGATTGATATACAGGTACTACTCTGGGTCTCTAAACCAGTAGTTACTGTGGTTTGATTCATACGTGTTGTTTTTAATCCATCGAGTATTGATTTTCTCTATGTGGATTCGTGTTGTTGATAAACTGATTATAACCATTATTAGTGTGCTTCTGAATTAGAGCAGCTTCATATTACCTATCTATTCACAAACTAATGGACATATCTCATGATGAGTGCAGATATTTCAAGTTCGAGTTGTATGGGAAGAAAGCCATCAAGAAAGAGCACTTGCCCCCATTTCTCACTATCTGGTTGGATCGGTCGTCAACCGATTGTATGTTCTCTACCACACAGTTGCAGAAATGGACAAGTCCTCATTTGCAGACTTGTCCTTGGTATCTTGAGTGTAACTTCGGCGTTACACCGCCAGAGGAGGAGGCTCTCTTTCAGACCCTCAAGGATTCCGTGGTAACTGACACAGAGTTTGACGAGTTCACCGGTTTGGATCCTGAGGCCAAGGCCAAGGCAATCAAAAAG
Organism: Antitrichia curtipendula; assembly: GCA_951230915.1. NCBI lineage: Eukaryota > Viridiplantae > Streptophyta > Bryopsida > Hypnales > Leucodontaceae > Antitrichia > Antitrichia curtipendula. Next base: position 9,436,763 of record OX579640.1, read on the forward strand.
CGCGAGATTTCTGACAGGAAGAAGGTGGATAAACTGGAAGAAGCCAAGAAGAAATCTGAGGAAAACAAGAAGAAGGCCGAGGGACACAAGAAGAAGCGTCAACTTGATAAAGAACAAGAGAAGGACAAGAAGAAGCGTCAGTTACAAAAGGATGAGACCCCGGCGGCCGAACCAGCTACAAGTGCAGCAGATGTGAACATTTCGTCATCCGGATTCTCCCTTACACAGGAGCGCTTGGTACAAGGTATGACACCGACGGCTAAGAATGTAAACCTCGTGCCTGATATCGACGAATGCGTATTGAACATGGCACTAGGAGGTCTTGAGATGGGATCAAAGGCCTTCCAGGACGTTGAGGCCTTCTTAACTATGGTAATATTTTCAAAACTTGATTGTAACTTGATTGTGAATTTTTTTGTAACACAATCATGATTTCTCTATCGACGTAGCCATGACAAATCACTAGTTTAGAGCTCACCCTTCAAGATAAATGTACTGTTCTAATTCAGTCTTCAATGCTCGATGAATGCAGCACTCTAGTGACAAGGACCGCTCCTTTAACGGAATCACTGGAATGGAGGCAGCTGTGGACTTCATGTTTGTTGATGTGCCGGAGGGACTCCATGTTCCTACCATCTCATGTGCACCTGATCCAGTCCCCAAGTGGAATGACTTCCGATCGGACTACTTGGTTCCTGTATTTGATTTTGCTTATCAGTACCTCCATGACAGTGGCGCACTTTTCTTGATTTACCCCGCGTCCTCTACTGCACACCGAAGCCACATTCTGGGATGCTGCCAAGAATACGATTTCCGCATTTTGGAGACATATTTTGGGATTAATCATCTCCACTTGACATCAGCCGCAGACCCAAAGAAAACGGTAATCTTTCTTAAATTCACTTCAATGTATATTACTAAATTTTGCACCACTGTCCAAGATATTAACATCATTTTTATTGCAGACTCAGAGGTTCTCGATCTCTCTACTTGTGAGAAAGTCAAGGCCAAAGACCAGGTCGGACTTCCCGTTCCAATTTGTCCCGTCCCAGGACAAGGTGGGAGTGAACCTTGCTATGGACGACATCCTCCGCAACTTGGTTTTCAAAGAGGATGTGACGATGAATGGTGACATGCCATGGCGTGGTCCGCGGGAAAAGGGATGTGAGTTCATGCAGATGCTCATTGAGGTTGCGACTACACCAGGGGACGTTGTTGTTGACTGTACGGCTTCCACAGGTTTGATTCTACTTTTGACAATGATATTGGTAACCGCAATGTACAAATTTCTTTCGAATGTAAACTTGATCTTTGCTTTGCTTGTTATGCAGGTTCCTCCATTCGAGCTTGCCGTGCTACGCAACGTCATATACTAGGTTTTGAGGAAGATAAGGACATCTTTGATGCCCTTATTGCTCCGATACTCCGGAAGGCTGTGATTCTTGAGTCGGAGCTTGCAATGCCCGATCCTGAACTTGGAGGCGGGGATGATGAGGAAGTCATCATCCAAAAGGTCCAGAAGTCACTCCGATTCAGTAAGTAAGTCGGCTTGAAAACTCAGTGGTTTAGAAATGTTGCTTTTGTCCTCACTGAAGGTCTTCTAACATGTTGTTTCTCATTCTTGTAGGCAAGGCCAAGAAGTGACATCTGCCAAGACTGTCCCTTTTTTTGCTCATCCACTTTTTTTTCCAAGCCCACCGAAATCCTTTGTGCTCCCTCCGTATGCAAGGGCTTCATCTCAAGATCTTGGTGCATGTCAAGCACGATCACATTCAAGGGCCCGACTCGTGAATCCTCGGATTCTAAAGTTTGTAGATGATGTTGCATACGAATCAGATGTGCAGACTTCTGATAGTGAGGGCAGTTCCTCTTCTGCACTTTAGCAACCACAAAGCTTTATGAAAGGCTACCGTACGCTTCTCATTATAGCATACGGCTTACTATATTATTATGGTATTGCATACTAGCATCTATTTACTTCTACGGTGGTCATTTGAGAATCTCTAATTAGACTTTAATTGTGCACATCAGTTTCTCATTGTTTCACTAGCCTTTCAGTTCGGATGCCATGTTCGCATGGCAGAGTGGTCTGCTTTGCCAACCTCGTCTTCCGACAACAATGGGAAGCATTGCCTGCCACCCGTGTCTATAAACCTGGTCTGCCCTACCTTCTTTGCTTGTCGGTTCTATAATGCTATAGTGCCAGCAACGCGGGGCTCTGAGGACAGACTGCGTTGTCTGCCATAACGTTTGACGTTCACTGTTATTGGCCTTGCTTGAGCTGTCGGGCGAGCAGGCAGGACTGCCCTACATAAGATGCTTGCCGGCCACGGTGGTCTGCAATGCCTAAAACCGCATGGCTGTCTATTGTAGCGTCCCACCATACCCTCTGGAACAAAGCACGGCGCCTTGTTCGTCCTCGCATTTGTGTGCAGAGGAAATGGCCGCCGGCCATGGGCCAGCGCGGGGTATTTTGTCTAACACGCGAGTGTATTGGGAGCGGGGGCCGTTTTATAGCTAGTTTCCTTTGCCTGAACTTCCACACTTTTGTTGTGCACATTAGTATAGGAGATACTGGGCATGCCATGTTAGATGATTAGTATGTGAAGATTCTCGAGCAATGCTCCTAGCATTGCAGAATACGATTACCCTCTTCGTGTCACTTGTCATGCATTTTTCTCAGCCATGTTGTGTAGTTGTCTACTAACCGCATTGAAGTTTTGCATTTTGAACCCATTGATTAATCATTACTAGCAAAGTCTTAGTCTTCTTGGCTAAAGAGTAGCCTTCCTTCTGACTTGTTGGTCTTCAGATTAAACGTGCACAAAATTCATTAGTTCAATTGTGTTAGTGGGCGATTACATTTCTGGCGTGAAGAAAGTGCATGCGGATTGCCAAGTAGTGGGTGAACTCATAAGAATCAACAAAAATGTGATTATATGTACATTCATGTCATACTTGTTATCATGTCGTCTCAGATTGAGAAGAAGATGGCGAGGATGATGATACCGACGATCCACCTCCGTCTGCAACACGTCATAGGTCTTTTGGATAGACTACGAAGAAGTTCAAATACTCAAGACAAGATATCTGATTAGATGTGTTTATGGAAAAGGTCCATACAGTAATGGACCCATCAAACCCTTGTTGAAATGGGTTCTCTGTCAAATCGATGAATGCGTTGTCATTCACACAATTATTATTTTGAACGGGAATTGAATTCCAATTTTGTTGCATTGTATCAGCTTCATGAGTTTGACTATCCCTTCAGGTTGCTCCTACTCCCATCCGTCCCAAGTTCATCTTATTGTACTTACTCTCCGTCTGACGACTCGTTCAGGGGTGGCCACTCCATCTCAATTCAAACTTTTTAGCACCTAAAACGGCCCCGGGCCAAACTCTGGGGCGCCTTCTTTGACCCCGAGCAAACATGCCTAAACCCGTCTGCTCCAAGCAAAGTACTGACCACCTTCTCTTCCTTGGATTAGCCCGTAGGGCCCCTTCTGTGCCCCGGGGCAGCCTTCGGGCACTTATAGGGCCCCGGAGCAGACTGAGGTCCGCCCTCTCCGCCCGATGCAGACTTTAGGGCACCCTCTATATCTCAGGGCACCCTGGGGAAACTTCGGGGTGCCCACTATGCCCCTTCGGTCTCACAAGGTGCCCCGGAGCAGACCTCAGCGTGACATGTGTGCTCCATGATAGAGTAGAGGGCACCCACTCTTTCATAAGGAAAAGTGCTGGCTGTCTTGTTTGCAATTCAATTATGCATGCTGCATGGTAAGTTGTACTTCTAAAGTTCTAATGACCTCATTATATTGATGCAATTCAATTTTGTTTGTTTGTTTGTCTTACTTTCTTTTGGATGAAGAGGGTACCATGATTCCTAAACCTCAAAGATCCGAAACAGTGTTCTCTTTAACGTAGAAATGTGGCTTAATCCATTACTCCAAGGCTACCTAAACTCTAGAACTCCACAGTTCAAGAATAACTTCCTTCTCCTGAAGTGGACCCTAAAGCATGCTTACTTCATCACTTGAGCCCTAAAATTGGTTTTAAATCTGAACCACAAGCTTTCTATTTATTTACTATTCTTTAATCCATTCTTTACAGTTCTTCATCCATTTTCACATATTACTGTCCTATATTTAGGAGTTCTTATCATATACTTTCATTCCATTCTGTGACCCTAAACCTTCCTAAACTTTCATCCATTTTTGGGGCCACCTTTCATCCCTTTCCTCAAACCCCATGTAGTCCATTCTTCCATTTCTATTCAACCATTTTGTTCAGTAAACTTCTTCAATTTTATCCATTCATTCCCATGCATTTTTGCCCAAAATTAATCCAGTTATTCAACAGTCTGTGATCACTTTTCCATCCACATTTCATCCACTTTAATATTCATTTTTCATCCATTTTTTCCTACTTTTTTCCCACTTTTTCATCCATTTTCATCTACTTTTTCATCCACTTCTCTTTCAATTTTTTCATCCATTCTTTATCTACTTTTTCATTCATTTTTTCATCCATTTTTTCATCCACTTTTCCATCCAGTCTCATAAAGTTCTTCCCAACTTTTTTATAAAATTTCATCCATTTTAGATTTTTAAAATTTCCAATAATTATATTTTAGTTCTAATATTATTGCTTCCCGCTCATCAATTCCCGCTTCCCGCTCGCTGCTCGCTGCTCTACGCTTGCATACCAGCATTCCCCTGTTTGGTACTACTATCGTGTCTCAAAAATAGAGAATTCCATTGCTAAAGTGATAAGCTTGAAATCGTTGACGGATATTCAAAGGTGTTCAATCAGGCTTGTTTATGAAAAATGCCAACATTGATTCTAGCGTCGCATCCTTAGGGGTGGTGAGCTTGATGTGTTTGGTAATCCGTGTGTCATTCCAAATCGGCTCACAAGATTCCATCGCTGCTAACCTTAATAGTGGTCATGTAGTCTCTTCATATCCCTCTGCTATCTCCATCCACATAGAGAGCATATCCGCTTGTCCATTCAATGACCTTGGCTGATGTTGAATGACAAAATTAAATGTTGAGAGTAGCTTAGACCATCAAGCTTGCCGTTGGTTAAGTTGCTTCGTTGTTAAAAATTGCTCTAGGTTTTTGTGGTCCAAAATAATCTTGACTTGGTGTACGGATCCCTCCAAATAAATCCGCCAGTCTTGAAATGCCAACGCAATACCCAACAATTCCTTGTCAAAAATATTATAGTTTTGTTCAGTTGGGGACAATTTTGAGCTTCAGTAAGCACAAGGATGTAGATGCCCATCCTCCCTTTGTTGTGAGAGGACACCTCACACTGTAGTATCTGAAGCGTCAGTTTTGACCACAAACGGTTTTTCAAAATTAGGGTGAATTAATAACAATGCTTGAAAGATCCGGGCTTGGAGTTCTTCAAAAGCCTCTTGTGTTAGAAGAGACCACCAAATCATTGATCCTTGTGAGTTAATGCCGTAAGTGGGACCGCTACTCTGGAATAATCTAGAATAAATCGACAATAAAAGTTGGCAAATCCTAAGAAGGCTTGGACTTCCTTAATGGTCTTTGGAATGGGCCATTCTTGAATAGCTTGAACTTTATCTTGGTACATTTGTTGGAGACAATCATTCCTAAAAATTCTACAAAACTTTGATGAAATTGGCACTTGGATGCTTTAACATAAAGGCCATGAGTTGTAGTTGTTGGAGAACCTCTTGTACTATTAATTGATGCTCTTCCAATTTTTTTGAAAAAATGAGAATATTGTTCAAATAAATTACCACAGATATGTCCAAGAGGTCATTGAAAATATGTTGCATATGGACTTAGAACTGGGCCGGCGCATTAGTTAATCCAAACAGCATAACTAAGTATTCAAATAGGCCATAACGGGTCTTAAAAGTTGTTTTAATTTTATGGCCGTGGACCACCCTCATGCGATAGTAGGCTTCATCAGAAAAGTTGGGCCAGATTGTATTGGTGCCATTTTGACACCAAAGGCCACATAGAAGTCATTTTAGTGTCATTTTATCCATACTAGGTTGGTACAGAGGTTGGCACCAAATTAACTTAATTGCATTTCAATGCATCATTATGGAACCATGTTCACATGCTTTGAGTTTCCTGATGTTGTCTCACGTCCAATTTGGTGAAGATTTTAACATGCACTAATTGGTCGGTGAGCTCAAGAATTAAGGGCAACGGATACCAATTTTTTTATAGTAACTTGATTTTGATTATGGTAGTCCACATAGACTTGGATCGATCCATCTTCTCGGGGGGTGCACTTAGTTCTACTACAACAAACCACGTGCGAACAAGTGGTTTCTAATAAACTATAATTTCAACCTAAAATTTTGAGCATTGTTTAATAATGATTATAGGTTTCTATTGCCAAAATTTCCAACTCAAATAAAATATGAAATGATTTCTAGAAGAGGTTGAAAATGAACTAAAATGGCATGTTTTTCAACTCAAATAATTATAGAGAATACATTTAGATGACCATTAAATCAATATTCAACTCAAAATGAGCTTTCAATAGAGAGTTATTTTTAGAATTTTTTGTTCATTTTTTAGACAATTTTTTCATATATAATATAGGGGTGTGAAAGTTATTTTTCAGTTCTATAGTGTATCTTTTTATTTCAAAAATTTGTAACTAATTATTATTAACAAATAAAAATATCAAAACACAAACTTTCAAAGTAGAAAAATCTATTCATATTTATTTTGTTTATTTTTATTTAAAATTAAAAAAGTATATAGGGGGTCCAAAATTTTGTTTGCACATGGTTTCTAATGGATACTCTAAGTGAACTCCCTAAGTCCATCTTTCTTTCTGGCAAAGACAATTGGAGCTGATACAGGAGATTTAGACCGCCTGATCCAATCCTTTTCCAAGTTCTCCTTAAGATATTGCCGAAGTTCCTCCAACTTTCTAGGAGACATTGGACGTAAACTGGTATTGCGGGGCTCATGTCCTTCCTTGAATTCAATCTTCATATCCAATGCCCTATGGTTTGGTAACTCATTGGAAGCTTCCTCACTAAAAGCTCCACGCAAATCCTTGTATATGGCCGGAATCTGTTCTTCAGCCGTCCCACTTGTTAATTCCAACACTTCCATTGTATATAATTCGGACCCCTTTGCGGAGAGGCAAAAAGCTGTCGCTAATACTATTGCATGCTTTGGCACCGTCAAGACAACTCGTAGTTTTGTCTTGCATGGCTTTCTTGGGTGAGTAGGCTTGGGTTGGTCGGCAAGCCTCAACCCTTTGGCGTCCCCTGGTGGCCATTCTCCTCATCTCCTTCCTTGGATTGGTGTTGGTTCTGGTTCGGTGTTTTTTCATGGTTCTTTGACGGCAATGATAAGCAGGCTTTTGGGCAATAGGTTGGCTCAAACACCACTTCCTTTTGAGACCACCGAATAGTGGGGTCACGGTGCACAAGCCACAATGTCCCTAGAATACAAAGATAATGTCCTATATTTGTGGCCACCAATAATTCTTGGTGACCCTCTATCTCCACTTCAACCGTGGCTTCATAGGTGATGAGTCCTAAATTGATGATCCGATCATCAATGACCCAAACCTCCTGTGGGAATGCCTTAGGCTTTATTTTTGTCTTACATTCTTGAGCAAAATTGGGATGCATAAACACCCCGGTGGCCCTAGAGTCAACGAGCGTGACCACTGCCACGAAGCTAATTTGTACCTTTAATGTCAAATGTGCCTTGGGATTGGTGGTGGCGTGCAAATACAATGGAATCGCAGCCTCGTCTGAATGCTCATGAGCTTCTTGGCACTCCTCAGTCATTTCCCACCATGGAGTTGTAACGGATGTGGTTTGTTGGACACCTTGAACGAATGTGCCCCGGCTTTCCACAACCCCAACATTTTCTTTGCTGTTGATATTCGAGTCGTTCAGCAACCATCTTTGCCAAGGCCGTTGTTCTGCGAATAGCACCAATCTCCATTAGCACCGGTCCGAAGTTCAATTGTGAGGCCCCTGAGGTAGCTTGGAATTGTCCAACTGGATCTCTGGAGTTAGAAAAGCCAAAGAGTGGATGCGGGGACGTCAATTTTGACATTGTAACTAAAGTTGCTCAGCAATTTGTGAAGCCATCATCATCCAGTCTTGAAGGCCATGTGGTTGTGCTTCCATCGTGGCAATTGAATCCAAGACATCGTCCTTCGATCCTCCTCGAAATCGTGCTACCAAGCTGGACTCATTCCACTCAACTTGCACAGCATGCTCACTGAACATTGAGATACACGTGGCCACTAAACATGTTTGCTTTAGTTTCCCAAGACAATCTTCAGCTTTACCTCTCTGATCCACATCCCCATAAACATCAATTACCGATTCTCAAAATCCATTGTAATCAACCAACAATGAGTGTGGCTGCCCTTCGTCTAGAGATTGGAGGATTGGCATTGCCCAATTCTGTACCCCCGGCGCGGTCATATAGGAAAGGGCAAAAGCTATTTTATCCTCATCATGACGGTAGGTGTGTAGTTTACTTTGAAATACAAGACGAAGCTGGGCAAATCATTTGTAAACCTCCCCGCCCTTTTTGCCCAAAAATCTTTCGGGCTTTGCTACTTTTGATTCTTTGCCATCTGTAGATGAACTATTAGGATTCGTTTTTATGGCTTTTTTGTGATTTATTTGTCATTTTTTAGAGTGATTTATATGTTTTTTGGTGTGTTTGTATTTAATTTGGTGATATTATATGTATTTTTGTCAATTTGGAATGTGATTTTTGGAGTTAGTTTTTGAGATGTCTAGTCCAAATAGGAATACGTGTCAAATTGTGATTGATGTGAGTCCTAGTTGGAAATTAGTTGGGTCAATTTCTTTTTGAGATTCCAAGTTGGTGGTTACCAAGTCGGTTAGGTGTCTCTCTCAATTTGAATAACCGCCAAGGTTTGGCTGCCTATTTGGTCTGTGAATTTTGTCATTTTGTTTATCCAGTGTTGAAGAGTGTCCACTGCGAGTCCCAACCGGGTCTGCTGCGTATTTGTTTGTTTTGTGTGTTATGTCTTTGCTTGTGTCAAGTGTCCAAGTGGGATATTTGAGTGAGCAAATTGGTGTGCCGAGTTATGTTGATGTGAGTAGAAGTGAAGTAATTCAGTCCAAGTTGGAGTGATATGGAGGATGGAAGAATATGAGAGCTTAATGAAGATGGAGATTATTTTAAGATTTTGATGAAAGTGGAATAAGAGGAAGTTGATAGGATTCAATTGTGGTGAAAAAGACTTATATGTGTTAACGGTGATTTATTCACCAACTAAAATATAATATGAAAGAAATTCATATCAAGTTGGTGTCGTTGTATGTGATGGAAATTGTATGGTTGATTGAGCTCTAAGTCAATTTGTGAGTTTTGTATGAAGTCCAAATTGATTTGTATGAGAGTTTGGATTGTGTGTGAGAAAGAAGGAATTTAGAGTGTTATATATGCAATGTCGTTGTAGATTGAGTGATTATTGATTTTCCAAATTTGGTCATAGTCTTCTATTTTGGGATTGTATTATTTATTTTAGATATTAGTCCCATTAGCATTGATTTCCTACTTGACCGTCTCCCTTGGAACGAACTTATTATACTAATAGGGTAATTTCCGAATAGGTCATTATCCTTCTTCAACACCATCAAAATCTTCATTCTGGTATTGACCCGCCCCATGAGAAGCTTGATCAATCCTTTGTATTTTGATCGAAGGAGATATTGACGATGGAGGCACCAACGCTCGATCTGAGATTTGTTTTACTATATGAGGATTTGTTGCCTGAAATACTAATTGAATTTATTGTTGAATGAATGCAGCCCACTCTAACCCAATCCCTTCTAGCGTTGGCGGCCCTACATTGACGGCAAACCTTTCTGGATCCATCCTACTCTCAGAAAATGCTCCCACTTTTCAAGCTTTAGAAATCAATTATTATAATAACCAAACCTAGAAAGCATTAGCTATATAGAAGAACACTACCACAAATGGCCTGATATTGCAATCTCCCGAACATGAATTCCCCTGAAGTAGGTTCTAGTCCCGGACATGAGTTTCGCACTTTAGCTTCCATTACTACGACTCAATTGCGTCAGCATCCGCGATCTTCATGGAGACTCTTGCTTGGTGCTTTGGCATGTGGACCATATTCTTTGGCAAATTTTTTCTTTTCTTTTCTCTTCTTGGATAGACTCCATTCACCCCGGGAAGCAACTCAGTTCTTATAGATCATATCCTTGCTCGTAGAGAATTATCAACATATTCTCAAAAGCAGTAACATTGTATTGTCCCAACAATGCAAAGGAAAATTCATAACTATGACTACAAAATTATGTAATTGGAATGTAGTTATCATATTTGAACAGAATCTACCAATACTTCATACAAACATGCCGATGGGGTCTCTCAAATGTTGTGATTAATAATGCAAAAATTTGACTCTCAATTGAAATGCACGCACTCTCCGTACAAGTTCATCAATTGGTTAACATGCTAATTTAATCCTCATCAATCTTTGGTGATTCCTATCAATGTAAACATTATGCATTTCCAACGTTTAATCCAACAAACTACTCCAACTTCCTGAGCATGGATAGTCAAGACTCGTCATAATGTTAGGGTTCAAATTGGAATTCTATAGACGCTTTATTCCAAGTGCTATGGATTCTAATCAATATACATATATAACCCTCGATAATTATTCAATGATGCAAGTGAAATTAGAGAGATGAGTTAGGAATATTCATAGTTCATTGTATTAACAATATGACAAGTGAGAGACAAAGCCCTTCTCACTAGCTTTAAGGAAGATGATAGACGGTCTAATCTAACTTCCATAATTACTTTGGATTCATGCCCAATCTACGTAGTTTCCCTCTATAGACTCGTTGTATAGTCCAGCTGTTACGATGTGATCATAACAGTCACCTAAAACATAGGGTTCTTGTAGTGAACTTCAACCTCTCAAGTTTCATCAAACTTGCTACAAGTAAGGAAGATTAGCAAGAAATATAATAAAGCAAAGGTTGTAGTTTCTAAATTTCAAAGTTAGAGAAATGTAGGAATTTTAAGAGAAAAGAACTATTAGATAGAGAACATTTAAATGCTTTAAATAAGATTTGACTTTGATTAAGGACAAGGGGAAGAAGTCAAATTAGAGAATATTTTACTTTTGAGATGTTAGGACTTAGTTATACTTGGAAGAAGTTAAATAAGTTTTGTTAAAGTTATACTTGGAAGAAGTTATTTGCCTCCTTAGATAATTAATAAGCAATTAGGAAATTAGAATTTGATAGATTGCCTTTCAAAATATTTCAAAAGAAAAGAGAAATGTAGAAAGAAAGAAGTAGAAAAAGAAAAAGAATTTTGAAGAAATGAAAGAGTTATAGATTGATTAGATTCCTTTATTGTATTGTACTTTCCCATTGAACATTACGCTCAAAACACAGAGAAATATGAGAAGGAAGTCAATGGATACTACAATGAGGTTACAACCACAATCAACAAGGACAAGACTATTGCATCAATCAAACTAAATGTATGTGTTTGATTTCCTTTCTCCCATTCATTCTATTTCATAAGAATACTAATTTAGAAAAAAAATATCAACTAGAAGCTTGGAGGTCACATCAATCCATTAGGAAGTTGTTAAATCCAAAATTTGAAGTTAAAATTAATTAATTAATTTTATAGCTTTCCAAAAATATATTAAATTCTAAAAATAGATAAAAAATTTAAAATTATATTTGGATGAAAATTAGAAAAAGAATAGATGAAAAATTAGAAAAATCATCCAAAAGTTTAAAAAAATATATAAGAATCCTGAAAAATCAAAAATCAAAACCAAAAATAAAAATTATTATAGAAGATTGAGTAGGTAGAATTTAGTGGATGAAGTTTCAAGCACCGATTAGTTAGTAGTCAAACTTCATCCGTCTGTAATTTTTTCTAAAAAAGTCAAAATTCTAAAAATTTAATCTTTTTAAAAAGTTTATTTTAGGATCTTTTGATTAAAAATATTAAAAATCTAAAAATAACAAGTTAAAAACAAGAGATCCATTGAAGTAGTATATAACAAATAGAAATTTAAACTAAATTGTTTAAAGACAAGCAATGAATAAATTAGGATTATATATTTTCAAGGGTCCAATATTAATTTCAACTTGAAAATAGATCAATAGTTTTAGATGAAGTTTTGATTTGGTGTAGGATAATTTTGGATGCAAGTCATCAATATTAGAACAAATCAAGTGAAACTCTAGATTTAGGAGGTAGACTTAGTACTACATTCAATAAAAAAATCTTAAGATTTTAGATTCTGGAAATCCAAGGAAACTCATAGCCCTTCACAAGGTCTGAAAAACATCTAATGTGACTAATCCTTAGTATTAGCTTAAGTACTTAGCCAAAATTGGTCAATAGTACTACTTTGCCATTGGTTTATTTGGGAATTGCATTTAGAACATCTAAAAGTAGAAAAAATACAACCTTTGTTCATTTCTTGGAAGAGACAATTGGATGGGACATTAAACACCCATTTTGGAATCAAAAGGCAACAACAATAACCCGGTTGTGCACGTTTTATCTTAAATGTGAAGATAAAACACAAGAAGAATTAAATCCATGTTTTCCATGATGCATTTTTGTGACATCCACTTGATTTTATGACAACAATAACATCAAATATAACATTAAGATGTTAATTGTAACATTAAACATTACATAAAAAATGGACAATCATGACAAAAAATGTGTCAATAAGAATATGGGTTAATTGGGTTTCTTCTAGTGAAAGGCTCACATCCCATAGGTTGTTACGTATCTCAAGCCTTATTGCTAATTTGCTATAATAAAAGGACATGGATCCAAGTATTTGAAGAGTGCCAAATTTTGAGTTGGAAGTTTTCCTACACTATAAGAAACCCATGTTTTAGGTGCCGTTTTGAAATTTTTTCAGATGGATTTTAGGTGATGTCAAAAAAAACAAATTGTATTTTTTTGTCAATGATCATGTCCAATAAAAAGACAGTCTTTTTAGTAAAATTTTACTTAAAACCTTACTTAGAAGTCGTTACTTAAAAGACGTGATGTCTAGGACACTACTTAAAACACCCCTTTCTCTTGTAATGTGCGCTCTCCACTAGCCTACCATGTTGTGGCTCTAAATTGGCTCAAATATTTATGTAGGGATAAAAATCCACAAGATATAGAACAAGTAGAACTAATTGCATAACACGAGATATAATTGATGAAAATAAATCTTAAAGTTCAACTCTTGGTTTGTTGGTCAATACTCCAACATCACTATAAAAATAGACTAAGTTTCAATTATGCGGATCATAGCTATCACTGCATTATGTCAACAAAAAATGAAACTAAGCAATGGTATGATTGAAGTCACCCACAACAAGAATGATTTACGAAACAAAAAATGAAGCCTCTAAAACAAGCTAGGACATTACAATTACAATTTACAAGCAATTAGCTTGAAACCAATAGTAAGCCCTTTAAACCTTTTTAAATGGATTCCTTCTACACCTTCCAAAATACAAAATCAACATTAATTATAGCTTAGTCCAACACACATGGGATTTTAGTAGTTTCATTAAATCTAAAATATTTTTCTCAAAATTGGGCAACATGGATCCTTATGCTAAAGCACTTATCTCAATTTTTCTTGCAACCTTCCATGCTTTCTAAAATCCTCTAGCTTCACATTAGCATCTTCAACTCCAAAGCTTTAAGATTTAAATTCGTCAATGCTTCTGCACATTACTACCAACACCTTTAAAGCCAAAACAACAAATCAAATTTTTCCAACAATTTAATGTTCTAACATCAACATTTAATTGATTTGTTTTAAACATTGATTTTAAAATATACTTTTAAATGCTTTTGCTTGGACTAGTCTTGCACACAATTGAAGCACTCAAAGAGTCACCTCATATTAAATAAATTGACGACACAACCATCATCTACAAACAACTTTCAGACCCTCACATACAAGACTTAAAGAAAATAAAAAGGAAAGAGAGCAGTGATCTAAAAACTAATTTATAGAATTCAGTGCAATATGCTACCTTTAAGATAGACAAGCATAAACTTTGGCTACCTTGAGAGTGAGTAGTTTTAAAAAAAAATCAGAAAAAAAAAGAATTTTAGAGGTTGTAAAGGGTTATGGGAGTACTATAACTCAATTGATGAAATAGATGTTAAATTCAATGTGGAGGAAGTTGCAAATTGGCTATCAAATTTTATTGTTTGTTGCAGTTTTGACTAAAATCTAATTTTTTTCAAGGATATTCTTCTATAGACTTTTAGTTATTGAAAACTTTAAGTAGCAATAGAGCAAATTTTAGCCAATTCTATGAATTCTAAAGGAGAGTTGATCTAGGAGTTTTAATCAATCCTAACAAGATTTTAATTGTATCTTAATTAGTTTCCAACATTGTCTATCCTAGATTCTAACTAAACCTCAATTGGATCTTACTTAGATCCCAAACATTATAAGAAAATAGTATTTTTTTGGATCGTAGGATTCCTATGTCGTGATGTCTTGAAATGTCTATAAATCTTTGTGAAGTATGTCCTTGCCTAATGAAGCTATAGGTAGTATGGTTGGTGTTCTTCGTACTATGAGGCTGTAGATGTTTCATTCGGCAGTAAAGTTTTTGGTTTTTGATGGAAAATTGTGTGTATTTTGTTTATTTTATTGTGTACATTTGATGTTTGTATTCCAATTTGATGGTTTTGTGAAGTAATTGTCAATTTGAATGTTCGTTTTTGGAATTCGGATAGTTCGTAATACCATTTGGATTGAAGTGGTTGCCTAAGGATAAATGTCAAATCTCAAGTCCGATTTGGTTTTGCTTTGGGCAATCAGATGATAGGGTTATCAATCCCAGTTGGACTGGTTATCAAGTGGGTTGCGATAGTTATACGGGGAATTCCAATTTGGCAGTTGAGTTGTGTTTTGAGTCTCATTCTAAGTCGGTTAGGAACTATCCGTTTTGGGGGTTTTAAATAGGTGTTTTCCGATTTGGTTTTCACCCACTGTTTGAGAGAGTCAAGTGCGAGTCCCAGTCCAAGTTGGCTGCGTATTTTATGTTTCTATTTGGTTTCTGTGTATGTGTGTGGTTCAAGAAGATAAGTGGTCATAGTTGGATTGTGTGTATTTTCAATTTGGTGAATGTTTGGTCATGTGTGTGAGTTCAAGTCGGAGAGTTAAGCTTGTCAGCGTAGATGCTTGGGCTGTTGGTTCCGAGTCAGGAAGTATGTGCAAATCAGTGGAGATGATCAAATCGGAAATTAATTTTCTAGTTGGGAATTTACAAAAGATGGCACTGAAGTCACTGTAAGGAGTTAATTTTCCTATTCGGAGAAGTGCAATGGTAGTTGCCAATTATCAAAGTAACGTGTATTGGATTCAATTCGGAAAGCTGAAGAATACAGTTTAGAGTTATGGAGTGGAGTCAATTTGGAATAAAGCAGTATTTGGAGATGGAGGATTTTGGATTCCAATTAGATTTAATAAGTTTTTATATCTAAACGTTAAATTTGCAAACGGTGATTTGTCACCAATTTGGATTAATGAAATGAAAGTGTATTAGCAAATTGGTTGCATGTGTAAGAGTCAATCAATTTGGGAGTATTTGATGTATGACTGAAGTCCCAATTGGTTTAACAATGATTTACAGAGATGTGAGTATGTCCGAATGGGAGATATTTTGATGAAACACAACTTGGGTTGATTTAATTTGGAATTTGATTTGGAAGTCCTGTATGACTTTGCAGTGAATTGCAATTTCTTTCCAAGTTGGGTATGTATGGAATCTTTGATTTATAACAGTCCAATTTGGAGTTTGAATAAAGTCTGAATGTTGTCAATAGACTTTCCAATTGGATTTGTTTGTGAATGCATGTCGTTGTCAAATCAGAATGATGCTGTATGTGAGGGAACAATTTGGATTTTATCATACTAATTAAGAAGAAAGAGTACGAGTATCAATTCGGTGGAATTACACTAGATATCCAAGTGGGAGACAAAATGGTGCTGCCGAGCAGTCAGTACGATTTGGAAGTCGAAGAGCCTTGGCTGAGCTTGGTTTGTGAAGCAGTCCCAATCGAAGATAAAGATTTGGCTTAAAGGATGTACTAGTCCGTTCCGATTTGGAGCAAAGAGCGAAGGACCTCATTGGCTGTGAAGTGAAGATCAACAAAAAATTTGGGAGATTTCCATTAACTTGAGGATTTTTAAGAATGGAGTGAAATAAATTTAGCAATTAGGTTGTGCAAACTGTGAGGAATTAAATTAATTCAAGTTGAAAGTATGCCTTTCTTGGATGTTTTATTCCCTATTTAGTTGTCTTTTGTCGTTGTAGAAGTAAACCTATTTAAAAGACCTCCCTTGGAACAAACTTTACTATTGATTTAGAGATTTCCAAATAGGATCTAAATCTATCTATAGAGGCCTTGTAACAAGCGGAGGGCTTGCAAATCCAAGGCATCCAAAATACACTTGCATATTCTACTTGATTCAAATAACTATGCTTTCCCTCGTTGGAAAAATGAACCACAACCATGGACCATAAAGACATGTAGCAATTACATTGACTAGCACCACATAGATAAAAAAAAATTCCGCACAATGAGCAAAAAAAACACTGCAAGAATGGGGTAGCCATCCTTCACTCTTGCAACAATCCACATTTTCGTGAAAGATGCATCTAAATATAACAATAGGTATATAACACCCATATGTAGGGAGGAACAAATGTAGCCTTGCCATATTACGTATGGTGTATGTATGGTGTATGTAGAGCAAAAGCTTTTTTATACAATAGATTGATATACAATAAAGACAATTGAAACGCAAATTGTGACAGCTCTAGAGAGTATTGACATCCCTCAAGAATGGAAGTACAAAAAACAAGGGGGCCAATCTAAGGCAAAAAAGAAGTACGACACGTAACAAATGTGTGTGTGTGTAGTCGTATGAAGACTCAAATGTTGACCTCAAATCATGATGCATGAAACACAAGGGGGATGAAAGACTTAGAAGTCACAGAGGCGCCGCACATGATTGTAATTTGGAGTCTATTATAGAAGATGGAGGTATGTGAGAAACAAAAAATGATGGCTATGTACCTCGGCCATCATCTAATCCATCTGGAGATTTTGCCCAACAACTTACGAATCTTGACAATTAAGACCAAGCTGTGTAGGGATGTTATGAAGAATGAAGTATGTTGAAGCCTCCCATGATGACAAATGGTTTTTTACATTTGGTGGATGAGGAAGTAGGATTGTCCAATGGAAACAATGCTTTTGTATAGAAAATGGTTGAAGACCTGTAGCTTGAAGTCTCTCACCTCTATCAAGAGAATGAAAAACTCTACATGTGGATATAAGACATGATGAGAGATTTTTGTATTAAAGAGGAAGTACACAAAAAGAATATTGAAGACCTTGACAACACTTGCTGCCATACTGATGAACCATGATTTAGTTGGATTAATCCACCAACAATGCGATTAAAGATTTAGTGGGATACACATGGGGATATACAAGCACTATATATTGGTACATATGACAACCTAGGAATGTTCTCGACCCAAAAGTTGGTTGTGTACTCATGTATGAACATTGTATTTTTGGAAAAGAGGTAATTTGAGGTTCTCCTGTATATGAATGGTGCTTACTTAGAAATTAGAATGTGATGGTATATACATGCACTTTATTAATTTAAATTTAATAAAGTAGTATTTTCTATGTATTGTTGTAAAAAGAGATAATTTGAATTTCCAAAGTATATTGGAGCCATCCTAAACCAAAATAGGGGGTATTGCAAGCATTATCTATTTTTTTTAAAGGCCTTTTGGAAGGAAGGCTTACAAATTTTTATCTTTGGAGATTAGGAAATAGGGCTTGATGAAGAAACCCTTTTGCCATTTACATTTGGGTAACTTTGAATAGAGGATTCTTTCCTAATAAGCCTTCAAAAAATTGATAGTTGGAATTAAAAAATGTGGAATGGAAGGAATGACCTTCAAGCATTATATTTTATTTCTTAGGGAGAGCAAACGGTTCACTCCTCAATTGGCTTTGAACTTTTAATTGTTTGGATTTATTTTTTAGAAGATTGGAAAAGAAACACTTAAAATATTTGAAACCCTATATTTTAAAGATAAAATGGGTTCTATTTTTATAAGTTTGGCTTTGAAGTAGTGCTTCAAGGAATAAAAAACAAGGGACTAGAAAGGACACATTATATATTTTTCTCTTTCTGCTGGAAATTTTATATAATTTTCAAATTAATAAAACTGAATTTAAAAAAGTCTACTTTGAGGGGCTAAGCAAAGGATTGTCTCCCCCATACCTTTGAATTAGCAAAACGATGACGCTAGCTGCTAGGGGGCAGATGCAGATATATACGAGGACTTAGGGACATGGACTTAGTGGAATGCTTGTTTATTCCCCAAACCTTCTTTTGAAATTCACTTGAATCCACATGCCGACTCAAGGGCACAAACTCATATAGAGGCATGGACTTAGGGCACCAACTCAAGTAGAGATGCAAAATTAGGCAAGGATGCGGTATCATGTTGCAAATGCAGGCACTATAGTAAAAATATGTATATTTACGTTCTTTGATGAATTTTGATATTTATAAAATGATAAAAGAAATGACATCATTTGGAGTGGCTTCAAGGTGGCACTTCTCACTATTGTGATAGACAAACTATAAAGAAAAGAGTTCATTTATGAGCTTCATTGTATTTGATGTTATTATTCTTTGTTTTTCATTTAAGTCATATTATATTGAATTAGAGGGTTTTTTCTGCGTTTCAAGATGAAGAATCTCAACCGGAGCGTGAGTTTGAATTTTATTTTTTGCAACTGCCGGACCAACTTCAATTGTTGCTAGATCTTCCATTGTTGCATGGGTGTTCACAAGATGAAGCTAGACCATCTCAACCACTGAAGCACATTGCGTAGAAAAATGATGGCACAGAAATCTTCAACAAGACACTTGGGCATTGGTGATCTTGTTGCAAGTTGGATACATTGAGTCCGGCAACCGTGAAGCGACATTTGAAGGTTGTTTTGAAGGTTTAAACATTGTTCAATATTATTGCATAGTCAAGCCTATTGAGGAAAGTCGTGGTCATCAATGATGGTTGGAAGGACCAGTTAATCCTTTAACTAATGTGGATTGTGTCAATTATGTCATTGCTACTATCAAATGCATTCGCAAGTTCTTGCAGATGGAGTAATATTCTGGTTGGAACTCTATTTTTTAACCTCTATTAGACATATGTTAGTTTCTAGTTCTTTATTTTCTAGTTCTATACTTAGAGTATTTTTCATAAATTAAATTTGTATTTATGAAGTTGTACAAAGGAAATATTCAAATAGTTTATCTTCTAAATACTTTGAAGTGATTTATCTTCTAACTAGGAATTTGGAATTAGTTTTATGGTCAAAATTCATGACCAGTGGATGTTAAAGAAACTACATGGTCAAGACATGAGTTGAAGTCCACTTGATTTGAGTGGTTTAGGTAGAAGATAAGGTGGAGAAAAAGTAGAAACACTATTCATCTTCTCTCTTGTTGTTATTGATAAAGCTCGAATGTTTAAAGAGCCATAGTGTGTTGTATTTGGGGAATTTGAGAATGAAAATTGAAAGAGTTGTGTATCATGCTATGGGGATTCTAAATTGATCTTATTTACTTGATTTGGAGTTGTCAATCAAAAGTTGTGATAGTTTGATTGGAGGGAGGTCTATTGTCTTTTATGAAAAAGGGCAGAGACTTTGACCGGCCATAAAAAATGAACATGTCATTTGTTTAAAATGAAATTTATAGAAAGTGTAGACAATTGTGTTAGCTTTCTATGAAAATATCATTCATTATATTTGGATTTTGTATAAGTGAGTTGTGAGCGATAATTTTACATCCCTGTACTTCCTAAATCTACGCTCAACCTGCTTGCATCCACGTTGGCAACCAAGTGGTCAAGGTAAGTCTAGGTTTGTATTTATACCTTATCAAAAAGTCAATTGCTTGATGGGTGAAAGCATGCTACGGCCTATCTGCTTTGGCACATTCAATAAAAAAATGTAAATAAATTTTTTAACACTTTGGATTTTTGGTGAAGAAAGCTAACAAGATTCTACAGGTGGGCCAAATTTTTATATTGTTTAATTTGTCTTGACGTTAATTTCTTTTTAATTTTTTTTTAACACTTTGGATTTTTGGTGAAGAAAGCTAACAAGATTCTACAGGTGGGCCAAATTTTTATATTGTTTAATTTGTCTTGACGTTAATTTTTTATTTTTTATTTTATTTTTTATTTACTATATTATTTAACTCATTTTATTGTTTAAATCCACAATATATCTTGTAAAAAGAATTAAATAATAAGAAAATTAGGCCCACTTGTAAAATCTTGCTAGTTTTTTTTTCCAACCAATTCAAATAATAGAATTTATATTTAAAATAAAAAAATAAAATAAAAAATAAAACATGTATATTAGTGAATAAAACTAGATTTTGAGTACAAATTGAAAAATGCACTTGGACCCTAGAATACATTTGTAATATCAATCATCACACCAAATTTGCGCATGTAATTCTCTTCATTTATGTACACTTAAAATAAATTAGTTCCTCAAATGTGACACCTGAATAAGAGAATTGGGTAGATGGGTAGGCGGACAGTCCATCCACTATGACAACCCTTGCTCCTATGGTCTCAATATTTGACATGATTTTCTGAATTTTTTTTGAAGAGATAGAAAAACACACTATCTTTCCAAAAATGTAATTTCAATTTCAATTGGAACACAAGAGCAAAAGTTATGGAACAGAAAGCCTTTTTTTTAGTTTTGTGGGCAGAAAAAAACTTAAAGTAAGTTTTTATTTTTATTTTTATTCTTTAGACTATATTTTTATGAATATGGGAAGCTTTTATTTATTGCAATTAGATTTAGATTTGTTATGTGAAAGTTATGGACAATCTTGTTTTTTAGGCATTCAAAGCATCTTCTTAAAAAATTAACTTGTAGAATTCATTTTTGACCTCAATTTTCACAATTTCTCATAAAACAAAGTTTTACAAGGTTAATATTTTTTGTTAGAATAATCTTACTATTGAAAGTAGTCTATTTCAATTCCATTTTAGAACTATTAACAATTTAGATTTTCCTTCAATCTTTAACCTACTTCTACTTAACAATTTGAATGAAAACTAAGTGTGTTCTTATGAGTTTTATTCCTAGACTCTCAACTCAATTTTTTATCATATAATATTAGAAATTTAAAATCAATAGAGCAAAAATTATAAGTTATGAAGGTTCAAAGCCAAAAAATGTAGTTGAGCAAGGTACAAAAAAACTTGTTTCCTTCACTTAACCCCAAAAGGACCCTGAGGACAGAATGTGTCCTTGACCAATTTTTGAAGTTAAATAAAACCTTACCAAACTACTATTTTTTGTAATTTATATTTTTGATAAATTATTTTTGAAGTTTAATTTTAGCTTCAAAAATCTGATTTTGAAAATGATTGATTATGATTATTCTATTCAAGATTTTGTGCACGGGTGTCTATTGCAATCTTGACTTTTGTAGTGTTGAGGGCTCTTGGGAATGAGCCTCAAATACACTAGATCTTTGAGAAAAAATCACATTAGAAATTCATCCAGAAAAATTGTAGAGTAGATTTTGAGAAGTCATAAATTGATTGGAGTTATGCATGTTCGGCCCTTCAAACTCATATTTTTTTGGTGACCAACTTTTTAGATTTGACATGTGAAAAGAGGATTGAAAGACTTCAAATCACTTTCACAGTTTTAACACCCTCATGATCAAACATTATAATCTTTCAATCCGTAAGAGATATTGTTGTGTTTTCTTTTCTAATGTGATGTCTAACATGTCTAGTTTCATTTTATACGGTTACAATTCAAAAAAATTGATACAACTTATCAAAATGTTGGCTTTTAATTCAATTTAGAACAAATTCCTAGAAGCTCAGGAATTTTCAGGGTCATTTTGGGGTTAAACGCAAAAATCTTGCAATCTACATGGTCAAAGTTTGTGAAATTTCTTCCACTCATTTTATACTATTGTAGTACAAGATCTACATTAGATATGAATTAAAAACATTAAATTTTTTTTTTTTCTTTTTACTATAGAAATGGCAATTTTGAATATTTTTTGCTAGAAAAGAGGCCTCAGGACTTAAAGGATTAAATTAAACATTTTTCAAAGTTTGCCAAGTTATTGTTGAGATTTATAGATTTGTTGTCTTGTTGCTGTTTTCTTTGTTATTAGCTCATTTTTTTTTACTTTCCAAATGATCAATAGTTTTTCAAACTTTACAAAACTCTATACTGACATTTGGTAATTGCAACCAATCATTTAATTTTAAATTTTTCTTGAAATACATAGATCTTGTATTAGACTAGTCTAATATGTGTGGCAAATCATGAAATGAGTTCATTCCATTCAAAGCTTTCTAGAAGAAGTTATAGCTGCATGAAGTTTGACATTAAAGAAGGCACTTTAAACTTCATCCGTAAATTTCTCTTGACCCCTGGATTCAAATCAACATCTGATTTTGGGTATAGATTTAAAGTAAAATCTACTAAGTTTTAATTTTGATGTAAAATGGATGAAAATTCCCTACTTTTGTTTGATCTCCAATTTAAAATTCATCTTTCATTATCTTCTTGAGTTTAACTCAATTTTTTAAGCATAAACTAAATCTGAAATCCTCAAAATTTCTTCTAGATGATACTAATTTTTAATTATTGCTTAGTTATCTTCAAGAGATCCTAAGTTAATATCTATTTTATTCTTAAGACTTTGGACTTCTTCTACTAACTTATAATTTTAGAACTTTAGTATTCTTTCTTGTAAGGATTGAAATTATCTATCCAAATTGCTAAGACACTTAAAATTTGAACTACCCAAATGAAAATTATGTATGGATGAAGTTTGACCACTAATTCGTACTTCAAAACTTCATTCGCCACTTCCTTCTAATCTATACTTGTAATTAATTTCCACTAAGACTTTTTAGATTATGGATTTAAACTAATTGCTAAATTTTCAATCCTACCTTCCTAGAATGAAATCTACTATTTTTCATCCATTCTTCCCACCAAACTTTATATTCTAATATCTTGTTTGTTTTAGTCTTATTTTTAAATTTAATATATTTTCATAAAGTTCTAGAAATCTTCTACAAGGATACTCTACTAGAAAGTGGGGGCCAAATTAACACAATTTCTGTTGAATTGTAATTATAATAACTATCTGCGTTGCAAAAATGACATTTTTACATGACTCATTTTGAAATTCAACCTAGATTGCATGAACCAGTCATTTGTAAAATGTTAATAAATAAAATGTGTTGATTTGACCAAAAAAAATTTGCTTAATTAATTTGGCAATCCTCTAAACATCAATTTTTTTTCCACATATTGTAGTAGTAGGGCAAGGTTGGCAGAAAACAATTATTTAAAATAAGTCAAAAGAAAAAGAAAATTAATAAGAGAAATGACTGAATTCAGCAAAAACTAAATGACTAACATGTTGTAAAAAATGAAAATGTCCAATGTTAGCGAGAAAGTCCAAAATAAAGTTCACTGACCATCGACCATCGAGAAATTTTTAGATGGCAAGGTGAAAGACTTACTTCACTAACATGTAGCAAATAAATGCTAGAAAGGTATTTTTCATAATAAAATCCATTGTCCATAATTGTGTGCAAAGTAGAATTTCAAACCTCATTTTGGCATAGTACAGTAATTTTTTTTTTCAAATGGATTTTTGGAGATGAAAATTAGCTTAAATTCTCACATTAAATTAGTTCAAGATTTTTGCAAAAAAATATTCTACACTACCTAAATGAGGTCTAAAATTCTACTTTGACCACAATTCTTACTTTTGACTTAATCATAAGTAGTTGAACTCCTACTAATCCTAATTTACCTATCTCACACGGGTTGTTCTACCTTCTACCACCCCACCTTTATAAAGAAATTGTCTTTGTATCTTTTCAAACATGAAGATAAGTGACATTCAAAGATTGGTTGCTAAATATATTGAAGTATTTTAGATACTCAGTCCACTTTTGATATCTATTAACATTTTGGAGCAAGGAAACTTGTAACACTTACATGGTATGAACAATTTGTAACATTTATTTGAATAACACTTATGTGGGGTCCAAACGAGGTAATAGGAGCCAATTTTGCCGTAACCACTCCTTTTTAGGGACTATTATTGATAGTAGAGTTCAAATTTTCTTAGATTTGTCCTATAAAAACATACTTTGTTAATCATAAATGTTATATTGTCATGTTTGAGCATTGTATAGTTTAGGAGGTCATCATGTCATTTTAATTAAGCACAAAAAACACATGTAACCAATGCTTTTTACTCCTTTGTTGAATTTCAAAATTGAGGATTTAGGAACTTTTTCATTGAAAGTAATGATATTTTGAATAGAATTTGTCATTGTTGACAACTTTGAATAATTTTTAGAACTAATTTTGATGAAATTGATGAAGTTTTTGAATAAAACATTCCATTAAAATTGCAAAAGGAATTCCAAAAGGACCTAAACAAGTGGCTTGGGTGGTTCCTATTAGCTCGTTTGCACCCTGTGACTTTGGAATCAACAATAGTAACACTATATAAAAGAAAAATGAAAATAAAAGATGAAAACGTAAAATGTAAATGTCATCATATATCTAAATGTATGGAAGAACAAATCTAAGGTAGTTTGATGAGATTCTTGTATATGCTAGGATTCTATTTCCTTTTGAAGTATTTGAATGCTTTGGATGAAAGGTGCAACATTAGTAGTTTTTTGTTCTAAAAATTGTTTTAAGGTCGCTAATGCACTTTCAACATCCCTAATCCTACTCTATCTACCACCATATCATATTGATGGAGTTTATGGCCACTATTGTCTACACAATGTGGAATGGATGTGTAAAGAAATTGTGAGCTATATACAATACTATTAGTGCCAACAACATGTGAGTATTTTTATGTTCACCCTTGACATACAAGCGAAGCACAACTACTTTTTGATTTCTTAAATGTATTTTTTGTTGTTAATGGGTGCCTAATGTCAATCCATTCAACCTTCCAAGCGATGGATCTTTTTTGTATGTTTGAAGTAACTTCCACAATATACAAGGCTTTCCCAATCTAACTTCAATTTTCAATTTCTAAGTGAATGGCTGAATTAACTGGACCACTATGGTTTCTAAAAACATATTCTTCAATTTAAATTTAGAAGTCCTAAGTTAAAAATAAGGTCATACCACTTTCAAAAATAAAACATTAAAAACAATCCGACATTCCAAGCAAAAGATATAATCGGATGAAATGTGAACTTTTGAAGGCTATATAAACTTCATCCATTCTTTCATCCTAGCTCCTAATTTCAATTCGACTTGTAATTTTGAGCATCTTTTTAGGTTATAAATTACTTCCTATTCTCCCAATTTGGATTTGAATGAAGACTTCTTTATGATTTTTATCCAAATTCTCACCAAATTTTTATCGTTTGACATCTTATGGAGTTTTTAGTCTTTTCTAAAGTTTGAATTATGAGTGGATTCCTCCTGACATCCTCTAAGTGTGTATAATTCTAACTTTGACTCACTTCTTAAGTTCTTATTTCACTTTTATTTGTTTTTATGTCTTGCTTCTCCTTCTAGAAATTTATTATTTTTTAAATTTAAAGCTTTTTTACTTGTAGAAGCTGAACCTAGTTATCTTGAATGCTAAGACAATTACAAATTGGGTTCTCCTAGTAAAAGTTATCCATAGATGAAGAGTGACGGCTACTTTGTTCCTTGAATTTCATCCATGATGTTTTGCCAACTTGTAATTTGAATCTAGCTTTCTATCCTGGAATGATGGATTATTAACTATAAAGAAGATGAAGACTAAAGGAGGCCCACATCATTTTTAGTTCTAAATCAATACATATTAGAGGATGTACATATTTAGAAGGAGTGGATGTCGTGATGTGGACTGTCTACTAATTGAATTAGGCATTTTACTATTATTAAAGTTAGATCGAAGCTGTAAGAGGGTTAGGCTTGATAGGTGGATAACTTCATTGTAGGGTTAAATTCTTCAAGAATTTAGCCTCGTTAGGAGGTTAGGTTTAGGCGGCTAGCCTTGTGATGAGGTTAGGATTTGGGATGGGCTTTTTGCCCCATATTGTTTGTAACCTTGTGACCTCTTTGGAGGTATTTAAAGGCTTGGCTCTCCCTTCGGGACTCTCTTGGATTTTTGGATTTTTCAAGCACTAAATTTGAGATTACTTTTTGCTTGGATATTGTTCTTTTTGTTGTGACCATAAAATGTTGTATTCTTTTTGAGGGAGTTGTATTTTTTTATACGTGAGTTATTTTTTTATTTAGTATTCTTGTGAGGGTTGTACTTATGAGCTTGAGAGAATGCAGGAGGCAAACTTGAGAGGGTTCAAGTGCTACTACATCCAAAAAGGTTCAAGGATTGAGGTTCAAAGTTGAGTTGTAGATAGTTTGTTGAAACTAGTTTCTTTTAGAGTTTGCGGTTGATTTAGGTGTGGAATTAGGGTTTTTTAGGTCTTTGTTATTTTTTTTCTTTTCACAAATTTTTATTACAGCCAGGAACCTCGTGCTTTTTCGGATAGGCAACAAAACCTCACAACACCACACTCCTCTCTTCATATGTGCACAATAGTTGATGGCCTCTCTAGAAAGACTCCACTCATTTCTTCCTTCATGCTTTGTGAAGATGGAGACTTAGACGGTCCCTTCAACTATTTATTGCTCCAACTTAGGTCATGCTTTGAGGACAAATTTCTTACGTATGAGGCCTCGCTAGATGATTTAGGTTGCAAATGGGCTCTTAATAGATCAGCAACGCTTGCGCCCCTTCAATCTCCTCCCTTCATAGTACTCGCGGCAGCTTCTGCGCCATTGTGATGTCCAGCATTGTATGTATGTGAGAAGTGCAAACACTGTTGTGGACAATGAACTGCCCCCTCCAATACGTCTTCTTCTTCCCCGTCTGCATACTTCAGTTGCAAGAATTTTTGTTTCGTCTTGGGATCAGTTTTTTCTTGCATGACATCATCTAGGTCTTTTGAGGAACAGGATGTGCTGTCACGTAGTAAGTGTCTTTGCATTCCAATGACCTCTGGTATGGGAGGCAACAACTCTAACCTAATGTGGCGTTGAGAATAGGGCTTTCAGGTTTTAAGGCTCACCTTGTTTTTTCTGTTGCCTTCATATGACTGTCCAGCTGCAACACCTACTCCGCTGCAATGTCGTAGTTCAATTGAGTAGGTCACTGAATCCACCACTGTAATAGCTGTCATTGATGCCAAGAGAGTCCGCTCCCGCTTGAAGTTGTTTGGGGTTGTGATAGTGCGGCCCGAAGTGAGGTATAAGGTGGGTACACCCAAACCCGCCACTGAGCCTAGTTACTACTGAGCCTAGTTACTATCATTAGACTGGTCAAATTTTCATATGTTCTTGTAGGCAAGTGAAAGGAGGTTCCAACGCACCAAAGAATGTGGCATTTGGACATCATATGCAAAAGTTATTAAGGGTCAAAGTTTGTTTTTGAAAGCGCTCCATTCAAATAGGTACATAACTGATTTTGGAAATGTACACAACCTGTAGATGGTGCTTTAAGGTCAGGTGCCATTTTGGGGGTGCCACCTTATAGTTTCAATTTCATCAAAGCAATGTTTTCATGAGAAGTTATAGTAGTAGCTACTCTGGTCAATTGAACCAATATTCTTCAACTTCGTGTTTGGATTAGTTTAAGTGTTTGCATCTTTCTGGTTATATTGATACTTATAATATTTATGTTTCTTGGTTATATTGATGCTTTTTCTTATTGTAGTTATGTGCTTTAGAATTGGTTTTGAAATTTAGGATAGATACAATGTCGAACAACAAACCCTATTCTTGAATCTTAGAACAACAAACCCTATTCTTGAATCTTAAACTGATTTTGGTAACTTAGTGCTAAGTAGGAGCTCACTCATGGCCAACATATTACAATGAAGCACGGAGAGATCACTTAGTGTATCTACAACAAACCATGTGTGTTCAAGTGATTTTTTGGCCCCCTTATTTTTTTTAATAAACTATAATTTCAACCTATGATTTTGAGCTTTATTTAATAATGACTTTAGGTTTCTATTGCCAAAAATTTCAAACTGAAACAACATATGAAATGATTTCTAGAATAGGTTGAAAAATGAATTGAAATGACATGTTTTTCAACTCAAATATTTATAGAGAATGCATTAAGATGACCATTGCATCATTATTCAAGAAAAATGAATTTTCACAAGAGAGTTATTTTTAGCAATTTTTTGTTCATTTTTTAGACAATTTTTTTTTACATAATATAGGGTGTGAAAGTTATTTTCAGCTCTACAGTGTATTTTTTTACTTCAAAAAATTGTAACTAATTATAATTAATAAATAAAAATATCATTAATTCAAGACATAAACTTTCAAAGTAGAAAAATCTACTCATATTTTTTTCTTTTCCTTTTATTTAAGTTTTAGGACAAAATTTAGGGGGTCTAAAATTTGGACATACATAGTTTCTAATGGACACTCTAAGTGAACTCCCCGGGCAACAAAGGCAGTTGTAGAAAATCCTATTCGGTGAGGCCCTAACATTTATTATTAGAACAAGGTTCACTATGGAAATCTCCCACTTGATCTCAGGGGCCCGAGATCATAGGCAAATTATCTAGAATGCTTCATTTTTAACACTCATTTTTAACAAGGATTTTTAGGATATTGTGACTCACCTTTTCTATCATTTTGCCTTGAGATGACTTCTGCTCTTGGTCTTTTGATGTTAAAGCAGTGCAGATTTTCACGTTGGAGGAAGGCGTGTTGTCATGATGTGGGTCGTCTTTTAGTTAAAACAGACATCTATGTTAATTTGAAAAAAGTATTAGTGTTAAACTTTGTTGTGTTAAGAGCTTGTTGTTAGTTCACTTGGTCGTACTAGCCACCGGTTCATAACCGGTTAGTGAGTGGTTGATATTTAGATTAGTGAGGTTACAGTTAGGGCTAGCCGCCTTTGAGATTTGGTGACTATTTGAATCAAGGATTGGTCCCTCACTCTCTCTCGTGTTTCTTAGTGTGTTGAGAGGTGTGGAAGGTGTGGGAGGCACTTAGGGTTCTAGTTGTGTACTTGTTGTGATTTTTATATTGAAAGGCACATGGATTGAGGGAATTATGTGTTGCATTTGATAAAAGAGTTGGATAAATGCAATTTTTTAGATCTGAGTTTTTAAAATATTGATCTACTATGATGCTAAGTTTCGGATCTAGATCTATTGTAGAGAAAAAGATACGAGGCTTTGAAGTGGAGGCATTTGCAACAATGGATTCTAAGGTGGCTAAAGAGGGTGTATTAAGGAGCTCCATTTTTTATTGAGATCTTTTCCAATGGCAATGAAACTTAGAGGATATATTCTTTACCTCATCTTATATCTTTTATTAGATTATTAGCTTCAATAGACCTAGAATCTATAAGTTATGTACCAAAAATGCAAACAAGTTGTAAAGGCAATGAAAGTTTAGGTAGTCAATAGTAGTATTTTGTCCAGAAAAGTTGGAAAGTATCTTAAGATGAAATGAGATTTGTTGTGTAAGCATTAGAGTATTTAATACATAATGTAGCAAAGTTTCAAGTAATAAAGAGTTACTTTCTAGAAGTTATGCAAAACCAAAGTTAGGTATGACAGTTTCTAGGGTAGCTTGATAAAGGTTAGGAAGTCAGTAGTATTATTTTGTCCATAAAAGTTGGAAATTATTTTTGAACAATATGAAATTTGGCGTGTGATTATTGGAAAATTTAATCTTTAATGTGGAAAAGTTTCAAATAATTTGGAGATACTGTCCAAACATTATGCTAAACCAAAATTAGGTATGGCAACTTTTAGGGCATTGTGAGAATTGTAGGATAGAGATTAGGGGAAATAGAGGGTTTGAGGATAGATTTATTATGATTCAATGTATTTATGGGCTTTAAAGATTGTATGTAAATCATTTCTACAGCAAGAATCTCATGCTATTCCAAATGTAGTAGCAAATCCTTGTGACAGCATATGACCAAATCATCTAATAGTAGCGCCCTGGTTGTCTGTTGGTAAGGATATTCCATCCCTTGCTTCATTATTTGAATTTGAAGTTGCTTTGTGATATCCGAAAGTGGTTGCCTCTTTGGTTATGGATTTGTTGACATGTTGTTACGTGATGTCAACAAGTGTTGTGGATAAATGTTTTGACTCGTTTGGTGTGTACAAGGATATGTAAACTTGGTTGTGTGCTACTATCACAGATGCTTTGGGACCGCTTCTAATGACACCCACCTTGCCTCCACTATGGAGATGCAAGAAATTTGTTCTATTGGACATTATGGTAGCACCATTGTGGGGGAACAAAAAATTGCTTTTGTTGCAAATATTGATGCTTGGTTGACGTGATGATGAACATGTGCTAGAGCCCTTACGTTCACGATCCTTCTTGTACTCAACCTTCGAAAATGGATACTAATTATATTCTCTCAATGCGTTGTACTCCTTTGTTAGAAATCCTTCCAAACGACCTTCATGCCTCTTGTTTGACCAACTTAAGATTTTTGAGGCCCACCAACATCACAACAAATACAATTGATGAGGGGATCTATCAAATGCTTCACTGCTATCGCTCTTTAGTTTTGGCAGTTGCATCAAGTAGTTTTTATCTAACATTTCTATAATGTACTCAAGCTGCCAGTTCTTAGCGACAAGGTGTATGGATATGACCCTTGTTTCAAAGCCACACTAGCTAGGACAAGAAGGGAAAAGAAGAAGACAATTATATTCTCTCTTTCATCTAAGTTTCAACATTGTTAGTAGAGCTTCAGTGTCATGCACATAAGTGTTTTGATAATTGAAGTTGTGCTTCCTCTCTTCTATCTATACACTTTAGATGACTTTGGTCGTTCGAAAGAAGGGTCCTTTTAGTTGTCTTTTGTAGATGCTATTCTGCCTATTGTTGTCAAGTGGTCATTGAATGCAGCCGAAGAGCCCACTAAAACAATTATGAGGTCTTGTTTGTTTCTTATTCACTGAAAATGCCATTTCAAGAAGAATAGTGCCAAACCGCCAATCCTACTATAGGGAATTGCCCTACACATGAAGTGGCAATATGTGTGCTATTTTTTTGTAGCAAATTTCATCAAACATTGAGCCCTTAGACAAATTCTTCTTCATTACAAAAAAATTCACTCCGTCAATAAAGTGCTTTTTCCCAGACCGCTTGACCGAAAGTAACATCCGTCCTATATCATTTTTATTGCTTGATTCTAAATTAGCAAACAACAAGCAGCTGTAAGACTGAGCTTTTAATTCCCGTTCCTTCTGAAGGCGGCTATCCCTAAACTTAGAAAAGTTTTAGATGAAAAATCCCTTTAATTTTTCGTCAACATCGTTGCATTGTCATCCAAATGCCACGGAATGGCGCCTACGGCCTAAGAGCTTATTTACCCACCTTTGGTTCTCGGAAATCAATGTTAATCCCTATGGGTGCCTAATGTTAGTCTACTATGCCTTCCAAGCAATGGATCTTTTCTAAGTTTCTAAGTTCCAAGATATCACAGAAAACTATCCTAAATGCAAAGATCAATTCTAAACAATACTAAGTCCTTGAGCCACTATGATTTTCTAGTAAAAGCATCTACAATCTAAATTTAACTTACTTAAGTTGTAGTTCAGCTTACGCCATAAATTTCTAAAATCCTAAGTCTTATAAGATTGGAGTCTCCTACAAGAAGTTATGACCGGATGAAGTTGGAGCCTCTAAGGGGCTATCTAACCTTCATTCACTCTTTTTGGTACTTAAACTACTTCAATTGATCATAAATTTTAAATTCTAGCTCTATACTCCTATCTTCTACATGGGTCTTAAATCTAAGCTTCAATGGATGATTTTTATGTGACTTCATCCATTCCTTATTCCAAAACTTTAACTACTAGAGCTTTAAATATTTTTTAGAATTTGAAGTGGATTTGGGCTCCTCTATGTTCCTTCTATCTAATGCCAACTCTAAGAATCTACTTGGTTGTCTTTAAAAGATTCTAATTGACTTCCTACTTTGTTCATAAGGCACGGGGCTTCTACTGCCAATTTACTATGTTTAGACTTTTGAGGTTGGTTCCTTGTAGGGCCTAAGATTACCTATTCAAGTTGCTAAAGAACTCTAAGTTTGGACTTTACTAGTGAAAGTTATAAGCAAATGAAGTTTGACCGCTAATCGGTATTTCTAAACTTCATCCATGATTTTTTACTAACCTACAATTTGAAATCTACTTTTGATTTTTCTTTTGACCTGTAGATTTCTACTTCTATCTAAATTTTCATTCTTGTTTTCTTGGATGAAATTGACTAATTTTCAACCAATATGCCTCCTAAACTTCATCCACCAATATTTTTCTCAATTTGACTGCAATTTTTAAGTGTAATATGTTTTTAAAGACCCCTAATCAAACTCTATAAGTTTCTACCTAGACTTTGGAAAACACTTAATCTTGGCACTTTGAATTGCACTTGAAGTTCGGCTAGGTGTAGAAACAGCTAATCTTAGAATTGAAATAACAATTGGAGTAATTAATATCGTACCTTAGAAGTTGCCTCATCTAGGAGGTGGTTGAATACTCCTTCCAATTCTCCATTGTTGGCCATGGTCGAATCTGTTGCGGGATTTTGCTCACCGCTTAAGAAAAAAGTTTTGAAACAAAGTTGCCAATTCTTGGACTTCTTTCTTTTCTTCCTTTTTTTTGGGTATTTTTGTAAGGCTAATCCTACTAAATCGAATCAAATATACTCTTTTAAGTACTTCCTAAATTCTTCAAGAATAAAACAAAGGCTTGAAGATAAATTGATTTGGATTATCTCTTCTAATAACTAAATGCTAGAATCTAATAAGGGTCAATATTTCCTAAATGTCTTTTCTATTCATCTTTTAATCAAAGTCAATCCTCGATCAACGAGATCAAATATCCTCTAATGGAGGGTCCACACTCCAACTTGCATTTCTTTACTACATCAATGTCCTAAATACTAAACCTCCATGGTTCTAATTTGTTTTTGTGATCAAAGTTGGGGTTCAATATACTTGCGAATTGGGATTAGAGCTCTAAACAGATAATTTGTGCAAAGAAAAGGGTAGCTAGAGCCTGTTGTGAGCCCTCAAGTTAGCACTTGAAGCTCTGGATTTATTTTTCGAGATTTACTGTTAGTTTTTGGTGTTAATTCATGCAAAATAGCATGAATTAGTAGTTGAAAGGAATTTGGTAGAAGTCCCTACCAGATTAGTGAGGAACCTTCCTAAATTCATGGAAAGCACAAAATACTCTGCTTCTCTATGTTTATGTCTTAGTTCAGTGTCTTAGAGTCCATATTAACATGTTAGAGAGATGAGAAGATGTGAGAGTAGCCAGTTCTAGTGTCTTGTCCATGTAACACTTGACATGTGAGTACATGTGACAACCTGGCTAAATTATAAAAGTCTATATTCAGGTTTAAAAGAATCTAGGTCCAATTCACGTAGAATTTGGACTAGTTATGTGAAGACTTGCAAATGTTGAAGAATACGACCCAGAATGCAAAGTAGAAGAAGGGCGAGGTGATTGGAGCTTATAGAAAGGTGCTTTTAGAATAAAAGCATGCCAAGAGATCAACAACGGAGCTAATAATCCACAACAAACCCCGGTACCAGATTAATTTCCCCCTCGGACGGAAATTATTAAGGAATTGCTAAATTTAGCATCTTTATTGGAGGTTTGGTTTTGCCCTTGACTTTTGAACACTTCTCAGAAGATTGCCCAAAAGTTTCGGGATTTTACAAAACTCCATGATGACTCCATGGGAAGTCAACCGCCTTTGAAACTGATGGTAATTTTTTAGAAATTACCATAGTGCGGTAAAATCTCACTAAAAATTAGATTAGAGTTTTATGTATTAGATAAGCGACCTGTCAAGTTTGAAGACTTTCTGATAGTTAGAAGTACCCGAATCGGCAACGACATCAAATTTAACAAGAATTTACAACATGGCGGCGGGTTGATTGGTGAACCAGGAGCTAGCGATGTCCGAATGTCGCAAGCAAGGAATGTTTTCTTACTTTCACAAACCTTCCAGGCAACCCTAGCCAATTAATTTTCTCGGGAAACTCAAATTCCATTAGTTCGGATTTTAACTTTTCTCTAGAATTACCGTTAGTGGTTTTTACAAATATTTACAGCTTGAAAGAAGGGGGTAGGGCGTCTTCTAGACTAGTTGGGATCTTCTAAACGCGATGGTGCAATCGATTTTCAATTTGGAGTTTTTCCCTAAAAGATAGACATGGCCAGCTCTTAGTTTGACTTTTTTAGAGTAATTAGCAGTAATTCGAGGTTAATTAACAAAATATCTTGGTGAAAATTGAAGTTTGGATTTAGTTAAGATGTCAAATCTTTCCTTTAAAAGCCAATTTGGATACTAAGAATATTTGGAATTGACCTAGGATCAATTTACAAAATATCTAGGTTAAGTAGGGTTATTTTTATAAAATCTTTGGAAAAAATCAAGGATTTGATTTAGGCGAGATTCCAAGGCTAATTAGAGCCTCCAAGGAACTTGCTTAAGGACCTTCCTTTCCATTAAACAAAGATTAAATGTGAAATATCTCGTGGTAGTTTAGAATTTAATTAGGTAGTTAGTTAAACGTTTTTTAATCGACAACTTACCGGGGAGGGCTTGGCTCGAGTATAAAAGGCCTCCCCTTGAGGTTGTCAGTACCCTCATTTTCATTATCAAACCCATGCTCATTTTTCATTTCTTTGTTATTGCTCTGTTGTACTACCGACACGTTGTCGGAGTACTTTTAAAGCCAAAAATTGGCTAATCCTTTCTATTTCTTTACAATTTGTGCTATTTCTCTTGTGTTTTGAAGGACTAGAGGGTCCCTTCAAAACATATTGCTTTTTTGTTTGAATTTGGAGGTTGAAAGCCCCAAAACTTTGATTCTTTGCTTAAGATTACTTGAATACTAATCCATTGTGGCACGTGAACGCATTTGGTACTAAAATACTTAAAGCGGCGAGGCTTGAATTTGCCAAAAGTGTTTTGGACTAATTCCCTACTCAAAGTTCGTTGTATAACGGAATTTGAGGTTTAATTGCTAATGTTCAGTTAAACACTTTCATGTGTACCTCCTTTAGCGGTTAATTGATTAACTTTATTTGAAATTTTGGAAGATTTGATTCTAATGTTCGGTTAAACACTGTCATGTGTACCTCCTTTAGCCTCTAACTTTCAGAGTACTGACATTATCCTAGAAGCTCCGTTCAACCTGGGATTGCCCCCACACGACGAAGCTTTGGCTTTTTAACATTTAAATTTGCTTTAAAAAATCACTAAATCCTGGGGTTGCCCCCACACGGCCAAGCTTTGGCTTGCTAAATTAGAATTCACAGAATAAGATTCTTTTAGGAACTTATTTAAAGTCCGATTCCGTTGATTTTATTTCTGTTCCGTTGTGCACGTGGTAGAGATATTCTACTTCCAAGTTGCCATTTGTTGCTTTGGGTCATTTAAATCACTAGACTTCATCTTTATTCTTAAAATTCATAAAATCTACCTTAGCTCCGTTCTATTTTTTAAACACGATAAAGGTTATTTTTCCTTCTTTTAAGTTAAAGTTTAGTGGTTCTTTTAAATTGTGTGTTGATTTTCTTCCCAAAAATCCCCCCCAAAATCAGAAATCAGTTCTTTCATGTAGCTTGAAGGCAGAAGCAACCAAACCAACAGACGCGGAAGAGAAGACCAGCAGACGGGGACGAGAGACCAGGGCTACGGGACGAGCAGACCAGGGTGACGGAACTAGCTGACCAAGGCGACGGGACGAGCAGAACAAGGGCAACCAGCACGTGTCACCACCGGCGGGGGTCTGAGAGTGGAGTGGGGGTGATCTGAGAGTGGAGTTGGGGTGGTCTGAGAGCGCAGTGGGGGTGGTCTGGAGTGGAGTCCAGAGAGTCCAGGGTCTGGAAATTCAAGGCACCTCGAAACCAATTACTCACAAACTAAAAAATTTCCACAAGCTAAGGCCGTTGCTCGCCACGCCTATAATTTTTGAGTTTTCGGGGGATATTTGAACACCAAGAGGTCCTCCGAAACTCACAAATCTCTCCAACGCCATAGCTCCTCAAACAACAACACCATAAGAAGTGAAAGAAAAAAAAGATCATAAGAAGATTAGCACGGGAAGACGAAGAATAAAAAGAATTAAGGTTAGTATCTTACTATTGAGTTTTGGATTGTTTTGATTATTTTATTCTTTCCGTTAGCATCTTACTATTGACGTTGGATTGTTTGGATTGCAAAATTCCTTTTACTATTCATCATTAGATTTGTTTTGATTATTTAAGCTTATTTTATTAGATTACTATTCATTCGGTTGGTTTTAGTTATTAATTAGGATTCCAAAGACAAATTAGTTGTTTGTTTTGCTGTTTGAGGTTTTGTTTTATTAGGCCTAATAAGCCAAATAGATACAAACAAAAAACAATTAATACCTTTGGAATATTTAACGAAAAAACTATTAAACAAATGATGAAAGAATAATACTACTATTCATTGGAAACTTGGGAAATTGAATTAAATAATTCAATCTAAATTAAATCCCTAAAACCAAAGGATTATTCCCAATTGCTAAAACTAACAAAACTTGACTTCTAGATAGGTTTTAGAACTACAACTCAACAACAATTGACTCAAATGGCGTGATTCATGAAAGGCAATGGAGGACCACAAGGAGACGATCATGTTCGTGTATTGCGACGACGGAACTGTTGACGTTTTCGATACCAAGGTATGATTTTCAAAATTCATTTGACTTTTCTTTTCATTCTTTAGATTAGATTTAAAAACCAAAATTAACAATTAAGAACCCCGATAGCTAGTTAGAATTTACAAATCGTTAAACATAGATTAGTAACTTAGAATTGGAATCCATCTAATAACAATTAGGAATATTCTTAAGGAACAATTAAAGAATCTTTTGAAACTATAATCTTTTAGAGAACTTTTTGAAGACTCCTAACCACCTCTTACTTTCAAAATTACTTTAATTTCGAAAGGAATAAGGAGTGGATAAATTTTGGCTTAAGTTTGAATGCAAATTCTTAAAAAGTTCAAAATTAGGTTCTCTCAAAAATCCATTAGTACAACTAATTAAACATTTAAATCCTAATACTTAGATTCACTTAGAATAGATTCTGGCTTAGATAGATAATTACTTCCATTCAACTAACCATAAAGTCCTAATTCTTTAACCATTAGTGTGTTTTGAATTACTTAGATTAGATCAAAACCAACATAACAAAGTGTCCATTGCTTGGAAGGCCAAAGAACACTACGTTGATTTCATCCCCTAAAAATTACTTTTCATGCCGCTAGAAATCGTGTGCACGTTTTACCTCTGAAGGAGGGAGATTAAAACACTCACACCTGCTTACATGTCAAAATGCCTTGCAAGCTAGCTTGTTGGTTGACTTTCCAAATGAATTCTCTAACAAATTGGTCAACTTCAATTATAATCTCTTGTAATTTAGTTTTAGCCTCATGTCTCACTTTTGGACCCTTGCATTTGAAAATTAGCCCTCATTGGCTCACTCCTAGACCTCTGGATCTCATTCTAGACTCTTGTATTTTGAAATTCAATCCTCCTAGTTCAACTCTGGACCCTTGTATTTGAATTTAGCCCTCCGGTTTCACACTAGGACCTCTAGATCTCATTCTAGACTCTTGTATTTTGAAATTCAATCCTCCTAGTTCAACTCTGGACCCTTGTATTTGAATTTAGCCCTCCGGTTTCACACTAGGACCTCTGAATTTCACTTTGGACTCTTGTATTTTGAAATTCAGCCCTTTCTGGCTCACTTTGGACCTTTGTGTTTGGTTTTCAGCCCTCTTTGGCTCACTCTAGACCTCTTGTATTTAAATTTCTATAAAAATTAGTACCAAAAATTTGTGAACAAAGTTTGTCTATGACAATTCTAAGCTTAGTATTCAAAAATATCTAAAAAAACCAAGAATTTTGGGACTTGGATGGATATTATTCATGTTTTGGTTGGAATGATCAAATGATGTATGTGGAGATGGATGGCTAATTAACCACCCCTTGTGGTATTAATGATATACTAGGTGGCTCGGTGATTTGTTGGGTTGGCCTGGCTGTTTGTTGGGTGAGCTTGGTGACTTGTTGAATTGGCCTAGCTTGCAAATAATTGGCGGTTGCCACAACTTGGTTTTCAAATCAATTGGTTCTCCTTCTGGAGATCCTTTAATCTAAAACAAAACATGGATTTTTAAAACCAAGGGCGAAGCTTTGCCGTGTGTGAGTGCTTATTTACCTACCCTTGGTAAATATGCGTGCACAACCAAGTTCTTGGAAATCAAAGTTAATCCCTATGGGTGCCTAAAGTTGGTCCATTGTGCCTTCCAAGCAATGGATCTTTTCTAAGTTCTTAAAGTCAAAAGAAATCGCCCAAAACTACCCTAAACACAAAGATCAATTCTAAACAACACTAAACTCTTGAGCCGCTATAGTTTTCTAATAAAAGCATCTATAGTCTGATTTTAATTCACCTAAGTTGTATTTCAGGTTGTGCCATTTCCAAAAACAAAGAGTTTGTAGGATTTGGGGTTTTCTACAAGAAGTTATGGGTGGATGAAGTTTGACCGCTAATCGGTACTTCAAACTTCATCCTTGATTTTCTATCAATCTACAATGAAAAATTAACTTTTAATTTCACTATTGACCTCTAGTTCCGTAATGCTACCTAAGTTTCCCTTCTTGTTCATTTTGGATGAAATTATATAACTTTCATCCACTATGATTCCCGAACTTCATCCGCTAATATCTTTCTCAATTCAACTCCAATTTCAAAGTGTAATACGGTTTTGGAAACCTCTAACTAATCTCTACAATTTTATCTACCTGATTCTTGAAAAAATCTATTCTAAACACTCTGAATTGACCTTGTAGTTCGGCCCTACTTCTAAACATCCAATTTTGATAATTGAAAAGGAAGGGTTGTAATTAATAACTTACCTTGAAATTGTCATCATTGTTGAGGTAGTCGTACACTCCTTCAAATTCCCCATTGTTTGCCATTCTTCAAGATTAATTGATATTTTTTGCCTATGGCTAAAGGGGGGGTGAGAAATACAAAAATTCAACTTCTAAATCTTTCAAGTTCCCATCTCTTTCCCTTATCTTCTCTTCTTTTCTTTCCCACTATTCCTCTCAATTATTTTGTTGCCAAGGTTTGACTTTGAAATTTTAAATAATTGTACCAGCTTCTAAATAATACTCCGTAATTGACTTTTGATATCTATAAGTCAATTATTATTCTATCTTAGTTTTTGATGGTTCTAAATGGATTTCCAAAATTTTCACTAATTCATTCTAATTTGCTAACTTCCCAACCTTCACAACAACTCTTCACTTCCAACTATCTCTCTCCTAGCATTAGTGAGCTCCAAGCGTTTCTATTCTACTTGTGATTTTTGTTGCAATGGATTTTTCTAGCCTTCTACTTCTACTTCATGTCTCTTCCCTTCTAATTACTCTACTCCCTATCTATTCAGAATGGACACTTCCTACACCTAAAATTCTAGTTTGTCCCTTGAATTTTTGTTTTAATGAGTTTGAGATTTCTCCCAAAAGACACTAATTTTTTGCAAAAGACTACTCAGGCCGAACCGGGCCGCACAGTCCAGATCGGAAGCTCAGACAGGAGCGTAAACAGCAGCCCAGACAAGTTGCCAGGCCAAGACAGTTAGACCGAAAGCTCAGACAAGCTGCCAAGGCCGGACACTCACATTACCCCTGGCTGCCGAGACTCGTGGCAATTTCCGGTTGGTCGGAACCCCCTTTTTGGTGACGTGGTCCTGTTGACGTGTCGTCCTGTGGTTGGTCCAACACAGAAAAGAGAGAAAAATCAATTTACCGGCCCTTCCTTGGTGCAATTTTTTGGGTATTTTTTGGGTGTTTGGGGCTCTTTTTCTACTGAAATTTGGGAACTATTTCTTGACAACTATTTTGGAAATGGAACACCAATTTTTGGATGGCTAAATTGACAATTGGGGCCCTAATTTTGGAAACTAAACTTTGAGAAATAATTGCAAGGAAGTCAAAGCTTTGCTGTATTGGGGATTTTGGGCAAATATTTGGTACTTTCTATAGTCACTAAGTCAAAGCTTTGCCGTGATTTGGAAATACACCCAAATGGTAAGGCAAATGGTCTAGAACATATCATTAGATGATTTTGGGGGGGTCTGGAGGGCCATTTCGGGGTTGTTCCCCCGGAAGCAAAAAAACCGCCGCTATTAGAATTTTTTTTTCAAAAAAAACAGAAAACAAACTTAGAATGGAAAAACAAGATGAACAACTTTTCTTTTCATTTTTTGAAAAAAAATATTTTTTTTGTATGACGTGGCAGTCAATCGGCCACATCATGCAGCTGCTGCGGCGCACCTCTAGACAGGTTAGAGTCTGGGAACCTTAGGGAACTCGCAGCCCTCCACAGGGGCTGAAAAACATGAAATGGCTTGCTTAAAACCTTAGCTTGGAAACAAACTAAGGTAGTATGCTCTAAAGTGCCCATCTTCTTCAAAACGCCTCTATTTTTAGGTGGAAAATGGAGATGGGGTGATTCTTAAATGGACCACTTTAGCAATTGAATACATCAAGGAAAAATTATTTTTCTATTGCAAGAGTCAATCATTGTCTTTTCCGCACATTTCTTTACAAGTTGCAAGTGGATGGATTTTGGAAGACCCATCTTCACAAATAGGTGCCTCTGCCCTAAATCTTTGAAAATTTATAAATAATTCAAAAATACTTGGTACAATACAAAACCACTTGTGTTAGATTCTACATCTTTTTTTTCTTTCTATAAAAAATGATCTAAAAATATTTATGTCCACAGAAGCTAGTAAAAAAGGCGGACTGGCCCTTAAATGATCGCTTTAAGAGCATATTATTGTACAGCGTATGGCTTGAACTCAATTTTTTTTTGACACAAGCAAAGAATAACTTTATTGCAAGAAAAGAGAAAAAAGGACCCCAGCCGCATTCAACCTGAGGGGGGGGGGGGGCAAGTAACAGAGAAACTAAAGAATGAATAAAATACAAGAGGCGCCGGGCTGGAGGGGCGAAACGCCCTCTAGGGCGTTGTAGATAACCTAATTGTCTTACATTTTTTAGATTTTTGCATATCTTTTTTAGGCTTTTTTAATATGTTTGTAATGATTTTGATATGTTTGTATGCTAAATGGGTGTGTTTGTGTATTTTGATTGCAATGGTTGCAATCTTTGAAGTGAGTAGTAAGTTTTATTTTTCCAATTTGGGATGCAGTTCAAGGGCTGAGTTTTATGTCGTAAGTTCCGATTAGGAGTCGTGAGGGAATTGCTAAGCTGAGTCATACAATTTGAAGCCAAGTTGGAAGTGATCAGTAAATCCGAATTAGGTTGATGTGTCAAGCTAATCCAGTTAGTCCAACTGGGTGGATCAGCAACTCCAAGTCAGTTTGATAACCGCTATGGGTTCCTATTAGATGGTCTCTCCCGAATTGGAATGCACCTACTGTTTGAGAGAATCCAGTGCGAGTCCCAATCTAAGTTGGCTGCGTAATTTTATGTTTCAATTTGGTTTTTGTGTGTGTGTGTGTGATCTAAGAGGACGGTTGGTCCTAGTTGGATTGTTTATGTTTTCTATTTGGTGATTGTTTGGTTGTGTATGTGAGTCCTAATTGGAGAGTTGAGAATGTCAGCATGGATGCTTGGTGTTGTCGGTTCCAAGTTGGGAAGTTTGTGCAGATCGTAAGGATGATTAAATCAAAAGTTAATTTTCTAGTTGGAAATTTACAAAGGGTGGCACTGAAGTCACTGTAAGGAGTTAATTTTCCTATTCGGAGAAGTGCAGTGGTAGTTGCCAGTTATCAAAGTAATGTGAATTGGATTCAATTTGGGAAGCTGAAGAATGTAATTTAGAGTTATGGAGTGGAGTCAATTTGGAATAAAGCAGTATTTGGAGATGGAGGATCTTGGATTCCAATTAGAGTTAATAAGTTTTTATATCTAAACGTTAAATGTGTAAACGGTGATTTATTCACCAACTCGGATTTATACGATGAAGATTTAATCCAGTTGGTGTTGATGCTTGTGATTGAGAATATGTGCTTGGTTGTATGTGAGGCTATTTGAAATTAATTGCATGGAATTCAAATTGTTATGATTGCAAGTCCGAATTGTATGTGTGACAGAATGATTTACAATCTGAATGAATGTCAAATGCTGGAATAGCAATGCCTAATAGGATGTTTGTATTTATAATGTATACATGATTTCCGATTTGGTCTGAGAGGCTAATTTGTTGTGCCGAATTAGGCAATCAGAACGCTGTTGCGACAGCGAGGTCCAATTCAGTTTATGTGATGTATGGGATGTTTTAAGTCCAATTTGGAACTGTAATTTATGAGGACTGGAAATTGTCTTGAGTGGAATCCAATTTGGTATTTTGAAAGTATGCAATCTATCTAAATTGAGAGGAGATTTCATGAGTGATTGAAGTTAAGAAAAATATAAAAATTGAAAGTGACAAATTACTCCAAGTGGGATAGAAAGGAGAAAAATCAGGAATTGCTGTTGTTGGTGAAACCGAGTTGGAGATTTAAAGCTGATGAAGACCAAGTTGGTGGATTTGGTGGTTCCCAAAGTTGAAGACAAAGACCAACATGAGAGGTGACATGTCCCAGTTGGAGATAAAGACTTAGCTTGATGGTTGTACCAGTGCGTTCCAATTTGGAGTAAAGAGCAAAGGAACCTCATTGGCTGTGAAGTGAAGATCAACATACAATTTGGGAGATTTTCTTTAACTTGGTGGTTATAAGAATGGAGTGAAATAAATTCAGTAATTAATTGAAATATGGTGAGGAATTAAATTAATACTAGTTGGAAGTGTATATTTTTTGGTTATTGTATTCCCTATTTGGTTGTCTTTTGTCGTTGTAGAAGTAAACCTATTTAAAAGACCCCCCTAGGAACAAACTTTACTATCAATTTAGAAATTCTCAAATAGGATCTGAATTCATCTACAGGCGCAGCTACTCAAGGTGGCTTATAAACAAACCCTCCCCTTGGACCAGTAAGTTCCCAACAAGGAGCATCATTAACCATAACAGCAAAAATAAAATTCTTGGTCCATCGCTGCGTGAAGCGCCTCTGCAAGGTATCCCCGTGATTAGCTTGTTTGCGCTAGATTTTGGTAACGTGCACCCTCTCCATACAGCAATAGTCGACAATGCCGAGTCAAATGGTTTGGGTGAGCTTGGCCGGTTGCCATTTGATGTCATTGAATGCGGCATCGTTGTGCTTGATCCATAAGCTCCAAAGAATTACAGTGTGCAGCACCATTTAGATGTTGCCCACTGCATCGAACTTCCGCGGTATACGTTCTGAGAAGATCCCTTGCTTTCACAAGAGGGGATGCCAAGGGCCTTGTGCATCCTTCTTGGTGATAAGCGCATTCATGATGTGGATACCCCACTGCCAGACGCATTGAGCTGAGGGGCATTTCCAAAACTTGTGAAAGACTGACTCATAGGAATGCCTTGGGCAGACTGGGCATCCGGTGTCAATGGCGTGGTGAATCTTACCTCTCCATGCATTAACGGCAACAACTCTTTATCAAACAAGCCATAGTAAGCCTGCCTCCTTTGGGATTCGCAATTTGGTCCAAATTATTTTTCATCGAAATTTGTAGGTAGGGGACTAGGATGCCTAGCTATTTCTTTTCTGCAACATTGGGAATATCATGATTGGATCTCAGTAGATCCCTACCAAGCTTTGAGCTGTAATCCAAGAAAGGGATGGGGCCTTGTAGTCCTGTCCACGTGAACTGAGGAAGGTCCCACTCCAAGCAGTCCACCCTGTGTGAGCTCCCAATTTGTCATTTGGGACTCGT
This sequence comes from Antitrichia curtipendula, assembly GCA_951230915.1. NCBI lineage: Eukaryota > Viridiplantae > Streptophyta > Bryopsida > Hypnales > Leucodontaceae > Antitrichia > Antitrichia curtipendula. The sequence continues at coordinate 9,480,897 of OX579640.1, forward strand.
AGAATCATTTTTTTGGAAATTTGCAATTTAAAGTTAAGAAAAATATACAAAAAGCCATAAAAAGAGTGTAGAACCAAAATAGGGTTGTAACATACCCATTATAGTATTTGATCTAGATTTGTGTTTAGACTTAGAATCCCACCAAACCTGGCCCAAAAATAGGTAGAAAGAACGAAATGGTTAGATTTAGAGGATTCAAGTCTCATAGGCCCAAAAGGGCTAAATCCCACCATGGAAGTGGCATTTCATGGCTAAGTCGGTCCGAGGGATCCACAACGAGGCCACTAGGTCGGGTCCTAGAGTTAGGTTTAGAATTCCCCCAACCCCGATTGTTAGCATGCAGAAGCCACTAACGTAAGATCAGGCCCGTAGAGGAATCTATAGCCCAAGGATGGTGTCCTAGGGTAAATCCCATGCCAGGAGTCCAACGACAAAATCGATTCGCCAAGATTCCTCTATCTGCAAAAGATTCCCGCACCATCGATAATTCAAGGAGATGGCCAATTCATCTCCACTAACCAATTGTGCCAGGTACGGAAACGCACATGCACATCTTTCATGTGACCCCCTAAGAGGTCATGTGAAAAATCCCGTCATCTTTCGACTTGCAGAAGAACCTCTTGCGGGTGGTCAATCCTGGTAACCTCCAACGGGAATTTTATGGAAATTACCCAGGTTGCCAGAAAATCTCACTAAAAATTAGACTAGCTTGTTTTATGTTAATAATGCGCTCTGTGAAGTTTCGCGACATTCCGATAGTGGCAAGTACCCGAACCGGCGAGATTCCTCGGGAATTAATCACGTGGTGGGGTCCCCGCCGCGTTGACCGGCATTCCGGGACCATACGATGGCGAAACGAAGTCAACCAAGAGTCCTTTCCGACTCCCTCACACCTACCGGAGACCCTAGGCTATTTACATTTTTCAAAATAGGAAACCCCCAAGATCTAGGATTTTACCACGATTTCGTTTTTAAACTAAATTAGCCTACGATGGTTTTTTGTCCTCGGTATGGAGGGTATAGGGTTCTTGGACTAAACACAGCAATCCGGAGCCAAGGGCGCAATCCGTTTGACGATTGGAGTAAATCTCCAAAAGTTAGGAGGTTGGTCCAACGTAGATAGGTAAAAGTAGTTTTTTAGGGATTAGGATGAAAATCTTTGAAGATGAGGATGAAAATCCAAGTTGATAAGGTTACCTTAGAGCTCTTGAGGGAAGGGTGGGGCCTTGGAAACCTATTTAAGGTCCCCATTTTTCTCTCTTGAACACCCCCAATTCTTGTTTTGGGTCCGTGGGTCCAAGTTATTTTGGATATTTTGGCGTTTGAAGCCAAAAAACCTCTACGGTGTTTTTGGAGCACTTTTTGCTCCCGTTTTTTTTTTTCAAGCATTGAAGGTCTTTGGGGTCCTACTAATCTTGCCTTGTTGCACGTGTGTACCTTTGTTGTAAGTCAAGCGAGTGTTCCACCCCTCATGTGTCCTTTCCGTGCCCTTGGGAACTAGTTTGGGTGATTTGGGAATGTTGGTGGTCCTTGTACTAACCCTAGAGTAACCCCCTACCGTACCTTGACGATGCCGCTTTAGGGGGCCTTTAGCGTATAACCTTTGTATTTGCCACGTGGCCTTACTTTGTGTGTCCTCTTGTGTCACCATTCTGACAACCCTCTTCTCATACTCTCTTTATTAAGTGGAACCCCCTCTGGGATGGCAAAGCTTTGAACTTATAGAGTCCTAAAGTGCGTGTTAAAACAGTTCGACAACGGAGCTTTGAACCCCCGGGGCACCGCGAAGTCCTAAAGTTGGTGTTAGATCCAACTTAGTGACAAAGCTTTGACCCTCCCCGGTGTTCCGTTCCAAAGTCTAGTTTCCAAGACCTTTGTGGAAACTTCCAGAGTTTAGCTTCCAAGATTTAGAGTCCTAGTTTGAGAGAGATAGACGGTGACTTGGAAGTTGAGCTTGTGTGAAAAAATTGTAAGCTAACCCCCCGCACGGCGAAGCTTTGACCTTGTCCCTAATTTTTTTAAATCCGGTTTAAAGTTTTTTTTGTGTGGGTTCCCCCAAAGGAACCCGAGGGAGATTTTTGGAGTGATCAGTTAGGCTCAGCAGCAGTCAAGCTCGGCAGCAGTTAAGCCCGGCCAACTAGTAAGTACAGCCAGCAGTAAGCTAGCTCGGCAGTAGAAGCTCGGCAGCAATTAAGCTCGGCCAGCAATAAGCTAAGCTAGTCCTGATTCATATTCTTACAAATCACACACCTCTTGGCTAAAAAACCAAGTCACAAGGGATGATACCCCACGGGGTCCCACCTCACTTTTTCCCTTAATTTCACTCAGTTAGGAGCTAGCTTAGAAGACACTAGAGTAGGGAAGGAAAGACATTTAGTTAGGAAACTTAGAGTAGAAAACCTAGTTACAACGCTAGTGAGAAACCCAAAGAGAGAAGCCTAGCATAACCCAATTAGGAAGTAGGAGTCTCCAAGTCCACCTGCACACAAAGAAGTCTCACTCTCACCAACAAAACCATCCACTCCACACACAATGAAGGAAGATTAGAGAGAAGACGAGTGAAATAGGAGAATTGGGGGAGAGAGATGATAAATAGTGACATAGGTTTGGCTAGGTGAGTTTAGAGAAGGAAATCTTGGGAATTCATCGCGACCATTAGGAGAAGGATTAGGATGACACAAAGACAAGGTCGTGTAAGAGAGTAGGAGAGACATTAACACCTCATTGGGGTTTGAATCTATAGTTGTAAGACCCCATCAAAGTTTAGGTAGAATAGTGTTAGTGTAGAAAGAAAAAAAAAGGAAAGGAAAAGAGAGAAAAGGGAAGGAGAAGGAAGGAAGAAGGGAAAGAAACGGGTTAGATCACACGGGATCCTAATTTCCGAAACATAAGCGGTGAACTTGGAAAAAAATCCCCACAACCCAAGGACCAACATGGAGTATGGAGATGGGCACACGGATGCGGACGAGCTAATTCTAACACCAGTAGCGACGAGGTGAGTCCTTGAATCAACACTTGGTGTTTTCTCCTTATTAGTGTTGATTTTTCCTTAATTAGCCTTTTTTTTTTCAAGTGAATAGTAAACCATGATAAGCCAAGGTAAAAATTAGAAATAGAAGTTAAAGATTTAGAGGTAGTTTTAGGAGTAAAAATTTAGAGTTGGTTTAGGAATAAAAATCTAGAGTTAGTTTAGGAGTAAAAATTTAGAATTTAATTTAGGAGTAAAAATCTAGAGTTTAATTTAGGAGTAAAAACCTAGAGTTAATTTAGGAATAAAAATCTAGAGTTAGTTTAGGAGTAAAAAGTTAGAGTTAATTTTAGGAGTGAAAATTTAGAGTTAATTTTAGGAGTAAGAATCTAGAGGGTAATTTAGGAGTAAAAACCTAGAGTTAATTTAGGAGTAAAAATCTAGAGTTAGTTTAGGAGTGAAAATTTAGAGTTAATTTAGGAGTAAAAACTTAGAGTTAAATTTTAGAGTAAAAAACTAAGCTTAGGGTTAGCCCGTAGAGTTAAAGCTTCCGAGAGAAGTATCAAACCTCAAAAGATAGTCTTAGACCTTCATGGAAGGAACGTAAGGGTTCCCCTTTCCTGTAGTTAGGGGCGTTAGAAATGACGCCCACTATCCGGCCAAATCTAGACATAGGATAGATAGTTAGGGATTTAGAATTTACTATAACCCTTGACCATCGCAATTAGCGTGTGAGTTACCCATGCATTTCTAGTAGTTTCGCTACCATCCACGACACTTAGGAGACGTTAGCAAAAAAGATCCATTGCTTGGAAGGTACAGTGGACCGCGCTTACAAAGACCCCCATATATTTAAAAGGTGGATAAAGGCATAGAACCTGGTCGGTGTTTACCTTATTACCAAGGGTAGGTAATCTTGCTCCCACACCTTGCCGAAATAGAAGAGGGTAACCAGGTTCCTATGGCCCCTTCTCGCCTCAACCACCCAGACTCTGTGAAATAAGCCGTGACATTGGAAGTAAGGTAGTATGCTCTTAAAGCGACCATTTAAGGGCTGGTCTACCTTTTTCACAGGCTTTCATGGACAAAAATATTTTTAGATCATTTTTCAAAGATAGAAAAATAGATGTGGTACCTAACACAAGTGGTTTTGTATTTTTCCAAGCATTTTTGAATTACTTATGAATTTTCAAAGATTCAGGGCATAGGCACCTATTTGTGACCATAGGTCATCCAAAATCTGTCCACTTGCAACTTGTAAAGAGATGTGCAGAAATCAAAGACAATGATTGGCTCTTGCAATAGAAAAATAATTTTTCCTCAATGCATTCAATTGCTAAACTGGTCCATTTAAAGATCACCCCATCTCCATTTTTCACCTAAAAATAGGGGCGATTTCAAGAAGATGGGCGCTTTTAGAGCACACTACCTTATGGGATGTTTTTGAGACTGGTCACTCTTGGAGGTTGCCAATTCATGAGCATGTTTGTGGCTAGGCTTACTGCCTTCCAATCTGCATCCTGAGGCAGGGACCATGCTTGTGGAGGCCTGACTTGAACTCAACTTAGGGCCTCCTTACATATATCGGTGATCGGTGAAGCTTCACAGCAGGTGCTACAGGGAAAAATAGTCATTCCACTTTTATGTGGACCCGGTGGGTGGGGTGGGAAACAATAAAAATTTCACACGCATTAGATTCTCTAGCTTCCACCAATGAGGTTGTCCACCGGTATTGGTGAAACTTCACCTCCTCCTTTCCCGCTTGCCCACCCCGGCAAGACAATTGGTGGAGCCGCTTTTGTCATCTTGCTTGAAATAGTTGGAAACTTGCCCACCGGGCTCACATGTAAGTTGACCCTTAGAAGGGGGGAGTGGGGGACCAACTGTTTGACTTTTGCAAGCAAGAATCTTAATTGACTAACTTCTATTGATTTGGAATTTATAAATTCCTTTCATTGAACCTCCTTGCAAACTGATTTGGCTCCCTCTTGCTTGGTAACTAAGGTAAACCAGCCTATGACAGGCAGAATGACTGATTTGGTATGTTGCCATTAGCAAAATAAAATCAGATTTTTTTCTAGCAGAGACAACTTTGAGAAATGAAAGAAGCAGTTAAAATTTTAGTTTTTGGACAAAGTAGGAATTTGTTATGAATTTTTTAGGTATTTTTCCAAAATAGTCTGTAGACTATCTGAAATCAATAAAATATGTCTTCATGATGGTCATCTTACCACCTAATGCAGTCTTCAGATTTCCTAACACAACCACAAGAATTTTTAATGTGGCCATCACACAAAGGAATAAAGAAAAAACTCTTTATGATGAGTATACACTCACAATGTGTAAGTGTCCTATGACAATCATTACTAATTCTATCACAATCACCTAATGCACTAATGTGGGCCACTAACCAACCTAATTAAATTGTAGAAGCAAAAATCTGAAATGGACTGTAATGGGGGGTTATGTAGATGTCTGCATTAGACAGTTGGCCTGTCATAGGTTGGTTTACCTTAATTTGAGCTCTCTAACTTTGTAAGCTGATTTTGAAAATCCTCCCTAGCTTTTAATTAATTTAGAACCGTCTTTGGCTTGAAACTGATTTGAGATCCTCTCCGGCTTTGTAAGGTGATTTATTTTTTTTGAGACAAATGAAACGGGATTTCATTGCCAAAAGAAAAAGAGTACGCTGATTTTTCCCTCTTTGTCTTGTAAACTGATTTTGGAAATCCTACCTGGCTTTTAATTAATTTGGAACCCTCTCTAACTTGAAACTAATTTAAGACCCTCTCTAGCTTTGTAACTAGTTTGGGCCTTATCTAGCTTTATAAACTGATTTGAAACCCTCTGGTTTTTAAGTGATTTTGAGGACTCATTTTTGGAAAAAAAACTTACACAAAACAATGCTAAAAATTTGATTTAAGAGCAAAGCTTTGCCGTCAAAAGGGTAGGATCAAATTTTTAAACTAATTTAAAATCAACTTGATTAGTACTTAAATCTAAACAAGCAAACAATAAGCCACAACTTTGTTGTGTATGAAAAAAACCATAGAAAAAAAACACAAAAAAAAAATTTAGACAAAGTTAGTAACACTAGTTGGAGAGTGTACAACATGAGTTAGTACATCCACATATAATTATCAAGAAGGTTAGTCACAACACTTCCAATTTCACACCTACTAGGAGAATGCCCACATTACCACTACAAGAGAATGGGGTGTTTTAAGTAGTGTCCTAGACATCAAGTCTTTTAAGTAATGTCTTTTAAGTAAGGTTTTTAGTAAAATTTTACTAAAAAGACTGTCTTTTTAGTAAAATTTTACTAAAAACCTTACTTAAAAGACATTACTTAAAAGACTTGATGTCTAGGACACTACTTAAAACACCCCATTCTCTTGTAGTGTACACAATTTCCACTTAAGAGGCTTATGTGAACTTGGTAACAAAAGGCAACAAATAAGAGGATTTTTCTAAATGGACTTGCCAAATACAAGAAAAAATGACTCTAAGATTAGTGTCAAACATGTATAAAAGCAAGAAATACCTGTAGATAGACTTTTTGATTACTTTTTAAGCTTTTTGAAGAACAAGACAATTAGACAGGTTAAAGTTACTTAGGAGTCGGAATGAAGTGTGAACCGGGACAAATAGGCAAGTAGTTATCGAAATGACTAATAGACCGCTAGTTAAGGTTAGTTATAGTCAATTAAGGACTAATAGACAAGGCAGTTAACACCCGGTTAGTTACAGCCAAGAAGGTACAAAGACTAATCGACTTTCGTTTTTCCTCTTTCTCTCAAGCTTGCAGTGATTGCTTGCTTCTTGTTAAAAATGTAGCCGTGTATTTCTTCAATATAAATCTGTCTATTTGTCTAATGTTTGTGTTGCCAGGGATTGGCTTTGTTTATTTGTTGTTTTGTGTGATTGCCAAGGATTGGCATTGCTTTCTTGTTTTTTTTGTGAGTCTATTAGTCGAGAGCTATCAACTCTGAATATTTTGTCAATTGATCATTTGTTATGTGTAAGGCAACCAGTGATTGGTGTACCAACTTTTGTTCATTTTGTTTAGGTCTAATAGACAAAAGTAAAGAGCTGATTGTTGTATCAAATAAACTTTATTTGCTTAAGTTTGTAATAGCCTAGTAAGTGATATTTTCAAGAACTTTGGAAAAGCAGCCAAGGATTGGAGCTTCCTCAATTTTAGTTGTTAGTCAAGTAGACGAAAGTCAATTTTACTTGGAGAATATTGGTAAACAATTGGGCAACACAACACAACACACTGGAGGAGTTGCAGTCAAATGGACTGCAAACGAAGTGCATTAGAGAGCTGCAGAAGGAGCATGAGAACAAGGCGACATGAGTTGCAATTGTGAGAAGTATCAAAGACTAATAGACGGTAAGTGAAACTGACTGGATAAATTTAATGGGAATTAAATTCTTGTATTCTGGTTAATTGTCAAGTTGTCAAAAGTCTACTTCCATGTTTAGGTAGTTTGTTTGTCTTTGAGATTAAGTTTATAAACTAAGATTAAGCTAATGATTGGTGGATTAATTATTTGAATCTTGCAATAGACAAATTGTCAAGAACTTGTTCATTGAAACATATAACTATAACTATATATAACTATAACTATAACTATAACTATAACTATAACTATAACTATAACTATAACTATAACTATAACTATAACTATAACTATAACTATAACTATAACTATATATATACACACGTGATTGGTTAATGTTGTGTTTGGGAACAATTAGACAATAAGTGTTGTATACACTCTGCGTGATCTTATTATAGTCAAATATACTGTAGCCAGTGATTGGCGTTATTATGTTTGATGTAAAGGTCAATTAGAACACCATATTCATTAAAATGGGAGTTTTCCATTGAAATGAGAGGTTATTTAAAAAAAACTCAACTAAAAGTTTTATATTAATTCAACTAAAATTGAAAGGTTTTATGCCAATTTAACTCAATTCGAGTTAAATTGATAGAAAACCTTTTCAGATTTGACCTAATATTGAAAGGTTTTATGTCAATTTAACCCCTAAAGGACCAGCCTACAGAATTTGGCAACATAAAAAAATCGGGCAGGTACATGTGGCCTGAGATTTACAAGTTTGAGGCTGAAATTTTAATAGAAGTTGTGGATGAGGAGTACCTTTCATTTGAACTAAATTTTATGACATTTGGAAATACGAGTCAAAAGTTATGGCCTAATATGTTGCTTTTTTTCTCAGCCGGGCAGTTAGGGCAGATAAAAAAAAGTCGCTTTTTTCAAAAACAAAAATTTGAAACTGGTTTTCCAGAGCTATCTATACGTGGAAAGCTTTTAATCATTCCATTTTGACCAATGAGTCAAAAGTTATGAGGAGTTTTAGTTTGCGGGCAGTTTTGGAATCTCTACTCTAAAATAAACTTTGAAGTCTTTTATCTTACTCAATTTTCAATATTTTTTGAAAAAAATAAAATCATAGGATGTAGATTGTTTAATAAAACATTGCAACCATTGGGATTGGCATTTTTCAATTTCATATCTAAATTCTTAACAATTTAGTATTTTGAATCATTCTCTACTTCATTCTACTTACTATTTATTTCCTATATGTTGTGCAATTCCAAATGATGTGAAATTTTTCAAGCATGTAGCCAACTTGTTTAGGAAAAAGAATCCAAAGAAGAACCACCATTTTGGACATTTTTTCATAGAAAAGTGAGCTTTTGAAGTGCAGCTGCCCGGTTTTTTGCAGGGGTCAAAAAACGATTTCAGTGATTTTGAATGCTTATATCTTGCAATCCACGTGGTGGAAATTTCTGAAATTTTTACCACATATTCTCAAGTCAGCATACTACAAGATCCTATGGTTACATGAGTCAAAAAAAAAATTCAAAAATTTGGTACTTGTACTAAAATTGGCAGTTCTTGAGCGTTTTCAGTGAAAACATAGTCACAGAACTTTAGGGGTTAACTCGATTCGAGTTAAACTAATAGAAAACCTTTCAAATTTGACCTAATATTGAAAGGTTTTATGTCAATTTAACTCGATTCGAGTTAAACTGATAGAAAACCTTTCAGATTTGACCTAATATTGAAAGGTTTTATGTCAATTTAGATAAAAACTCTCATTTTAATGAAAATTGTTGATTTAAGTCAAGATCAGCATGATTATTTTGGGAGGTCCTCAATCTCCCAAACTAATGAATATGATGTTTTAGCTAGTGATTGATGATTGCATCCTTGTGTTGTTTTGGTCTAATTGTTGAACAATGTTGTTCTAATTTATAACCAAACCTCAAAGGCTATTATTGGTGTTATTTGGTGATGGAAACTTAAACATTGGAGTATGACTAATTGATTGAGTCCAATTGTAGTAATGGGTGTTGTTGTAGTCAAATTGTCTGTGGAAATTTATGTTAACATGACTTACGGTTATAACGAAATTTACAGTTAAAGTAAGACAATTGGTCAAGGAATTGTCTTTGAACTGAGATGACCAATTGACTAGTGGTGTGAGATCGACAAGTGCAAGTACAAGAAGCGTAATCTTACGTTATAGAATAAAATCTCTATGTGCTTGTTGTGATTTGATGTGGAAACCTAGCCAATTTGACAACTCAACATAAAAAAAAAATTTGTATATCTTTCTTGCTAATCTTATGTGGAAATTTGGACAAATTGACCATTTATTGGTAATAGTTAGTAGTAGTTAGTACATTAGTATAGCAAACTATTTGACAAAGCAACAATTAGTAATCATATTAAATTATAAATGTGCACTATGGGACTTGGTCCAATTGACATATTGTAAGCTGTGGAGCTTGAAGAAAGAATCAAAATGACTATTTGACCTGAATTGAAAGATTCAGTTCTTACCTTTGCATACTCTGCATACTGTACTGAGACCAATTGACCTTACTGTTGTGATATTTGCATACCTGCATTTTAGCAATTAGGCTAATAAGATCATTATTGAAACCAATTGACAATCCACTAAAACTCAAAGAAGTAATTAAAGAGGATGGATTTATACAAATATGTACTGTGGGTTTGATTAAGTCAATAGAACAGGAGCCATGATTATTTGACATACCCAGACTATTTGACATTAGAATTCTAGTACAAGACGGTAACCGTAGGTCTATAGAAATTTTCATGGGTAATAGACTGCTATTCATATAGGTTAAGATAGTAAATACATTTATACCATACAAATACACAAATAATAAAATTTTAATCCATTTATTGAGTGATAAATCCTATGTAAAAGTGACCTTAGATACAAAACAATAGACTAATTGACTATTCCCCAAATTCAAGAACCACCACTAAGAATTTCCTTGGGTTTTGTTCCCAAGTAAAATTATACTTCAATACTCAAGAAAATGTTAGAACAAGCAAGAAAGATCAACTTTGAAGGACTCCAATGTACTTAAAAAAAGCTTCAAGACCAACAACGGAGCAACAACGGCTCCAAAAATATTGTTTGGTGGTTTGGCTTTAAAATGGTCAAAATCCAACTAAATGGACGCTACGTGTTAAAGTGCCAAAATATGGCTACAAAGGGTGTTTTGAAAGGAGAAAGAGTGCCCTTACATATTCTTCCAAAAGAACCCTCTTCCTCTCATTTTCATACGGTAAGCTTATCATTTAAAAAAATTATCTTAATTTTCCAATTTTGACTTTTTATGTTGGTCTCAAACTCTAACTTTTGAAAAAAGACTCCAAATTATAAACGAATTTTCAATTGGCTTCAAAAAAACCATTTTTAGTGGGATAGAATCTCCAACCCTTTTCCATCTTCAAAATCTGCACGAAACTTAGCAATGAGTTAACGTTAAAAGGATGTTGATACATAGGATAGCCAAAGCATTGCCGTCAAAAGAAAATACTAACAGATATGGAACATATAAGCCAAAGTTTTGTTGCAATTTTTGAGATAAAAAGAATGTTATTACAATTTGGACAAAAACAAGTTAGTACAACTTAAACACAAATCATACTACATGGATAATTTATCACAATGGTTAGTATAAGACACCTGAGCCAACCCTTAGGGAATTTTCACAAGAGCGGAATTCTCACCAAAGAACACTTATAAAATCCCAAACAATACACTAGAAAGACTCCCACAAGTGACCGAAGTAGGGGGAAGGGGGCTCCAAGGTTATAAGAAGGATAATATAAAAACACAAATACAAAGTGTTATTACAAAAACAACACAGAAAAACAAGAGATAATGTAAGGCTTGAAAGGACCCCAATGTCATTCAAAACTTGCTTCAAAAACCTTCAAATACAAGAGCAAAAATTGCTCCTAAAATATTGCTTGGCAAGTTTTGGCTTAATAGCCAAAAATCCGCTAAAATGAATCCAACAAGTACAAAGTGCAAATAAGGGGTGGTTTGAGAGGGAGAAGGGTGTCCTCATATATTTTTTCAGAAGGCATCCCTTCTTCTCAATTTTCTAGAGGTAGTATTATTACTAAGGGTTGTTGCAAGAAACACTTCACGTTTTCTGACCAAAACTGCATTTTTTGGCCACAGGACTACCAGTACTATGCAGTACTACCAATACTATATTTTAGCAACACCCTGTCAAATCTCAATTGTCGATTCAAGGCGCTTGCAGATCTAACCATTGATTTTATACTATATTGTACTGTGTAGTACTACAAACTACTACAAAGTACTACAGAAACCACTAGGAATAGAAAATAACAGCAAAGGGATATGTGGAGTTTTTCATTTTTAGTAATTCAAAAAAAATTAAAAAAAATTCTATAAAAATATTCATTTTGTTAGAAAAGAGTGCACTTGCATTGCACCAAAAGATTCATGAAGAAATGTTTTTTCCTCTTCGTAGCCTCTGCATAAAGGAAGGTCACTTTGACATCATTTGTGCAACGGACATGTTGCTATTTTCAAAAAAACTTTGGTCAATCCTTGTAATGTTAGTAGAATTCCTATGTGTCTAATTTGTGGCCTTAAATTTGCAATTTTGGGTCAAACATAGGACTAACACCACCCCCACCCCCACCCCCAAATGCCCTAGGTAGACACCCAATCGGGGGTAGCTTAAAAATAATAAACTAATTTTTAAAAAATTCATAAAATTGCTGATTGTTTGAAACTTTTGTAGCTACCGTCACTCCAAATTTCACACCCACCGGACAAAATATACAAAAGTTACGAGCCAAAAAGTACCCGTCCAAGGGCAAGGGGACAAGAAATAGGACAAGTGTTTCTTGCAACTACCCCTAAAAGGTTTTAATCTAATTTTTAGAATTTTTTACTTCTATGCTAGTTCAAATTCTTAACTTTTGGAAAAAGACTTCAAACCACAAACGGATTGCAAAATCAAGATCAGAATTCTATGTTTTGTCTACTAATCCCTAGTCCTCCTTTTTCATCACAAAAAACTCACTATAAGCTAGCGCCAAATTTAAACAAAAATAAGGTAATAATTCGATTATTGGAGTTTACCTATTTTGAAGAAATTAACCAACTTAGATGATTTGGAAGGTACATGGGAATAAAAAAAGACCTTGCTTTGATCTCATTCCAATTTTGTATGCTTTCAAAACGTCAATCAATTCTATAAATATTTTTCAATTTTGTCAAAATTGGAGAATCTTGCCGGTTTAGGTACTTGTTGATGTCAGAATACCTTGAAATTTTTTGGAGAGCATTAGTAGCAATGAGACTATTCTAATTTTTAGTGAGATTTTATTGCCATCTAGATATATTTTAGGAATCTCTTATCATCTTAGTTATCTTTTATAAATCACAAGATACATTCACAATTTTCAAAACAAGACACCATATACACATCATACACAATTTGATACACCACGTTCCATACCATGTTTGGCATATGTGTTCAATTGCTACCCAAGCCACTTAGAGTGTGATTGTGATGATTTCAAATGACAAGTGCTTTATACAAGTGTAGTGGTAGGAGGCAAGACAAACCATGTGAGATTTGTAAAATGCAGGAATTGTGTCATAAGTAATATTTTAGACCTCATTTAGGCATAGTAAATTAACCTTTTTTAAAAAAACTTTGAACTAATAAAAGTTGAGTAATCAATCTCACTTTCATCTTCAAAAGTCTGCTTTAGATTTTGAGCCTCAAATAAAAAGTTATGGACAGATTTGAGAAAGGGATTGGAAAGGATATTTTCTTTGACATTTTCTAACATCCTTTCTAAATTTTGTCCATCCTTGTTGTATATGTCCATAATAATGTGCTATAAGGTAAAACAACCCATGACGGTCAGAATTAGGAGTTTGGACTCTTGGTGTTACTGAAATTTTTCAATTTTATTTCCCACATAAAGACAAGTATAAGAAACAACAAGAGCAATTGAAATTATATTTTTTTGACAATGTATGTAGCTATCAATTGTTGAAGTGTTAACCCCTAAAGGACCAAGTGTTTGTTCAACGTACGCAAGAAATCTCGGGTAGGTTCCTACAAAGTCATTTTTGGTTGGATGTTCATGAAATTTGGACACAATGTATAAACATGTACTTCCTTTGTGAAAAACTAATTTTTTTTCCGATCGGGTGCCCAAATCAAAAGTTCTGTTGCCCTGAACTTTTCGGGCAGCTAAGGCAATTTGGAAATCTTTAGAGAATCTTTTGCAAAAAAGATCAACAAGTTTTGAAATTTGGTATGTATGTAACTAATAAAATATGGTATACAATTGTTCAAAAAAATATAAATTTTAGTTGTCCAATCACATTCTACGAGGAGTCAAACTTTATTAGCTATGTTGGGGTGGTTTCAAGAAAAAAACATTTTCTTCTATCATCAAACCCTATTATCTTGCAATTAGTGAAGTCAAAATTCTTGAAATTTTTGCCAAATATTCCAAATGTTAGTCTCTAATTTTTCACCGTTTGGATTTCAAATGAAATATTTCCTCATTGCACAAAAAAATGACTAGTGTATTGCCAATTCATTAAACCTCCTTGCATTGTAGTGTGATTTAGAATAAGCAAGATCCTATATTTTCTTATAAATTTTTTTGTGAGTGAACCTAATAGCATATAATTATGAATGGTCAAAAACCTCATATTTGTGTAGAACAAAAATTTTACTCCAAATGAGCCCGAACCCTGTTTCGCAGGATTGGAAAAAAGTTTTTTTTTCTCACTTCAAATGCTATAATCTTTTAATCCGCGCGGTGGAAAGGGCTCAAATTTTTTCTTCGCTTTGGTAAAATAATTTACTTCAGTATTGTATGATTGAAGTTCAAAAAAAAAATTTGATTTTCTTTTTTGAATAACATACCAAAAAGTCGCAGTTTTTGGAATGTCTCCCTAGAAACCCCCTCTGGTCCTTTAGGGGTTAAATACATCATGACCCAAAAGAGTTTGTAGACTACCTCAAGACCAACAAAATTTGAATCCATAATGCTCATCTCATTCACCTAAAGTAGTTATAATATTTTCTAACATGAAAAAACTAAAAAATCAAATCCTACAAAGAACTCACACTATAAAGTTGGGAGCTCCTAAAGAGGTTACTAATCAATCCATCATTGTCATGTAAGACATTGATGGTGGCCCAAATCTTGTACACTAGAAAAAAACCATGATGGATCATTTCCTAGGTGTCCGTCATGGATCATTTGACGTCATGGGTTGATTTACCTTAGATGCAAGGAAAGTGTGATGAAAGGTACGCAGAGTGTTTGGAAATCATGCAATACATCATAGTACGCAAGATGCCAAAGCAATAGTAAAGTACTTGCTATGAAGTCGGCTATTTCTGACTTATCATTTTAAAGTCTTACAAAGTCATTCTGAAGTCACAGGAAGTCATTTTCTGATTGCAAGAAGTCATTCTATAGTGACTCTAGGAAATGGTATTCTACAGTAGTCAGTGGCACTATCACAAAAACTTTCAATATGGTTGCTAACATCCCTACTAATGCAAAGATAAATCATATATCATTGTTCATGAGTATTGGAATGACAATGTTGCACATTCACTAGAAGAAAAACGTGTCAGCTACAACCGACTAAAATGCAACCAACTTTGACAAAGTTACATTGTAGTTGCAAAGTAGTCGCAACATGTAGTTACGCATACGGGAATGTAACAAAAGAGTTGATGTGAGGTACTTTACATCCAATCTTCATCACAATTGTCGATGTGGACAATTTTACGTTTTGTAGAGTCCAATGTGTCTATCTACAGTTGCATGTAATTTAAATTTGATAGCAATTTAACTAGAATGCAACTAGATTGCAACTGGACTGCAATTGGATTGCAACTATAGTGCAACTAAACTACAACTACATTGCAATTACAATTCGACTAGTGTTTGACTTAAAAACAACTAGACTTAAACTTGAAAAAACTAGCATGCAACTAGAAAACAACTAAAATGCAACTACTATTAAGTCTTTTATTAATTGTCCTACATCAATTGTCAAGAATACCATTAGGTTGAACATATAAGAATTGTAAGTTATAGCAATATTGTGTAATGAATTTTGATAATGAAATTCTAATATTTATATATTTTGTAGATTTTTACACTTTGTAGATTTCTACAAGTTGTAGATTTTTATAATCTACAAAAATCTATGAATATTTAAAGTTTAAGATATTTTTAGATTTGGCGATCTAAAAAAAAAGATAGATCTGAAATTTAGAATCTACAAATCTTTGAAATTCAAATTTCAAATCTACAAGTCACAAAGATGCAAACTAGTTGCACACCAGTTGCAAACCAGTTGTAAGTCAATCACAAACCAGTTGCAAACCAGTTGTAAGTCAATCACAAACCAGTTGCACATTAGTTGCAAACAAGTTGCACACAAATGACTTCCACATAAGCAACCACGTCAGAAAAGTTCATCGATGAACTTTTAAGTATATTGTCAAATGATAAACAACTTTGAAATTTTTTGCAACTGCTTTGCAACTCATGCAACTTGTCCACTGCAACTGCGGGCTCCAAATTATCACCTAGTTGCAAACGACCTATGCAACTACAAAATGAGTTGCACAGTGTAGTTGCAAAATCCCTCGTTTTCTTGTAGTGATTGACAATAATCATGGCTTCCATAGTTGTAGGAATGCGTCTAAAATCATATTGCAAACTATGGAAAATGTAATAATGTTCAGTAAGAAAGCAAAATGGCCACCAGGAATGCAAGATTTAAATGACTTGCCTTTTGTTTGGAATTTTTTTTCAATTAAATAAAAATTAGGAAGTTGAACAAAGATTAAGAAAGGTAATTTAATTTGATGAGAAAAAAATTAATGAAATGAAGAAGACCAACAAGAATTAAGAAAAAAAAAATTGCAATATAAAAAACAAGCGAACATGTGGAATATAAAATAGACAAAAAAATAATTAAAAAAATAATAATGATTTTTTTTTTTAAAATCCAAGAAACAATATCTAAAAAAATAACATTTAGAATTTAAAAAGAGAGACAAGAAGAAATAATTTTATTTAAAAGAACGGGTACAAAAAATTCCAAGAAACAATATAAAAAATAAAAAACAAAACATTTCCAATATATGCAAGGTCAAAAATAATAAAGAAGTTTTTAAAAATAAAAAAAAATCCAAGCAAAAACTTATTTTAAAATTGAAATATGAAAAAGAAAGGAAAAAGGAAAGAAGTTTTTTATTTTTTAAAAGGTATACAAAATGACATGCAATTGATATAGGTACATGTTGATTCCAAAAATGAAAAATAAATTTAGTCAAAAAAAAAGGAGAAAAAGAATAGAAAGAAAGAAGGAACATAGAAATTGTTTGAAATGTAAAAGAAAAAGACAAACTTGTGGAAAAGATAAAAGATGAATGAATTGCCAAAGCTTGTTGTATAGTTGTATAGTGTAATGATGCTGGAGTCATTTACAAGTCACACCAAAGTCAAGCGCAATCAAAACATATAACTCAAGTTTTTTGTATTTTAATTGTGATCTCCAAAGTAGAAGTGACATTGTCCACGTCGGTTGTTCAACGACACTGTGAACGATAATTTGCGGATGAAACCTCAACTTCTTCAACTCCTCATCAAAAAGTCTCATTGGCAACTACAGGATGGCTCCAATATTTTAAATCACTTTGCACTGATGCAATTAGAGAGCCAAAATCATTGTTTAGTCATTCTGGACAAGCAATCATTCTTCTGCAATCACATATGTACCTACTTTTTTGTAGTATTAATGTTTTTATTTTGTTGTATATTCCATATCTAGTTGTCTCTCCTATTGTCATTCCATCTTCTTGTTGTTGAAGTAGGTTGTATGATCCATTTGTATAATAGTTGTTTGGTATATATTTTAACGTTGTGTTTTTTATATTGGGTGTATGTATATATAATTGTGTTTGTATGATCTATTATTGTATTGTTTGGTAGTATGACTTAATTTCAAGTTTTTGAAAGGTTTACCATTATTTGTAGTAGTGGTGTCTCTAGGTTTCTTATGTGTATATTTTGAATATTTAGGTGAGCTTAGATTTGTTGTTTGAGTTCTTTTTAGAGGTATTATATTGCTTACAATGTATGTAGAATATTTGTATTGCTAGGGATTCTACTATATGCTTGTATTTTGTGGTTAACGAGGGTTCATATTTAACTACATCTATTGGAAGGTATGCAATAGTATATGTGTCTGGATATATTTGCATGTAGGTTTTATTTGTATACCAATGTTTATTTAGTGTAATGATTGTCATGATAATTGACTTATTTTATTTGGTGGCTAGTCTAGCCCAAAGGATTGCTATTGTAATGCTTCATGGATGGATGCATGTATTATGCGTGTTTTGATCTATTATTGGATGAATGAAGGTTCTTAAGATCCAAAGACTTCAAAAGATTTTTGGTGCCAAAATAAGACTGCAAGTTCTCGGACTGTGGTAATCAATGGAAACTCTGCCAATTTCGCAATATGACTTGGTCGAGATTGTGTCATGTGAGATAATAGTATTTAACCCCTAAAGGACCATGACTATGTTTTTACTAAAAATACTCTAAAACTGCCATTTCTAATACAAGCACCAAATTTTAGAAAAAAAGACATATTTAGACATATGTAACCATAGGATCTTGGACAACGCTAGTTTGAGAAGATGCGGAAAAAAATTTAGATATGTCCACTTTGCAAATTGCAAGATATTAGTGTTTGAAGTGGCACATTTCTTTTTTTGGCCTCACGAAAAACCGAACAATTGCACTTCACAAGATCACATTTGTATGAAAAATGTCCAAAATGGTGATGCTTCTTTGGACTCATTCTTCAAAATAAGTTGACTACATGCTTGAAAATTTTTAGATCATTTGGAATTCTACAACATATAGAAAAAAAAATAGTATGTAGAAAGAATTAGAGAATGATTCAAAATACAAATTGTTAAAAATTTATTTATGAAATTAATAAATGCCAATCTCAATGGTTGAAATGTTGTAACAAACATTTTACATCCTATGATTTTATTTTTTTCAAAAAATAGTGAAAATTGAGTAAAATAAAGGACTTCAAAGTTTATTTTAGAATAGAGAATCCATAACTCTCCACAAACTAAAACTCTTCATACCTTTCATCTCATTAATCAAAATGGAATGACTCAAAGCTTTTCACATAATTATATATATATAAGGCCATAACTTTTAACTCTTATGCACAAAAATATGCACATATGAGTTTGTGTTGAGTTTTAGTGTTTTTGTTGCGTGTGAGTTATATTTTTTACAAGGTATCTTTGGTATAATTGTACTAATTTTGTTTCAAAATTTTACAATGGTGGGTCTATCATTTGTTAAAATAATGCTAAATTCTGTTATTTCAAATACAAATTTGTGATATTTAACAAAAACACATCAGCTAGATTAATGCAAAATTCTCCTAGTGGTTCTTGTAAAATATTTGGTATTAGTTCCATAGACATTGCATTTGGATATTGGATATTGTGTATATGTACTCGCCGGAATTGTCATATAATTTTGTAATACATAATGTAGTTTGGATTGTGTATTTAGTTGTTTTAATATATTTATCAAGATTACATGCTTTAGTAGATTTGTGTATATGGGTTAGGTGTATGGTTGGGAATACGTATCTCATATCTCAATGTTGTGATTGGTGAAAGTTTTGGAAGATGATACTGGAAAAGTACGTTTTTCGCTTTTGTATAGTATTTTTCTAGTATTTTAATGTTATATTGTGTAATGTTTTGTTGGTTGCATGGGATTTTTTTTTGTATATATGACATTATTTGGTAGTATCCATTTACATATATAATGGGTTGTGATTTGTTGAGTATCATATTTGTTTTTTCTTGTGTAGTTTTACATCTAGTATGGCATCTATAGGGTGATTTTGTTGTTTTGTGTATATGGGGAAAAGCATGCTACGGCCTATCACTTTGGATGTCAAGGTATCACATTTGAGGAACTAATTTATTTTAAGTGTACATAAATGAGAAAATTTACATGCATAATTTGGTGTGATGATTGACATTACTAATGTATTCTAGGATCCAAGTGCATTTTTCAATTTGTACTCAATATCTAATTTTATTCACTAATATACATGTTTTAGTTTTTATTTTATATTTTTACTTTAAATATAAATTTTAATATTTGAATTGGTTGGAAAAAAAACCTGACAAGATTTTACAAGTGGGCCTAATTTTGTTATTATTTAATTCCTTCTACAAGATATATTTTGGAATTAAACAATAAAATGAATTAAGCAATATAATAAATAAAAACAAACAAAATTCTTAAAAAATTAACTTCAAGACAAATTAAACAATATAAAAATTTGGCCCACCTGTAGAATCTTGTTAGCTTTCTTCACCAAAAATCCAAAGTGTTAAAAACTTTATTTAAATTTTTTTTATTGAATGTGCCAAAGCAGGTAGGCCGTAGCATGCTTTTTATATGAATTTAGGTGTATGAGGGTATCTTGTATATACATTGTTTATTGTTTCTTATTGTAGTGGATTTGTATGGTGGTAATTCCTGTTTGGAAGTTATTTTGTAATATATAGATATACTTCAGGATTATGCACAATTGCGGTCAATTTTGTTAACATTGGTATGGGTGGCAAAACATGATTTGAATGTAGTATAGTGAGTTTGATATTAGTGGTGTACATATACCATTTTGTTGTTTAAATTGTACTTGGTCTACCAAGGTCTTTCTGATTTCAATGGTGATTTGATCGAGGGTGTAAATGCTTAGTGTAAATAGTTTATTTAGTATTAAGACACAATGATTTAAGATTTAAGAAGAATAACGACAAAAATGACAATAAATCATATGTTGTGCACAAAGGTATGATGAATTTTTGGAATTGAACCTCCACACAAAATTTTGAAAAAATATCCTGCATGATTTGAATTCAATTCAATGACTCATGATTTTATTATTGAACAAAATTCTTCAAATCTCTTTGATAAATCAAACAAATGTTTCAAATTTCAAAATTTATACCATTATTCAATAAATGCTTCATATTCCAAAAACACTTCAAGGTTAACAAATAGTTGATCATTAACCTCTAAAATTCTTTGACTTAGTTTCTTTCATTCAAAAACACTCAAAATGGTATGTTTTGATGGCAAAGGCCCTTCCAAAATGACAAATAAAATCCTACTACATTTTATTGTAAGATTTAATGGTAAACTACTTCATTATGATGCAATAAAGAAAAATGGGAGGCTTTGACCGCACAAATTGCAATATTATGATGTTTGAAGTTGAAAAAAGAGTTTTAGAGGGGCCATCCAAATTCTGGGCAACTTTGATTTGGGGAGGCTTTTGCACAAGTTAATTTTGTTGCTTTTTTTCTTGAATTTATTTTCTTTATTTTTGTAATATAGTTTTTTACATGTTCAAAAATTTCATAACACTTCAAATTGGAGAACTCCAATAATTCCAAATAAGGAACTATTGGAATTCCAATAAGGAACTAAATTAAAGAAAATTCTCATATAAGAACCTTTTTTCTGCAATTTATGGCTTGCATGTACAATATTCTTTTCAAAATGTAACACTAGAGTTCCAGATTTTTGCTAGCCCTAGAAGAAGAAGAAAAAAGAAACTCACCCAAAATATCAATCTTTGGCTTATTAAACTAAAGTTAAGCTAAACTAAAGTAAAAAGCAGTTGGTCATATTGGGCCTTACGTGGGAGGAGGCTAGGTTTGGGTTAGTTATGTCCAACTCATCATGGATTGAACACACTAGATCACATTTTTCATGATTTTCAAGATGTATCCTATTCAATGAAATAGAGTTTTAGAAATTTAGCATTATACCATAAATACACATATTTAAGTATATGGTAACTATTTCACATAGTTTCAAATCTACTTGTTTTGTGTTTAAAGAAATGAGAAGAGAAGTTCTATGCACATTAGCACTGGCAGGAGGTAAAACAATCCATGAGGGATATGGAAATTAGAATTATTAGGAGCTCAAGTACTTATAATTAAGTGAGAAGTATAAATTGTGTTCAAAGTATAATTTCAAGTATCATTTGGACATAGTATAATAATTTTTTTTCAAAAACTTTGAACCCTCCAAAAAATAGAAAATCAAGCTAAATTTCATCTTCAAAATATATTTCAAATTTTGAGTCTCCAATCAAAAGTTATGGACAGAGTTCAAAGAGGATGTTTGAAAATGTGAAAAAAAAGTTTCCTTCCAACCCCTCTTTGAGCTTTGTCTACAACTTTTGATTGGAGACTCAAAATATGAAACAAATTTTGAATGATGAAAGTTATTTTAATTTTCCAACTATTAATAGTTTTAAATTTGAAAAAAATAAAATTATTTTATGCCAAAATGAGGCCTGAAATTCCATTTCGGACACAATTCTTAATTTTACTTAACTAAAAGTGGTTGGGCTCCTACTAATCCTAATTTACATATCCCATATGGGTTTCTTACCCCCTACCATCCCTCTTGTATAAAGAACTTTTTTTCTCACATCTGAACACATGGAATAAGTGATTTTTGAAGCTATGTAAGATAGTCACCAAATATTTTGGTTTCCTTTAGTTTAATGTTGAATTTTGTAATACTAATGAGGCACTTACTTCTATTTGCCACCACTTCCTCATACATTATGAAAAATTTATGAGTCAGAAAAAATCTCAAAGATTAACCCGAGTCCAAACATAGAGAGGGAGCGTACCCAAGCTCTTTCGATCATTATAATGCAAATTTCACTCTAGTCTAAAAACTTTGCTTGTACTACCCTTTGTGAATCAAGAACAACGTTTTTTTCCCATAAGTCCTCATGGGCAAATCTCATTGTAATTTTTTTGGAGGAACAACAAAGTATTCCTCGTCCCCACATCCCAATTTTTAAAAATTGAGTGAATATTTCTATTCTTAATGAGCTGTCCAAAATTGTTATATGTTACTTGGTCCATTAGAGATTAACCCCTATAGCCCTAAGTTAGTTTTTTCGTAAAAATCTACTCAAAATTGCTATTCTACTAATAAATGGCATACTTAACCAAATGATCTTACAGTAAACTTATACAAAAATGTGTGGCAAAAATTTGAGAAATTTGACCACTTTGATTGCAAGATATTTGGTTTTCAAATGAAAAGAATGGAATTTTTTGCACCTTTTGTGATTAGATTACAAGCCCTTGAATTTTCTAAGCTTAAAATTTTGCACGACCAATTTTGAAATAAAATAATTATGTTGAACAATTGAGTTAAAAGTATAGCGGAAAAAATTCCAAAAAACAAAAATTATATCTTTATTTTTAAAAAAATTGTTAAATATTAGTAGGTAGAAGATTGAAGGAAAAAATAAATTATTAATAGCTCTAAGATGGAGTTGAAACACATTATTTACAACAATGAGATTGTTTTGGCAGCCATACAAAACCTTATGGAACTTTTTCTTTTAAAATTGAATTCAAAAACAATTTAAATATGTTGTTGTTTTAAAAAAGATACTATGTTTGCTCACAAAATAAGAAGCTCTGTAACTTTCATATCACTAATCCAAATGGATTGAATCAAAGCTTTCCTTTGTAGACAAAAATATAGATTGAATGTGGAAAAAAATTTAATAAAGTTATTTCAAATTTTTATGGAGTTTATTTGTTATCCATCAAGTTCAATTTTGTGCTTCGGATGGCGAAACTTTAGATCCTGGTCAGTAATTAAATTTTTGAAATAATATTCAAAAAATAAAAATAAAAATAACTTTAATAAAATATTTCAAGAAATTGAGCCAAAAATTGAGATCACAGGAACTTATCCAATCTTCTATTTGCCCTCAAAAGGGACAATGGGACTTTCAAGGCTAAGCCTCTCTTATTTTTCATAATACTAAGAAATGCTACATGTTTTCCGAAAAAATCTAAATCTAGCAACTTCTCATATTCAACGGCAAAGGCTCAAATATATTTTAGTTTTTATTAACAAAACTTTTATGAAAAAAAAGAAACAAAGGATCAAGAAAGAAAATAAAAATTGCATGGTATATGTATCATTGAACGCCCTCTAAACATTTGATACAAGCTCAAGAAGACCACCATATTAGAGGGGAATTGAAACCTACAAAAGATTGTTTTGGGATTGTTTCTCTTATTGTGAACTACTGCAGCGCTATAGGACTATTAAATAATTATTTTATTTTATTTTTAAATAAAAAATAAAAAATAAATTTGACAACGTCATCTCCCAACCATGTCGTATTGTTGATTTGGTGTTGTTCCCACTTTCCCCACAATCTTGGAACTCACATTCTCTTAAAGACCTCAAAAATCTTCTAATGATTGCAACATGATTTTTATAACCACCTCCATCCGTTTTTACTTCAAATAAATCACTATCTAATCCCTAAGTGCCTCAGAGGATCAAGAGTTTAAGTCCTCACATAGTTTAAGTCCAATTCAAAGTGTTGTAACTTTTACAAACAATGTCCAAATTCAATAAAACTTGTTCTCTCTTCTAGTTTGTATGGTAAAATTTTCATATCAATCCAAGATGTATTGACTTTTTGTAAGCCAATTGAAGTTTGGAGGTTCAATTTGAGTTCACCAAACTGCATTTGATAGATGCAACTTCGGGGACTTGTATCTCCTTCATCCAATGTTCATTTTCAGTATAAAAAAAATTGTTGCGTTTTGTTTTCCTTTAAGTCTAGTTATTGAAGTAAAAATTACATGTCAATCCAAATTGTTTGGAGTGTTTGGAAGCAATTTGAAGTTCAAAATCCCAACATTTTTGGAGTACAATGAACTTTGGCGACTTGTTTCTTCTTCATACAATGTCCATTCTAATAAATGCTTTTAAAAAAGTTGGGCATACTAGTCTTGTTTGTGTGTTTAAAATTTCATATCAATCCAAGAAGTTATGAGTGACTAAGAAGCATTTTAGTAGAAGGAGGTTCAACCTTAGATATGTTTTTTCTTGCTTTTTTTTTATGTTTCAAAGCCATTTTGCAGACTCAATGAGTCAATTGAATAATATTTTCTCTCACCAATGTGTTTGTATGTTGGTTTTGAATTACTTCAAAGTTTCAAGTTTTTTCATTTGAGTAGGTTTAGAAATCAAATTTCACCTCCAAATGTGTTGCTAGGAAAATTTCAGCGTTCTTTTTCAACACTCAAACATCATAATCTTGCAATCTATGTGGCCAAATGACTCCAAGTTTGATTCACGTCATCTACAACACATACACTACAAGATTTTATAGTTGAGATTTCTATATCTTAGGGCCGCTTTACACCTAGAGGCCGGGCCAATTTGGTGTGTCAGAGGTCAAGAATCATGGCTTGTGATTGGTTGAAAGGCTTGAATCAGCCTCAACCCCTTTACACTTAGAGGCCGGGCCAATTTGTTATGTCAGAGTTTTTTTTCCTCAAATAGATGATCTGACATGGCCCGAGCATGGCCCCAGCTTGTTGAATTGGGTGCACCAAAAATGGGAGCCCAATTCAAGGCCAATTCTTGGCCTGAAGGCCAATGTCAGATTTAATGAGGCTGGCTTCTAACCCAAGAATGGGCTGAAATTTTGGGCAATTGGCTTGGTGAAAAATTGGCCCGGCCTCTAGGTGTAAAGCGACCCTTAGTGACATGTAGATCTGTAACACTTAAAAAAGCAATAATGTTTTTGAACCCAAAAAGGCCTTTGGGCTTTTATGGGTCAAAGATTTTTTGAGTCCCTGTGACAGGAGCAGAGCTACTTATGAATTTTGTTTGAATTCCATCTTCTGATGTTCTCCATTATGACAAAGCGAAGGTCAATCTATGAATCTCCAAATCTCCAGTTCGACGTGGACCTGTTGACAAAATGTGATTGCATTCTTATTAGAATTGATGAATGGCAGAAAGACAGACAGAGTGACAGTGTCCAGGGAAAAGTACCCATCCACAAACGGCACCCCAGTTGACTCGGTAAATGCACCATTACAGCACATAAGACACAATCAAATCCGTGGAAGGGGAATCCAATAATTATTAAAGCCAAAGCCAACCCTACTGAACGGAACTGTCCGTCTCTGGCTCTTTGAGCCTTCAGTTTCCTTCTTTTCATCATATTTACCCCAATTGAATTGAATTGGCTCTGATCCATGTCTTCGGATGTCTTTTTATCCTCCTCCATGACACACCACCTCACCCGGCACCAGAAAAAAGAGCAAGTGGTAACTTTAACCCTTAACCCGTAAAAGGTCTCCGTGGAAATCATTTGTTTGGGTACAGTGTGAATTGTTGGCTTAAGAAATGCAAAACCACTCATTGGAAGTCAAAACTGTTGTAGAAGACCTTCCCTTTTCAGACAAAATCTGGAAGATGAATAGTTGCACTTTTGTCCTATATAGAGAGTTTTTTTTGTCATTCATCGATTGGAAAATTTCCTCAACGTCATTTATGGGTTGAAGGATGCGGCCCCCTATGACTAAGGTCAGTAGTCACCCAAACAACTCTGATTATTGAAACAAGAGGTGCATTTTTTGATTCTATAGTGAACAATGAAGTCATCCATCGACCACTTTTTAGCCTCGGTGTCTTTGATGGATTAATGTTATATTATGTCTGCAAGAAGGACCTTCACCATTCCTTTCTTCATGACGTGTGAGGCAAAAACAAATTATTGTCTTTTATTCTGGTAGGTCTTCATAAAATTAGCCTTCCCAACTCAATTCCTATGTAAGGTGGATATCCCGAAAACTACCACTTTTTACTAATGTACATAGTTATTATTATTAGATTGGTCAAATATTCTTGTTGACAAATGAAAGGAGGTTCAATGCACTAAAGAAAGAGGCATTTGGATATCATATGCAAAAGTTATGAAGGGTCAATTTTGTTTTGGTAGAGGTTCAAAAATTGTCTCTACCACATAGGTGCATATTGATTTTGGAGATGTACCTAGAGTGATGGTGGTGGTTTTGGGTCAATGGCGCATTTGGGAGTGCCCACCTTCTATGCTTTTGATGATGGTGGTGAATAAAAACTAGCCATCCCAATGCACACAGAGATTGGAATTATTCAACGTCAACAAAAACTTTAGAACCTTTGCAAAATTGTCATTTGTAGTGATGAATGATATTTTATATTTTATTTGTTTTTGTTGCATGTCGATCCTAAGATTTTGCACTAGAATGGTATCAATATGTTAGATGAAAATTTAGAAACTTTGACCACTAAATAATAAAGCTCAAACCAAAATGGTAACTAAAGTCAAGAATTGAGAATTTGTGCATACTTTCAAATATCCCTAGAGAGTTCTACATTGGTTTTACTTTGGTCTAAATGAACACCTAAGAGTCTTGAAGCTTATTTGGTAGATAATGAATTTTTTCAAGAGTTTATAGCAAGAAGTACAAAAATTGGATGAAATACATCCAAATATGTTAGAAAAGCAAATTTTGTCTATTTTTTAGTAATCTAACTAGCGTGGTCACTAGCTATTTTGTGATTTTGTTCACTTCATTGAGGAATGGAAAGAAAAAAAAATATTACAAAAACAATAATTTTGTATCAAGATTCCTCTTGCAATGGGTCATAATTTTTTTTACAAAAGGCTCCAATTCTACATTTTATTTTCTATAACTAACTCTTAGGGTTAAAAAAGTACCACAAGGGCAACAAATGGAATGATGTGTAATGCGCGTAATATTTTAGATCTCTATATTGAATTTTTATTATGAAATTATTTAGTAATCCACATTATTTATAAGAATTTAGTCATTGGATTGAACCTGTATAAAAAAAATGACTTTATACGATAGCTACGTGTACTTTAAGACATCCAACAAAAAATCCTTGTATTTAAAAGCTTTTATATATATATAATCATAAATTGTTCCAATGATAAAATGTTCTTTCAGACACAAGTGAAAAAATATTTGTACAATTGAAAGTTAAATTATACATGAGGTATTTCTATAATTAAAACATCCTTCTGCACAAATTATAATGTATTAGAATGATAAACTATTCTTCTAAACACGGGTTAGAAAATATATTTTAAATGAAGATCATCTTTTCTAAATGCTAAAGATATTTTTATGTTATAATTTCTTCTATACATAGGATTAAAGTACTCATTTCAAACCCATCTCATACACAAGATGAAAGGTCATTTCAAAGAAATAAAAGCACCCTTAGAAAAAAAGGTAATAGTAGTAGAAATGACAATAGAAGTAGAAATAGAAATAAAAGTTATATAAGTCAAGCCCATTTCAAATCCATCAAAACAACTTTCACTTAAAACTTGTCAACAACTTATATACAATTTGGATAGTTATATTCCAATTGATCACCACCTATATTAGTGTATAGAAATTCTCTACCAACAAACATTTAAATATATATAGAAATAGATTTTTTGAAACTAAAAGAAATCTACTATCAAATTTCATTCAAATATAGAGATAAAAAGATAAAAATGTAAATTTTGCGATTTTAAAGTTCTATGTAGACTAAGCATACTTGTTTGAACTTGGTAAAAAATCCATTTAAATACCAATTTGAAAGAACCTATCCAACTTTATCATTGTTTGCATCATTGTTCCTTTCAAAGACCACTAGCCTTACAAGATAATCTCCAAAGATTGAAGATAGCTCAACATCTAGGGGCATGATGGATGTCTTCAATATTTTATTACAAAAATTCTGCAAACTACATAAAGTGTACCTAAGTATGATGAAATGAATCTTTTGGACATTTTTCAACAATGCAACTAGCTTGCTTATTCCATACTTTATGTATTTTATGTAGGAATCCAAATAAGCTCATTTGTAAAAAGAAGAATAGTAAAACTTGTGATGGTGAAGATTTTTAATGAATCATGAGCCTAGATCATGAGATGACATATTGCACTTATGTTGAACTTGATGATACTAGAGATATGAAATCCTAAACTAGTAGGCCATACGTTCTTAGAACATTGTCGAAGATCCAAGAATATAGGCTCAAAGAAAGAATCATCCTAATTATAAATAAAGGAAATGTAGTCACTTCATCATTTTGAAGATACACTTTTATTTAGAAGCCTAAACTCGTTTTTGGATGCATAATTGTTTCTTATGGTTACATGGAAAAAAGAAGAATTCCAATCCAATTGGGCTGACGAGAATGAAATGTGTGTTTGTTCAAGATCCAACAAGAAAGCTAACTTGATATAGGAAGAAAGTTCATGAACTACATTCATGTCTTGAAAAGGATAAATCTATGCTAAATCTACCTTTACTACTAAAATTTTACACAATAATTATGTTATGTATAGTCGAGTCCAATAATCTTACGAATTTTCTTTGCAATTGGATTGCAACAAAAATTCCATAAGCTTTAGAAGGCTCTAGCATGCTAAAAAATGGATAGATTTTAAAACTGCAAACTGCATTGGAATTGTAGTGGAGAGTACTTGAGCATCTTAATTATATATAGACATGTAAAATTTAGAATCATACAATAATTTGGATCTTTCCAATACACTTTAGTATTGCCATCCTACACCCAAATTACAGCTTGCACTTGATTTGGCATGTTCAAAATGAACTTTTGCAATTGTTGTAGAGATACTTGATACCATATTGCTTGAATTGTTTGTATCATTTTTTGTTGTACAATAGGATCAAGTTAACTTACAATTTTTTTTCCCAAGCATGCAAATTCAATAAAAAAATCCATAAACTCCAAGATACTCTTAAATGCTAAAAAATGAATAGGTTTTGAAACTGCAAATTGCCTTGGAATTGCAACAATTTTGGATGAAGGTTTGTTTCTAATATACATGTACCATAGAATACAAGTTTGAATTTTAGCAAAATGTGGCAACACTAGATGCTAAATAGAATATACAAAACATCAAATTGTTTATATGATTTTCAATTACATATTCGTACATTTGTAATGATGATGAAGTAAAATTCAATGTAATTCCAACACAATTCAAAATTCAAAATTCCGTTCATTTTTTACCATACATGACCCTTCCAAAATTCTCCTAATCTCATCCAAAATTGTCAAGATCCAAAAATTTATAAGAATATTAGACCCGACTATACAACCTTTTATAGTGTCTCATTAGACATTAGATCTCATTGGTGGTTTTCAAGTCTTCAGTAAGAGCACATTCATGGATTATTGAATGATGTTTTATGTATTTGGGAACAAGGCTAATTAACCCCTAAAGCACCAAACATCGTTTTTTGACAACATAGCGATTTTGGGCAGCTCACTATGACCAGAATTTTTCTTTTTTTTCTTTGAAATTTTCACATAAGATGTGCCCGAGGAGTAGCTTTAAGGTCCAACAATTTTCGTAACTTTTGACTACATGGTTAAAAAGTTATTGCACGATATGTCATTTTCATTGTTCGGCGGGCAGCCAGGGCAGCAAAAAAAACTTCTTTAAAAATCACTTTTAAAAAAAACTAAAATTTAAAATTGGTTCCTTAGATTTATATGTATGTGGGAGGCTTTGAATCATTCCATTCTGATCAATGAGTCAAAAGTTATGAGGATTCTTAGTTTGAGGGTAGTTATGGAATCTCAACTCTAAAATAAACTTTGAAGTCCTTTATTTAACTCGATATTCAATATTTTTGAAAAAAAATAAAAACATTGGGTGTAGATTGTTTAGTACAACATTACAATCGTTGGGATTGGCATTTTCCAATTTCATAAATAAATTCTTGACAATTTAGTGTTTTGAATCATTCTCTACCTCTTCCTACTTACTATTTTTTTCCTATATGTTGTACAATTCCAAATGATCTGAAATTTTTCAAGCATGTAACCAACTTGCCTTGAAGAATAAATCCAAAGAGTAACCATCATTTTGGACATTTTTTCATACAAATGTGACCTTGTGAAGGGCAGCTGCCCGTTTTTTTGCAGGGACAAAAAAAGGATTTTTGTCAATTCAAACGCTATTATCTTGCAATCCACTATGTGGAAAATTCTGAAATTTTTTCCACATCTTCTTAAACAAGTTTACTACAAGATCCTACGGTTACAAGTGTCTAAAAATGTTTTTTTTCTAAAATTTGACACTAGTATTAGAAATGGCAGTTTTGGAGTGGTTTTGGTGAAAACATAGTCAAAAACCTTTAGGGGTTAATGCTTGTTAATGCCTCTTACTCATGTTGGCAAGATTAGGATTGCACCAACTTTCCATCCTCTTCTTTGTTTGAGTGGGAGACTCCAACCATGGTTGAAAATGTTAAAAGAAGATAATATTAATCCTAAAAGAGCAAAATCTATCACTAAAGTATTGAGCCATACATGATCCCAATTTTCAAATGTACTAATTCTTCATTTCTACACTAATCATGAATGTCATCCATCCATCCGACCCAAAACGTCGACATCGTCCTTCCAGGGTTAAAGGCCTCTGCTCTTATTACTGTTTCCACTTCAAAATTTTCCCCCGTTTTAAGGCAACTGAAGTACAAAAAAATTCAGGTGGCCGGGGGCCATTCATTCATTCCCGGGCAGCCAGGTGGGTCGCGTTCCCACATCGCGGGCTCCCCTCCCCCCACCCAACACGCGGCTTTGCTCTGTCTGTGACAACCGTGTTCCCAACTTCCCACCCCTAGAAAACCGCCAACCCCACCCGAAAACCACGGTCAAACCCGAAAACCGCGGGCCCGCCCCATCACCACTCTTCTGCTTCGCCTGGGCCCTGGACTTCACCCGTCAGCTTCGCTCTCTCCTTACAAAAATCGCCTCTCGCGTCGCCTTCTCCGCTTTTGGTAAATGGCAGAGTGCTGCAACAGCAACTTTCGCCCA
Organism: Antitrichia curtipendula; assembly: GCA_951230915.1. NCBI lineage: Eukaryota > Viridiplantae > Streptophyta > Bryopsida > Hypnales > Leucodontaceae > Antitrichia > Antitrichia curtipendula. The sequence goes on from OX579640.1 coordinate 9,512,143, forward strand.
TGGCGCACCTGCATCTCCTTTCCTCTCTCGATTGCCATTCCAATTTCTACTTGCACGCACTTGGAGTCTAGAATTCTCCAAGCCAGAAGAAGAGAGCTAGCGAAACGTGGGAGAATCAGAGTTGACTGGGTCGGTGTAGGCCATGTGCAACGACAGAAATAATTGTAGGAAAATTTGTGGAGCTGGTGTGAGGATGGTGACCTTGTTGGAGTGGTCAGTGAGGATGGTGAGCCTGGAGTGACCACGCTAGTGAGACAGACAGAGGAGGTTGTGTGTCGTGGTTTGAGTGAGTTGGGTGTGATCGAGGGGTAGCGATGACGGTTCGCAAGCTCATCGTGGAGGTCGTGGCAGCGAAAGCGCTGATGCCCAAGGATGGACAAGGCTCCACGAATGCATACTGCGTGGTACGGCTATGGAGCCCACCTGCAGTTTCGGGAATTGCTGTGTGTGTTGGTGTTGTCGGTCGAAGTTTGTTCGTGAAGTTTGGATTTAGTTATGGTTACTAAATTGTGGTGGAAGTGGAGACGAGTTGGGCTTGTGTTACGTTTCAGCGAGAGAACTGGTTGTTCTTGAGGGTTTGAATTTGAACGGGAGTATTTTTAATTGGTGTGTGTGTGTGTGCAGCTGGATTACGCTGGGGAGCGGAAGAGGACCAGGGTTAAGCCCAAAGATCTTGATCCCACTTGGAATGAGAAGGTACTACTGCGAGCACTAATACTCTAATGGCTTAGTTCAACTCGGTAATCTTCTCGTTGATCTACAATGAAAGCCCGTCACTTTGAGCGCTTCGTGATTGTGCACCTTTTCTCGACTTCGACGCTTAGGAGTCTTTAGTCTTTAGGGGATGGTGTCAATTGAGAGTTCACAGGACATAAACCTGTTGGATATTCCAGTAGTACAAGTCTTCGGCTTCTGTGAAAATTTCTGGAACTGAGTCACTTTTTGAATTCCATCCCCGCTGCATTAATATTCAGATATTGCAAGAATTTGAATTTCTAAGGGTGGAATCCGTGTCAGAAGACACGCTGAGGATGTTTCATGGAGGGACTCTACCAGTGTTGTAAATTCAGGGGGTGGAGTACCCTGGGGAGCAGAAGCCTTTCAGGGTCGTTTCACGCTGTTCATTTGGTTATGGCTATTTGTGAGTATAAGCAGACAACTGAACATAACGATTGGGTGTGTGCAGTTTGAATTTGTGATCAATGACATTGGAATGCCTGGAGACTTGGAAATCGTCGTTCAAAATGAACGAAATAGTGGCACTGGAAGGCGAAGTAGTTTCTTAGGGAAGGTGACAATTCCTATCAACACTGTTCCTCAGAAACCTGAATTACGATGGTACCCATTGCAAAAGCGAGGTCTGTTCTCGAATATCAAAGGCGACTTGGGGTAAGTTCCAGTCGAGGCATTACTATGTTTTGGAGTTTTTTAGCCCCTCCTACTTGAAGTTGAAGCAGCTGCTACTGCATGAACTGAAGTAAGAGGAAATTATTTCCTTCACTGGAAGCATGAACATATAGGAGTGTGTTTTTTGGGAGAGGAATAGAGGTGTTGAGAGAGATTACTTCGGGTACTGGAGCCAAGTCTGTTCGAGACGGAGTTCTTGTCAATGTGTACGATTTTCATATGCATTCATTCAATGTGGGAGGTTGGAGACTACCCTATTGCTATTCAAATAACAATTGCCATAGACAGTTAGCCAAGGCATGCTTGCACCCAATTTGCGTGAAGGCTAAGCATGTTTAGGAATAGACGAGTTGTGGTTGGTAACCAGGGACAGTGTAGGAGCCACGGGATCACATTTCCGTAACGGTTTTAGTATCCTCTAACTCAATGACGAAAGTTTTGCCTTGAGAACATCTAAGAAAGTTCAGAGTTCGGAGTTCGAGACTCTCAGTCTGTAGTGGTTGCCGGTTTTTAAGGTTTCTGATGTTCTGTCTTCAGGCTGAGGATCTGGTGGCAAGCAGGCGAGCAGATCTTACAGCACAGGGTGGACCAAGAGATTGGCGGAGGAGGAGGAGGTTACATACCAAGTCCGATGGGGAAACCAAACTTAGCCAAGGCCGACAGGCAACCAGAAGGGCCGAGGCCTCACGTATTAACTGTCCCAGAGATGGATTTTACAGTGAAGGAAACCAATCCTGACTTGGGAAAGGCCGTGGATTACAAACAGCACTTTGACCTTGTTGAGCAAATGTCGTACTTGTTCATCCGCGTGGTTAGGGCCAGGGACCTTCTGGGAAAAGACGCGAACGGGTTTAGCGATCCGGTAAGTCTATTTGGATATCTTGTCTTTGCTTACCTTATGATTTTTTTACTACTGGAAAGCCCTTGCTGAAACAACATAAAAAAGTTAACATTAAGATGTTGAGTTGTGATTGCAACTTGTCATTCTTGGATGATCCATTGCTGATGAGCTTGTTGTGGATGGATATTGCTGGAACAGTACGTGAGGATCGCCGTGGGGCCTGTTAGAACCGAGAGCCGGATCATAAAGCGAGACCTCAACCCGGAATGGAATCAAGTGTTCGCGATTGGCAGAGACAAGATTCAGGGTGGAGCACTTGAGTTGTCAGTTTGGGATGCGGTAATTACTTAAGATCACGAAAACTAGTTTTGAAAGGGCTCATACTTCAGTCATCTACAAGGCCTATATCAATTTTGGTACTGATATATGAACGTGCTAACAGGACAAGCTATCCAAGGACGATTTCCTTGGAGGTTTCATGATTGATTTGCACGGGGTCCCCTCAAGGAAGCCCCCCGAAATGCCTCTGGCTCCACAGTGGTACAAGCTGGAGGCTAAGACTGGCAAGGGAAATGTCAGAGGTACTTCGATCCAATGGAGCCATCGTTTAAAAAAAATAAATATGAAAGTGAACAAGAGGATGATGCTGATAGACTTGCTTAAAATATGCTTGAGCAGTTCAAATGGAACTCTTGTACATTATTATAATAAAAACGTTTGTTTTTCATTTAGACTCTGTTTGCATAATTGTGCAAGACTGTTTACGAAATGTGCAGTTGTGTGTACACCTTGCATACCTCTAGAAATGTGATATTTTACAGATTTCAGTTTGCAGTTTTGTGGTACAAATATGGGTCCTGCACCGTTGTTTTTATTATGCATGAAAACTTTTGCATTATAAAAGAGTCTGTATCGTGCACGTAACACTAGGGTTAACATTGGGAAACTGGATGTTTAATTCAGGAGAAATTATGGTCTCGATTTGGTGGGGCTCTCAGGCCGACGAGGCTTTTCCTGAAGCTTGGCAGTCCGACACTGGTGGGCAAGCCCAATTTCGCTCCAAAGTGTACTTGTCACCGAAGTTGTGGTACTTGAGGGTTAATGTGATCGAGGCTCAGGATTTGGTGACATTTGATAATCATCATCCAGACTCGGTATGTGGAAGAAAGAAACTTTTACCCTCAGTTCTGTTCTCTTCGACTCTTGAAATGCTCTTCTTTTTGGCCAATTATTTGTCCTCTTTTATCCTAGTCTTTGTAATATAAGTTACTTAATACCATTCTGAACTGGCTTATTGGTTGCTTGTAGGTCGTCAGGGTACACGTGGGGCCTTACCAGACCTTGTTTACACGACCAGCTCCATCTAGAACTGGCAGTCCATTCTGGAACGAGGACTTAATGTTCGTTGCTGCGGAACCTTTTGAAGACATGATGTTTCTCTTTCTTGAAGATAGATCCAGCCCTAAAGTAAGAATCTGGGTTTGATCAATTTTAAAGAATCTTTTTCATTTATTTATAAACTAATTACAAAATAGAATTGTGAGGAGAGAGGAGAATTTCCTGCTGGAGATGCCTGACCCTCTTGCTAATTATGCAGATGGACATCCTGGGTCATGCAAGAATTCCTCTGAACAGCATAGAACGCCGCATCGATGGTCGACCTGTAGCTTCAAGGTGAATTCACCCTACCCTTTAATTTTTCATCTGATATTCCATCACACGGTTTCTTTTTCGTGGAGATACACGATTTCCTAGTCTTATGAAACACTAGACCGTACATCATATTTTAGTGTACATATCGGTGAACACCATTTTAGGATATTTGGATCTCGTGTTGGCCACATGGCAACTGGCCACTTGCTGCTTGATTAGTGGTCTGAAGTACACAATTAACAAGAATAACTCATTTATTCTATGGCGCACTATTTTGGTGTTACATTAAATCATGGAACACTAAATTGTATTAACGGTGCAGGCGATTATTCAGTACCATTCATTCAAGTTTGCATGTGATTTATTTATATGTTCAATTAACTATATTAATTTGTAGTCTTTATTAATATGATTCCACTGTTGTCAATTGGGGTTTAGGATCATGCCGTGTCTCATGAACGTGGTGATGAATCAGATGGTATGTATTAGAAAGGGAGGGTGGACAAGGAGGTGCATTTCTAGGGCGGATCCATCTCCGACTTTGTTTTGATGGTGGCTACCATGTCATGGACGAGTCGGCGAACTACATCAGTGATACACGACCCACTGCAAGGCAGCTATGGAGGCATCCTTTGGGCGTCTTGGAACTGGGTATTCATGGAGCTAATAATCTCCTTCCCATGAAGACTACCAAGGATAGTCGTGGAAGCACTGACGCATATTGTGTTGCCAAGTTTGGACCCAAGTGGGTTCGCACTCGCACCATTTTCGAGAGTTTCAATCCTCGATGGAATGAGCAGTATACCTGGGAGGTTCATGATCCGTGCACGGTTCTCACTGTCGGTGTATTTGACAATCGGTACGTGATGTTCTAGCACCTTCCAGCGTCACTTTTTTCTGTTCAGGACTCTGTTTTCCTTTTCAGTCTTCTTTTGTTTGAAGGTCCAAGTTCTCCGAATCCGGACTTTCTATAGCAGTTTTGTGCAGGTCAATCGGGTACTGTCTTTTGTCCAAATTTATTGTAGTTTTTGACCGACAGGCACAGCGTTCTTCAGTGACATTGTTGGTATTTAATTGGTCCAATCTGAATTACATGTTTCACAATTTGATCATGCGAAGTGAGAAATCTGAAAATTATGAATCCTTGGTCTTACATGGGTTAATGTTTCTGCTTATAACGCTCAACATTTTGACTGACTTTTGGAGTCTATGATTACAGTAGAACTCGTCTTAGTGCATGGTGCCGGGACTGGCGGTTAGGTATGCACGTAGAGAGGATATGCATATAGAGAGGCTAGGTTTATTTAAGTCCGTTGGAGTACTTCTCTTATTTCGAGTTTGGAGTATTACTGTAGGACCAACTCACTTGAAATTGGGCCCTCCTTCTGTCTGCATACTTGACAGTTCTGCTATAAGAGAGGATGCACTTGGACGAATTCTATTTTACTATATAATAGAATGCTGGCCGTTCAGGCACTAGATTCAATTCTGTGTTCTCTAACGGTTCATGTCTGTAATCTGACCTTATGCTTTGGATAATGCAGACACACGCATCCGACAGGAGCTGCAGGGATGGTGAAAGATTTACCAGTCGGGAAGGTGCGAATCAGGCTTTCCACCCTGGAGAGCGACCGTGTATATACTAATGCCTACCCCTTGCTGGTTGTAACACCTCAAGGAGTGAAGAAAATGGGCGAGCTGGAGCTTGCAGTTCGGTTTTCATGTGCATCGACAGTGAATCTGATGCACGCGTACCTTCAGCCTCAGTTGCCTCGAATGCACTATTTCTACCCTCTGGATCCAAGGCAGATGGAGTCTCTCCGTGTCGCTGCCATGAACATTGTGGCACTGCGCTTGATGCGTTCTGAACCTCCTCTGAGGCAGGAGGTTGTCCAGTTTATGTTGGACACAGAGGCTGAGCGTTGGAGTATGCGGAGGAGCAAAGCCAATTACTACAGGATAATGGTATGCTCTAATTTCTAGATTACTGACTTTGTTAGGAGTGCACATGACTTGTCATAATACTTGCATTATGAAACTAAACTTGCTTTGTACTTGGCAGGGTGTGCTGAATGGAGTGTTGGCTGTGATGAACTGGTTCACCGACATCTGTAGCTGGAAAAGTCCCGTCACAACTGTACTTGTCCATATTCTTTACTTGATTCTTGTGTGGTACCCAGAGCTCTTCCTGCCCACGGTGTTCCTGTATATGTTCTTGATTGGGTCTTGGAACTATCGTTTCCGATCACGAACGCCGCCCTTTATGGATGCCAAGCTCTCACAAGGAGAATTTATTGGTGACCTTGATGAGCTGGAGGAAGAGTTTAATGTTGTTCCAGCCAATAGAGCTCAAGAGGTCAGTGCATTCACACCCTCCATAGTCCCTCTTTATTTCGTACAGTTCAATCATTGAGTTAGCTTCTCTCGTCGAATGTCTTTCTTCTCAAAATATCAAAACTGAAGTGCGAAATGGCACACTTTCAGGTCTTGAAGTACAGGTATGAGAGACTTCGAGGTGTGGCTGGTCGGATACAAAATGCTCTGGGTGATCTTGCCAGCATGGGTGAGAAGATCCATTCTTTGCTCAGTTGGCGTGATCCAAGGTATGAAAATTTGGTCCTCCCTATAACCTCTGCAATTCACTAAACAAATTCAACTTGGATATCGTAACCATGCCATTGACTGCACACCAAGTTTTCAATTGGCTTAGCAAAATCAAAGTTACGCTAAATGATTTGAAACTGCTTACAAGTATTGACGGTTGAGTCTTAAACTTTTCAGACAAAGAATGGCTTAAAAAATTTATGTACATTTTGTGATTTATAATGCAGTTAGTGATGAATATTCAAAATTTCATTAGAAACAAGTGTTTTCCATTCACTAGCCTTAAGATTGCAAGTCTACAGTCCATGAACATGTGAAAAAAGTGCACAAGAATGGAACCTTCTTGCGAGTAAACAAAATCTATTTGCATCCATTAATGTGCGGTGAGTGCATCGCGAATCGGAAGTGCTGTCACTGGCATGTTTTCTCTACGTAGAATTCAAAGTAAATCCAATTCCCCACTATGAGTTCGGCAAATATTTGCTAATGATAATATTGGCTTGCTTATGCAGGGCGAGTGCAGTATTTATCGCATTCTGCTTAATAACAGCCATAGTTCTGTACGTGACACCTTTCCAAGTGGTGGCAGTACTGCTGGGAATTTACACATTGCGGCACCCGCGGTTTCGTGATCCTCTTCCTTCTGTGCCTTTGAACTTGTTCAAGAGGCTACCCTCCCAGGCTGACCGTATTCTATGATATATCTCGACTTGATTGAACAGTAGCACAAGAGGAGGAGATTTCGTTTTTACTAGCCAACGTGTTGGTCTCCTCCTTGTTAATTTTGTACTATGTCAAAAACATAACTAGTGCTCATAATGAACTGGCACCGCTCTTGGTTCTGTTTCTTTTGGTAGAGAACACTCCTGTAAATGAAGCCTTAAATTGGTTGGTTAGTGCTGACCTCTGAGGTGGTAATTTACATTGTACAGACACGGATATTTAACTGCACAGAACGTGACCTTCCTGATGGGTTCGGATTTTATTCAGACCCACTATTTTTGTATTATTTTTTGCCACAGCTCTTCTTCCTTCCAGGTTTGAGATATTCTCGACTCATATTCAGTTTTGCGACCCCGTATTCAAAGTAGAGGATACTAGTTGCATCACTTTCAATATTTTTACAGAAGTAGTAGTGATGTTGGAGAGATCTTGGGGTCCAAAAGCCAAAGTTGTTGAGGTCATATTTTTATTATTATGAATGGAATTCATATGCAAATTTCAAAGTTAATTGTAGATATATAAAAATGGCTCGACACATAATGTAGTTATACCCAAGGCATGCTTGCACTAAGTTACATGATAATGATTGTATTGTGGACGATTTGAGCCATAGAGTGGTTGCTGTGGGTACCGATAATGGGGTACAGCACTGGGGATAGGTTCTTGACGGTTTTAAGGCCACACATTTTGCAGACTGGCAGTCAATGCATGGGTAAATTGTCTATGGAGACGAGGTGACAATGACACAAGAGTTAAGCAGGTTATTGATTTGATTCTTCACTTTGACGACTGAGGTTTGGATGGATTGGTGAATCGGTGCTGAAAGACAGAGTGTCCAATTTGAATAACTTGATTTAAATTGAAAGATCAATCTACTCAGGGTACAAGTATTTGAAATCTATTTACCCACTTTACAACTGAGTTGGCAGTCAGTTTCTTTGCCAGTACATCTGGCCCTTCAGTATCTGTACCAGAATATCCGAACATTGTATACAGGTATCAACTTTATGAGAAGCGATCTCCGAAAGCATGGGTGAATTATAACATTCTAAGTACCTCCAAAATAAAACACTGCGCACTGATGAGGAAACTTACTTCCATACAAAAAGGTGCGCGTGCCCCCATCACAATTTCAGCAAACTGCAGTCGGAGCGCACGCAAAACTCAAATACCGGAGCATTACTGCACGAACACCTTCATCTGTTTACAAACACGTAGATGCAACGCAATGTAAACGGATGTAAGGCTCCGTGGACTGTAGTATCAGAGTTTACTTTTACATATTGATCTGCACATTGAGTAGCTGCATTGATAAAAGATCACAGGAAATAGTTTCGCAGCTACAGAACATGGGCAGCTTCCCAATTTAGTATGTCATGTTGATCCTCACAAAAAGTACTAAAATGTCATGATTTGATCCGAATTTATGGGCAGTCTCTTTGAGCTAACCAAAACAAAACCCTAAGAAATTATTGCACGCCAATCGGTGCAAGAGAGGTCACCACTGACTTGACAACACAACAGGTCTTGGGACCCGGAAAAGTGTCTGGAAATTAGTTGTCCCAGCAGGAGCAGATTAGACAAGTTGTACAACAGCTGCTACTCGAAGGGATCCACCTTGCAGAAGGTCTGGCAGCTCATCAAATAAGAACGCCGTTCGCCAGCCCCATCCTTTGGGTGCCTTCGGTAACAGTGTACCTGCCTGAGTGAGACTGCCAAGCGGAATCACGCCCCGCTTGGCGGGACAGATTAGCTGCAAGTGAAAACAGGAAAGCACACATTAAAACTGCAATTTTCCTGATGAAGTCTTGTAAAAGAACACCTGCCTCTCACTCTGATCTAGAAAATGAAGTATGCACTTTGAATCCAGGTCTTCCGTCAGTGTACAGGAATCATCCTTGTAAAAAGAAAAAAGAATGTAAGAACCTTTTTTCTAACTGGAATTTCCTCGAGACGTGATTGAATGCTTACTTGGTAGCGTGCCGTTACTTTTTCTCTGGTGTCGGTGTAAAAAGAAACCTAGACACACAACACACAACAGTTCAACATGATGCTTAGAATATTCTGGGAAGCAACCAATATCTTAAGCATAGCCTGGATACGCTATGCAACATAACATTATGCACTTCATTAACATTATGCACTTGCTCCTCCACACATGGCAAGTGAGATCCGTATGAACTCCCCCACCAGTTGACTTGTTTCGAAATATTAAACTAACGTTGATTTCTTGGGGCACAGATATACGAACACAGCAGGGCACAGAAGCAACCTCAACCATCACAATTTCAAGAGAACGGAGAATCTTTATGAACTTCATATCCCTCTTAAGTTTTGGAAACCCACCTTTCTATAAGGGCCAACATCCTCAGCTTTGCGCCTGTGCAGGAAAAGACCTGCAACACAGAAGTTTTACTCAATTAGGAGCCGCTGGCAGCAATAATCAAATTCTGACCATCATTTTCGCGCATCGGAAGTTTAAATAGTTATGATAGTCTGAGAAATTGATGGATGCTGATTACCAAGAGTGCGCCTTCCTCTTGGATCTTCGTCGTTGAAGGCTTGCACGCTGACCTGTTCCATCGGAAGACCATCAAATTCTTAATTCCCGTCTAGAGATAGGGAGAGGCAAAGGAAAATATTTCAAGACCTTTTTCTTGAGACCAACTAGTCCACATATTATGACCAAACAACTCAATGTGCAAGTTGGCTTATCCAATGCCAATTGAAGATGTAGAAGTCAAGCAAAACTATACTTCAAAATTGAGTACACATGCGCAGGAAGTAGAAACTCTCCGATTCTCACCTTCCACAAAGAACCGGCATAGAAAGCTTCTGGGGAATGCTTGGACTGACCATCCCCAAGGCGATGCACATCTTCAAACTCAACGCTGCAAAAGTTTCGTAATATATAAGCTCATATTAGAGTTCTCAACGCCAGAGGTTGCATGCATTCAAACTGGAGGTCGAAAAAGGAGTGAAACACCTCTACTTATAGGGTGACTCTAATATAAAATTTAGCACCTTTTGAGTTTGATCTGCAAAAGCGTAAAAACACAAAATGCATAAACATAAATGAACATGATATGCAAGAAGCATGTGCAAGTTCAGTTATCTTACCCAAACCGGAAAGGGGGAAAGCTTCGCAAAGGTGTATTCAAATCCAAAAGGATCGAACCACCTTCACCTCCTTCCCATTCTCTTGCAGCAGCAAGATCCTGGGTAACACCCTTGGAAATGCTCATGTTGCTCAACATTGCATCAATGCTTGCAGGTTTTGATGAATCCTCAGCCCTTGAGGTGGCATCAGGAGCTACAACACTACTCGAGGCAGTCCCTCCTTGCGTGGTGCCATCGGCAGGTGCACTGTGGGCGGCAGGTAAATCACGTCCAACAAGGTCCATTTGACTATTTCCAACTCCACCTTGTTGGGGGGTCCCTCTTGCACCATAAGCCCCTAAGGAGGGAATGTACAGAAATCGAGGAGCTGGCCAACTGCCAGGGGGTCCAAACGTTGTTCCTCGACCAATCCCTGCCAAACCATCCATTGAAGTGCGAACATGGACTCGACCAGTAGACTGTGAGCTGGCACCCACTCCGCCACCGACGCTGCCGCCAACCCCCTCCGCCCCCGGAAAAATTCCAGTTGGTACAGGCCCTAAATTCTGACCGTCCTCTCTGTAATGTAAACCTGGTATCCTCGCATGCGTATAACTTGGGTTGAATTGGCGACAATTACAATTTCCGTACACGAGACAGCAGTTTCTACAGGTTTCGGCAGCGATTGTGAGCACTTGCTGCCGTAAAAGTGTCTGCAATAACCAACATTGATAAGAAAGGAGAACGAACTAAAGAGTATGCCAAAAGTTCATCCTCATGTCCAATAAGTAAATTGTGAATTGAAATTATTTGAACTATGGTGACAAATATGATACGGAGTACTACGTATCGTACCTGCAACCACAAGCTATCAGCAACGGACTTGCACGGGAAACCAAGCTCCTCCAGACGACCTCGCATATAGAGCAAATCATCAAATGTCATATGACAGTATAGGACACCTCCACCTTCGAACACTCCTAAGAAAGCTTCCCAATCTTCTGCAATGCCCCAATTCCCACTGTTGGGAAAGGCTTTCTTCGCTTTCCTCTCTACCACTCGCCCACCCCATGAAGGTGTAGCGCATGTACTATCCCTGGTGCCATGGACACAATACAGCCGGATCAGAAATATCAAGGGAGAGGATTGACATCCAAACCAAACTCTGTTTCACAGACATAACAAAAGACGTAATAATGCAGGGAAGGAACATTATCTTTCACTCCGGCTACTACGCTTGGTTCATAAAGTTCGGAATAATTAATCTAAAGTTTGGAATAATCAACCCCTTAAAGATCATGGATTCATGTTTACAAAACAACCAATTTGACTGATCATATTGGGAAAAAATAATCTAGATGAACCCAAATTTTACATCAGTAGAATCAGTAGAGAACTGTAGATAAATAGATCTTTGTCTTGGCCCCCTAACGACCAAGAAGCCCAAATTGGTCCTCATATTTCCTTAGCAAGACTCGTGTGGGCAATACAAGGGCTTTCTTTTGTCCAACCTTAATTGAATTTCAACCAACGCATACAATGTTCTTTGCAACGCTTAAAATATAGCTGAACGAGAGGGATAATGACACAGGTGTTGAATACGACAAGGGGAAATTCATAGTATAGAACTGAAAGTGGGCATCCATAACATAACATTAACCTATGGTTTGAAATTCGCACCTTGGAGAAGACGGGGTCGTCTCGGGTGACGGTGAGCAAGGCCCATTACCAACCTGGTCACCACTTCGAGGGGGATTCCAGGCTTCTTCATAACCAAACCTTCCACAAAAGCCAGGCTCAACACTGGAGAAGTTTAATTGAAGGGGACTAGAGCATGTATCCCCACTTGTGCAGGCTTCTCCATTTTTGTGGATCTCGATAAAAGGTTGTGAAGGGTCTACTTCCTTGAGAGGTTTTCCATTCGAAGACCCCAAACTGTGATCATACATACACGCTGATAATGCTCGTGGGCTTTGATCGGCGCGGAAAGAATTCCTGGAGTCCAAACTCAAGGAAGTTGTAGGAGAAGAAAACCCAGCAGAAAAATTTGTAACTGCTGAATCAGCAAGTTCAAACAGAATATCGTGCACATTTTTTGTCACCTCAGCCATTCCTGGTCCACCCTCCACCGCTACAGGACTCACCATTTCATCTGACGTCGACCTGAGTTCAAATTCCAACCAGTATAAATATGTCTACTTTAATAACCTGATGCAAGCTAATGTGAAAATATTGAAGGACACGTGGAAACAATCCCCAGCAGCAAAACCCTGATGAAACTAATTTTAAGCTAACCTGGTAGGAACTTTGTCATCAAGCCCTTCAAGTTTCTGATCCTGGTGTGCAGACCAAATTGAACTCTCTAGTGCAGGGGGCCCAGTCACAGAGGATCCCTTTGAATCAGCGCTTGGCAGCTGGGGCATCTCGAGCACCACCCCACGGGATATCAAGACATACAGTGCAAGCTCAAACCTGCGGTCACAACACCACATACCATAACGGCCCTTCTATGAAATTAAAACCAACTATTGGAGACTAGCTTTGTGGGGTGAAACTTCACAATTAGATAAATTAATTCACACTCATGACACAGAAACTGTCAGGTTTATTCCAACCACAAAGTCACTTCGCTGAATTCGTCAGGCTATCACTGGAAAAACAGGGCATGAAGGAGACTCAGAGCGCACCTCTTTTCTTCACTCAACACCCAAAGTTCATCAGAGGTCAATAGTTTCTGCAAAGTTTGCGTTGAAAGCTTTGGAAGAATCTGCAGGGACCACCGAATTTGGGGATGTAAATTCACATTGATCTCAAAATATTAGCGTTTCCCTTTCACCACGACTACACATTACAATCACAAACACAAACACACGGCAGTTGTATTAGAAACTGACCTCCCGAAGCTCAACAGCTCCACCACGACAAAGATAGCCCCAACAAGCCTTGCGCACCCTTTCACCATATACTCCATAGTCTTGGCTTTCCGCAAAAGCCTGTCTCCCAACAAGCAAATGTTAACACTATCGGTAAATGGTACTAGCAAATGTAAATAATACAATATAAGTCTGCACTAAAACCAGGTTCTTAGATAGTAACCACACAGACATCCATAAAATCATATTTCGCCCCTAAAGAGTCAAAGATTCAAGGTTATAGGACGACCAATTCGATTGATCAAATAGTTAAAATCTTAATTCCAATGGGAACAAAACTTGCATCTCCAGGATCAGTGAAGAACATTGCCTGTGTAATAGGAAATAAATTGGGTAAAACGATTCCCCGTCTGACTTAGTTAAGACTGCTAACAAAAACGAGGCCCAATTTGGGCTTCTCATTCGTTTAGGGATTAAATTTTGAAACTTGGCCTGAACATCTAAGGCTTACCTGGTAAGCGAGAAAATTGTCAGTCCAAAGCTCGGAAATGATGAAATTTGTGCAGAGCGAACACAAATCCTGCAAGGACAGTCCACGATGAGTTCTAAAAATACGGGTTATGTGAAATCTCCTTATCTTTCTGGTAGGTAGTTAGTGCTGCAAACACACTCAATATACATTTGGTAAGAAAATGGACCGAGACCCTGAATAAACTCCAAACTGGCTCTTCATATTTAGTACAGGACAAACTTCAAAACGAACTGATCAACTGAGTTTCTAAAAACAGCATAGGAAGATGATTAACATACACGCACCGGAAACAGAAAAAAACAGCACGTCTGAAACAGGCCGAAATCGACGAGGTTCATGATGATCAGGTTACCTGAAGATCTAGGAAGGAGCCAGCTGCAAGCACTCGAAAGGCATTGCTATCATCCAACTTTGGATAGTGCCCATACAAATATGCTAATGCAGTAGATACAGCTTCTCCGTTCACATTCTCGTCATCTATATGCAAAGTCACTTCAGGAGCTCCAGCCTCTTTCCACGGACCCTGGAGCATATTCCTGGATGAAACCAACTGAGCATGAAAATGCAACAATTCTGTGAACCGTCACTAAATCACAATTAAATGAATTTGAACCATACTTGATTGATCATATTGTGAAAAATATTCATGAATCCAATCTAATTGATCGTACCGTGAGAAATATAATTCAGATAGAGTCAGTTTTTATACCACCAGAATCAGGGCAGAACAATGCATGTGTTGATAAAAAAAACATCTAACATTCAAACAAAAGAATGTCCCCGTATGACCTACTCCAAACGGCTAAGGGCTCAATTTTGAGCTTTTGATCCTTCAGGGATCCAAAAGAAGCAAGCGATGAGAGCTCCCTGACGTAAGGGTTACCTGAAGTAGGAGCTGCGAGAGAGAAGCAAGCGGTGCAGATGGAAAGTGTGTCCCATTGCCTTGACAACAATGTCCGAGAAAGCCTTGGACTTCCATCCTTCCACTTGCACATGCTCACAAAGGGCTGCCAAATTGCTGTCTACGCCACGCATGTTCTCGCTATCCGCGGAACCTGCGGGCGCCATTGCTGGAGCAGGCGGCACAGCATGCGAGTGCGAGTAAGAGGACGACTGGGAGTGGGAGGCCCGTGGCCTCCCACCACCGACATGAAGAGCCTCCATTCTAGCTCAGATCGCTTCCAAACCCACGCCCTCAGCGCTCACACCACCTCCCCATTGAAAATCTGCAGATACGCAAGCACTCAAAGTGAAATACTGCAACAATCCAAACCCTAATTTATGAGGAAACTAAATTTTGATTGCCAAACCGAGACAGTGTTCTTCAAATTGCAGCAGCCTTCATGTCAATTACTCCTGTGCAAGCCTCTCCCCAATCGGCGTATCCAACGACCTAGTTGTCACACAGGTTACTTGAGTTGAAGAACGGATTTGTGATTTGCTGCTAAACATTACCACAAACTCCCCCTCCTATGCAGATTATTAACACCTACAAAATAGCGAAAGCTCCATTGCGATAGACAATCTCACCAGGACCTAAATTCACGAGTGAAAAACGTTACGGAGTCAAGAGAATGTCTCCAAGCACGCAAACTACTAAAACTCACTAGTGGCGGTACCGCATAATGAACGCCATTGACACGACCCTGTCTTCCACGAATCAAATTGCCAGCTTATTTAAGGGAAGCTCGATCCCTAACCGGCCGGCAGCCAGTCTGGACCAACATATCACACAAATGCTCGCAATGACAGCGCGCCCCGACCCCGACCCCGACGCTTCAGCCAACTGCGCAACTGCACTACCACCACCGGCAACCCCTAAAATGTCAACACCATAGCCACGAGAGAATCTATTACTACACAGCATCCAAGGAGCTTTCCCGATACAAAAACACGACCTAAACCAAGTGGACGACAACCACTTCAATACTGCGAGCTTCGCATTCTGCAAACCCAACTCTAAAATCGAATTCGACCATTCAATTCTTCCCCATCACAGACTTGCGAACTCGACGATTTCTCACCTCAGATCCGACCCAAATTTCAAATCCTGACGTCGTTGTCACCAGCGCAGGGGTAGCTCAGCTTGCGGCGAATTTTACCCAACGCTTGACATCCGATCTCTCTTGTGGGTACCATCACATTCAATGCAAATGTGGAACTACTGTACTGCTCCGTCAAAAATGAGTTGTGATGACTCTGCCATTGATGATCAAGCGGGGGGGAGACGAAGTGGACCGGGCTTGTTTTTTTGAAAGACGGATAATGCGATCCGGGATGCACCTGAGAGATTGAGAGAGGGAGTGCACGAAAGATTCAGTCTTCCTGGCATTGCATGCGATTGGTGTCTCTTTCCGCGAAGCTTTCTCCGCAGGTTTGCACAACAGAGCGGGGCGCGCGCGCCAGTCGCAGGTCTGCACTGGAAGAGCGGAACGGTCTTGGGGGTTGACAGCCCAATGGCCGTGGCGTGTCCTATCACCGCATTAGCGCGGGTTTCAGGCAGATATCAATACGGACAGACGGTTACAAGAATTAGTAAGACCTACAATTACAAGACTACTGAATCAATGATTGAGTACTGACATAATATTACAAGAATTTATTCATCAAGAGAATTATGGAAACAGAAGTGTGTGAAACTTTGATTGAGTTGACTCTCAACTCTAAATTAAAATTGAAAATCTGAGTTCCTAGATTTAAACTATATAAAATCGTGGAAAAATAGACAACAAAACCGTGCCATTTCAAATTATTTCATCAAATTATTTTGAAATCATTTTGAAATCAGATATAAGAGAATCTAAGAGTTTAAGTTTTTAAGTATTATTTTAAATATTATGTTTTAAATATGGATGATAGTTGTTGTAGATTTTTCTATATAAATACTATCTAAAATTCAAAATATGCAATCTTTATTCATAAACTATTATAACTTCCTAGCAACTTGGATAATTTTCTACCTAATCATTATTTAAAGTATAAAAAATAGTTAGATAGCCTACAAAATAATATATTAAATTGGTCAATTTTACAATATAATCAAAATTATAATTTAGGCACTCAACTAAATTTTCTAACAAATGTTGGATGGTTGCTATTTTTGAGAAGCATCAATTTTTTAACCAATGCTTGTCACCATGATTTGAGATACTAAGACATGGTTACTAATACTTATGTTAGCTTTAGAATACAAGTGAGATGCTAATTTATTAAATTACAACACATGTGAATTGAATTTCTATGAATTAGATTAAACAAAAAAAATTATTTTTTATTTTTTATCTTCATGAGCAAACTACATAACATTCAGTAGTCCCACTGCTGACTATTGCCTCCTCCTTGACAGAATGGTGTCGAATATACCACACCAATTCATCCAGCAAATGAAATGGTATGGTATATTTGACACCATGATCAATAACTAAAGGCAGGTGTCAAAAGACAAGACTTGTCAATAGCAAGCTTGGTTGGCAGGTCCAACGTTGTGGTGCTCCCAATTTTATTACAATAAAATATTTAGGCTTCAAAGCTTTAAAGTACAACTATAAAACATTGAGCAAAAACATTCTTTGTAATTAATGAATTAGCTTCTAACTCACTCAGTTTTGAAAGTTATTCATTTCTTGTGTTTAGAAGTAGTGGAGACAAGCTCTTTATATACATATAGGGTGGTAGGAGGTAGAACATCCATATGGGATATCTAAATTAGAATTAGTAAGAGCTCAAGTCAAAAGCAGGAATTGTATTTAACCCCTAAAGGACCAAACATTGTTTTCTGAAAACATAGCAATTTTGGACAGCTCACTACTTGGTTAAAAAGTTATTGCATAATATGTCATTTTCATTATTCGACGGGCAACCTGGGCAACTCAAAAATCACTCAAAAACTTCTTTAAATATCACTTCTTAAAAAAATAAAAATTTGAAATTGGTTCTTTTGATTTATATATACATGAAAAGCTTTTGATCATTCCATTTCAATTAATGAGTCAAAAGTTATGAAGATTCTTAGTTTGAAGGTAGTTATGGAATCTATACTCTAAAATAAACTTTGAAGTCCTTTATTTAACTCAATTTCCATTATTTTTGAAAAAACAAACAAACATTGGGTGTAGATTGTTTATTACAACATCAAAACCATTGGGATTGACATTTTTCAATTCCATATCTAAATTCTTAACAATTTAGTGTTTTGAATCATTCTCTACCTCTTTCTACTTACTATTTTTTTCCTATATGTTTTACAATTCCAAATGATCTGAAAATTTTCAAGAATGTAGACAACTTGCTTTGAAGAATGAATCTCAAGAGTAACCACCATTTTGGACATTTTTTCATACAAATGTGACCTTGTGAAGTGCAGCTGCCTGGATTTTCGCAGGGACGAAAAAAGGATATTCATCAATTCAAACGCTATTATCTTGCAATCCACAAGGCGGAAATTTCTGAAATTTTTTCCACAACTTCTTGAACTAGTGTATTACAAGATCCTATGGTTACATTTTTCCAAAAATATTTTTTTTTCAAAATTTGGTACTTGTACTAGAAATGGCAATTTTGGAGCGATTCTAGTGAAAACATAGTCTCTGACCTTTAGGGGTTAAAGTAGAATTTCAGACTTTGTTTAGGCATAGTACAATAAAAAAAAATTTAAAACTTTGAACTAAGAAAAGTTGTCAAATTAAGTTAATATTCATTTACAAAAAACCTTTGGGGATTTTAAGTCTCCAATAAAAAGTTATGAACAAATTTAGAGAGGCTGGAATGGACTTTTTTTTGACATTTTTAAATATCCTCTCTAAATTTTGTCCATAACTTTTGATTGAAGGATTTAAATCTCAAAAGAATTTTTGGAGATGAAAATTAACTTAATTTATCAACTTTTCTTAGTTCAAAGGTTTTCAAAAAAAGTTATTCTACTATGCCTGAGTAAGGTCTCAATTTCTACTTTAAATGCAATTCCTACTTTTGACTTAACTATGCGTGGTTGAGAAACTACAAATTTTAATTTACTTATCCCACATGGGTTGTTCTACCTCCTACCACCCCATGAGTATATAAGTAGATTTTCTTCCATTGTGGAGACTCGAAAGAAGATATTAGTGGCAATTGGAGAGATTGCACTTGTACACAATTCAAATGTATTGTTTGGAGTTTTTGCAAACCATTTTTCACCTACATAATTATTTGTTAATATGCAAGTATGGTCTTGGTATGGTCTTGGAATTAGCCAAAAAAAATGATGCGCTCCATATGTATTTCTACTATACCAATACTGTAGCGCACATTATTGATGTCAGGATGAATTTTGTGGATGAGGAATTCGGAGAAGAAAAGGCAGCCTCTATGAAGACTACTGAATGTTATTTAGTTCAATAATTTCCCAAAATTTAGACACCCTTACAATTATTTATTTTCTTGCCTAAGCTGGTAGGAAGCTATGGTAGTTTGGAGAATTCCTCCGCATTATATTTAATAACAAATCTCTGCAAAGTTTTTAACATGAAAGACCCTAGGTCTTTCAGAAATTTTGGATAAAAAGTATTTCCTTTTCTTATCAAACCACACACACCTCTAATTGTGCATTCCATAATTGTCATTTCTTATATCTTCTAAAAATCTTTGTATCATGTATAAATCTAAATTTAGAATTTAGTGCTTTTGAGGTAGGCCATTTGTATTGTGAACTATTGCAAATAGAGAGGATAGAAAATCCTTGTTAAAAACTATTTTGAACAATTTCAATACCTTAGGAGGACTTTGAAATTGATTATGTTCAGTTGATTTATTATGTTGCAACTAATCTAAGGGGATGTATTTCACTTTGTTTCTCATGCCAAACTTGTCATCAACCTCCAACCTCAATATCTATCTTCAATATCTAAATTGATTTTAAAAATTGAATCTATCATGGTACAATTAATTTTACATCACAAGATGTACTATGTTGATTACTAATTACACTTAAGGTAAACCTACCCATTACCATTTTGTTTCACAATTTTGTCAGTAGACCAGTTCAATCCCATCACCTAACTTTGGACCCAATTCCATTATAATAGCATCCACATTCATTTTTTAATGACAAAATCAAAGCGTTTTAAGAAAAAGTCAGATTTGATGACAACCATGGGTATCGTGTCACTCCATTAATTTTGAATATTTAGCACTTGACTTGGGCGGTTATGGGTTAGTTAGGGGAAATTTATGACATTAATCTATGAGCGGATTTGCAATTTCAGGGCAAAACACTTCAAAAATTCATAGAAATTACAATTTTAATTGAAAAATTATAATTCCATTCGGGTTTGATTTGTGAAACATGCACACACCTCTGAAAAATGTGTGCCCCTTTTTGGAGTTGGCCTCAACATATTCAGATTGCAAATCAGGGTGGTAATAGGCTTGTCTACCTTACATATAGGAGGGCAAAGGAAAAACACAACGTGAATCTTTCAGTTGGAGGTATATTCTTTTGTATCACTCTTCCACTTCCTGTATTTTGAAAACGAAAGCTCTCGTTGTCTCCGCCCTGGGAAACTCTCTTTGCCGATTAGAAATTGCAAGACCCTCTGTGAAGGGTTTCGTGTCGCAGCAGCCAAGCGGAGTTCTGGTTGTGCAAACACGATGCAGCAGGTACCATCGTTAGTTTCCAGTTTTGGAAGCTCTGATGGTTTTGCTTGTGGATTTTAGGGTTCGGGTGTTTCTTGTGCTGGCTGCTGCTGTTTCTGTTTTCGGTGCTCTGCGATTGTTCAACTATAGTTTGCTATCTTTTGTGCTGGATAGAGGGTACCAATTTCCGAGTGCTTGTGAATGTGGCAACAGGGAGAGGGCGTGGAGACCGAAGTGACATGGGAAGACCAGCAGAATATTAATCTCTTTGGTCGCCTCAACAACAAGTTTCATGAGCTCGAGGACGACATTAAGGCCAAGAAGGTATGAGTTGCTTATTGTCAAACCCTAAACCCCTGCGCTTGTTAGTGGATGCACCCGCAGTTCTTGTTTATTTTCTATTTCGGATCTACCTTTGTACCCTGCTTTTGTGGTAGCACCTTCCTGTCTTACTGTGAAAAATTTATCCACATCACAATTAGGGAATGGTGGAGCTCTTTGGTGGAGGTCGTGGTTGGTTGTTTAGGGTTTGGATGATTACCTGAGTGTGTTTACAGGATATGACAGATAATCTAGAGGACGCAAGCAATGAGCTCATATTAGCAGACGATCCAGAAGTGCGATACCTGATTGGGGAGGTTTTCAGCCACTTGCCGGTTGATGAGGTACCATTACTCTTGGTAGTCGCCAACTTCTTGCAAACAGACAATCTGCACAAGTTGCTCTCGTTTCTTAACTCATTTTCATTTTCATTTTCATTTCCCCCCTTCTTATAGATATTCCCTGCGCACTTCTGTATGAATCTGTTCTTAAAGATCTGGGTTCCCATGTTCTTATGGAAGCTTGAAACATGAGGATTTCAGTTGGCAATGTTTGCCAAGCTGATTGTTGATCATGTATTAACTGCGAATTTATGCATTCTGTTTGATGCACCGCAAAAATTAGTGTCCCTTAACATTGCTTGCTGTGCATTACCGGCTTCAGGTGGACTCAAAACTGGAGGCTTTGAAGGAGGTGAATGTTCAGGAGCTTGAAAGTTTGAAGGAGGAGAAGGCAGAAGTCCTTGCAAAAATGGCTGATTTGAAGAAAGCTTTGTATGGAAAGTTTGGCGATTCAATTAATTTGGAAGAGGATTGATTTCTGACAGTATGGGGAAGCAAAATGTGTACTTGTGATACTTCTAGTCAGCCGATGAAGAATTTTGCATATTTATGTATCTTGTTAAGGGAGATAGTGCTAACTTGCTTGTTGGACGAGTTGTATTGCCTTGCTCACACTGATGTCCAGAAGGTTTGGTGCAATGCAATGTAACAGCTTAATTTAATTATTTTTTCTCAAACCACGAAATTATTTTGGGAGTCTCAAATTTATCACATGCTAGGTTGGCTTAACCTAGTTCACCTTTTCTACCTGGATCATATACATTAAGCTTGTGTATCATGTGGCTATACTCTTGGCAAAATGAAAATTTCCTATAAATCTTTTACATCAAATATAATTCATTCTTTCTATTCAATTGAGGAAATATGTTTAACCACAATAGTAGCATGCATCATTTTGCTTTTCCAATCTACAATAATTTTGCTAATTGTCAGTTAAACCAATATGTGTCATGTAATTCAAAAATACTATTTTTTTTTAGGCTAGACATTACAATAACCTTTAAATTACAGAATATTTTCAAATCAAACTTTTTGAAATCCATACCAAGTTCAAATGTTGAAGAATTAACACAAGAATCTTCAAAACAATTGATGAATGAAAGAAAACATTTTTGTATGCTTGGAATGTATTTGTGTTCACTTGTTTAAAATTTGAATGCTTGGTGCTCAAGGACATAACTTTGGAAGGACACTCAAGCCAAAAAGTGTTCGATAGATGACTTTTAAGATTGTTATAGAAATGAAGAATGTACCTATTGGTCTATAAATCAAATCATTTTTGGCAAAGTACCTTGGTATTAGGTCTTATTCTTTCAAAGTTAGCCCCTACAGTTCCATGGCCTATTTTCCATTAAAAAAACACTCAAAATTGCCATTTCTATAGCAAAGAGCAAAAAAAAAATTTATGTTTTTTTTGCTAATCTGACCGTAGGGTCCTATACTAGACTAGTATAAGAATATGTGGAAGAAATTTCACAAACTTTGACTGCGCAAATTGCAGGATATTTGTGTTTAAAGTAAAGGAAACAAGTGTTTTTTTAACTTTACTCAATTGCATTTTTTGGCTTTGAACCTTCATAACTTATAATTTTTGCTCTACCGATTTTGAATTTCTAATTTTTTATGATAAATAATTGAATTGAAAATCTTTAAAAATAAAAAAATAAAAATAAACACTTAGTTTTCACTCATTAAAAAATTGTTAAGTAGAAGTAGGTTCAAGATTGAAGGAAAATCAAAGTTGTTAATAGCTCTATGATGGAATAGAAATGCACTACTCTCAATAGTGAGATTGTTCTAACAAGAGATTTTAACCCTGTAAAACTTTTCTTTTTTGAAAAATTGTGGAAATTGAGGTCAAAAATGATTCTTACAAGTTATTTTTTCAAGAAGATGCTCTGATTGCCCAAAAATTAAGATTGTCCATAACTTTTACAAAACAAAATCAAATGGAATAAATCAAAGCTTCCCATATACATAAAAATATAATATATACAAAGAATTTTTTTTAGTTTCTTACTTTAAGTTTTTTTGAAAGCTTTTTTCTGCCCGCCGAACTAAAAAAGGCTTTTTGTGCCATAACTTTTGTTCCCATACTTCAATTGAAATAAAAATTAAATTTTCGGAAAGCTAATGTGTTTTTCTATCTTTCCAAAAGATTTCAAAATACCACAACAAATACTGAGACTATAGGGGCTTGCCCAAAATCCATTTTGTCCCCCGAGGGAATAATGGGACTTTAGGGGTTAAAAGGTAAATCCCTAAATGTCCAAGGGAGCTCTTCCTTATAAAAATATAATATCTATTAGAATATTTTTTTGAAAAATAAAACTATAGATTCTTGTTCACCACTTTTATATTATTCTACCTTCTAAGTTTCAAAGATCTTGACTTTTTGGATTTTGAGATATCTTCAATCAAAGTTTAGTTTTGAAGAAACAAATTTTTTTTTTCCAAGAAAAATGACTCTAAAGGCCCAAATTTCAAATTTTTACAAATGTAGAGCTTATTTTGTTTTACCAAATGCAATTATAAATAGATAAAAACATGCATGTCAATTTTGACAAGGATTGGAGCAATTTAAGATTGTTTTGAGACCCTTGAAATCAAATGAGGTATTGTAGGAGAACAAAATTTCATTTGACCATGTCCATTCAATGTACGCTCCAACCAATCAACCCCTTGCCCATTTGTACATCCATGGAATTTTTTTTCTAAGAATGACCTCATAATGACCATTTCTGTAGTGTTTGACTTTGAAAAATCACCCCAGAACAAAGTTTTTGTCCAAATCAAAGTTCTTTTGGGCTATGGAAAGGTAATTTGACAACAAAGTGTGAATATTATGCATTAAAAAAATAAATTGAGATCTATGAAGGCTTAGAAGTTGGGCAAATGACTCCATAAAATAGTTGATTGAACATGTAGAGGTTAATCCCTAAAGGACTAAGAAGCCTACTTTGGACTTTTTGAGAATTTAGGTAGGCTCTATTGACTTCATAACTTGGAATTTTTGCATGAATTTTTCTGGATGGACGCTACTCATCATAATCTACCTGTGAAGCTATTAATTTCATGTCATTCTAATAAATATTGC
This sequence comes from Antitrichia curtipendula, assembly GCA_951230915.1. Lineage (NCBI taxonomy): Eukaryota > Viridiplantae > Streptophyta > Bryopsida > Hypnales > Leucodontaceae > Antitrichia > Antitrichia curtipendula. Next base: position 9,536,246 of record OX579640.1, read on the forward strand.
AAAAGTGAGAAGGATTTGTTTTTATTAAGATGTCAAATTGGGTAACAAAAAATATATTAAAAAAAATATTATCTATTTTTTGAAGATTGTATAGATTGATACCTACTCAAAAATAGTTAAACCATTCAAATCCAAATAATGAGGTAAAACATTAGATGTTTTTTAGAGGCATCGGAAGGCCGTTTCAGGCCCGTTCCTAATGTTGTGGTTCATGTAGGATGATGATGTACACTCATTCTAAGTCTCTTCCTTTATAGTGCTTTGCAGAGCCTTGAGAGATGCAAAGCCTTGAGCCTTGAGAGCTTTACAAATCTTTGTTATAGACTAGGTAATTGCAAAGCAGGCCAAGTTATCAAGAATAATTGTTGGTTAGGACCTACCAAGCTACGAGCGGCGAGGTTGGTATTGACATGTAATTGTTCTTGATGACTTGGCCTACTTTGCAATTACCGGACATAATGTCAATGTAGGAGAGTTTAGCCGTTTGGCTTCTTTGATTGCCTAACCAATCAAAACATGCCACAAATGGCAAAAGTCTTGTGCATTTAGATTATGTTAGGTGGATCTGCATTCACTAAGTTAATATCGGTTGGTAGTTGTAAAGATTTCTTTCAGATTTCTCTCACTACTAGACCAATGAAAATTCTACTTCATATCCATCATGTTGAAAATTTGCATAAGGCAAGCAATGAGCATTATGAGTCTTAATGTGTCTTTCCTTAACCAATCAAAACATGCCAAGACAGCAAAACTCTCATGCAATGACATTATGTGTTGATGAGTTGCTGAAACTGGCAGGAAGGCATGGCTCTCCTCATAAGCTTCCCCCGATACACACATCTTCAATAAGAACACAAGATATGAGGGCATGATTGACGTACATTTTGTTTGCTACGAAAGGCGTTGTATAACCCCTAAAGATTTGTGGGTTTGAAATTGCAAATATTGGCACAAAACTATTATAAATTAGCACTCTGACTTTTATGAAAAAGAGATATTAATCAAATTTTTTTATTTAATCTTTTTTATAAACGGAGGATCTTATTCTTGACTAGTATTTGGGTCATATAAAAAATTGGGGTTTGAAGGCAATGTATGTGTGAGATCACAACCTACAAAGTGGACCAAAATGCTTTTTTAAAGACTACCCAGATTTTTGACAATGTGTCTTTGTTGGGCTTTCAAGCCTTGTAACTCAAGTTTCTTTTGGGAATGCAAAGAAGGTTAAGGGACTTCAAAAGTGAGTATATCTTCAAGTTAGAAAGAAAGTGTGCAAATTTATAAAGCAAAATGATGTTCCATTCTCCTTAATTGAGTTGGAGCCCAAAACAAAAGAACACATAACTTTTTTTTTAAATTGTTGAATCTTCATAAAAACTGTTCCTTGAATTTGCTTGATTTCATAATCTCAAAAAAGATATGAGAAAAAATAAGATTTTGGTTTGCAAAGGAGCTTTAGTTAGATGTTAAAAGTCTAGAGAATTTGTGACCAATTTATCTGCTAGATCATGATTCTTGGAAGTCCCATCTAGATACATTGTAAAGACTATAGTTCCATATTCTATTAACCTTGGAATGCCGGATTGGTCACTATGGAAATCATCCTTTTGGGTATTGTGTGAATCATTGACTTAAAAAACACCCAAAGCATTGATTGGAGGTCAAACTACCATGCAAGGTCTCTCCCCTTTTCACAAAAAATTTCAAAGATGAACATCTCCACATCTTTCTTACATAGGAGGATTCTCTCTCATCCAGCGGACACTTCACTTAGTGTCTGCAAAGACTATCCAGGGTTGAAGCATTGCAACTCATACAAGTGCCGATCCATGTGTGGCAGGCGTTTTGAGACACTCAATTACAAGCCCATGACAGTGATGGACTGGTGTGCTGCTCATGCAAGAAGATGTGAGGTGCGAGACAAATTGCCACCATGCCATTTCTTCAAGGAAAGACTCGGGCATTATATGGCTTATTGAGATAGCCAAGCCTGGGGTACATTTGTTGCATGCATCATAACATTCGACTCTTCACTGGGGTCCCTTCGTCTTCCTTGGCATGAGGGATGTCTCCTCGTGAAGGAGCACTCGGCGCAGAATGTGGTAGAAATAGATGAAGGCTCTTCAAGAACGATTTGTCTGAAATGGGCTCAAGAGCGGTGCGCGGATCCTCCTCGTGGATTGGAAACTAAATCTGTTCATCATCCCGACCAGTTCAACGTCTCTCCTCGTTGATTGATTTCCTTTGTCCTTACACAAATTATCCACACCAACCACACTGCCTTTCAGTTCATGTCACCATTTCTGGCACTGCTCTCGCACATTTGCGATTGCATCCCATGAAGGTGGGAAGCGTGACGAACAGACTCTTAAGTAACGCCAACTTTAGCGGTTTTGGTTTTCCTCTTCTTCTGCGTACCATTCTAATTACTCTTCCACAGAATCCACAACCTTTTGCCTTTGTATCGAATTACAGTATTCACAAGCACGGATTATCACGGCACCGGGAGAAACAACACCTTGAACACACAATACAGACACACATTGTCACTGCACCACCTACAGACCACATTCCCTCTCCACGACATATTCCAACTCTGTCGGGCGCCCCGAACGTCCCCGAAAGCTGCAATCACATTCCCTTTTAGTTCACGTCCACATTTCTGTCGCAGCTCTCGCACACTTGCAATTGCATACCATTCTAATTGCTCTTCCATCAACAGAGTCCAAAACCTTTGGTCTCTCCATCAAATCCCTGATTTCAGTATTTACAAGCACTGATTCGCGGCAACGGTGTCGTCAAACACTGCACCACCTACACACCACATTCCCTCTCCAATGCCGCCGCTAATGAACTCTCTCGGGCGCCTTGAACGTCCCCGCAAGCATAACTCCATGTTCCTCGTAAACCCCACAAGGCCCCCCCATCGCACTCTCCTCCAGCTCCCCCTCCACACGACTCCCATCCATTCGAAACACAGGAAAATAGTATTTCGCCACCTGCTCCGCCTCCGCCGCCACATAATGCGCGATCAACGACCTCCGAAACCTCCCCTCACTCCGATTCCGAAAGCTCCCATGAATCACACTCCCATTAAAAAACACCACATCCCCTTTCCTCATACACGCCTTCACCAGCGCTTCTTCACTCCCCGGTGGCCGCGGCGTCTCCACATTCCCCCAGTGCTCCTCCTCCAACCCCGCCTTCTCCACTTGACACATGATCGGGAGAGAGGCGGTGTGTGGGGCGAACACCATGCACCCATTCTCCTCGTCGCAGTCGTCGAGAGCCAGCCAGGCCGCGATGCAGGTGCCGGGGTGGACCAGGAGGTAGATATTGTCCTGGTGGAGGTTCTGGCCGCGTGCGCCCGGGGGTTTGAAGTAGACCATGGTTTGGACGGCGTAGGGGGAAGAGCCTGTGAGGGCTGTGAGGGCGGTGTTGAGGCGGGGGTCGGTGAGGTAGGAGAAGGCCAATGGGTCGCGGCGGTGGGGTTGGAGGAGGCGGGGGTGGCGTTTGAGGGGGTCGGGGTGGAGTGGATCGACGGGGGTTTCAGAGTAGCCGTCGCCGCCGCGTTCGACCATGGAGGTGAAGTAGTGGGAGAAGTGGTCGCATTCGGTTGGGGTGAAGAGGGCGCGGAGGATGGTGAAGCCGTCGCGGTGGAAGGCGGCGATGGATGCGGGGTCGGGATCCATGGTCTTCGGCTTTGGAGGTGTTGCTACCAGGGATGGAACTCGAATTCACAATTGGAGCTCGGATCGTACCGAAGCACCAACAAACGAAACTGCAACCCTAACCAGTGGATTCCGGGGTGTCGAGGTTGGTGACCTCTCCTCCGCTCCAGGGAAGGGATTGGCGCAAAGTTCTATGAGGGGCCTAGAATCACAGATGGCAAGACTGGGAAACAAAAGAGAGTCTCGTGAGCTCACAATTGGAGCTCGGATTGTACCGAAGTACCGACAAACTAAACTGCGATATTACTAAATCTAACCTGCAATCCTATAATCTAACTTGCGGATTACGGGATGTCAAGGATTGAGACTTCCACGCCAAAGCTACCTGCAGTCTAGAGAGTCGCATGGGCGAAATCGTGAGCTTTGACAACCCGCAAGTCTGGAGAGTTTGTGTCCCTGCATGCAACAATCACTCCACACACGAGGTTAAATTTCACGGAAGAATGGAACCCTGAAGAATTGAAACCCTACAATACTCTGAAATTCAAATTACAGGGTCTCAGGGTTTGAGACCTGTGCTGCAAGAATACAGGCGATTTGAAAAAATAAAGTTTGAAGATTCTACAAGGGGCAACCACATTTGGAAACAAACAACAGCCTCGCGGCTCAAATTGTGCATTCTTGACACCCCTAGTATAATCCTACATGAGGGACCATGACGAAGAATTTCTCGAGCAGGGGTTGTCAGAAAACAAGGCTTGCAATCGTTAGTAGGCGATTTCGAATCGAAGACTTCAAAACTCTAGATAAGGGCTAACATTTGCGAGAAGAATTTGGGGCTCCGAATCCGCACGGCTCAAGAAAGAAGAGAATCTTGCAGTTGAAGTCACACACTCTGACACTCTCATCGACTACCCACAGAAGCTAATTTCCGACACAGTAGCAAAACTCGATTGCTCTCGTTCATGCAGAGATCGAGACGAAGACACCGAAAAGCTAGATTCATCATTCTCCCGACAGTCCATAACCACTCCAATTACAAGTCACGACAGGAATTAATGAATTCACACGGCACAAGGAATCAAGTGAAGAGATCAAACCACGAGAATGAAAGACAGGAAGGTGGTGAGAAGCTCACTGGTTGTGAGACTGAGGCAATCGCTCCATTCGGCACTCTCGTGTGTCAGGAATGTGAAGTTGCGTCGAGAAAACGAAGAAGAAGCTCCGACCCCGTCAGTGTATTGCGAATTTGCAACATGATTTATAGGAATAAATCGTCTAAAATTCATTCATGAGAACTTCCGCACGCAGGTGTCATCATATTTTTGACATGATTGTAAGCGTACTGTACGTCATCAACTCATTCCACTGACGCGCCGGGGCAGTCCATTCCACGCACGGCATTGGTACGGATTCTCCACCTGGAACTCTAGAAGTTTCGGTTCAGCTTCGATGTACGTTTCCACCATCTACAGTAATTCTTTGGAACGATTTCTGATACAAGTGTTGGAGTCAGCGACACTTCAGTTTGTCCTAATAATGAGGTGACAAAACTAGTCACCTACAACCTTTTATTTTTGTGGTTTATGTTACAAATAGTGTGGCTCTGGTAAAATAAGTGTGTCAACGCAGTAACAGTGCAACTGATGCCATTTTCAAGAGAGAGCTCCGATGGCAAAACAGAAGTGGAATTGTGTTTTGCAGCAAAGATTAGTGAAACAAAAGCGAAATCTCAAGAGTGAGTATTAATGTCACTTGTGGATTCACGACCTTACAGAGGGAAGAAGACAATTTAGGGACATTTCAATTTACTCTGTCAGGTCGAAGCAACCAGCTCAAAATTTGAACCAGCATCAAGTGTGACTAGAGGTGAGATAACAAGCTTAAGATAATCCACTATATTTGCAAGGCAGTAAGAGCAAGTGATTAATTGCGGAAAGGCAGGGACTTGAATACCTCCTCAAGTCCTCTGTGAGAGGCCAAATTGAGTGCTTCAGTTACATGAGACACCAAACCACTATACTTAAAACATGCCCTCAGTTTAGTCCAGAAATCCAAGTCACCGAGGAGACGTTACATCATAATTATACGACAGGCAAGATTATCCCTGAATCCCAGCAAAAGGGCCGTCCTGAATTTTCAAATGTAGAAAACAACACCAATTTCCGAGTAAAACCATAGAACAGCTTGTTACTGGCAGCCAACCCTGTCACGAGGGATCAACCTCAACTCTGTTCCATGCTTCAAAAACACGTTCCCTGCGCTTTGTTGAGGATTGATGCCCACTCCATCTGCAAGTAAGAAGAGTGCCCACCCTTATGTTCAGATAGAGTATTAACAACAAGCATACTTGGCTTGGTATTAACCAGTACTAACATGACTCACACAAAAAGTTAACCAATCTTACTTGGTAAAAATGAATAAATAATAATTCTGATAACGAAACAAAATGTATTTTTCTCTGCAGCATCTAATTGCATACAATCAACTGGCACAACAACATATGCCTTAAAAAAGGGTGGCGACAATAGTAAAGAAAAATCTCGGAGCGGACCGCGTATTCTATAGGGTATGGAAGGTGTCGAAGTCCTATTCGAAGTATAGAGGACCCTAGGGTATTATAAAAGCAAGAGGACAATTAGGTCAACCCCAAGGAGATTATTTATTATTTATTTATTAAAAAATTAGACAGTAAATAAGAATGATTGCAAGGCCTTATCACAAACTCCTCTTGCTTTGGCTGCATAGGATTTGTGATTCATGACGGTCTTCAAAGAGAACCCTGAAGCAGAGTCATATGCAAGTCTCCGAAGCATCAAGCCTGGAGGGAACATACCCTATAGTACGCCGGGTTTCCTCCTCAGGGTACGAACTGGCGTAGAAATTATACACTAGTCCTACCATGACTCGCAGAAAAGACCTTCCTTGGTAAAATAAAGATGATTATTCTGATCGTGAACCCAAACGTAACTTCGGTGCAACAACTAATTGCATAAAATCAAAACGCATAACAAACAGAGAGAAATCTCTTAAGATCTTCAGAGATTGTCACATGCACACTAGGAAGAAGAGGAAGTAACCTTCCAGACTAAAGCGCGAAACACAAACCATGTAAAAGACGGAAATTCACATACCGTTGGTGATGATGGCACTCGTCTGGGGAGGAACTTTAAATTCCTCAGCTGCAAACTTCAGGACAGCGGTAAACGGCGCTTCCTCTGGCACACTGAAACTGCAACGTAGCAACACATACGCAGATCCGATCATCAAATCTCAACCATAATCATGTCCAAAAAGCAAATCGCAACTCACAAAAAGCACGGCATGTGGAGCAAGTCTGGGCTTACACTTTGTACGGAAGCTTGGGGTCCGAAGTCAGCGTGACCTTGAATGACACCTTCCCACCTGCCCTGTTTTCCCCAAAACCCCAAGACCAATTTCATTTTCCTCCCATACCCAAATTGCATATTTTCCCAATTCAATGAAATCAAACCACTAACAGGTCCAAAAGCTTCAAGAGGTCCACCTCACAAACGCAAAACCCTAACTATGCCCTCCGACAAACTTCCACAACACTGCACCATGAATAGGACTCCAAGCTTTGTAGCAACCCCTCAAACGTCCTTACCTTCTTCTCTTCATGGAGACTAGAGGGCATCGCCCACGACCAGAACCAAGGAGCAAGAGAAATCCACAACTTTCCAGTACCAAATTGAAAGATTACAAAGAGAGGCGAATTGGAGGAAGGCGAGAAGAAGAGAGACGGATCGCGTACATGGTATGATTGAACACGGGGCGGCCTTGCTTGCTTGTGGGGAATCGGAGCTATGAGTGTTTCTTCCTTGCGCAGGCCTTTGAATGTGTGACCCTCCGTGTTCAAGTGCAATTCTTTGGTGATCAGTTTCTGCGGCAAAGCAAACAGTGGCAATCGAAAACGACTGGACTGCGACGGCGATGACTGCAACTGGGGTCGATTACCGTCTGATTGGTGCCGCACGTGACGTGTGGTCTTGGAAATACTGTAACCTAATCACCTACAGGAAGAGAGCTTTCGGGAACCCTAGAAACGGGAGCACGGATTACATTATATACCGGAATTGGTTTCATCTTTAAATCAAAAGTTTCTGTCTGCAAAGTAAAAGCACCTAAAACCGTCACTTTTTTTTTCGTCCCTTGGATGGTCTGAACAATGATTATTTTTGTAAGAATGATGGCCTCCTAAAGAGAAAATCAATCAACCTCAGTTGTTCCATAATTTCATGACACTCACAATATTTCATGAATTTTCAAAATTGAAAACATAGGGTAGTTTAGATATTTCAAAAAACTAATGAATAAATTTTTTAATAAAAAATCATCTTTTGAATGTAAAGTTGTAACAATTCTATTCTCTTACAAAATCACTTAAAATATATGTAAAGTAAGATTAAATTCAGATGTGTGTAATGACTCACATTTCTACTAATTAAGGGGCGTTTCACATTACCTCCCAAGTTCCAACTTGCAAAGTCTCAACTTAAGGCTAAATCCCAACTTTCTTGGGTTGTAGAAGGCGAATAAAAAATAATAAATGTGGGATTTGGGATTCAAGTGTGAAGGTCAAAGTTCTAATTCTAATTTAAGCTTGGTTTATACTTGGGGCCAAATTGAAGGCCAACCTAAACTCTCCAAGTTTGAACCAATAGAATCACTCAATTTCTCCACAAGGACTTTATATTAGGGCCAAGTCATCCTATGTGTTGCCTTAGATGGCATGGTTTTGGCACCAAACCTTTTGGGTCAAAGTTTTGGATGGCTAAAATCTCATCTAGGGTTGGATTGGGCTCCTTTGTTGAATTGGCCAAGGGGGAGTGTACATTTAACCCCTAAAAGCCCATTGTCCCTTCGGGGGACAAATGCGTTTTTGGGCAGGTACCTACGGGCTGCAATTTTCTCCTGATTTTTGAAACTTTCTTTGGAGGTAGAAAAGCTGATTAGCTATGTGGGAATATAACTTTTTTCACAACCGGTGCCTGGTAACAAAAGTTATGACCAAATAAGCTCAAAACAGGGGACGGGGGGCAGCACGGGCAGCAAAAAAAACTTGCACTTTTTTATTTTTTATTTTTTTTTAGTATTTTTTCTCATAGATTATATTTTTGTCTATCTGGAAAGCTTTTATTCATTTCATTTGGATTTGTTATGAGAAAGTTATGGACATTCTTGTTTTTCGGGCAGTTAGAGCATCTTTTTGAAAAAAATAACTTGTAGGATTTATTTCTAAATGAAATTTTTCAAATTTTTCAATTTTTGTTTTTTGTCTGGTTTAGTTTACTTGCTAGAACAATCTCACCATAGGGATTAGTGCATTTTAATTCCATCTAAAATATATGAATACTTTAGATTTTCCTTCTATCTCGTACCTACTTCTCCTTAACAATTTTTTTAATAATGAAAATTATGTTTTTTTGATTTGATTTTTTTTAATTAGACTTTCAACTCAATTCTACACTATAAAGATTTAAAGCTCAAAACTCTGTAGTTCAAAAATTTTAAGTTAAAAATGTTCAAAGTCAAAAAATCCAGTCCCACAATGTGCTGAAAAATTTGTTTTTTTCACTTTAAACATAGATATCTTGCAATCTGTGCGGTCAAGAATTCTGAAATTTTTTCCACACATTCTCATACTAGTTAGGTGTAAGATCCTATGGTTAGATGTGCAAAAAAAAAATTTAATTTTTTTTCACTCTTTGCTAAAAAAGTGGCAGTTTTGGGTGTTTTTTGGCAGAAAAAAGGCCTTGGGCCTTTAGGGGTTAAGGACTTTGATCTAGGGGGAGGTTCCATTTAAGGACTTTGTGGTTGCATTCTAAATCTTTGAAAGAAATTTTGAGTTTATTGAGGAGGATATTGATTGGTTTGTAGTGCATAAAGAATCTTAATCAATTGCGTAAAAAATTAGAAAAATACATAAAGAGGATCAATGTCATCACACCCTAATTAATGTTCACATTTAATCATAGTCAACCATTTGTAGTTCTCTCCAAAACCTCCCTTGTTCCCTCATGCACCTATGTCGGCGCAAATTGCCACACTACAACTTAAGCATTCCTTTCCAAAATTTCCTCCACCACTACAAAGTCCACACAACTTTTCAACAAGCCCAAGCATTCCTCCCACAAGTAGCTAGAAATATTATACTTAATCAAAATGCATTTACAACTCACTGCTTAGTCTAATGAAGTAATTTGCTACCATTATGTCTTTCATTAGTATAGTCGATTTTCTCCTTGCATGTTTCAACCAAGCCCTACACATTGGTACAAGTGGGGAATTTAGCTCATATTAGTATTTAAGCTTTGTGGACTTCACAATGTAGCAACAACACAATTGAAGTCTCTCTAATTCTGCGCTCTAGAAGCTAAAGAGGACTTTATTAAACTAAATACCATTTGAATGCAATAGACATTGAGGTAGTGTAATTCTTGCAGTTTGCTCAATTAAAGGACCTACCATCATTAGCCTCCTGAAGACTACAATCTATTGAAGAGGTCACTATTAATAGTGTGTATGCCAATCATCAAACAGAGTCAATTATTGGACACTTCATTAGACATGAGACATTCAACCTACAAAATTGTTTGGATGTTAGGTGTCTATTGGCATCAGACGTAGACATGACCGCTCATGACCACTTGAATGTCTTTTGACAAGTGTATTTTTTGTTTTTTATTCTAGGATAAAATTACCATCCGCCAATTGTCATTTGCGTGTATGCTTCCAATTATGACATTAGACATTTTCCGATTGCTAAAAGTCAATCATTTTCAAGTCCTTTGAGTGTCATAAGTCATTTTCCATGTGCCAAAAGTCATATCCTAACTACCCATTAGCCAAAATCCATTTGCCTTGTCTACCAAAGTCACATTATATTACATTGTCTACCAAAATTTGTCCAACTTCCAGCAAAGGTCATTTACCATTTGCAGTATTAGTCCGTCCATTTATTAAGGATAGAAAATTATGGAGGTAGATGCACCTACCATCTACTATGTCTGAATAGATGTCTTTTCCAATGTAATTTTAGCAAAATTTAAGATGTCTAAGTTGACAACTCTACCAATCATCCAATTTTAATCTTAGCCATTAAATGTTGTTAAAGAATTATGATTATAAGACCTTTTAATCCATCATCACTAGAAGAAAAACGTGTCCACTACAACCGACTGAAATGCAACTACATGTCCTATGCAACTGCCCTGCAACTACAATCCTCTATATTTGCACCAACTTTGGCATAGTTACAATGTAATTGCAAAATAGTTGCAAAGTAGTCGCAACATGTAGTTACGCATACGGGAATGTAACAAAAGAATTGATGTGAGGTACTTTACATCCAATCTTCATCACAATTGTCAATGTGGACAATTTTACGTTCTGTAGACACATACGGGAATGTAACAAAAGAGTTGATGTGAGGTACTTTACATCCAATCTTCATCACAATTGTCGATGTGGACAATTTTACGTTTTGTAGAGTCCAAATGAATGTGTCTATCTACAGTTGTATATAATTTAAATTTGATAGCAATTTAACTAGAATGCAGCTAGACTGCAATTGGATTGCAACTATAGTGCAACTAGACTACAACTACATTGCAATTACAATTCGACTAGTATTTGACTTAAAAACAACTAGACTTTAACTTGAAAAAACTAGCATGCAACTAGAAAATAACTAAAATGCAACTACTATTAAGTCTTTTATTAATTGTCCCACATCAATTGTTAAGAATACCATTAGGTTGAACATATAAGAATTGTAAGTTATAGCAGTATTGTGTAATGAATTTTGATAATGAAATTCTAATATTTATATATTTTGTAGATTTTTACACTTTGTAGATTTCTACAAGTTGTAGATTTTTATAATCTACAAAAATCTATGAATATTTAAAGTTTAAGATATTTTTAGATTTGGTGATCTAAAAAAAAAGATAGATCTGAAATTTAGAATCTACAAATCTTTGAAATTCAAATTTCAAATTTACAAGTCACAAAGACACAAACTAGTTGCACATCAATTGCAATCTAGTTGCACAGCAGTCGCAAACTAGTTGCACACCAGTCGCAAACTAGTTGCACACCAGTCGCAAACCAGTTGTAAGTCAATCGCAGACAAGTTGCACATTAGTTGCAAACAAGTTGCACACAAATGACTTCCACGTAAGCAACCACGTCAGAAAAGTTCATCGATGAACTTTCAAGTATACTGTCAAATGATAAACAACTTTGAAATTTTTTGCAATTGCTTTGCAACTTGTCCACTGCAATTGTAGGCTCCAAATTATCACCTAGTTGCAAACGACCTATGCAACTACAAAATGAGTTGCACAGTGTAGTTGCAAAATCCCTCGTTTTCTTGTAGTGCATATATGAACTAATCAAATTTCCTTAAATCCTATTCTGAATCTCTATGTTCTTCTCCATTTTTTGTTCCTTTAAAGAGGCACTATGAGTTTGTTGCTTTGTAATGTTTGCAGAAATTGCCTTGTTGCGATTTGCAAACTCTCACAAGTGTAATGTGTTTATTGAAGCTCATTTATATTTTTGGAGTTGCAAAATATTTTGCCCTAAATTTTTGGCATGCCAAGCAATTGAATGGTTGTAGAAGTTTTTGTGACTTTTGACAATAGGATGGTTGCAAAAAAGATCAATTGTTTTTTGTAGCGTTTTGTATAGTATTCATGATTTTTTGGGGAATACTTTAAAATTAGTAAAAAATTTAAATTTAAATGAAAGATATGTTCAATAATGTACAATACATACCTTTAAAAAGAAGGTATCCTTGGAAGGAAAATCATAGAATTTTTTTCTAAATAGGAGAATTAGAAAAGTGCAAAATCTTAAGAAAATAGGTACTTTGATGTTTTAATTTGTAAAAAATAGGTAAAAAATATTAAAATAAACTAAAACATTTATATTTGAAAGAACTTTATGATGAAGAGATTTAACCAAAATAATCATCTCAAATCCATCTTCAATGTTTAGAAATACGTGTGCAACGGAGTCCTATTAGCATGCATGTGGAGGATATAAAATAATGTTTTTAAAATTTTGTTTTGGTAGACACATGTCCATCTAGTGTGGAAAAGCCCACAAAAATTTCAAGTCTACACCATTATTTTTGGATACTCCACAATACTAAAAACCCTTAAACTGCAAATTGTGACAAATTAGTTGAATTGAAATTTATTTACTTTAAAAAAAATTTATAAATACTTCTAAGTTATCCATCCTCAATAAAAATTCCAAGTACATAGCTTTATTTTCCAAAAGTTATGGCCAATGACAACTCCTTCACTCTAATTGTGCCACAAAATAAGATTGGTCATTCTTACAATCATCCAATAGGCAAATTCTTCACCTCAATTTGTCTATAGCAAAGCATGGTACTAGATTGGTGAACAAATCTCATGAGGATTTCTTGTTGTGTGCAAACAATTGAGCTTACAAAGTACCAACAAGTTTAGGTTGTAAATCAACTTAAAGTAACAAAAATAAGTTTTTTTTTTTAGAAGAATTTGAGCAATGGATTGAAGAGCAAATATTAAGAAAAAATGAAGAGAAAATATAGTGGCAACAACAACAATGAGGAACAAATATCTAAAGAAACAATGGTTGTCACACCTTCTCCAAGGATGAAACTTCTATGAAGAATGAGAAGTTGTGGAGTGAAAGAAGAACCAATAGGAGTCTTCCTCTATGAAGAAGGTGTGACCCCTCCACCCCTACCCCCACCCCTGCTTTTGTGGTGTATGAAGATTGAGAATAGAGAACGGAGAATGGGATTTACTTATGATTCCGGGTGCAGTAAATTTTTAGTGTACATTCAAGTAATCAGACAGAACACAATCATGACGATGTAGGCTAGAGTGATCCACATGGTCATTTGAGCTTTAGGGTCACTGAATACGTGCTTTCATTTTTCTACATGATTGGGTCTGATGTAATGCTCTCTATTCTATGATGTAATTTTGCAAAAATGTAAGGTAGAAGCACCCATTCTTATGAATTTAAGCAATTTAGCATAGTTGGAGGCATCTTTTGCTAGAAAAAATATTTTTGTAGTATTGGCAATTGAAAATCATGAATTGAAAATTAAAATAAATAAATTTAGATAAGGCATCTATTTTTTGTGAATTTTCAAAAGAGAGCTCCCTAGGATACCTTAATCAACACTCTAGTAAAGTTGCCTTAATTTTGACACAAAAATCTAAAAGAATTAGCACCTACTAACCACAGTTAAGTATGGGGACACTTTAAGGGAACTCTACAATCAATCAATGAGTACATGGACTTTAATGGGTGCTTCTACCTTAGTGCTAAATCAGGTCCACTTTGAAGAGCAAAAAAAAAACATTCTACGCACTGAGCCAATAAGTGTAGCAAACAAGAGGAATGTAAATCCTCCATAAGGAGTGAAAGTGGCATGCTCAAGGTAAAACATTCGCATGCAAACTTCTTTACGCTCACTCTTCACCTCCTAAAGAAAAGAATAGAACTTCTCAATCTTCAGAGAATGGGCCCTTTGTAAGTCAAGGAGAGAGTGCCATGTGCCCATTTGACAACCCGTAATATGGGGTATGGCAAGGCCATGAAGTTCGGAGTCAATTATCATTTTATGGACTAGATAATACTCGAGAGTTGGGAGGCTCTAAGAGCAGTATGGGACATAATGCTAAGTCAAACAATTCATCACAAATGCCTATATTTGTACTTTTTGCAAATCTAAGGGTGTAGAAACTAGAAAATGGATCTATGTTATGAGTTATAATACTTTTCTGACTTATCTAATGGAATGGTGACAAATTTGTTTTAAAAACCAAACTTGGCATTATGTTCTTGGAGAGCTAAATAGTCAGTTGAAGTGATATAGGTAGTGCTAGCAAATAAAATAATCAAACAACTTTGTGGCTAAATTTTAAGTTATATATGACATAGGATGGTTGCTAAGTACATAACAATTCCTGATGACGAGGACATTGCCCTACGTAAACTATTGCTAAGAAATTAGATTTCATTAATATAATAGATTGAATTGAGATGAAAAAGTTGTGATGCCTAATTATGTAGGCAAAATAGCGTAATTATGGACCTGAACTTGTTCAAGAAATGAACGGGCAATTACCTAGTAGTGCTTTACGGTGTATACAATGTCTAAATTCAAACATTGACTCTAATATTAGTTGATTACAAAGTATGTGCAATGCTTGAAGATATTACCAAAGTGTAAAGTACACAAAGTTGGATAATGTTTAAATTGCCTAAGTGTACATAATGGTCACACCTTTTTCACCAAGCAAACTTCTCTAAAGAATGAGAAGTTAGTGAGAGAAAATATGGATGAAGAAGGTGTGACACCTCTTTTCTGTTGTCTAGAGAACAAGAGTGGAGAATGCACATAGGTTACAAGCACAGAACGTAGGCTTCATCATATTAGAAAGCAAGAAACGCAACAAGTAAGTTAAACATGAGCTTGGAGTAGAATATTTCTTTGGCGAAATCTTCTTCACATTCATTATCCACCTCAGGAGAATAAAATTGGATGTAGTGAAGATTTCTTCATAGAAGTATGTTCTACCACGGAGAAGACAATGAAAAACCGCAACGTCCCCATTCTCTAAACACATAACATTGTTAAATGGCCAAAAAGCTTCCTCCTTTAAGAAGATATAATCCCTCCCTAGATGTGAGGGAAGAATTGAGTTATAATGTAATCAAAACGATTGGTTGGCTCAATGTAAGTTCTAGCTAGCTGTGTTAGTGCATTGGAGAATATGAGTGGCTATGGTGTTTGACTCAACAGTAGTTTCAGAAGTTTCAATACTGAAGGAATCTTTGGAGAATATAAGTGGCTATGGTGCTTGATTCAACAATAGTTTTAGAAATTTTGATACTGAAGGGATCCCGCTTTTTGGAGAAGCAAAATGTTATGGAATGGGCATGTAGTGAAGTAGGTGTGACTACCCCTAGTCAGTGGATTTTTTTCCTGGCGGTTTGGTGCAAAATTGTACCAAATTTTATGGCCTGGTACCACGCCTATAGGAAAAAATGGTATGAAAAAGGTGAAAAATTGCCAGAGAACTTCAAATTTAAGAAAAATCTTGGACAAAATTGCCAAATTATGGATGAAAACTGAATTATGAATATGTGATATGTGCTAATAGGATATTTTCTATCCAATATGTGGATGAATGTTGAAATTTGGAGCACCACTATAACATTCAATATCGCCACTTTGATACTTCATTAAAAATGAAAAAAATAACCTTGCCCCTAATGTGATCGTCCAAAATATGTATGGTGACAAATGACATATTCATGCTGTCACGTGTGCCCAAGTCATGCTCACAATTGTTTCAAACATTTGAGAGTGGACTTATGAAGATATTGGAAATGCACATAAGGTAGTGTGCTCTAAAAGCGTCCATCTTCTTGAAACCACCCCTATTTTTAGGTGAAGAATGGAGATGGGGTGATCCTTAAATGGACCAGTTTAGCAATTGAATGCATTGAGGAAAAATTGTTTTTCTATTGCAAGAGCCAATCATTGTCTTTGATATCTGCACATCTCTTTACAAGTTGCAAGTGAACAGGTTTTGGAAGACCTATGGTCACAAATAGGTGCCTATGCCCTGAATCTTTGAAAATTCATAAGTAATTCAAAAATGCTTGGAAAAATACAAAACCACTTGTGTTAGGTACCACATCTATTTTTCTTTCTCTGAAAAATGATCTAAAAATATTTTTGTCCACAAAAGCCTGTGAAAAAGGCGGACCAGCCCTTAAATGGTTGCTTTAAGAGCATACTACCTTACTAGTAACAAAAAGTTAGGATCACTCAAAACTGATTCGGAGTATTAGGTAGATAACTACCTTAATGTAGATTGACTCTTTGTCACCCCGGGAATCATCCTTGCAATCTTTGCACATACTTTGACTTAGCAAATCCACAACACATGTATTTTAGTCAAATCATTTTTAAGAAAAAAAGGCACATTATAGGTGGTGAAAGCAAAATCATTCAACTTCCCATTATTGCCCATTGGGAAAGGATTCTCAAAACACATTTTTTTTTCCCGGGTACGCATATATGGCCCTCATTATAATCACTTATAATGCATTTTAATCCAATCTCAAGGAACATAATTTGTTTTAATAAAAAAACCTCTTATAGCCCTTACAACAAGGAATCCAAAAATATAATTATTTACTTTAAATGAATATTTTTGAGGACAAAATTACTATTAAAAAACTAATTATATAAATTTTTTTAATACATGTATCATAGGCCAAGCTACCTATCCAACTTTGGGAGCTTTCTAATAAAAATTTAAGATTTTTTTATTATAAATAACACATTAGAAATGAATTTTAATTTTAATTGGAGAAAACTTCTTGCATGAAATTTTTTAACTATGCATAGGTTTTTCAAATGAATTTTAATTTTAATTGGATGGAAGTCATGGAAATTCTTGTATGAAATTTTTTAACTATGCATAGATTTTTCAATTCTTCATATACATTGCAAGCATTTTTCTAATATGTATGCAACCAAACATTTTTTGCATTTAATTTTTTTAAATTTGATCTTCATCCAACTTTTTGGTCTTTTTAATTTGATATAATTTTTACAAAAGCCATCCTCTAAGCGTTTTAATGCCGATGACCTCTGTGTATAATACAAAGAGTTGCGTACCCGGGATTTTTTTTGCACAATATATGAATCAATTATGAATATTCAAAGTGCCAAATGTAAGTGCACCCCAAACCAACCCCATTCAATCCCAACAACAAGAGGTGTGACATGCAACACCTACAGACTCAGTTGTGCACATGCTATGTGCGTATTGAACACACATGCTTTCTGCAGAGTCTTTCTCGTCCAAAAAGAACTGTCAAGGTTGTTCTCAGAACTCATATTCACATAGTTACCAGGGCTTCTTATCAACATAACCCAATGTACAATTAGTTCCAGATGCCAGACAGTCCTCTTGAATGAAAATACCTTAAAAATCGCCCAACATGGATAGAGCAATTCTGCATGTGTACTTCCAAGAGCACATAGGGTCCACACTGTAAACTTGCCTCCTACTGTTTTTGTGGCTCTGTAAGGTCTCTCCACCGATGGCACAGCCAGTTCCACTAACCCACGAGGAGGAAGGCTCGAGTCCCCTACAAGGAATGTTGTGCCTGACAATCGTAACACGGAATAATCAAGGCATCTGCACTTTGGTATCTCTTCTGTCACTCCCGTAGGCAATGAGACCGGAGTCCGCCTTGTAAATGTTGGCAAACAACTCTTCGTCACCTGGAAACTCGGCTTCCCGTGCCTTGGCGGATGCCTCGTCGACCTCAGCCCTGATCTGCTTGTCAATGTCCTTCAGCTCGTCTTTGGTCGCCAGCTCCTCCTGCAAATTCCCCAAACCAGTATTACAAGCATCAACAAGTTGACTAAAGACACTTCACGTGTTCTATCAAATACTGTCAAATATCCAACTCCCATGCCGTTCAAAGTATGTAGTTCCGGTTCGGAACAAGTTGGAACCCGCTGGGTGGACATAACACATGATTTCCACTACGAAAAATTTGCGTAAAATTAGACAAATACAGTAACGCTCTTACCCTCAAGATAACCTTCCGAATACGCTCTATGGGGTCCCGCTCTGATCGCATCCCTTGGATCTCTTTACGACTACGGTAAGTACTGCCAGGGTCTGACATGCTGTGTCCATGGTACCTATACGTATCTGCCTCCAGCATTATTGGACCCTGCAAGTGTAGAAATTCGTCAACTAAACTGGTACGAAGTGAGGGGCGATAATGAAGCTGATAATGAAGCTGCAACAGAATGATAGTTTAGATTTGAAACTCTTCAGAAATGAACATTTAAAACGTTGTCTCCACAACAGGGGTAGTTACTCCACATACCTTGCCTGCAAGACAATGTTCCTTGCATAGTTTGAATGCTTCTCGCACAGCGAACACATCCATTCCATCTGTCTGGAGAAGGCATTGAGACATCGTTCGAATCAGTGAGATGATGCAAGAGATAAAATATATTCTCCTGTCCAGTGATAAGCTATTCTGCTAATGATCTTGTCATCCAAGCACTAACAGAAAGAGGCGACGAGGGATCAAAGTAGGGATCGAGGAAAATAATAGAAAATACATTGCGATTATTGCAACCCACTAAACTTTGCTTCGATCCGTAGTTCCCCCTTTTTGGTAATGTAAAGTAAGTTGCAAGCTTCGGAATTTACATGAATTTCATTCCTTAAGATTGTCACGAGCATTTTGTATAATCTCAAATCTGTAACTTGAAACAGTATTTCAAGATGAAAAATTGCGAGGGACATTACCTTGATGCCTGGAATGTAAGACACTCGGTCATAATAGGTAGTCTTCTTCGATGCTCGCCACTCTGCCGTTCCCATTCCAAACTGTTTCTCATCACAATCAGCAATGAGTTTAGATTGAGCGTGTAAAGAAGTAAGGCAACGAAAGGGATAGCCTTATAGTTACTTCAAATTCCTTCAAAGATCTGTTTAAAAAATCACACCTACAGACTGAAAAAACCACAAAACATTTTCCTGCATAGACACGATAGACAGAGGATAATTTCCTGGCAATGCAGACTTCTAACATCTAATGTACACAATAGGTGGTCATTTCTGTCAATTTTTTTTTGGTCAATCTATGAACACGAGAGCAGTTCCATGTGACGTTCAAGACTTGAATACCCTTTTTCCATTCATTTATTTTTAATCTTGGAAACAAAGAGCAAATCGCCATTGCATTTTATTCTATTCTTAATAATTCCCGAGTATGGTCTTACGCGCACAAGCACTTTCGCCTAGTTTCCAGCCCCCACGGGCTACTTATACCACTCCAGGAAGATTATAAGAGAATAAAAGAAAGATAAACTCACATGATTGTTTTCAATGAGAAAAATAAGTGGCAAGTCCCATAGAGCAGCAAGGTTCTGAGCTTCATACAATTGGCCCTGGGCAAACACAAGACAATTTTTTCAGAGCTGTGGCCTTTCAAAGACACTGCAAAACAGATACAATATGGGAATTGGGAAACGGAATAAAAACACTAGCAAGAGATCAAACCTGATTGCCAGCGCCATCTCCGTAAATTGCCACCACCACATTGGGCTTCTTCAAATATTTATGAGCGAACGCGATTCCTGTACCAAGTGGAGGAGAAGTTCCGACAATACCCCACCCACCCCAAAAGTTGTGATCTCTCTGGTACAAATGCATTGAGCCGCCCTTGCCCAACGCACACCCTGTCCTCTTGCCCATCAACTCGGAGAACAATTTCTGTACCATAAGGAAGCATTACAATCAGCATACAATTCACATCTGGGCATTAACTTTAAGGTAGAAGTTACTATTTGCATCACTTCAAGCATTACAAAACACGCAAGGGTAAATTTTTCGGAAGATCACAATAGAGCTGCGGAGAAATCACTTTGGGTACAAAAAGCCCAATGTGTTGAAGTCAAATTTTTCAGACTATGTTTGAATTGCGTATACAATCATTCAAAAGGGAAGGTTATAGACCACTATAAGTGACAATCGGCAACCCCATTCGGCAGTTCCCGTTCAGTAATCAGCGGCTACCGACATTTAGCCAAGGCATGCTTAGACACCTAACCTGCTAGTAAGGTCAACCTAGAGCATGAATAGATGAGTTTAGGGTTTAGGGTCAACTGGTATAGGAGATGGAATCAGATCAGATCCCTAACGGCTAAGAATCATCAATCTTATTATGTGAAATCGGAAAATGAATACATTGCACGAATTTATGTAAAATTTAAATTATCCATATATCTGAAGTCATGTTCAAGTGACAGCTCAAGTAACTTACCAAAACAGTACCCCCTCTGCCAAGGTAAATGCCGTGATCTCTGTATGCAGTGATGACAGAGTCATCGAAGTTGAGCGCCCTTTCCATGCCAATGCAAACAGCTTCTTGACCATCATAGAGATGGCAGAATCCACGAACCAACTGCGACTTAAAAAGCTGCATTCAAACAGAAATATCTTAGGTTTCGACAACTGAACGTTCTCTAGCCTCAAATTGAAAAAAAATTCTCAATCACTGTAGAAATCTGCCCTACGGAGCTAGGCAAACTCTACACAGTTCGGAACATAGCTTGCAAGGACTGTCATGAGCTCAAGATTGTGTGAAAATGGAATCCAAATCCTATTTCATGAGAAAATTCCGAGAGTATTTAGACAGCTTATCAAGAATGCTAAGTTTGTGAACCAAGAAAGCAAAGGAACCTCCCAGTTTGCCAACCTAATAAACACTAATTAGGGGAACAATTAGGTTACAACCAGATTAAAGATAAACAGAGAGAGAGAGAGAAATACACACCATGTCAGCCGTAATTTCAGTCCTCCTGATGATAGTCATGTCTTTGTACGTCTTCATCAGCTCCTCTTTGTTGGTAATAGCCTCCTGCGGTGGTCCCGATTCCAACAGATGCAAGTCATACTTCGTTGGAATTTCCACAACAATCTCGTCCGAGTCAGTCTTCTTGGAATCCGGGAACTTGTCTGCATCGGCAGCGTATCCCCTCCAGAGGATCCCGTTTCCTGCAGCTACCCTAGGAAGCCCCACGCCTTTGTGCAGAGCTAACCTCATCATGCTTTTGCACCCGTTCATCCTGCTCAATCAAATTCTCGCTTGCTCTGGTCCTTTTGAGGTCACACGGTCCAAGGAATCGTGCTCTCTCGCTCCTGCAAACGCAACCACTCCAACATCAATGAAAATGCAGTCGTGTCTTTGTCTTAAACCCTAAGGGGTTCACAATTTGAAACGAAGCAATTCAACTGAACGAACTGTGGAAAATATGGCACCAAATTTAATATCATCAGAGTCGCACTCAATCCACCCTAACGAGAAACTCTATAATTGCACATCCCCTACATCTCTGGACATCAAGTTGTGAGAGTGCAAACAGAAGCCTGTCTGTCTACACATGGTAGTGCCAGCGCCGTTAGAGGGGGTCAAAACATTAGAAGGATTAGAAAACAGAAAGCTCCCCATGACCTACACAAAATGGCTAATAAAACCAAGAGACTCCAAGTTCTTTTAGGGGTTAAAATTTCCTCTACCCCATTGCAACCACAAACAAGGCCTACCTCTGCTATTGCAGAGAGAATCCGTACAAACAACAAACTCGAAACATACTTCAAAGTAACAGAATCCCCAGGGTAGTCTCGTTCAACATTTCAACCTCCAATCCATTTCTAACTGCCATTGCCACTCCTTCGCAAAGATGCCTACTTTTACCACCAGAGTCCCCCCAAAACGACCATATTTCAAAAACTTTAACACTTCTGGAACCTCAGATCATCAACAACAGTCCTAATTTTAAGAGCTCGATGCGCCTGACTGTCACAATTTCACACACAACAATGTCGAAGGATAGAAAAGAAGAGAAGGGAACTCACGCGCACCTGGGTGAGCTTCAGATCGAGCTCCTCATGCACAGCAGGAAACAGCAGAGCCTCACTTAATTACTCGAGCTCGATGGAAGCCACCTGATAGACCTCCCCTGGACACGCAGATTTTTGCCGACTTGGAGTAAATCGAGAGTGGAGATGGGATGCTTGAGAAAGGGATGATGAAGTGCTTGCAAAATTTTGGGAGCCAGGGCAACGACTGGCAGGAGCACAGCAGGCCAAATTTCGGACTTCCAAGCTCTTGACTGCCTGCGGCAACTTTGAGGGACTATGAGTATGCCACTTGGCTGTGACACGTGGCGGCTTTCTTGCATGCTCACCATGTGGCTTGGGGTACGTGCACTGCTTGGGCAGGGCCAGTTTGTTTGGCGTGAGCGCGGAGGCCTTCGGAGGTCTTTCACTGCGACAAAATTTCTCACAGCATCGCCAGCAGCAAGGTACAGTAAGTTGCTGCAAACAGTGTCCGGGAAGAAATTTGAGCCAAACCAGCAGGAAGGATCTCAAGTTCTCCAAGGTAGGAGGTTCATAAAGCACCCATTTAAGAGCTGGAAACTGAATTTGGGGAGGTGAAACTCCTTTAAATATCTTTCGATGAATTTTTCTTGATAGACAAATGGAATTGGCATCTAATGCAAGCATTTTCATATTTTTTTAAGCTTTATAGAATTAGTTATGAATTTTTGAAGTTGAAATGGCATTGGGCTATAAAATCGTCCACTTCCTTCTTTGAATGTACATTGTTGGTACCAAAAAAAAGAAACATGTACAAGTATTGTACAATTGAGGAGGCGGGCAATTTTAGAACCTAAATGCTTTAGAACCTCCTACCTTATAATTATGCAATTAATATTCATATGCTTCAATTCTTTCATGCATTTTGTAGATTTTTTTGAAATATAGATTGGCAATTGGTCTACAATTTTCATTATGAATTGGATCATTTGTAACTAACAAGTATACTCAATAGGGGTATTAAGGGGACCAAAATTAAAGGGACTTATTATAGAAAACTGTAGATGTTGAAACATGATGTATAGCCTCGGATACTTCAATAACTATTGCCATATAGTGAAGGTAGATATTTATATAGTGTGTAATGTTGATTAATTAGTATAGGTCCCTTTAAAATTCCTATTTAATGTAGCTTTATCCTTATCTTAACTAGAAAAATCCATCTCACCAAAAACAAGAAGAAT
Organism: Antitrichia curtipendula; assembly: GCA_951230915.1. Taxonomy (NCBI): domain Eukaryota; kingdom Viridiplantae; phylum Streptophyta; class Bryopsida; order Hypnales; family Leucodontaceae; genus Antitrichia; species Antitrichia curtipendula. The sequence goes on from OX579640.1 coordinate 9,559,640, forward strand.
ATTTCATTACAACAAATTTTTCTTGTTCCACCACTTGCTATTGTGTCTTCCAACCAACCACTTGGTGGCCTAAAGCAAATAGAATCTCCATCATTGCTAATCTAATGAACTATATGTGGAACAAAAAATAATTTTAACAAAGTTGTGGTTTCAAGCATTAATTGTACACTTTTCATCAAAAATTTGTTAAAATTCAAGGTTTTGGTTCATTAGTGATAATACTCTTGTTGAAATGGAAAATGGGCTACAACTACTACATTAAAAATCATTTGAATAATAAGTATTTGATCACAAGTTCTTGTTGCTAGACTACCTTAGTTTTGTAGAATATTATTGACAAATTGAAAGGGCATCTAAAATTCCCTCAAATCTTAATAACAAGATCAAAATTAAATGATATATTCCATACTAACTTTATTCTTTCCAAGTGAATTCTTATTATAGCCATGTGCATGTACAAACGATGTTTGATTTTTTTAAGCACAAATAGGCATATTTAAGACATGGAATCCAAACATAGTATTTGAATACCATATGCAAAAGTCTTTAGAGTTCAAATTTCAATTGGTAGAATTTCTAAAACTATACCCTGTTTTGAAGGTCTAAAATTATACATTGTATACTATTCTCTAGTGCATTGGAATCCTTTTTGATTTGTAAACAACAATATTTGAAATCTAAGCATTCGTTTAAAACCAAATAATTTTGCTCAACACCTAAAGTGTCTCCATGATGTGTGCTACCTTAGTACCAATTTGGTAGCAAAGGTGCAAATCACAGAGCATAAATTGCAAGGACTATCACCTTCCTACTAAACAATTATCTTCTTCCTAGGGACTCCCTTGGCATTGTTTATGCCCATTGGATACACAAGAGGCAACAATGGATGCCTAGCCACCTGCCCTTCTTTCAAATCCTTCCGCCACACCCCATAACTCCACCCATCTTCTTCTTGCAACTTCCGCCTTAAATGCTGTGATTCAAGAATCCGAGCTCCATCTACAAAGTAGCTTACTGTCCATGCCAATCGATCAAGGCCTCTCTTTGGTTGCCCTGGCGCCCAATGCAACGTCCACCCATGATGAATGCTCCTACATTGATCCACATTTATACAATCATCAACCACAACTATTTACAATACTTTAAGCACTAAGCATAGTTACAATTATTAGAATAGTCAAATTCTAAATATTGTTGTTAACAAATCAATGAGGACTCCAACGCACCAAAGAATGCATTATTTAGATTCCATACGCAATAGTTGTAAGGGTTCAAAGTTTTATTTATAGATGATCTAAAACCAAAACCTATTTTAATATTGAGGAGGTTAATTGTGCAAGTTTTTTATAAAAAGGAGAGTAGGCACTCTATACTTTATGGCCAACATTTGTATAAAGGTTACTAACAACTACAATTATGACTAGTAGGGGGTGACACTTGTAGACTTTTGGAACACGATTTTGAAGTTGCATTCTAAAGGCCAACTTTGACACACTCTAATGCATATATAGCGTTGGGGATAAAAAGATCCATTTCTCATTAAGACCCTTCTCCTCATAATCAATTCCTCACCAAATTTTCAAACTAACTATGTATTCAAAGAGTTGTGAGAGAGACAAAAGGTATTAAATTTTGAAGTGTATCAAACAAGGAGAAGTAGTAGTAAAAAATTTGGAAATAAAAAATTAAAATTATAATTAGAAGGCTCAAGAAGTTGCTTTAAATCCACAACCAATTCAACACTAGTCTATTCTCAATCTACAAGTCACTTGCTTGATTTGACACACTTTCAAGTTCTAAAGAGGAGTTCATAGCCAAAACAATGTTGGTGGATGTTGATGGGCAGGGAAATTCTTTGGAAAACTGTAGGTGCAAAATTGTGCTTGCCAAGGTTAAAAGGATGGTAGAGCAATAGTCTAATTTTAATACATTTTGCACCCCTTTCTCAACTTTCAAAACATGTAGTTATGTGGTGGAGAATTGACTGTGTGAGAAAGTTCCAAGTGAGGAATGAACGTTTTCTTGTCCTCGACTCTGTTTGATGTTTTTTGATTAAGGATCCCGTGTTAAGACAAAAGAAATTCAAAACTGCTGCGAAGAAAGAGATGCCAACTCACACATCACCAAGAAGCATACAGGGGTAGTCTGCCACAGGGTAGCCCCTGCTTTCAAGGCTGGCCATCCCCTGGTTGTTCTGCCAATACGCCAGAGCAAAATCTCGGTGAGAACCTGCATATGATGTTCACAACATGTCATTCAACTATCTCGACACCAGCTTGGAAGTAGTTGCAAGTGCTACCATATACACAAGGTTAAAGCAAAAAAAGTGAAACGAAATATAGCAACAATTTGCTTTCCCATTTAAAAGAAAAAGAAAACAAAAAAAGTAGAGACCCGAAGCCTGATATTCCATGCGAAACCGTCCTTGCGATTGCAGCCAGAACAAGGAACCGGTCCCAATATTCAATCTAAAATTAGTAAGGAAGGACAATACGAACTCAACATAAAAGACTTAAGGGTAGGCGATTGCCAGAAACGTCAATATATAAGCCTGCGATACCCTCTACTCTTTGGACTCTTCGGAGACACCCCAAAAATTGGAACGATACAGAGAAGATTGGCAAGGTCCCTGTTCAAGGACGGCCCGGAGCAATCCGGTGGAGAGAGGTCATTCTTTTTTTTTTTATAAATCATTTTTCGTTTCTTGGAGTAAAAAGAAAAGCAGAATTCTAAGAATTGCTTTATTCATAAAACTCGACAGAGTGGAGGTTCAGAGAAGGTTCTGATGAACCTCAGGCCGGATGCAGGGTTATAAACACGAAGCGATTGAACGACCACTGGATTGTCAAACAAACCAAGGCCGAAGAGATAGGAAGCAGACCTGACGCAAAATGCAGACTTGAGTCTGTCTTGTCCAGTGAGCGGAGAGGAATCCAGACGGTGAGAAAGGAGTTGGTATCCAGCGGCACCATATTGAGATCCGAGTGCCAATTCGTTACGCCGAAGCCTGGCATCTTCTGGAACAAGCAGTCCTGGTACAGTCGCACCTGCACCCACAACCCACTCATTCAACTTGTGTCTACAATCAGGAACAGGAGTAGTATAGAGGATCTGCCCATGAACACTCAGCGTCCTATAGGTATAGAACGCGACACAGTCTTATCGAGGACCTGTAGTGTATCCATAAAAAAACAAAAGTCGATGAGAGCAACCCCTAGGAAACCCCTTTTTCTTAAATAACTGATTAGACCCTACCTGAGAACGTTCCACTCTTGTCTCGAGCCGTAATTGCTCGGCTCCCGTTCGAAGAGCACCCGATTCAGAATCGGGATCTTCAAAGCATTAGGCCAAGAGGAAGAAAACCGTACAATCTGTTTGAGTTTCCTCCTCCAGGTCCTCTATGTTACAATTGGCCCTATACTAATTTCATAACTAAGTAACTGGTATTCTCGCGTTAAAGATCTTGGTCAAATTGACGATAAGATTTCTAAGGTTTAGGGTTTAGGGGTCCAATAACATCCCATTCATAGCTAAGGAACTGATATTCACGTATGAGAGATCTTGACTCGATTGACAATAACAATGCTAGGGTTTAGGGGTTTAGGGTTTAGGGACAAGTCATTCAAGAACATACCTTTCTGGCACCCAACAATTCAGCCACCATGGCGACCAAACGAGGGTGACACGCCCACTGCCTGACACGTTCCGATTTCTGATGCAAATTAAAGCTTTGCAAGAACCCCAACTCCTCAGTCCCCTGTCCTCACCAAACCAAACCAAATTCATTTCCCAATCTCCCATCAATCTCAAAAAGCTCACGCACACAACTGTGAACGCTACAAGAGGAAATTCCAAAAGCCCGCCACCTGTTGCCGAATGACAGTCTCAGCTTCGGCGATGGAATGCAAAGAGAAGGGGTCCACACCAGGGCACAGCACCGCCACCCTATGTCGGTACGCGTTCAGCTTCTCCCGCTTCGCAGCCTCGTTCACGGCCACTGCCAATGCGGCCATTTCGTCGCCGTCGAACAGTTCTCGCACGCAAACATGACCTTCTCTTTCGAATTGCAACAATTGCGCACTCTCCAAGGTCTGGGTTTTTTTCGGAATCCTCCATTGCTTTACTGGGACTGTCCTCCGCCCTTGATTACTACTCGCTCGACTTGCTGTGCCAGTGGGTTTGTGAAAAGAAAACGGGGACAAGACTGAGCGACTGCTTGTTGCTCTTACTATTTCCATGTTGGGAAATCAGCAGCAGCAAAGCATCTACATTTGTGAGGTTGTTTAGTATTGCGAATTCCTCGTGTACGCCATCTGTGTCTGCATTGCTAACTTACCGAATGGCTTCCAGCGAATTGTGGTTGCAACCGATACGGGAAAAGACTTGAAAGTGGGAGAGCTCACCTGTGTGGAGTGGTGAGTGACTGGGTGGGCTTGGTGATTGCAAGCTTTGGGACGGACGAAGTCTTGAACGGAATGGCTATAAGAAATTCCAGTCATTGAGTGGGGCTTGGAGACGGACGGAGAATAATACCACCAATCTCTTTAGGAGATTAGCCTGAATTTGAACCTTTAACAACCCGAAATCTACCTTTTAGAATTTTGTTTGTTGTTGTTTGTATCTTTGTGCATGTAAATTATTTATCTCAATTTCATCAAATTGATCACAAGCAATGGTTCTTTTTTCAAGGATTTAAACATTCTTTTGGAAGAATGAGAAGTTATAGAAACAAAACATCACTTTGAACTACTCTCTTTATCGACTAAACAATGGACTTCAATGGACTTCAAAGCTATAAGGGATTAAGATATAAGGGATTAAGATTGTCATTTGAAGGACACATTTTTGTACTAGGACTAATCCAAAAAAGTTGGGACTCAAAATGATATGAAGTTTAGTATCAAGATTCTTTGGGAGAATGTTTTTCACATTAACCCCTAAATGCCCTAGGCACAAAATGTGGTGTCGAAGAAACTTTGAAGTTCAATGAAACCTTATCAAATTATTATTTTTAGTAGTTTATATTTTTTAAAGATTCTTTTTGAAGTCTAGTTTTAGCATCAAAAATCTGGTTTTCAAAATGAATGATTATGATTTTTCTGTTAAGATGTTGTGCAAGGGGATCCATTGCAATCTTGACTTTCCATAGTGTTGAGGGCTCTTGGAAATGAGCCTCAAATACATTAGATCTTGGAGAAAAAGGTGCATTAGAAATTCATTTAAAAAAATTGTACAGTAGATTTTGAGAAGCCAAAAATTGATTGGAGTTACGCATGTTAGGCCTTTTATCCTCATATTTTTTTGGTGACCAACTTTTTAGATTTGACATGTGAAAAGAAGATTGAAAGACTTCAAATCACTTTTGCAGTTTTAAAACCATCTTGATCAAATGTTATAATCTTTCAATCCATAAGTGATATTGTTGTGTTTTCTTTTCATATGTGATCTTTAACATGTCTAATTTGAATTTGTACGATTACAATTCTAAAGAAATTGATACAACTTATCAAAAAGTTTACTTTTTGTTCAATTTAGAGCAAATTCCTAGAAGTTCAAAAAAGGCCTTGGACATTTAGAGGTTAAAGGAAAAAAAAATTCTTGGACTCTAAGGTGATTTATAAATAATTGGGTGAAATTACCAAAATTCACCACATATAAAATTTTCCATTCTAATTAGACGAATATACATACATTTGGATGAACACCTAATGTTTAATTCACAATCTACATATTTTTCAATGAAACATCTTCATCATTCCAAGGTCTTAATAACACCACCTTGGAAAGTTGAAACCAAAATCCTTGACGATGACATGTCTTGAAATTAGTTCTCAATGGTAGAAAAAGAGTAAGATAACTACATCTAATTGTGATCCCTTTTAAAACCACCTACTACAAAATTCTTGCCAAAAATATATTGCCTCTATTTAAGAGAGTCTAGGATTTCTTTAGGATATAGTTATCTATTTTCAACTCTTTGAAAATTCATAGTTATTAAATCATTTGTTGTTGGTCAAATATTCATTTAACCAACAACAAGGCTCAACCATTTTTTTTAATCATTTTGAAGAACCAACAAATTGTTTCTTCAATACTCAAGTGATACTTGGTGATATCAATATCAAAACTAGGTGATACTTAAGTAAAATTTGGTCTTAAAATATAACAATAATTTGGCTATTTTGATCCCCAAATGAAATTTCCCTTTACATTAAAATAGTCAACATCTTGTTGGCTGTAGCCAATTGGGTGAAAAATCGTGAATAAAAAACACACTGGATCCAACACGAAAATTAGCAAACCTAATACCAGGAACAATGCTCAGTTTCCTTACTTGGACGGACGGAATTAGGTGTAGACGTGTAGGGCCCTTACTGGTCAAATCAAAACCACACGACGCTCGTCTTGCTCCTGGACAGAGAATGTACGAAATGGGATGATCGATCATGCGCCGCCTGCCTGCTCATTACCACAGGATTCAAATTTCATCACTCACTACTGTGTCAGCAGAAATTGCACACCACTTTCAGACAGTCCCACTACATCGCAGTCACAGTAATCATCAAGCTACACGATCACAAAAGTGCATCAACTCCTAGCCCTGCCGTTGCAATTTTGAAATTCCAAGTAGGTGTAAGTCTGCAGTACCTCGGGATGCAGCTCGGAATGCAGCTGTAACGTGACTTAAAGTATTCTTTGCTGAGGAGATCTGCCTTGCGAGAGCTTTAGGGTGACGAACTTTGCAGGAGCTAGAGACGGTGGAGTTGTTGGGTTGCTGAGTCCGTCCTTTCCTTTGCCAGCTGCGGATTGAATTGCTAGTTCAACTCTACAATTGTCAGATTGCGAGATTCTTGTTCTGTGGTATGTTTTTTTGGATCGTATCCGATCGAGCGGTCTTGTCTTTGAGTCGATCTGCTGTAGAGGAGTAGGTTTTCGTTGTCATCTTGTTGGTTATTAGGCTTCAATGATTTTCTGTTGTGGCTTTATTAATTCAGATGTGGCTGGAGAGGCCGATGATTGAGATCATGAACCGGCGGAGAACACGAGACTGATCGACTTGGGAATTTCGAAGTTTAGGGGCTTGCGGGCGCTGAAGTGGAGAGCGCGAGTAGAATGGCTATGGCTGTGATGACTATGATGACTATGGTGGTTTCGCTCTTGTTTGTGGTGATGTTAGTGGAGGTGTTGCCAGTGGCGGCTCAAACAGCTCCAGAGTCGCCACCCCCAGTTCCCGAGCCCATTACGTGTAGTCTTCCCAACACGTCCATGATTTCGCCCAACTATTGCAATGCCCACGACGACGAGCGCGTGAGCACGCAGACGCAATCCTGCGAACTGTTCTTGACGGACTCTGAGGCTGCTCCGAGTAAGGATTGTTGCACGGGTCTGAACAGTATCGCCTTAAATCGCACTGCTTGCATCTGCAAGTTCACGTTCTACCCACCTGCACAGCACGATGCGGTGCGGCAACTGGATCTGCCGAGGTTGTGTGGGGTGGTGACTAATCTTTGCGGCCAGTGTCCCACGTTTCTTGTTTCTCGATCGAGTGGAAAAGATCCGACTTCTCCAACCGGTATGTACCTCTGGTGATTTTCAGCTTCTTGATCGTGTTTCACATCCTAATTTCGTCAAGTCACTTCCAGTGCCCAGAATGGTAGTGATTAAGGGAATATTGCATCTGACCTAATTCTCATCTGCACACGATGAGAAGTGAATTTGAATTCGTTTTGTTGTTGTCAAGAGGAAATGGAAACGAACGTAGCGTTTAGAGTTGCAATGAATTAGCCATGAATCGTCAAAGCTACGTACCATGATGCCATTTCCAAAGCTAGGCAGGAGACCATGCGTATTTTGATTTTCATAAGTCCTCGTTTTAAGTCTTGCAAGGTGTCTAATGCCATGAATGAAACCTTAGCACTTGTCAGTGTAAGGCTGCTATCTTGAGTGGCATTGAGTGAAATTATGGAGCATAGTTTAGGGTTTAAGGGAGGCTTAAGGTTTAGGGACATCTTCCTTACGGGCAGGTTCCTATCAGAGCTTTCATCAGTTTTCAGATTTTACATTTACTTTTACGTTTGTCGTTTCAAGTAAGCCAAAATGTCAAGTGAATTTACTCGTAAGCATGGATCTGTAGGTAATACCTGAATAGGACGTGCAAGAATACAGTGGCATTCTTTCTACAAGAGTCCTTTTGTCTAAAATTTCATTTTGGGCAAGACCTGCTGCTGCACAATTCAAGTGCCTTTTCTTTCTGTTATGTCATCTTTCTGTAGATTGTCTGCTGATCATCCTTGTTGGAATGTGAAGCTGATGCACCATTCTCAGAGGGAAAATCTACAGCTTCCACAGTGGGTGCAATTTCACTGGCGGTCGTGTTTGGAGTACTTTTGGTGGTCGGCATTGCTGCATTCAGCATCATGCTCATCAAGAGACGGAAAGCCAAGGAGAATCCTCCCGCAGCTTTTGAAGCTCGTCCGCCTGGAGGGGCATTTTAGTACCACATGGCTGATGATACTCTCGATGTCATCGAAGTAAAATGGAGTCAGTTGTTACCCAAAATAGAGGCAATTCCGTATCAAGATTTTTCAACTGCACGCAGTGGCAAGTAGTTGGAGACAGGATACAGGACTCAGAATCGTGTGCGACCAAATTCAGAACGAAACATTGAAATTTTGCAGGAGAAATTGCAAGCTCTGACTCCCCTAATGACTCTCAGAGGGTGGTTGTGCGCATGTAAGCTATTGTTCAGGTCACTGATTGCTCCTCACCTAGATCTGAAGTAGCTCGACGGTCTCCACAAGGGAGAAAGCCTCCTATGACGGGAAGACTAATGATTCAGGTCCAATTTTGCCTAGTGCAGCATATAGCTCATATGTTACAGAGATTTTTCTCATCCACAACCATTTGATAGTGTGGACGAGATAATGCTTGAGAGTCAGAAGGCTTAAGAGGTTTGTCTAAAACATAATGCCAAGTCATTCTATTTTATTAATATTAATTTCCATACGTATGCTTTTGGGGTGATCTAGAGACTCAGAATGAGGAAAACCAGCTTGGGTTATGATTCTCTTCTGGATTATAATTCTCTTCTGACTAGCCAATGAAAGAGTGGCATAGTTGCTCTGAACACCAGACTTGGCATTATGGTTCAATTACTTCCAAACGGATTCAGGAGGCAAGAGGATCAGTCAGTGGTTTCAGTTTTTCTTTTAGGGGGAGAATTAGGCAATGTCATCCCTACAATACTAAGTTGCAAGTTGGCCGTACAGTTGCTACAAACCTAGTGTTGACTGCTACCACCAACGCCTTGTATGATCTTTAGCACCAATGCTTGCTGCTGGTGATTATTCACTAGAGCAAACCCAGTTGTTTTTCATTCCAGAGATCTGGATTTGGATCTGGATTTGTGAAAATTATTTAATGTTATTAACCAAGTTGACCCCACAATTTGTCATTTGTGACTTTTTTTTCTTTCAACCCATATTTTGTCGCTATTTAAGGGAATGAAAAGTGACAGGGTTTGTAAGTAGTGATTGGAGATTCTTTGATTACCTAGTGGGTAGAAGCAATTGATTGATTGCACACAATGATTAGTTCACTAACTGAACATTAAACTCCAATTAACTCTAGCGTCTGTAATGAGTACTGTCCGCCACATGATAGTGTCGAATACTCCAGTACTGTACTTCAGAGCTTTGTTTCTTTTGCTTCTTCAGACCAGTTTGCGAAATTCATACGCATGTAGGTTCTTTGAAATCAGCCTACGATACAGTATGACTGAAAATCACCCAACCGCGCTTTGTGAAACAGGCTGCCAATCATTGGTGGTCACATCCTGGAAGCAAACATTTTGACCAACATGTTGCGTACTACGGACTGAATTCTTGTTCACATCTGCTAGACCAGCAACCAGGGCGACGCTCAAGAAAACTTGCTTGCGCTTACTCTCCGACCTCTTAGTACGACAATTCTCAAATCAGTGGTGAAACAGACTCACGGTCCTCTAGAGGTTAGTATGGTTGTCTGCTTGACAGTATTATTAGCAGTCATTAAAAGTAGCCTCTCTTAAAGCAACCGTTTAAGAGTTGATTGCCTTTTGGGGGAAGCTAAACTCCTTGAAACAATTTTCAGTAAATTTTCATGGGAAGACAAATGGAATTGACATCCGACATAAGTCGTTTCATAATTTTTGGATGTTTGCGAAATTAATTAAGAATTTTTGAAGTTGAAATGCAGTGGTCACTACAAGCAACCACCTCCTGAAAACAACTTCATCAATGCTTAATCTAAAACATTTACCAAGTAGTGAGTGCTTGTTTTATTGCAAATATTGTAAGCTAGAACTAATGCTACAACAGGAACAATCGGGTGTAATGTCAACTTTGCCAAATTGGTCAAAATTCACAGCATTAATTAACACATTCAAAGTAGGTACACTAATGGTAAGTCTTTAACCCTTAAACAACGAGCTAGTCACCGTGGAAATGATCTTGTTTTGTTACCGTGTGAATTGTTGGTTTAAAAAAAAATGCAAAAGCACTCATTGAAAGTCAAACTATTGTAGAAGACCTTCCCTTTTCACACAAAATTTGGAAGATGAATAGTTGCACTTTTGTCTTGCCACGGAGAGATTCTTTGTCATTCATCTGCTGGAAAACATCCTCAGCATCATTTATGGGTTAAAATCTTGATGCAATTGAATGTTGAAGAAGAAGAATCATAAAGCTGATCGACCCAAAGACTGTCATGAGTAATTAAAGAGTTTGTTGGTGCTGAAATAGTTCCGATTCGAGTGTTCCTGTGACTGAGATGTTGGATTATTTTCTGTAATTACAGACAATTTAAAAATTAAAAAAAATCCCTTTCTGTCTGTTAGGTGTGAATTCGACTACCTCACATCAGCCTCATACACAGGAGCTAGATATACCGCATCATAAAAGTGGTAACAAATTAAGGGCAAGTTGCTCGTGCAGTGTGATTGCGCCTGAGATTCCGTGGCAGGTGTCCCACATTTTACTTGCCACGACTGAATCTTTGGAAAGAATTCAAACACAAAAAAAAACTCTTTAAAGCACATGACAAATGAATGCTTGTACAACTTGCATGATGCTAAAAGGTGGAGCTCATAACATTCCATGACTCAAGATTTTAGCTTTCAAACCTTTTGTGACACCTCACTAGTCTAGAGAATAGTACTTCCCTCTACAACTCTCATTGACACCTTACAAGTATGATCCTTATTTGTAGAAGAAACAAAAGGACTTATCTAGGATTAGAGGCCTATGATATATTACATTTGTATGGGAGGAAAATTACTTTTACAAAATCGTGGTTTGACACTTTTGATTATGTATAATTTATAGAAATTCTCATAGTCTTCATTAAAACTCTTGAAATTAATGTCTTTTGAAGTGAGTAGAATGATTGGACATAACTGTGGTTTGGAAATGGAATTAGCATACAAGAGGTCCATGATTTAAGTCTCATCTTGTTACAAGTGTTTATTGCGACCTAAATAAAACTAAACACAAGAAAGCCTTTATATGACCTACTCAAAACAACCTTAGAAAAACATGATATTCAAAGTGGACACTTATTTTGGGATAGAGGATATGGAATACACTAATTGAATGAACCTTTGAAGGACAATGAGGACCCGAAGTGTTCGATGGATGACTTCATTGTTCACTGTAGAAACAAAAAATGCACCTATTGTTCCTACAATTGGAGTATTTTGGTAAACTACGTTGGTTATGGGGCAGCGGCCCTTCCAGGGTTAACATAAGTGACATCATGTGAGCCACAAGCTCACAACTTTGCTCTCGACGCAGGCAAGGTGGCCAGAACTTTGACTATTTAGGCATTTGCAGAAAGATCAATTCACCATTAACCCCTAAAACCCCAAAGGTGTTTTCTGCCAAAAAACACTCAAAACCACCACTTCTATTGTATTCACTTAAAGAAATCAATTCTTTTTTGTTTTTTTGGTAATTTAACCATAGGATCTCGTACTTAACTTGTCTGAGATCATGTAGTAAAAATTTCATCAAATTTCACCGTACGGATTGGAAGATATTAGCATTCAAAGCTGAAGAGAAAGTTTTTTCTTAAGAAGATGCTTAAATTGCCCAAAAAACTAAGATTGTCCATAACTTTCTCATCTCTAGTCCAAGTAGAATGAATCAAAGCTTCAAGTATAGGTAAGAACATAATCTTTTAGGAAAAAAATTCAGAAAAAATTATTTTGACTTTTTGTAGTTTTTTGGGCGCTGCCAGCCAATCTCCATTTCTTGCTCATTGTGCCATAACTTTTTCATCCAGCATCCGATTGAAACAAAAATTATATATCCACAAAGCTCTTGCAAAGCTACACAACCTCAAAAAATCTCAAAAAATTTCACTTCAAATTGAGACAATAGGAACTTACCCGGACCCAAATTGTCCCCCAAGGGGACAAGCAGGGTTTTAGGGGTTAAATTATAAAAAATATTATAACTTTCCAAATAAATCTAGCTCTCCAAAGAATCTATGTCACTTAATTTTAGGTAACTATGTAGCACAGCAAATTGCGACCTGTTTTGAATTAAAAAAAACTCTACCAAAAATGTGTAACAAAACAAGAGAGCCTAGAGTCATGGATCAAGTATAACTCCCTCACAATCTTGGCATACGTGCGTCGACCAGTCAACTTAGCATTATAGCTTCTTTTTTCTTTGTGCATGGAAAACATTAAAAGTTTTGAACGAGCTGTCGCCCAAAGAGTGGTGGCCGAAGAAGGTCCAAGCAATCAACATCCAGCACGAATTCAAGAGTTTAAAAAAATAAAATTCTGAGATGACGGTGGCAGCTACTCCTGTGCAAAATGAGCACAGTGATTTGCACGACTCGCAAACTCAAAAGGAATCTGATCCAATTCAGGCAAATGGGGATCCGAAATCAAGCCACGTACATAATCCAGAACCCAAGTTATCTTTTGTGTGCATTCTGCTTCCTTTTGATTCCATGCAGTTTCACTTTGCCGTCCAACGAAATTGCATCTTCCCAGCAGCTGCTGACTTCCCTCAACAATCTCATTCTTACTCAAATCAGTCGCCCCTCCCAGCACGGCGCCTACTTCATCTCTGCCGCTGATTGCTCTTGTTTGATCGTGATAGAGCTCCACCCTAGTCGTATAAAAGCAACAACATGCTCCTCACTTTACACAACCTCATTTCAGGCCTGGTCTCCTGCTTGAAGTCACTTCAAGCTCAGGAATTCTAAGTCTGCAAAGTGATTCATCCTTGCTTTGCTCCGTTTTGACAGTGAGATTGAGAGAGCAGTAATTTCAAATCTCGTTGGAAGAAAGTTTCCTGAACTTTGCCTTCTTCGAGAGGATTGTTCTCTGAGACTGGGCTTTGTGACAGGCACTGCACTTTGGTACCTAGAAAGAGCTAGCTTGGATTGAGGGATTCGTAAGACAGGTCGAAACTAGCTAGCGCAAGGAGGCTTCCGAGTGAGTAGCGAGCCTTGCCAAGTTTGCCAAGTGTCAGTTTTGCCAACTTTGAGCGAATTGTTCTCGGAGTATATGTGGACTTTTTGGCAGTCCTTGCACTTTGATTCCAAGAGCTTGGATTGAGAGTTTAGTAATTTCGAATTCCGGAAAGGAGGCTTTGGAGTGAATAGTTAAATTTGCCAACTTTTCCAGTGGGAAATCTTGCCAAGAGCTCTGTGAGAGAACTGTTGAGCAGCATGGGCCTCAAGGCGTGCGATGTTGTGCTGCTGTGTGCACTTGTTCTCCTTCAGCTTGTGTGTGCTTGTCAGTGTTTGAATGGGGCAGCGTGGCGCCATGGCATGCATCAAGGTGATCGAAAGCAGGAGCTACCCAAACGTGCTCTCTTGGATACTGACACCGGTGTAAGAAATCTTCACCCCCGTGAATTCTTCACCCTCGAGCATCGACTCTTGGATACCAATTCAATTGTCCTGGAAAAATAAAATTTTGCATGTGTGATTGTATCATGTCCTAGGTAGCTCAATGCTTGTGGTAAATTTATAGTAAATGCTTTGTTGCACAGGGACAGAAGATGTCATTATTCTGGAGACAATTTTTTCCAGTTTTTAGTTACCTAGCAATGAAGAGAATACAATCTTGGGTGATCCAATGGTCGAGATATTGAAAAATTGGCATGGAAAGTGAGGAATTTCTGCTTGTAGATCACAAGGCCTCGTTAGGGAATGTCATATATAGTTCACTATATAGTTCACGATTTCAGAGCCCCAAAATCTGACGCTTGCTTCAAAATTGGACCTCATATATGGGAATCTGAGCCCGAAAGTCTTGTCTCGAAAATTCGATACTCCGCCCTGACTCCCTAGAAACTTCAAATTGCATAGCCTAAATCGCATAATTCATTCCATTGCTACAAAGAACGGTCGATCGAATATTTTAGTTTCAAGCTTTTAGATTGCGTTGTTGCAAACCAGTTCACAGCTTTATCTTTTCTTCTTCAACATCTGTCTTCCTGAGCTGTAATCTCTCAGATGAAGTCGAAAAAACTTCAAGTCGACGCAGAGCTCGACAGCGAGAAAGTCCTTTAACGCCCGTTCCGTTGTCAGAGGACAAGTCTTGGACTATAACGGGAACTCTAATCACGGTTCTTGCTAAGGTTACCACAGGAGAAATCCAATTATGTCCATCTGTGGAAATGTTGGAAGAATTCCATAGTCAATGTCCAATGACAAGAGGCTATAATAGTCTACGATACACTAGGAATGGAATTTGGACACAAAAGGACTTGTGCCCAGTATCCATATTGGATTCTTTTCTCCTGTGTACGAATAGAGTTCAATGCCTTAAATTGGCATTCTCCGGAGCTCCAAAAATTGCGTCCTTCCACTGCTCGGCGCTTAAAATCTAGGAACTACTAAGATCTGAGGTTCCAGACAGGGTGCCAATCTCTACAAATTTCGCCATTTCCACTTTGAATTCTTGGCGGTATCCCGAACCAGGGGAATACCCACTATCTCACGTAACAAGTACTAGAATACTAGCGCTGTGCACTTAGCAGTGGATCCCCCCGTTGCATTTAGGAATTCGAAAAATATTTTTGGAAGGTAGAACTCATTGCAATTGGCTATTGCATGTGTGTCTTCGTTGTCAGGTGTTGCGGTCCTCCCTGGTGCACAGAGACAGCGGCAGCAACGCCACTGCCAGTGAGAGATTCCTGGAGGCCGTGAAACGAAGCCAGGCCCGCGTCACCCAGCTGCAGAAGAACCTGCAACGCCGAGTTCAAGCGCAGGCAGTCACGAACTTGCAGAGCACCGTGTCGCCGGGAGGCGGGGAGTATCTGATGCAATTCGCGGTGGGCACACCGCCGCAGCAGTTCATCGCCATAGTGGACACCGGGAGTGACCTGTGCTGGGTGCAGTGCGCCCCTTGCACGCGCTGTTTCCAGCAACCCGACACGCTGTTCAACCCCACCGCGTCTTCCACATACACGCAGGCTGCCTGCACCAACGCTTTCTGCCAGGTACGTTAGAAACCTAGCTCCATGATATCCACAGGAGTCTAGCTTTGAAACTACAGTCTGTCCCATCATGCAAGTGATCGAAGACATACATTCCCAACAGGACATGCTGTAGGCAAAACATTCTGCAGATATTGATCCGTTTTTTCATGGTCTTTACGAAAGAGCTAGAAACCAGCAAGCTCTACTCGTCTCTGCATACGTAACCGGCATGCTCCATTGTGATCTTGCTGCAAAACTAATCCATTGAAATTTGTGTCTGAAATGTGTATTTGTGTCTGAAACACATTTATGGGCAGTTTCGTTAAAATGGCGGTATTCCGTTAGTTTGGCACTTTTAACTGTTCAGACCGTGCACTTTGAAATGGTCTGAAAGCTACATCCATTTTAGATTTCTGACATCTATATTATTCTTAGATATCTGAAATCTATAAAAGTCTTAGATTTTTCAAAATTTTCAGTCTAAATCTATAACATTCATAGACTTCTGAAATCTACAACGATCCTAGATCTTTGAAATCTATCTTTGTCCTAGATGTCACTTTTATGGTTTAGAGTGGGCACTCTGAAAATGGCACATGGAATACCACCATTTTAACGAAATTGCCCATATTTTGGGAATAATTTGGATATACCTGTTTGCATCAACCCTTTATAATGTATTTTTTAATATATAATCTGATGGTTTTTGAAAGACATGTATGTGCATAGAGATTTCAAAAGCTTAGAATATATATATATATATATATATATATATATATATATATAACTTATTAAAATATGATGATAATATCATTAAAAAACTCAATTGATAAGTCTATAATAAAGAAACTTATCTATATAGGGAGGAGAAGCAGAAGCCATCCAATTTTTACAACTTTAGTACATAAATATTAATACAATATGATAAGTATTCAAGATATTCAAGAAATTATGATTCATTATAATAAATTATGATAGTGATTATTTTTGAAAACAAGTGAGGATTCATTCTAATTAAATTTGAAGGTTACATACTTACATTTATCCTAGAAATTATGATACAAGTGTTATATTCACTCATGGGATATGTTTATCATATGTTTATCATAATTATGCATATCATATGTTTGTGATAAGTTCAAAATCCATCCCTAAATGACTTATTAACCCCGTTCCTCCCTACTCATTACATCACTGAGAATTCTTCTTTGAATTTGCCAAAAACATCCAATATTACTTACTAGAAAAATTTAACAATAGAAGCCGTGTCAAATGCATATTTAGAGGCTTGTAGGAAGAATCCTTGTGAAGATACT
The DNA here is from genome assembly GCA_951230915.1 of Antitrichia curtipendula. NCBI lineage: Eukaryota > Viridiplantae > Streptophyta > Bryopsida > Hypnales > Leucodontaceae > Antitrichia > Antitrichia curtipendula. The sequence continues at coordinate 9,576,444 of OX579640.1, forward strand.
TCCCTTAGTTTGTTCCTCAAGCTTGATTACTTTTTTTTCACCTTCAAGAGAGAGGATCGTTGATAATTTAGTGAAGGCAATTCTACCGTAGCAACCAATTACACCTCAGTCCAAAAACGCTAACCTTCAATTCATGTACACAAGCATTGCTAAATTTCAATTCATGTACGCATTGGATTTACAGAAGGCAAGAGGTAGACATGAAGGTTAATTTGAAAGAGTAAATTAAACATATATCACATGTGCACTTGAAATTACTGTCCGTTTTCCAAACCTCCAGGCACTTGACAGAGCCGCCTAGTCTTCCGAGCTTTGTGCACTTGCATGTCCCATCCAGTTTTTCCATTACGAAATCGATCCGCGATTGCAATGCATGTGACCGGACTTTGACTGATCAGTGCTTCATAATTCTTAGCTTGGTGTTCAATTCATTACCAGGATCTTCAATCCACATGCAGCCGGCTCAACACTTGCAACTACGCCTACGCGTACGGCGACCAATCCACCACGCAGGGCGACTTGGCCTTCGAGACTGTCACCCTGTCTCCCTCTTCCGTTCCCAATATCGCCTTCGGCTGCGGTCGCAACAACCAAGGCACCTTCACCGGCGCAGACGGGCTTGTAGGTTTGGGCCAAGGCCCCCTCTCTTTACCTTCCCAGCTCAGTCCATCCGTTGCCAAAATCTTCTCCTACTGCTTAGTGCAGCAGCTCACTTCCAACTCAGGCACCAGTCCCATCACCTTCGGAAGCAATGCAGCGAATGCGAATGTGAAGTACACGCCTTTGGTGAGCAACCCCAGAAACCCCACTTTCTGGTACGTCCAGGTGACGGGCATCACCATCGGCGGCCGCGCGGTTACGATCCCAAGTTCCGCGTTTCGGGTTACCAGTGCTGGCAGCGGCGGCGTCATTCTCGACTCCGGAACGACGATCACGTACTGGGTGCCAGCTGCGTTCAATCCCATCCTCGCAGCGTTTCGGCGACAGATATCGTACCCCGAAGTGTCGGGGAGTTCGTTCGGGCTCGATCTATGTTATGACGTTTCTGGAGTGGCGCAGAACAGCTTGACGTTACCGAATGTGGTGGTGGGGTTGGCCAATAACGTCCAGTTTGTGATTCCGGTGGAGAATTTGTGGCTCCCGGTGGACAATTCCGGGAACACGATTTGTTTGGGGATGGCGTCGGCCGGGACTTCGACGCTATCAATCATTGGAAACATTCAGCAGCAGAATGTGCTCATTGTGTACGATGGTGTAAATCAGCGAGTGGGTTTTCAAGCTAGGCAGTGCAATACGTTGTGATCGGGCTCATGATCACTTGTAGCTGCATGCAGGCAGACTGGTTTAATTACCTTTGTAGATCGGGGATGCTGCATGGCTAAGTTATGCGTTCATCGTGCAATATACTGCATGTCTACGATTTTGAAGATGACATCCATCATGGAATAAAGAAGGCCTGACTTGTTTTTTAAAATGATCTAAAACGATCACTCGGATAATGTCAAACTTGGAAGTAACTGACACTTCCATTCGAGATGAGTGCTGTGCACAGTCACGCACCTTCCGGAAAGGAAATGAAACATTGGAAGACTGAGGATCATGATTGGTGCTCTTCAGAGGCCACGAGAAGGACCAGATTCCTCCAGTTAGTGCTTTAAACGAACTAGTTGCACCCAATTCATTGAGCACTAGAGATCAAGAATGTGACACAAACAAAGGTTGCATGCCGAACGATATATATATGCTCACTAGATACTCAAACTCGTCAGGGGCGTCTCCTATACAAACCTAAACAACAAAGCATCTTTTTATGCCACAATGCAACAATGGACTTGCATTGTTTACATTCAATACAACTTAATTATTACGAAGTGGTACAGGCATGACTTGGCTCAATATTTAAAACCAAATGTTGAACTAAAGGAAATATGGCCCGGTATACAAACAATAATAGAGGTGTGGACTCCTTGGGTTGAGCATTCCTAGCAACCACCCACTTTGAAATTTCATAGACTTGAAACTTAGAACACAAAGAGATTAAAATCTCATCACAACAAAAAGATCCTATGATCCCTCTACCACTCTACACACAGAAAGCTCTTCTGCATATTCTCAAAATTGCTGCTGAGTGCTAAGATACTGTCCTCGCCGTATGTTTCTCACCACACAAAGTCACTTCCATTTCTACATCCCTGTGCACTGTTTTAGGCATTTCTGTAAGGACGCTTCTTAATGTCTAAAATGTTTTTGAGCCTTCTACTTTAGTTGCAATAGAATCTATGTATATTCCATCTTTAACAACACTGAAAAACAATGAAAACAGTAAAAAAAAATTGTAATTCAACTGGACCTGATTGTATTGATTCAATCTACTATAGAGAGGTGGGTGTGGAAGGAAAGGAGGAGGGGAAGCACACGGCACCTTAACTTACAACATCATCAACCCTAACATCAACCTAGATTTCTTCCCAACCAAATAAATCTAAGGATAAATAATAATCATTATGCATGTTGTACAAATTAGTTTTTTCTTACTATCTAGATTTCACTCTAAGAGGATGAGACCTATCACCAAAGAAGGTACATTTGCCAAAAATGATCCAATTTTTGGACCAATAGGTGCATTCTTCATTCCTACAAGAATCTGGAAAGCCATCAATTAGTTACTTCGGGGAATCATTGTTCAAGTTCTAAAGTGGATTAGACATGTGAATGTTTTTGGGTTTCATTTTTGTGGGTATTGTTAAAAAAAACTTAGGGAAAGCCCTTTTGCACTTAGACACTTTTGTGGAACATGTCTAATTGCAAGATAGCTACCTTTCAATCAAAGTCAATCAAGTTCTCAATTCTATCAATTGAAATTCCCGTTGCAACTTACTTGCTTACTTTTCTTATTTAATAATAAATGTGAAAATTATATTTTGTAAAAGAAAAATCCATTTAAATTAATTTGACAATGATCTTAGAGTTATTCGCAAAGTACCTAAAACCGGGGTTTAAACCCCGCAGTTTTGTAAAAAAGGAGGTTTCGGACAAAAAGTCGCCCGCAGCTGACATACGCGATACGGAAGTGGGTACCAAACTTTTTTTGGCCCCGAAATCGACCAAAAAAAAGTTTCGTCCGGAGTTTGCCTGCGGGGTTGTGGTCGCAAGTTGGGAGGGCGGAGCAGGTGGGCTCTCGCTCGCGGGCACGCGCGACTTCGGCGAACGATTTCTGGGCGCGTCGGGGGGGTGGAGCAGGCGGCTGTGGTGAAGTGTTTTCGGTGGGTGCACGACATCGGGCAGTCGCGAGCACGGCAACAGCTGCCTCACGATTTGCAAAGGTGCATCATATGCTTCAATTCCTTCCGAAGCGATTTCCATTCAATTCCGTTCACAATGCATCTTAGTGGGCGTTTCTGCAAGAAGTGACCTGGGTGAATTGCCCTCTTTGTGAACGATGCCACGTTGTGATTTCTGTCAATTCCTACTGTGTGAAGAAGTCGCAAAGTCACTTAGGGTTTAGGATTTGGTCCCATAAGGTGTGGGGAGTGAGTGACACAGCCACAGCCACAATCAATTCTATCGTTGCAGATTTCCCATGGCCGACGAAGGAGATGATTGCACTGTGTTGGACTCCCAGAGCCTACCTCAACGACCGGCAAAATTGCCACGCCGGGCCCATCACCCTGTTGTTGATTCCGTTGTCCTCTCCTCTCTAGTTGCGGCCTACACGACCCACTTTGCGGCCTACAGTAGGGGCAAGACGAATGTCACACAGTTGGTGCCAGGGAAGGTGTGGAAATTGGTTTATGACCAATTCCTTTGTGAGCACCCTGGCAGCAAGTTCGCAGAGGACACTTTGAAGGACAGGCTTCGGGAGACCCTCAAGGAGCTGAAGATAGGCACGTCAAATGAAGAAGGAACGGATAGGGCTGTCCTGCAAGCCGATGACGTCCTCACCCGCTTGAGAAACACAGATTCCCATGCAACATGCAATATTTTGAGGCTTCGCCAGAACATGCTAGAGCAAGCATCGTCAGGTGGTGGGAACTCGCCTACAACATTTTTGCAGCCCTCATCACCTGGAATGGCACCCAGTCAAGTACAGGATTTAGATTCATGGCCGCAAGCACTCACCCGTGGAGCAGCTACCCGTTCACCAAGCCCCTCGTCAAATCAAAAGCTACCATCAAAAGCTGAGCTCCTAGCAGCTCAATCTAACAGTATGAAATCCATTGCACGCAGTATGGAAGCCAGAACGGAAGGGAAGGAGGCTCTTCTCTCTTTGAAGATGGACATAGAGATGGAGAAAAAGAAAGCTGCTAAAATTGCAAACCTGGAGCGTGCAAAGGACTTGGGTGCCATCACTGATGCCGAATTCAGGGCCGAGGTTAGGGTCATTCTGGGTCTACAGTAACAGGCACCCCTAGTATGAGGTTCAGTTTCTTACATGTAGACTTCCAATGTCGTTTGCTTGCCTGGTAGGCGTTATTTTGGAATCTGCTACTTCATTCCAGCTTGTACTACCCGTTCTTTCAATGTAAGCTCATGTTTCAAGACTCATGTTCCAATGTAAGTTCATGTTCCAGGACTCTTGAATGTCAGTCACTTTCCTTGCGAAGACCGGTTTGTGTTTGATTCTTGAAGCTTGATTCCTGGTGCTATTGGTTTTGGGGTGGCATTCCGGCGATATTTGCGAGTTCCAAATGGATTTTCGAAGCTTATTTGAGAGATGGGAGTTGGATGTGCTGTGAATGCTCTTGCGGAAGCTAGATCTGTTCTGTATCGAACTTCCATCTCGAATGAGATACAGAAAGGATTTCTGATCGCTAAAGTATTTGAGAGGGGTCGCTGCAGAGCATCATGCTTCCTATGTACGTTTTTCATTTAGATTCACTGGTTGTTTTGAGACGAGATCGCGTTCTGATGGAGACTTCAACTTGTATGAAAACCGTGAAAATCTCTGACTACTTTGGCTTTAATCACTTCCATCGGATGGGATGTGCGGCGCGTGCTGCCTTCTGAGCACGAGGAGCCCACACTCTGCTTGGAGGATTGCGACCTTCAATCGTTGTAGAGTAAGTCCTTCACCGTTTTCATGTGCATTACCATAATAGTGATTCTGGACATTGGATATACTTGGAAGCCGGTATGGTTTGTAAAGTTTACGTATGGGACCTGGATGCCGTTCTCATTTCAAATGATTGCTGATGTACAGGCCTATAGCTCAGCAAAGTGTGGTGCAACCAGAGGCAATCACACGCCCTATTACTCGGTATGTCATTGCATCAATGCTCTATTTTCAGTTTTTTTCCGGCTTTTCCCAATTATACATATTACCGATATCTGGTGCACATCATAATGCTGAGTATTCTGCTTTCAGGAGGTTCGGTGCCAATCTGCAGAACAACCAAGTTGCTGCTCGTGTGCCGCTCCAGCGAAAATTTGGTGTGATCACACAATACTGGTTACGAAACTGACGTGCAAACTGTGTCTTATTACAGAGAATGTGCGTCACTGATGTCTGTGCTGCATAGCAAGTCTGGAGAAGGGAATTTGACCGTGGTACACAAGAAGTACTCTCTGGCCAAGCTTTCAAGCGTGGCAAAGCTTCCCCATGCAGCATCCTTGTGTGCTGCCCAGTCGAACAGCTGATCCATTTTACGCCGTTGAGCTCATTCTCTCCATCATACGCACCGGCAGTTGTGGTCCTCTTAACCACTGCCTGAGAATCCACCAGAGGCCTCGACCACTGAGAAGGCCATCCATCCAAGTAAATATGATGCTCCAAATCTCGTGGTGTATCTAGACACTTCGACTTGTGCAGAGTGGTAGTTGTTGATTCAAAGCTGCAAATTTGAGACAGGTCCTAGCTTAGACCGTAGGAGTGAAGAGCGAGGCCTGCGTAGTAGATACGAAGAGTCCGTGAGCCATTGGGAACAGCTTCAATACAATTTGGATCATGATTCTCTAGTTCTGGTCGAGTGGGTCCATTTGCGTACAGATAGTGCTGCCACGCATAGATATGTTTTACATCTCTCGCCATTTTAGTTGCTACTGTCAATCTTCCAAGCTCAGGGGGAATACGAAGGGGAAACAGTCAACCCTTCACTTTTATGTATGGTTGCAGCCTCTCGCTGTACAAACTATGATTCAGACCAACGCCGGTCTCTGCAATCTTACAATGAAATGAAATTTATTCTTTCTTGATGTGATAAAAATTCTGAAAAAAATTCTTTTCGTAATGGTTTTCTACTGGAAGAAACTTTTAGTAGAACGATGAGAATGTGGATGTCCTGTTTATCGTTCACAATGCAATATGCTTTCTCCATTGCACTTTGACACGCAGCCGGCAATGATGAAAAAGAGTATGTAAGAACTGTAGTTGTCTGTTGCTAAACTGTGAACAAATGGAGGTAGAGAATCTGTGATCCTAGGAAAGTAAAATTTTCCCATCTCTTGCAAAGCCAGATGAAGTGCCAAGTTTGACACGAGTGACCATCTCCGGGAAATGGTGACCCACAGCAAGAAGCCGAAGTAATGGAACAGATCTTGGATCGTTGGTTCCAAGTACTACTAGTTGCCAGTACTGTAAAACGATTTAACAAATTGCAATTTCTGTCCAGTATCCTTCCAGTCCGTTAGTTCTGCCAATTCGTACCACTGGGTACATCAGATTAGTACCAAGAATTGTTTGGTTGACTTGGACATGGCAAATAAGGCAATTTTCGATTTGAATTCTGATAAAAAAAAGGTAGAGTCTGAGGTTCCTAAACCGAAACATGAGTCGTAGCTGCTGAAGCTAAGAACCTAACTTCGCTAAATCAGCCCGTGAAGGGGTAATGACCCGCAGCTGCCACCATTAGCAGATTGAAATCAGAAAAACAAGCAAACACTAAACCCGAAGCAGTGAGAACATTTGATGCTGCAGTGCTTAGAAATCTCCACCCCAGCCAAAGTGCTCCTCGTTCTCTTCTTGGTCATCTGGAACAACAGTATCGAAGTTCATGCGGCGGCGATGAAGGAAGTTAGTCAACTTCACAACAGCCTCAAAAAAATGACAAAAACGTTGCCTGCGGTTGTCAAATCGTTTCATTAGCCTTCGCCACTTTTGCTTCAGACCTCCAATGCCCTACTCCACCTGAATACGAAAGCCTGCATGCATCTTGTTCCAAGCGTTTACCACTTCTTCTGAGATCCCCGCATCCATCTCATGGCCTTGAATCCGTCTCATGATAAACATTTCCGTACCAATGTACCCTGCGTCCCCAAGCACGTACTCAAAATATTGGGTGACGTCGTTATGAGCAAACCGCTGACGCCATGTCGTGTGCAGCTCTGATGCGCGTAGGCAGCTCACATCGTGAAATGACCCAGGGTAGGTAGAATCTATGTAGATGAACAAACCATGGTGATCCACAATGACGACGTTGTTCATGCAATACATTTTCTTGCGGCCGTTGAACCACTTGCTATGATCTGGATTTTTCCATGGCCTACGAATCTTGACCAAGGTCCCGTCAATGATGCCAATACACCCTGGAAATCCAGGCACCATAGTCGCTAAAGCCTCCCTCTCCATAACGTCCGGCCACTTGATTTCATCCCTCAAAGCCCAACTCACACAAGTAACAATAAACACTTGATCACTGCTAATTGAGGACTTTGACCAATTCCAAAGGAAACTAGGCAAGGCTGCAATGGGATCATGCTTCATATACAACAAGAAGCTAAGCAGTCGTTGTTCTGGATTCATCTTAGACGGACGCCCTGATACGATACGAACAACACCTGTAGATCGTGCATGGTCTACAATTGTTGGACAAACCAGTCGGCACAAATCCGCAAATTCAGAAATCGAAAAGTTAGTGAGAACCTTAAACAAAGCTGGAGTAGACATCATGGCTGCTAGTACATCACGAACACCTTCGTTGGGGTTTACCGATTCTTGACCACCTTCCTCCAACTCGTTTGTGTGCAGGAGCTCCATCGTGCTCTCCATTGCCAGTTGAACAACGAACATGGCCTGCTCCTCATCACTCTCTGATGAGGAGGACGAATCCGAAGTGTTGGTATCCATCTCCGGACTCCCAGATCACCGTAACGACCCCTAAACCTCACCAAAAGTGGACTGAAGTAAACACCCTAAACGAGAAACCAAATTTGCCTGAACCCAATCCTTTCTCAAAATCACGTTTCGAAATCACGTACCCACCCTAACCTCTGGAGCAATCAAAATGACGTACCCACCGTAAACCTCTGCAGCGATCAACAAGAACCAAAATCGCCTGAACCCAATCCTTTCTCGAAATCACGTTTCGAAATCACGTACGCACCCTAACCTCTGCAGCACTCAAAATCATGTATCCACCCTAAACGTTTGCAGCGATCAATCATCACGACCCTGGCTCGATGTGCGTCTGCCCCCCCCGAGCAACACAGCAGCGAGAGTTGCGTCGTCGAAGTTGCGAGCACGGCGCGGCATCAGCCTTCGCCAACTGTCGGGGGACGTCACCGGGTATCTCCCCTCGGTATCGCAAAACTCCCGGTCTGTTGGCTGGAGTTTCAAAACTCCAGCTGACTTTGCGGTTTTACTCCCTTGGCGTAAATTTGTAAAAAAGTCCCCTCCAAACTGGGGGGGACTTTACGAATAACTCTCTTATATACAAAATATTTCACTTTAGACTATGATAATGCATAACTTCTATGGTTAAGATCTTTTATTTTAATCCAAATTTCAAAAAATTATGGAAATACGTTATATTATATAATACATCTAAATAATTAGTCCAAAATCCTTGGACGTGAAGGGACTATACCACATACTCAAGTAATTGTCTAAGAAATTCATTCATGTTCTTTTAGAAAACTATTTGAGCCGTTTAAAGATAGACAATGTTTTTAATTAACCCCTAAAGGACCAACATGCGTTTTTTGGCCGTATAGAATTTTTGGGCAGGTACATACAACTAGAGATTTCCATATTTTTGGCTGAAATTTTAATGAAAGGTGGGGGCAAGGAGTATTAGTTTCATATGCACCAAATTTCATGACATTTGGAAATACGAGTTAAAAGTTATGGCCTAATATGTTATTTTTTTTTGTAACTGGGCAGTCCGGGCAGATTAAAAAAATTACTTTTTTCGAAAATAAAAATTTGAAATTGATTTTCTAGAGTTATATATAGATAAAAAGCTTTGAATCATCCCATTTTGATCAATGAGTCAAAAGTTATGAAGATTTTAAGTTTGCGGGCAGTTATGGATTCTCTACTGTAAAATAAACTTTGAAGTCCTTTATCTTACTCAATTTTCAATAATTTTTGAAAAAAAATAAAGTCTTAGGATGTATATTGTTTATTACAACATTACAACCATTGGGATTGGCATTTTTCAAATCTATAATAAAATTCTTGACAATTTTGAATTTTGAATCATTCTTTATTACTATCTACTTACTATTTTTTTCCTATATGTTGGACAATTCCAAATGAAGTGAAAATTTTCAAGCATGTAGACAACTTGTCTAGGAAATAGAATCCAAAGAAGCACCATCATTTTGGACACTTTTTCATCGAAAAGTGAGCTTGTGAAGTGCAGCTGCCCTGTTTTGTGCAGGGCCAAAAAAATGGTTTCAGTGAATTTGAATGCTTATATCTTGCAATCCAAGGGGTGGAAATTTCTGAAATTTTTACCGCATGTTCTCAAGTCAGTAAACTATATGATCCTACGGTTACATTTGTCAAAAAAGAGTTTAAAAAAATAAATTGGGTACTTCTACTAAAATTGGCAGTTTTTGAGCGTTTTCAGTGAGAACAAAGTCATGGAACTTTAGGGGTTAACAAGAGATAAAATTCATATAAAATTAAAGAAAAAAATAGAGACTTTCAAATTGATTTTGAAAATAATCTTAGATACATGTGCTCATTTTATATAGTCCTCTTTTACATCCCCCGTGAACACACATGGTTTTCTAAATTACAAGGGTGTGTGACCTCTCCGGAGTAAGTACTCTATTTTTTCATTCAATACCTTAATGTGAGTGATTACCTTGGTCAAATGCACAATTGTGGAAAACAACTCTTTCCATTTGTAATAGAAATGGCATTTGTAGAATCACATTTTCTAACTTTAATTAATTATTCAACTTATTTGGAATGCAACAACGTAACTAACCACACGGTACAATACTAAGGTGGAGACACCCATACCCGATCATCTAAGCTGTTTTTGAGCACATGATGAGCAGTATGAAGGGATGCATATTTTTCTGCTGTAGAAGGATTGGAAATACGAAGACTGCAATTTTTCAGTAATTTTATTTTCAAAACTGGAATTATTGTGATTTTTGGGAGTCCAAATGTAGGCTGAACCCATAGCCAGTCTGTAGAGTTCTTCAATTCCGCTACTGAAGAGCATACTACCTGTTCACTTCTGCATTGAAAAAACACATGCATGTGGGATGACAAATTATCATTATCATCACACTTGGCATTCATAAAGCACTACGCATAGATTTTTCAGTGGTACTGCTTGGAACCTCATTACAACCACAAATCACACACTCCCATGGACCAAAATATTGGTGCCCTATCTGTTGGGTATGGGACCCTGGTTGGGTATAGGTGTCTCTACCTTAAGTTATCTTGCGACACACAAGATGCAAATGTGTCCATGCTGTTGAGACAATAACTATCTATGATTTTATTAATGATTGGCAGTTCTCATCAAGAATTGCCTTTGCAACCTCTTGTAGATTACCTTTGAAAATTCGTAGGAAGTACATAATTTTTTAATTATTTTTAATATTATTTTAATATTGTTGATGATTTCTATTTATCTATAATAAAAAAATAACACCTAATTGTGATTTTGATTCTATTTATAAACACCAACTTAAATGAACAAGAATGGCCAAGAAAGCTAAAGATGTTGGCTCATTCTACGTGGTAGCTACCATATTTGTGTGTAGGTGAAGTGCAATTTTTATATCAAACTGACATGAAATAATGCTAAGTTTAGGCAAAATTATTGTAAGAATGACATTCAATCTATTATTGGATGAAAATTTTATTATTGAGTGTGTACAAGTGAATTTTTTCTTATTATCTAGGTTTATTTTTTTGAAGCTAGTATTCTTGCCCCAAATGGTTTAAACCTTAGACTAATAGGTGCATTTTTCATGTCTACAATAATCTTGAAAGCCATCAATCATCCATTTCGGGGCTCAACTTCAAATGTAAAGTGCTATAGGCAAAATTTTGCTTTGGTACCTGTGAGTCTTTTAGGTAGCATTTGAAAGCAGTTTATTTTCACTGTCCAATGTCTAAATTTATGTTTCCTTACACCTACTCAAAGTCCTTAGGGATGCGCTTCCAATGAAAAAAAATTCAAGTTCTATTTATATACAAGTCAATAGTTTAAGAAAATTTGGTAGACCATTATACTAGTTAGATTGAGAATGAACTTGTGCTCTAGTCTAAATCCAATTGCAAAGTAACCTCATGTACTTGAGATTTGAACTTTTAAAACTTATGTAGCAAAATAATGAGAATGAAATATGTGTATAAAGTAATTATAGTGGCATGTTGGTGTCTACCATTCTTATGTATTCATTTCATATGTCAAGTAGAATTTTGACCTCAAGATGTAGGTGAAGTAGTATTTTAAGATTGTCACATAGCAATTTTACACTACCACCACATGGGATGTTTTAAGTAAGGTTTTTAGTATAGTCCTAGTTGTAAGATTTTAAATTAATGACCATCTAGGAGATTTTTAGTAAAAATTTATTTAAATATCTTTTAAAAGGTAATTATTTAAAATCTTACTATTAAAACTATACTAAAAGCCTTACTAAACACTCTATATTGTGGTAGTGTTTTAATTTTCAATCAACCAAAATCAAATTAAAAATGGTACTAAGGATCCTATTGCACGTTTTTTTAAAGTAACAAGACTCATTGAATAGAGATACTTATAATTAGGTGCTTGTTGAATGTAAGTATGTAACTATACAAATGAATTTTTTCTTATTGTCACTAGATTTAACCCTAAAAGGACAAGACCTATCACCAATAAAGGTACTTTGTCAAAAATGATCCGATTTTTCAACAATAGGTGCATTCTTCATTTCTTAAATAAACTTGAAAGTCATCCATTGGCCAATTTTTGGTTTAAGGTTCTAAATCCTAGAGGTTGATCCAAATAGTAAGTAGAAAGAGGCAAAATATGATTAAATCCACTAAAGAAATAAGAATTATAGAATTGAAAGATTTCCAATTTCAATGATTATATTGTTGTAATAAACAACCTGCATATTGTGTTTTATTTTTTTCAAAAATGTTGAAAATTTTATTCACAATAGAACTACAAAGTTTATTTTAGGGTATAGATTCTATAACCACTTCCAGATTTAAAAGCCTCATGACTTTCACTAAATTAATCAAATTAGAATGACCATGTTCAATTTGTTATGCTTTAAAAAGTATTTTTTTCTAAGTTGTCCAAGCTACCCAAATCATATAGTTTATTTTTAACTATGTAGTCAAAAGATTTGTAGACAAGATTTTAAATTTAAAATAGCAAATTTAGAGTATTAGGAGCCATTAGGGGCCCCTTATTAGGAAAAAGTAGAAAACACTTTAAATATAAAGTTAATTTATATGTTATAGTGTAAATAGGGTTAAATTAATAAATTAATAAATTAATTTTTTTTTTTAAATTAAAAAAATATAGTATAAGTAAAAAAAAATTAGAAAGACACACCCTTTGGGAAGGGGTGCCAAGAAAACTATAAATAGGTTTTGAAAACAATAAAAAAATTGGCATTTTGAACATGACCCATATGTAAGTATTTGCGTTATATTATATATTTATATAATTTGTGTTTCTTGCTTTGTGAAATTTCTTTATATTTGTGAAGTTTAGGGTTTGCCTTATTGAGTGCTTGTTCTGGCGAAATCTTTCTGTAAGGCTATTTTACCGAGGAATCTGTGCTTGTGTGTCTGAGAGTGTGAAATCTGTATTACATCAAATTGGAAACATTCTTTGTTAAGTAAGGATCTGGCCAAACGGAAGCTTACATTGCAGAATGATCAGAATTGAGTGTAACTGAGTGTAATTGAGAGAGCAATTGGGATTGATGGGTGCATTGATTATAAACTCTACCTATTACTGGGTGACTGAATGTCGCGATTTGCTGGGAAACAACCTGTTGATTAAATGGGTCGCAATTCTGGATATCTGAGAGTGCCGAGATTTTTCCATCTGCTCAAAATACAAACCTGCACTGATTGAATTCTCAAGAAAATTGAGCAAGAAGGGCGACGAGGAGCAGGACGATCAACAAGTTGATTTCTTGTGAAGATCCCAACTGGGGTGTTTGTCATTTTGAACTTGATGCAGTATTTGATAATTCCAGTGTGAATTTCTGGATGGATTGTTGAAATTGCTTGGGCTGTGGGTTCGTGATTGCAACCTGCTTTGAAGACTGGAACTAGGAAACGGAGACAATTGACGCCAGATCGATGAAGTCTCCGAAGGTGCTAGGCCGTACATTGTGAGGCGCGGCTGAATCTCTGATCAATCTGCGATTGAAGATTGGTGGCGAATTCGAAATCCAGCACCTGGTGCGATCATTGCGAGTGGATTCAGAAATCTTCAAAGCCAGAGGACGACTCCAATGTGGAGATTTTGATCGCTGCCCCTGCATCGAAGAGAGCTCGGTGGGCAATCTGGAGTCAGAGCGGCAAGAATTCGGCGCTGCTGCAGCGGAATTTCTACGCCAGACGATTTACTACCTGCTTGGCCTGATACAAAATCCAGGAGCGTGATCGGGAGAAAGAAAGATTGGAGCAGTTCCGAAGAAGAAGAGGATTTACTGTGAAGATTACCACCATCAAGCGAATACAGAGTTGGAAGATTGCGAGTTGGAACGTGTCTACAATTCACGAATTTCTCACCCTCAAATTGAGAAATTTCAGAAGCCAAATTGACCAAATTCCGATAAGACATGAAGAAATCAGGGGTGAATTGAGAATCGTGATTCCTTTGCGACCGGCGACGGAAGCTGCGACTTACAGGATTAGGGATTTCAGCGCGGTCACGGGTCACTTGTCACGGTGACAAGGTACGGACTTGGTTATAGGCCAGGTCGCACAGCTTTGGGAGTTGGGACTGGTTCTACTTGGCTTTGGGTCCGTTTGAATGGCCACAGGGCCTGTTACTAGTTTAAAATTTATTTAAATGGTTTTAGGGGAGCAGTCCACGGTTTGAAATTTTTATTTTATTTTATTTATTTTTATATATAAAATTATTAAGTGCTTGATTGTGGAAATTTGAGCTCTAAGGGTCCAAATTTTTCGAACGGCCCTTGGGCCGTGCTACAAGTTGGGACCAGTTCAACAATCTAAGAATTTTTCATTATTATTTGAAAGTGCTTGGTCTTAGGTTCTCTAAGTTTGATTTATGTTGTAATTGTTCCAATGTTTTGTTTGTGTATTAACAATGGTTTGGACAAATTGCCAATTGACTAATTGCCCTAAAAGCTGGAGAAAATCTTAAGGAAAAAGGCAAAACTCGGTAAGAAACCTAAACTCATTACTCTTTACATTATTGGACAAATTGCCCTACAGAGACAGACATAGACATTTGGTAATAGGATTTGCTCATGGCGAGCACCTACTGGACCAATTGCCCTAAACATAAAAAGGTTTAATTAAGGAATTACGTGTATTATTTTCAAAGTATTATCTTGTGTGATTAGGTCTAGTGCATGCATTGCATAAGACAAATTGCCCAACCTGACTTATTACCCAGACTCATTGCCCACCTGTAGGACACTATATAGGACTGTGACGTCATTCATTGTGTCTGCATACATCTGTAAAGGACTAAACCAAATTTGAATCCCTGGGAATAAGAGTGATAACCTAGTTCTAAAAATTGAATAATATATACTTATACATATTCTCATAAATCTAATGTACATGTGACTTTAGCCACAGAACGATAGACGATTTGACCATTCCCCTAGAAATTTAGAACCCCTATAATTAGTCCTGGGTTTTTGGTGAACTAGACAAAACCTATACTACAAGATTGTTATGAAAATTGTTGCTCCTTAAAACTACCCCTCAATCAAATGAAAAATCACCTACATATACGTTGTGTGAATATTTCAAACCAAAAAAATGGAAATTCCATTTGTAAAGAGATGATTGAAAACACTATGTTGCAAAAAAATGTTAATTGATCATTTTTGATTTCCTTCAATCCTTTAAAGCCTACATGGACATAGGCTAGAGAAGTTTCTATATTCAATTGATCATATAATCAATAAAAATGTGATTTTTGAGTTCAAATTTTTATTATGAATTTGGTACCTCACTATATAGTTGCTGTAAATTGTTCATATTTTTTTCATTTATTGGTCACTTTTAATGATTTATCATGTACATAGCTGATAGCTCTTTCAAATGGATCACAATTATGAAAAAAAAAATCCAAAAACATGAGAAAATTATGAAAAAAAACTAGCAACATTAAAGTAGAGTTATTTTTCTATGCTAAAATTTTCCAGGTCATCTCAAGTGTAGGTCATGTGATTGAGTTGCATTTAAATTTTGATGAGTTTTTGGATTTTCATTTGTGAGGCAAGTTGATTCTCACAAGCGATGTGGCACCTGAATTCAATCTTCACTTTCACTCTAGATTCGAATGCAAACTACTATTCAAAAAGCAACATTATAGATTTTTCTAAGTGATGATCAAGGATGAATCATGGAGTCATGAACTTCCACCAACACGTTTTACTCTCTCATTTCATTGGAGGATCACCTGCAAAGTACAACTTATTGATAGAAATGGAGAACTTTGTATGAAGAAAGCACTGTAGAAAGGGACATTAAATCCATTAAAATCCTGCTCCTTTTTTCAATACTAAACCAAAGGGCAACAAACTTGGTTGACGTTCTACTAGCAAACACATGGGCAAGCATGACTTTTGCTAACTATTTATGGCCACAAATCTTTGAATAGGTATGGGATTGTCTACTCTCTACAACCTCCCACATTTGCAATTGCAAAAAAGTTATATAGTTAAATAGTACGAGTAATAAGCACTTGATCTCCTTCAACAGATTTGGCTCTTGTACCAAAGAGAGCTCACAAAACAACCCTCCCTACTCTTACCAGCACCTTCTACTCTTTCATTTCTTACGCAGAATCGACTAAACAGTATAATCGACAGAGATTGAGTTTGCAGTCTGAAAGTAGTTTCTGCCATTGATGGCAATAGGATGGCCACACGAAGTCAACCGAAGCACCTGGTCGAACTTCGAACTGACTTTTCCAGTCGAAATGACTGCTGCGCATAGTCACGCATGTTCCCGAAAGGAAACGAAACACTGGAATCGAAGAGGATCATCATCGGTGCTCTTGAATGGCCACGAGAAGGAGCAAATCCCTCCAGTTCGTGCTTTCAACGAATTAGCTGCACGGACCCAATTCATGGATCACTAGAGACCGAGAATCTGAAACAGAGAAAGGTTGGCTGCATGTGGAACGATTTATGCTCACAAGATACTCAAACTTGTCAGGGACGTGATCCTAAACAAACCTGAACTGTAACAAAGCATCTTTTTATGCAACAATGCAACAATGGACATTCAGTAGAGTTCACTTGGGGTTGAATACATTCAACACAACTTATTACGAAGTGGTACAAGTATGACTTGGCTAAATATTTAAAACCATTGAACTCAGGGTATATGGCGGTATACAAACGATAATAGCGGTGTGAACTTCTCGTGGTCAGCATTCAGCTAACACCCACTTTGAATTTCATAGTCTCGAAACTTATGATACAAAGTGATAAAACATCTCATCACAACAGACAGCTCCTGTGATCCATTTACCACTCTATACACATCTGTCGAAAAGCACTTCTATAATTCTACATATTCTCAAAATTGGTGCTTCTAATACTATCCTCGCCGTTTATATACAATGTCATACGATCTTGCTCAGATGATTTGCTGCTCCAGCAAAGCATACTCGATCAATCCCCTCTTGAAAATGGCTTGGACTAGGCGATCTCCAAGACGTCAGGGCAGGTGGCGACCGAATGAAGGAGTCCAACCACATGCTTTGGTTCTCGCAAGCGCTGAGATTCACAACGTTGGGTGGCGCTGCCAGCGTAGATGAGTCTTCGGCCCAATCGCATCCCTGCTCGGTATTCTGCACGGAGTTTAGGGTTTCCAAATTGGTCTGCACCCCAGTTGTAGAGATGTCGCAGATTGAGTCGAGGTTCACCCACTGTTGGGGTTGGGAGACGGCAGCGTCGGCATCATCGGGACCACTGGAACTGAACGGCGATGACATCTCTGAGAGGGGACGGAAGTGACCTGAAGGGCAGCGTCTCAGTGACGCCGACAGTTCCAGAATCTGAAGCGAATTAGTGTGAGTGGAGTGGAGTGGGGAAGTAGCAGCCATGTCTGCCAGCAATAATTTGGCCTCCTCCTTCACAAATTTCACCTTGGCTTTCTCGTCCAGTCCTGGTGGTGCCGTTGGCCTCTTTGAGAGAAACTGCAGAGAAGTGTCAGGGAAGTTGAGCCGGTGTGGCTTGCCGTAGTAGGAGAAGGCGGCATCCACGGCTCGCGCAGCTTCGGCTTCCGATTTGAAGTTCCCAAAATCTTGCTTGGTTTTGTGCTTGGGCGGCTTCATCTCGGCTACCCAAACCTTGCGATCGGGTCGGTAGCGGACGCCGTTGAATTTCTGAAGGGGATTCCTTCGGGACGTGTCTTCTACGACTGGTGAGTCTGACACTCACAAAAATTGGTTGAACGTTGTTCACCGTCGTTTCCCTGGGCGGGAAGTTGGGTGGGTTTTACGACTGAGGAGATCTACCACGTCCACTTGCACTTGCCAAAACATGAAGTGATCATTCGTTTGGGAGCTTGCCGAGACAATTCGTTCATGTGATCGGGGATAAAGCAAGGAAGCTACAGTGCGCATATGGGGGTGTACTCTAACATCTGGAAGGAATGCTGCCATAGTGGTCTCTCGATTCATCCCTGCAATGCTATGCCCTGTTTGCGGGAAATGGAGAAGGGATTGTCGAAGGGAATGGTGATGGAAGGAGGATAGGAGTCTTCCCTGCGTCCTGGCCTTGATGGATGGGGACAGGGCGCTTCCACTAAGAGTAGTAGCAGCGTTGCTATGATCTCTTCTGGAAATTACACTTGACAGGATTGGGACCGCCGCGGCCTGTTGACGGAGATCGTGCAACACCTCCAGTTCGTCGAGATCGTCATCTGGGTCAGCTTGCCAATCCAGTGCCTCTTGCTTCGCCAAGCAGCTTTTAGGGCTGAGATCGAAATGAAGCGAAAGTTCTGAATCAGGAGGTAGAATCGTGGCGTAGGCACAGACCCTGTAGATTTGGAAACGTCTTCCACCCCCTGCTACGTGGTCTAGACGTTGCTGCATGTCAGGAATCAAATCTAGTGCCAAGCAGGAGTTGTTGATGGCGACACCCATGGCAATGAAAGAGGGATAGGTAGAGATGAGAGCACGCGGAGGAACCACCCACTGCAGCAACACTACAACCTAGCAAATGGTCACGTGATCCGCACAGAGCTCTACCGATTCTACAATTGCAGAACGGATGACTTGAGCGAGAGAATGGGGCAGGAGCAGACGCAGATCGATCGATGCCGGACACGATTGAAGCGCTCATATCCTCGAAAGTGGTGAGGAGAGCACGAGCACCCACTAGCTCGTCTATTTCTACAAATTCAGCGACAAGACAAGCTGTGAGATCAGCAGTGGGCCTCCAGTTCCATTTCGTGTACAGACAGCCCTCTCCGGCAGAACTGGTCAGTGAACGGACCAAGAGGGGCGGTCGGGGCGGTGGTGGGAGAAAAGAAAGGCGGTGGGGAGGTTGAAGAAGAATGGAGGTGGGGGTAAAGGAATCGAATTTCTGGTTCCAGGAAGTTTGATTCCACCGACTTGACTGGCTCTCTGCCGTGTAAAACGGATGCCGTGTAGAGCATGCCCACCCGTCTTGCATAATGGATGAACTTGTTAAGAGGCCCGGCCAAAAGTCGCCCATGACTTGCAAAACCGGGCTCTTTTGCAAGCCAAGGGGCAGCTTGCAAACCGGCTTGCAAACCACATGAGACAAGCACCTTTTGTACTTTTCCACCAAACAAGGACTTGATCCATGAATGTGGATGTAGCCGATTTGGTGGTGATGGCCTCTTGAGAGGCTATGGGTGGGGCGACCCATCATCCCTGGCTTGCAAATTGGATTGGCTGGCTTGCAAATTGGCTTGCATTTTACAAGACGCGTGGGGATGTTCTAAACTTAGTGTTACAGCCTGAGCAGCCAACGCGTTCATCAAAGAGAGTTTTCTATAGTTGAGATTGAATAAAAGGTCGTGAATTGCATGATAAATCAATCTAAATGGATGAAAATTTTGAAAACATGATTTGGGTCCAAAGTTAGCAATACTAAAATAAGATTAATTGTACGATTTGGCAATATGTGGTCAACGCAAGGGCTGGTCATCAACTCATCATCTTGGATTTCTAGTTTTGTACAAAATGGAATTCAGTTTGTCAACCCCTGTAGTAACAATAACTTGCACTAATTGGGAATTAATGCAAATTTATTAGGTGTACTAATATTGTGGTTTATGGTATTTCAAATAAAATTCTTATATTTTATTTAGGCAAAGTTAGATTCTTTGTTTTGTTTGTTTGTTATGGTGAGATCTCATGGATTGTGCTTTTTTTGGTCATATTCTTGGTATTGTTGGAAAACTTTCTGCAAGGAAGGGTTCATGGGCTTTGTTTCCTTGAGTTTGGACCTACAATGTGAAAGTTATTGAATTTCAAAGTTTTTATTGAATTAAATAAAAATTAAATTTTATTATTATTTATTTTATTATACTATGGCAATGCAAGACGGCACTCTAGTACTATTTTCATGTAGCTTTCATCCAATCTTCAACCAACCTTCATCTACGACCATTCAATTTTCAGAAGCTTTTGTCTAAATGCTCACACTGATTAGATCACATTCATCCATATTTCATCGAATTAGTGTAACAAGCTCTCACATTTAATTCCAACTCTTGTAGTAATTGAATTAATTTAACCCTTCAAGGACATTGTAAGGTCCATGGGCATTTTAAAAGTCAAAACCTAAATTTTTGCATAGTTCTTGATTTTGAATGTTTGTAAGCTTAACTAAAAAAATGTTAAATACAGCTCCAATAATCTACCTTTTTTCCATTTGAATTATTTTTTAAATTTCAAAAATTAGAATTTTTGGAACACTTTGAAGATAGCATCTTGAAAGCTCAAAATATACCACTTTTGAACTTTTCTATTGAATTTTTCTTAGTGTGAGCTCGAAGAGAACATCAATTACATTATGATGTACATTTGTTATTATTATTTTCATTTTTAAAAATAATTTTATACTATTCAAGCATTTTTTTAAATTAGTACATTTTATAAATTAAAAAAAAAAATCATATAAAATAAATTCGATTTGAAGTTTTTAAAAAAAATAAATGAGATTAAATTTTAAACATATATTGCCACAAGTGAAAAATATCAAATTTTTGAAATATGTACTTCAATGTAGAAATATAATGAAGTTTGACATAAACATAAAATGTTCTTTGCGGGTTAAATTGTTAAGAAATTAGAAGTTAGATCACTAACATTCAAGCATAAATCTTTGATAGCCATGTTGTTTGTCAATGAGTTTTAAATTTTTGATCATTGATCATGTATAGGAACATAAATGCTAAACTTAGGAGAATTGAAGAAATTATACATTTGAATATTGCACAAATAAATTTTAAAGGGGCATATTTCAATTGAATATACGATACTAGTCATAATGTTCATCTACTTAAAGTGTAGGTTTATTTAGAACATTTAGCCACACATTTAATTCATATGAACATCTACTTAAAATGTAGGTTTATTTAGAACATTTAGCCACACATTTAATTAATATGAACATCTACTTAAAGTGTAGGTTTATTTAGCCACACATTTAACCCCTAAAACCCCGAGGGTGTTTTCTACCAAAAAACACTCAAAACTACCACTTCTGTTGTATTCACTTAAGGAAACCAATTTTTTTTGTTTTTTTGGAAATTTAACCATAGGATCTTGTACTTAACTTGTCTGAAATCATGTAGTAAAAATTTCATCAATTTTGACCGTACGGATTGGAAGATATTAGCATTCAAAGTTGAACAAAAAGTTTTTTTTCAAGAAGATGCTTAAATTGCCCGAAAAACTAAGATTGTCCGTAACTTTCTCATTTCTAGTCCAAATAGAATGAATCAAAGCTTCACGTATAGGTAAGAACATAATATTTTAGTAAAAAAAATTCAAAAAAAATTATTTTGACTTTTTGTAATTTTTTTTGGACTACCCGAGAATCTCCGATTCTTGCTCATAGTGCCATAACTTTTTCATCCGGCATCCGATTGAAACAAAAATTATATATCCACAAAGCTCTTGCAAAGCTACACAACCTCAAAGAATCTCAAAAAATTTCACTTCAAAATGAGACAATAGAAACCTACCCGACCCAAATTATCCCCCGAGGGGACAATTGGGATTTTAGGGGTTAATTCATATTTCTTCATGATCCAAAATCAAAGAATATTCATTTCCTTAGGGCACTTTTAGTGAACGAGCTACTATGATGGACTTAACTAATATTAGACCAAATTGCAATATAAAAGCTAGTGCAATATGAAAAATTATTTTATAAGGGTTTGAAAAGAATCAAAGGATATGTAATGGCCATTTGGGCACTTACCAAGGGATTAAATATTAAGTGTAAACTTTAATAAACTCAATTATTCATTTTTTTGTCAAGGCCTTTTTTATTTTTTTTATTTTTTTATTTTCTTTTAATGCAAACCAATTTGGATTGTCTTTCTACTTTTTGGCATCTACTCTTTGCCAAAATTTTGTCATCTATTTTTAGGAATACTATTTACCAACCCTGACTTGTGAATACGATCGGCTGTACTGTACAAAGTGTTGAGAATAAAATACGAAACAAAATCACAAAGCAATAAGAACACTCAAAATAGACTCAAAGAATACTAAATTTGATTAGGGAGTTTGAAGTATATACAATGAAGAAAGGAGAGAGACAATGAATAGTTGTCTTCTCCTATTGGTCATGAGGAATTCACCTAATCCTCATGACACGTGTCACTCATCATATTATGGTGAGCGTTTACACTACGGTTCTTAACACTCCTCCTCGCTCGACATAATATTAGTAAATCAAAACAAAACAATATAATCAATATGAGCTGGTTGATGTAAGCAATAAAATTGACTAAATGTTGATTTTGGTCGCCAAGTCGTGGACTTGGTCGACTGATTTCATACTTCGGTGGTTAACCGACCGGTCCGCGGTTTGATCCTCATTGGCCTCATTGACTGGTTCGGGAAACCCGCAGCTTGGCATGCTAGTGAGGCAGGAATAACAATCGACCCGCTATCCCACCCTTGAGCTGTGTTGTGACAAGATGCAGGACACCCCAAGATGGTTAACAAGCTCCAGCATTGAATCCCAAACCGTGATTCTCACCACGACCCCACCTTTTGCTATCCGAAAACTTCCGTAATCTTAAAATTTTACGGTTGTTGCCTCATTAAAACCTTATCTGGGAAAACCTTGGTTATATTCAAGGATAAAACCACAGATGAAGGAAAAAGAGTACAACTCCTTTATCAATCCATTTTCATAGTAAAATCCAGTGAGAAAAACCTATGGAAGGATATCAAAAGGATCAATAAATTTCATAATAAAAATCTATTGAATTTCTTGTTCCAAAATGCTAAGCCGCCGCATTTCAATGTCATAGACAAGTCGATGATGAGTAGATGATGGAAGAGCCTTGGTAAAAAGATCAGCAAGATTATTTGCTGATGCAATTTTCTTAATTTCAAGTACTTTGTCAGTAATCAAATCATTAGTATAGGTGAAATATTTTGGGTCAATATGCTTTGTGCAATCACCTTTAATAAAATCTGCTTACATTTGAGTAACACAAGCACTATTGTCTTTATATAAAATGGTTGGAGAATTATCATAAAATAATCCACAGTTTGTTCGAATGAACTTATCAATCGATCTTAACCAGATGCATTCTCGAAATGCTTCATGTAAAGCAATAATTTCTGCATGATTTGATGATATTGCAGTAATAGTCTGCTTTACAGATTTTCAGGATATTGCAACTCCATGACGTAAGAAAATATAGCCCGTTTGAGATTTAGATGTTGCAGGATCAAATCTATATCCAGCATCAGCATATCCAACTAATGTTGGATCCACTGATCGAGAGTAATGTAGTCCCAAATCTTCAGTTCCTTTCAAATAACGAAAAAGATATTTGATACCATTTCAATGTCATAGTGAAGGCCGGGAACTATGCCTTGCTAGGACACTAACTGCAAATGCAATGTCAGGCCTAGTAGACGTAGCCAAATACAAGAGTGCTCCAACCTCTGCGAGGTATGGATATTGTTCACCTAATGTTTCCTCCTCCTCCTTGCAAGGGCGATAGGGATCATCTTCTTTTGCACTACAACCAACCATAGGTGTAGACAACGGATAGGCGTCAATCATATTGAATCTTTTGAGGATTCGATTGATATAGGTGGACTGTGAAAGAAAAATGCTACCATCTTTCATATGAAAAACTTGTAAATCAATGCAAAATGTAGTTTTTTCAAGTAACTTCATCTCGAATTCACGAATAAGAAGCTGAGTGGCTGTAGTACATGCAGATTTGGTGCCCATAAGGTTTAAGTCATCAACATAAACGACAATAATAACAAATTCATCTTTGTCTTTTTTAATAAAGAGACATGGAAGTAAGGCATCATTTATAAAACCATGTTCAATAAGAAATTGCCGAAGTCGTTGATACCACATACGTCCAGATTGTTTCAAACCATATAATTCACGTTAATTTAACGCCATAATGTTTGCCTGAGATAGATGGACTTGGGCTGGTGGTTTCAAGACCAGGAGGAACTTTCATGTAAATATTTGCATGAAGTGAGCCATAAAGATAGGCTGTCACCACATCCATGAGACACATTTCAAGATAGGCATGAACTGCCATTCCAAGAAGATATCGAAAAGTGATGGAATCCATAACTGGAGAATAAATAATATCATAATCAATACCAAACTTTTGTGTGAAATCTTGAGCAACCAAACGAACTTTGTAACGAATAATATGACCCTTGTCATTGCGTTTGCGTAGAAATACCAATTTGTATCCAAGAGGTCGAGTAGTAAGATTGTCCAGGATAGGTCCAAACACTTGTTTTTTGTTCAAAGAAGCATACTCCTCCTCAATAGCAGCTTTCCACTTTGGCCAATCTAAGCGGCACATTGCTTCTTCAATAGTACGAGGTTCGGAATTATCTTTCTCGCAAGAAAGATTTTTTACAATCATAGAAATGAATGGTTCATCTATGTCAATACTTGATCTGTCCCATACTTGATCAGTACCGGAGTACATCACAAATAATTCTGTGTTCAACTTAAACATTTCTTCTTGAGGAGTAGACGGATGAATAAAATTGGCAGTGGTTGCTGTAGGTAGAGAAGGATTAGCGGCATCAAAGATTGCCTTGCATTTACGTGGTTACTTATTTGGTCCACGAGTCCGTTTGCCCATATGTTGAGGAATAAGTACGGTTGTAGTCTTTGGTACAAAAACTCGAGCATGAAGATTTCGAGCTTCATTCAATGGAGTTTTTGTAATTCGTGGCGCATAATTAAAACCATCAGGTGTCTGATCCGCTATCTTTTGCAAATGCAAAATTTTGGCAACTTCATTTTCGGCCAAAGATGTCTGTGGATCAAGATTTGATGTAAATGTTTGAGGTGTTTGGAAAGTAAGAATTGTAGAAGTTTCTTGAATAGATGTTGCTCCTTTCAAAGATGGAAATACGTCTTCTTCAAACCGACAGTTTGTAAAACGCGCACGAAGTAATGTACCAATAGATGGATTAAGATAATGAATAATGCTGGGGGAGTCGAATCCAATATAGATGCCTTTTTGGCGATGAGCACCTATTGTATGACGTTGAGGTTCTGCAATTGGAACCCAAACACGACATCCAAAGACTCGCAAATGGGATACATTAGGAGCGCGTCCTGAAAGAAGTTCTTGTGAAGAAGCAATCTCCACAGATGAAGGACGGAGTCGAATTAAAGTTGCAGCATGTAGAACTGCATGTCTCCACATGTATGCGGGCAAATTTGCATGAAGAAGCAAGGGCCTCGTGATGAGCTGGATCCGTTTCATAAAAGACTTCGCTAAACCATTTTGAGCATGCTTGTATGGAACGGAATAAATTAAGTCAATCCCCGTAGCAGTACAATAAATTTCAAAAGATTTGTCCGAAACTCTTGAGCGTTATCCATTCGTAATGTTTGGATTGGATAATCAAGGAAATGAGCTTTGAAACGGATCAATATAGAAAGTAAATTGGCAAAAGCCAAGTTTTTAGATGATAATAACGATACATGCGACTGTTTGCCCGATGTATCCACTAAAACCAAAAAATATCGGAATGGTCCAAACATAGTTGATATTGGACCACAAATATCACCTTGTAGTCTAGATAGCATCGGTGGCAATTCGTGGGGAAGTTAATATAAAAATGGCCTGGCAATCAACTTGCCTTGTACACATGCATGACACAATGTCATAGAATTGACATCTGTTGGCTGCAAGTTATGGCCAACAACACAAGGAATAATTTTTCGAAACAAAGTTGAGTCTAGATGGCCTAATCTTCCATGCCAAAGGGAAGTTTTATTATCTTTAGAAGATACATGAAAACTAAATACAGTTGGTGGTTGGATTGGAATCCGATACAAGCCACTTGCCGCAGCAAAGGCTGTTTCCACTACTTTATTGTTTTGTACAAAAACCAAAGCCTCTCGCCTATCTATAGTTTTGGTCGAGAGATGAAAACCATTGGTGCGGATATCTCGATAGCTGATCAGGCTTTGAGGCGCAGAGGGAGAAAACATTGCACGTATGCATGTTATGGTGGTGCCCTTAGGCAAAATCACCTTTGCAGGTCCCTCCAGAAAACAAAACACATTCGATCCAGCCATAGTTATTAAATTTTTGGTTTATCAAGTTGAAAGATTATCAACATCAAAAAAATGTTTATCCTGTAAAATAGTATGTGTAGTTGCAGAGTCAAGGAGCGCATCGCAAGACTCACCAGTGGAAGTATCCTCAGCAACATGTGTTTCAAATTCTTCAGCTTCAAACGGGTCCATAGACGCGTCCATGGTATGAGTTTCACGACCTTGAGTTCAAAATTTCTTGTTTTCTTGGAACATCTTGACAAAATAGTCTGATGTGCGGCAAACATTTGCCAAGCGGTCAACTCTACCATATTTGTGACAAGTACGCGTCTCTGACTGACACTTACCATGATTTTGAGAAGAAGAATTAGTATTCTTCTTGTGCGCATGACTATGACTATGAGATTGTTTGTAACGATGTTTCTTGAACTTGTGTGTCTTAGGTTTGACATGAGAAACTTTGACAACATGAGACTCAAGAACTGTAGTCCCAATAGGGCGGGCCTCTGCATTGCGCAGAAGGATCTCGTTTTGCTTTTTAGCAAGAAGTAATAGAGACATGAGATCTGAATAATTCTCAAATTTCATAATTCTATACTGCTGGGCAAGTACAGCAGAAACTGGTAGAAATGTTGAGAGAGTTTTCTCAATCATTTCCTGTTCGGTAATGGATTGACTATACAATCGTAATTGTGATATGATGTGATACAATTCATTGTTAAAAGCAACAAGTGTTGGAAAATCCAACACTTGTAAATGCGTCCAATCGTGGAGAGCTTTAGGAAGGAACATCGTTTTCTAATGGTCAAAACGAGACTTGAGCTTCTGCCAAAGCTCATCTGGTTTTTCTATCTCTAAATACTGATGTTGTAATGCAGGAACAACATGGCGACGGAGCAAAAATAAAGCTTTTCAGGAAGTGGAAGCAGAAACAGTGGCAGCAGGTACAGTGGAACCTATAGCAGTAGGATCAGTGGCACTTACAGTGAAAATAGTGTCAAAAACAATAGCGTCCGATAGTCCCTCGGCAAATATATGTGCTTTAATCGTCCTTGCCTATAATAGATAATTGCTGCCATCAACTGTCAGTTGTGTAAAAAAAAGAGGTTGAAGCCTCGGTGGCTCAATAATAGTAGCAGCCACCGGAATAGTCGTAGATGTAGCAACAGAAGAGGTTGATGTAGTCATGATGTAGAATGAAAATGGCTTCTTGGAGAAATTAGGGTTTGAAAAGAAAATTAGGGTTTGGAGTGAGAAATAAAGATAAAAGAAAAACTAAAGATAAAGATAAAGAAAGTGTAAAGAGAAAGAAAAGAAAACTATAAAGATAAAGATAAACTATGAGTAAAAGAAAAAGAAAGAGAAAAGAAAAAGATATAAAAACTGAAAAATAAAGATAAAGAAATATAAAAATATAAAAAATGTATATATTTTTTAAAATAAATTTTAATTTAAAAAAAAATAAAAAAAATAAAAATTTAAAATAAATTGATGTTGGGGAGGGGGAAGAAGGTGGAGCTGTGGATGTGGAAGAGGGGGGAGGAGCTGTGGAGGGGGAAGAAGGTGGGGGGTGAAGGACTAAGTGTAGAGATGGGGGGTCCAAGGAAGAAAAGAAGTGCAGGGTGGAAGAGTGGAGGCCAAGCGGGGAGGTAGAGGGAGGAAGAAGTCCAGGTGGAGTAGGGATTGGGAGGAGTTAGTTGCACAGAGAGTGCTCGGTTGGGAAGATAATGGAGAAGGGGGATAGGGCAGTTGAGCCAGAGAGAGTGGAGCTAACAAAGTGGGGAGTAAGCTAACAGAGAGTGCCGCAAGAATGGTTGATAGGCACAGAGAGCAACAAAACAGAGAGGGAGATTAGTGAGAGAGAGATAGGGAGTTTGAAAAACTTTCTTCTAAAAATTCTAAATCGCAATTCTAAATTGTATGAATCTCGAGACGAAAGTACGGAGAGAGCGTGCTGATAACGTGTTGAGAATAAAATACGAAACAAAATCACATAGCAATAAGAACATTCAAAATACACTCAAAATACACTCAAAGAATACAAAACTTCATTAGGGAGTTTTAAGTATATACAATGAAGAAAGGAGAGAGACAATGAATAGTTGTCTTCTCCTATTGGTCATGAGTAATTCACCTAATTCTCATGACACGTGTCACTCACCATATTATGGTGAGCGTTTACACTACGGTTCTTAACACAAAACATGATCTTTTGTACAGTAAGGGTGCTCCAATTATTGAACATTTTGTTTCTAAAGTGACCACTGTCGGACACTTATTGTCCTTCAAGGGTTGAGAATCGCACCACCCTAGCGCCAAACATGGCTACCGACATGCTGAATGCTCCAACCTAAGATTCCTTGCTTGCGAAGAAATCCAGGCTGCTGATGTTGAAAATTAACGCGCCGTCCACATACTTCCCCTCCTTCTCCCTTCTCCACTCGATCATGCCCTCACCCTCGAAAATAGACTGTAATAACAAGTTGACAGTATGTACAGCACAAGAACAAATGCTCTTCCCTTCCCTCTCTTCCACTCCTTGTTCTGTTGACAGGTTTGGCAAAGAGAGGTGGTAAATTGTCTGTATGCTAAATTGCGAAACTAATCCTCGGTTGACGGTACAGCCGTACAGCTTTGAAAGAGGCGCCCTGGGGCTTAAATTTGGTACCAGGCATATGAGTGAGTGCGTGCTCTTCCTCTCCTCACCTTATTAATTTTTTGTGCAAGATCCGGGTCCGGCTAGCATGCTCTTGCCCCCTTAATTTCCACTAGTGCAAAAGGGTGGTTGAAATGACATTTGGATGTCATTTCAACCACCCTTGGAGGGGGTTGAAATGACATTCAAATGTCATTTCAAATGTCATTTAAACATGGAGGTTTAAATGACATTTCTAATATGTCATTTCAACATACTTACGGTTTACATTTTAGTTCTTTGAAATCATATTGAAAAAGAGGTTTTAGATTTTGAAATCTATCCATAATGTAGATTTAATTTTTTGATATCTTATTATTATGTACATATTGCTTTTCAAATCTTCAAAAAAATGTAGATTTTTTTTTTCAAATTCATCAAAAAATGTAGATTTTAGTTTTGAAAATCTTCACAAATGTAGATTCTACTTTTGAAAATCTTCAATAAAATGTAGATTTTACTTTCTAAATCTTCAAAACATTGATATATTGTTTTTGAAATCTTCAAGAAATGTAGATTCCCTTACTTAAAAACCTATGTATTTTGTACATATGTAAATTCCTTCACATTCATTGTTTTGAAGAAGAAATTTATAACTTAGACAACTTTCCTACTCCTATATTATTTATTTCTACTACTTGTCTTCCCCATAGCAATCGTTATGGGATAATGTTTTCTTCTAAAATCTACCAAATTTGTTGGTTGAGATGACATTAACTTCATTCTTAATTGAAACAAACATAATCGGATTGATTATTCTTCTAAAATCTACCAAAATGTTGAAAATGTCATTTCAACAGGGGTGGTTGAAATGACATTTCTCCCAAACATGGTTGAAATGACATTTTTCAAAAAATGTCATTTCAACATGTCATTTCAACCACCCATTTGCACTAGTGTTCCGCACTCAACTTGATCTGCACTTGTAGTGTTATATAGCTAAGTTAGTGGCTTTGCAATTCCCATGATCGATATCGATTCTTTTCCAGGTTGTAGTATTACAGACTGTAATTAATTGTTGTGCCGTGACTGCAATTAAGTACGTACCTTCGATTCCCTCCCGTCTCTAACTAACTCCTTCATTGCCATGTATATGACTGTTGCCGTCAACAGCTCATGGGCTCATGGTACTCCTACTCCTTCAAAGGCTGCCACCTTCTTTTTCACTGCTGCCCTAGTCTTGGAATCTCACGAGCTCGAACTCAATCCATTCAATTTATTCCTGTAGATCCAAAATTTTGCCCCAAAAGACGGAGCATTCAGTTCATCGTTCATTCTCCAACCGCTAATTTGATAGCTTATAGTTTGAGAAATATAGTTTGGAGGAGTCCGGAATTTGTCAGTATTAATGGAAGTTATTTCAGTACTAGAGGCCCGAGGAACATTATATTCATTAGTTTGGGAGATTGAGGACCTCCCAAAATAATCATGCTGATCTCGACTTAAATCAACAACTCGCATTTAAAATGAGAGTTTTGATGTAAATTGACATAAAACCTTTTAGATTTGACCTAATATTGAAAGGTTTTATGTCAATTTAAGTCGATTCGAGTTATATTGATATAAAACCTTTCAGATTTGACCTAATATTGAAAGGTTTTATATCAATTTAACTCGAATCGACTTAAATTGACATAAAACCTTTCAATATTAGGTCAAATCTAAAAGGTTTTATATCAATTTAACTCGAATCGACTTAAATTGACAAGAAAACCTTTCAATTTTAGCTGAATTGATGTAATACTTTTCGTTGAGTTTTTTTTAAGTAACCTCTCATTTCAATAGAAAACTCCCATTTTAATGAATATAGTGTTGAGGTGGAGAACAATATATGTATGTGTTCGTCAAAAAGTGAAAAAACTGCCGAGGACTTCGTCCTGTGGTTCGATGTATTGTTTCCCTTATCAATGGAAATTGTCCATTTGTTCCAAACAAAAACAAAAACAAAACAAACAGAAAAAGTGTTTCTCAAAAGTGTTTTTCAAAATACAGTGCCCGACTGGCTACTTGACTTACTCAAGACTGTTCCAAAGCATGATGCCCACTTCGGGTTACACTGAGTTCGACCGCCAATATCACTTTTCAATTCAAGAGTTACAGAGTTTCCAAGATTTGTGTGGCGGATGGGGACTTATGAGCAAAATTTCGTGATTTATAAATCTTGCAAATGCACTGGCGATGAGTTTTCACTTCGATCAATGCAGGATCGAATTCAGACTGCAATTGAGACTAATAAAGTAATTGAATCCTCTCAGTGATGATCGAGGGTGATTAACTGAGTCACTGGACATCACCAATCCATTTCACCTTTCATTTTGTTGCAGGATACAATTTAGATGATAAACGGAGTAGTCCAAAACAATTTCAGGATTAGGTAGCCCCCCTGAGTTGGTCTAAGAAAATCCAACAATCCCTTGGTTGAGCATGTGAATGTCATTTCAATAAGAAATGTGTTCTACACTCATTTAAAAAAATTAAGTGGAAGCATGGGCAAAATTAAATTGCCTGGTGCTCTTTAAAGCTCACAACCAAAATTAACATTTTGCCTTATCGTTATAGAGCCTCTACTATACATCTCGATTCACAAAGTAAATCACGTAGACCTCAATCACTGAAATTCTCACAATCAAGCCAACTAAGACAATAGATGTGCAATCCTTCCTTCCTTCCTTCTCTTATCGGGTTCCTGCAGTTGGAACTTTCAACAATCCACTTGAAACCCAATTCACCTTGCTTTTCAGACAAATATTGCAAGCTAGACAATTTTGTATGAAGAAAGCACTATGGAAAGGGACACTAAATCCATTAAAAACCTGCTCCTTTTTCCAATACCAACCCAAAGAGCAACAAACCTGGTTGACGTTGTTCTAGCAAGTAGACGACAAGCATGACTTTTGCTAACTGTTTATGGCCGCAAATCCTTGAATGGATATGGGGTTGTCTACTCTCTACAACCTCCCACATTTGCAAGTGCACAAGAAATGCATAAACAGCCGTGGACAAACATTTGATCTCCTGCAAAGGATTTGGCTCTTGCACCAAAAGTGAACTCAAGCGGAAAACTCTATGCAAGATCCCATCCCCTATAACTCATGGATCCAGGACGGCAAGGATCCATGGTTTCAAAACAGGCAGGCAATTGGATTGATCTTATGTGGCCAGAATTGATAGAGCTAAGCATATCAGGGAAGAATGTAATCCCATGTGTGTTGGTCCAATCATGAAGAAAAGTGGACCGACAGACAGTCCCCATAAGAGACTGCAGCTCACGAGAGCTCACACAAACATAAGACCCTGATTGATTGGGGTTCTAGGTCCCTTCAAGGGTCAACATTGTTACTGAGAATGCAAACTGCTACGTACTTAGAAGTCATAGTGGTTGACTTTTCTGAGCAAAATGATCGAGGGTTAATTATTGCGCCACGCACTCTGGAACTTTTATCAACAGTTATACTCTTTCATTTCTTATGCAGAATCAACTGAACTTACAATACAGAGATTGAGTATGCAGTCTGAAAGAAGTTTCTACCATTGAGTGTTGCACGTCTGTGGCACGTGTGCATTCCGGGTATGCAACTCTAGTATTATATGCCAAGGTCATCGGCATTAAAATGGATAAGAGGACGATTTTTGTAAAAATTATATTAAATTAAATAGATAAAAAAATTAGATGAAGATCAAATTAAAAAATTAATTGTAGAAATTGCTGAGTTACAAATATATTAGAAAAAAACTTGCAATATATATGAAGAATTGAAACACTTATGCATAGTTTTAAAAATTCCATACAAAAAGTTTTCTCAAATTAAAATTAAAATTTTGTTAGAAAGCCCCCAAAGTTGGGTAGCTCAGCCTATGATACATGTATTAAAAAAATTCATATAACTAGGATTTTAGTGTTATTATTGTCCTCAAAAATACTCATTTCATATATATAATTACATTTTTGGATTCCTTGTTGAAAGAACTACAAGAGTTTTATACATTAAAACAAATTATAATCCTTGAGATTTGACTAACATGCATTATAAGTGATTGTAACCAGGGCCATATAATTTGGAAGTTGCATATTGGGGACTGCATGTTCTTCTTCTCCTCATCTTCTTCATTTGTAAGCAAGCTTTCTGTCTGCGCATGCTCTTCTTCTCCTCACCTTCTTCATTTGTAAGCAAGCTCCCTGTCTGCACATGCTCTTCTCCTCACTCAACTCCTTCTACACTTGTAGTATATGTGGCATGGCAGACCACGTGATCATTTGTCAGGCTGTAGGATTCCTGTAGTGAGTGCACCCTCACTTCCATCTCTATTTAACTTACCTCTCCTTCATAGCCATGGCCATCAACACTGCATGCTTGGCACTAGAAGTTATACCTCGTGCATAGGAAGAATTAGATCATGCAACAGGAGGTCAAAGACGTTTCCAAATCTATAGGGTCAAGGTACATGCCACGATTCCATTCCCTGATCAAGATATTTGGAGGCAATTACATTCAGCGCTCCATGGCCCATGGAAATGTGACGTTTTGATGCCTAAGCAAGAAGCACTGGGTTGGCAAGCTGACCTAGATAATGATCTGTGCAATGCAACAGTGTTGCATCATCTCCATCAACAGACTGCGACGGTCCCACTCCTCTCAATTGTAAATTCTCAAAGTGATCACGGCAACGCTGCTACCACTCTTACCGGAAGCACCTTGTCAGCATTCATCAATGCCAGGATGTAGGGAAGACTCCTTACCTCCTTTCTTTGCTATTCCATTTGACAGCTCTCTTTTGGACTTTAGAAAACAAGTCAGAGATGAGTCACAATGAAGTGACAAATGAGTCACAAACTAGACACAACTCAGTTGTAATTTGTATGTGGCAACAAATACCACGTTAGCAACCACGTCATAGAGCACATCGATGAAGTTCCAAGTAAGTTACAGAATGAAAAATTCAAACATTTCGCCTTGCAACTAAAGTGCGACAAGAAAGCTTAACCACAACAACTGGGGGCTTCTACAGCCCTCTAGATTATCACCAGTCGTAAATGTTTGATGCAACTCAAAACCAATTAATATTATTCGTAGTCGCAAAATCCCTCATTTTCTTCTAGTAATGTTTAGCATTTTCTTATTCTAAATTAAAAAGAAAATGGAATTTGTATTGTATAACTCATTTTGTTTTGTCCTCCAAGTGTTTCTTTAACTCCTAAGTGCTCACAATTTTTGGCGCTTTGTCTTACCACGGGGGACCTACTTGCAAAGCAAATGCCGCCGTAGATCGGAAAGTGACTTGCAAAAGACTTCACCACTGAAATTGCATAAGGGTTTCTTGTTGCAGCTATGCTAAAATTTTAGAAAGTTTTCAACAGTTGGATGCGTAGATTATAATAGTCAAACAATGGTTGTGTAACGGGCGTATAAGACACAAGACAAGATAAGACAAGACACAATGAGTTTCTAGATAACAAGATTTGATATTAGAGTTCAAGAAGCACAAGAGTAGAGCTTGAATCAAGAGCTAAGATTAAGAGAGATGTTGTTGAGACTGAGGACTACCTCAGCCTCGATTCCTATATATACTACCTCTAAAATTTTGCTAAAGCTTCAAGAAGGCAAAAATCTTACTGGTCTCCAATTTTCATAATTTGGAAACATCAAGAGGACATATTTTGGAGGCTAAAAACACAAGAGTTTGACAACAGTGATTTAGAATATGACCAACAACAAGTACAACATGTTGGCTTGGCTCCTAGAGGTACAACTACACGCAAGTCTTCCACTTTAGAGCTCCCGACAACGTAGTACGTCAACTGCTGTTTTTAGCTGAAGCATAGCATTGAGACTCGACATGCATTGTTGCTAGGATTGAAACATACCGATTTGTATTAATATGATATTTGCAAATACCGTGTTGCATGTATTTGGGGGAATGATATATAAAAATCACACTTCAATAATCCGATAAGAGCAAGTAACTGCATTCTAGAGTGCAAGAAGACAACCAAAATCATCCACCGCAGCTTCACAATGAAACGCGTCGGAGCACTAGTAGGCGACCAAAATTAAGTAAGCTACAAAGGAACATAGCCTACAGTCCCCCAAAATGGAACTTAGAAGCAAAAAAAAATGGAATTCATTGGCAAAAGGCCAAAACACCAATGCACTCCAATATGCGTAGGTAAAGTCTAGACTTGTCGAAAACTCTGCCTCTACCAAATGAATTCCAACACCAGCCCACACATTCCAACTTAAATTTGGTCATCATTAGAGTTCCAAGAAAACTTTCAAACATCCAAGACACCTCCGACACCAAGGCCTTGACACAATAAATGAATGTTGTGCAACCACAAGTGCAGGCCAGAATATAAAGTGATGAAGCCACCTAAGAAGATCTCAAATTCTCAACCACTGTACTTTGAACCACCATAGATGATATTTGGTGATGTAAGAAGAGGCGACACTTCTACTTGGTCGTTTCGAAACATAGCAACACTTCCAATCTTTCTTTGCATTCCCAACTATCATAGTCCAAAATGTTGACATGATGCTCTACAAATCCAACCAAAGAATGTCAACCAAAGAATGTCATATTCCAACCCTCACCGACGTGTTGGACCCATTATTTCTAGTGCCTACTTATATTGGGTGTGCACCTTCACAAAGCAGAGGTCTACATACATGTGAGCACCCGCACAAGTAGTGCACCAAAATTGTGTCTTCTACTTGCATACAATGCACTTGTGCCACAATTGAGGTCTGAGGCTGCTTTAGTGGATTGTGCTAGGATGGCAGAGGCACTGCAACTTCTTTGTCAAGGGCTGGTCCAACCAAGGAGCAATCAAGTTCTCTACCACCTCTATGTGAAATGGTAGTCGTTGGCAATACACCTTCTCCCGACATGTGAGCTTGTCATGCTTAAATAACATTCAATAATTGTTCAACTAATAGTCTATAATGAAAAAGAAGTGTTTGTACCACCATTTGTAGAAATAAAACTAGACACTATAGTCGGAGTGCATTTGGTCCATGTCGTCAACCCCATGCATGTTCGTTAACTTTGATACTCTACGTACTACGATGTGGAGGAAATGGATTTACAAATATCGTTCACCCACTACATGGAATGCGCATCTTCTCCCACCAGATCTGTTGAAGTCAAAAGCATGTACATTGGCTTGGAGTCATACTAGCACGCTGCAGCCATATGGTGTTGGATGTGCATCCTCTACATCAAAGTGCCCCGAGGATGGTCACCCCTCTTATGCCTCAAAAGCGATGTCGGCAATTCAATATGGTTCTCCCTCACAATGCTTATTACCCATATCCCACGGCGGTACAAGTCTTCAAACAACTACAAAGCAATGTAGAAGTTGTCACAAATACCCGTGTGTCCAACATTGTCCAATCTATGGTAAGCTCCAGCACCAGCTGCTTCCCCCGCCGTGTCTTTGGAACTCCACATGCTCCAACTTATGGTATAAGGTTGTATATGTATTGCGAGGAATTGCAGACAATTGCAAAAAACTTAAAGCTATATTTAATGGACTTGGCCAGCATATACTAGCAGAATCCAAAGTAGTGGCTACAATACGCTACCATAATCTTGTCACAAGTAACGTACTTGTCAATGTTGTAGAAGGCACAAGACTTCGTGACAAAGTTGTCAATAATCCATTTCACTTTAGCCAGTTTGTCATACTGTGGTGACTCCCGATCATTCTCAATTGTTGCATTGTTGACAAGATGAAGGCATTGTAATAACAACTCAAATCAGTTGCATGTAAACACTTGAGGGATCAAGGAGCACTAGAAGAACTCCTTCCACTTCCAATAATCAGTTATAATTGGCATCATCTTAATACCCATCAAAATCGCCACACCAATAAAAGCTCGCATCTCCAAGGGACAAGTCAGAACCCATAGAGGGCCACCATTTGTGATTTGTGGGCACCAGTCTCCTACTGTCCAATAAACAAATTGGTCTGCTCCACCATCTTCTGGAGTATCTTATTGTCGAAGAACTAATCAAAGAACTCTATAGTCGCGCGTCTACACTTCTTGCCATAGGGCCTGGATGCACCCCGGCGCCCCGTAAAAAGACTCTCAGTCTCCTAAAAGCAATGTTCCTAGCACTGCCAAAACTAATCATGATACCGAGCTTTAAAGTCCAAGTCGTCTAAATCCCCATCATTTTTGTAGCACCCCATCTTATGGATGAGATCAACTATGCCCTGCCTTGCACCATACTTAGAGTCATTGTATTTGATGGATGACTCATCACCAACAAAGTTGATGTAATCTGCTATCCAATCTGTTTGGAAACTCAAGTCAATTGCGGTAGTGGCATAGGCTAGCGAAGTGTCCTCCTCCATTGTGTTGAATTTCAACCTCCACTGCTCCTCAACCTCGGGGTGTTGTTTACATCCAATTGTTGCTTAGTAAAGACAAGGATCTTATCATCGTCCCATCCCTTGTCACGTGCAATTGATGGACTAGGGCATCCCTCCTCCATGCAACATTTTCTCTACTTTGCAATGGTCGACAATCTTTGATGCACACCTTCCTTCTACCAATGTTGCTTTGAAACTAAATGAAGTAGAATGGCACTCCATTTTCTTTCCACCTCTACTACGGTTCACCAACAAATTTCCAAGCCCTCACTAGTCGGCAAAATTGTATCTAGGGACTTCTAGTGAGACGTGTATAGCAAATGGCAAAGCCCGCATGGACACATAATTCCAAGGGCCCTCTAAACAAGGCATATAGTCATCAATGC
Organism: Antitrichia curtipendula; assembly: GCA_951230915.1. Taxonomy (NCBI): domain Eukaryota; kingdom Viridiplantae; phylum Streptophyta; class Bryopsida; order Hypnales; family Leucodontaceae; genus Antitrichia; species Antitrichia curtipendula. The sequence goes on from OX579640.1 coordinate 9,614,074, forward strand.
CCCAATTGTCTTCATGTCCCTCCTCAGAATCACAATGCAGCCATTCCTCCACCTTTGTTGAAGCAACAAAGGCATCAACCAGTCCTGCACTATCAGTGAGAGATGACTTTGTCCCAGTGCACGCGCCCTACAACAATGAAGCCATATTAGCAGAAGGCCTTCAAAATTCAGATTGTTATTGTACCAAAAGTAGGCCAATTAGCGGACATTAATGCTAGCCCAACAACACTTTATCTGAAGGTACAGCCAAGTGAGAAGGTCATATTTGTTATATTGAGACATTTTATAGTCTCATTTTTATCCTCGACTCAAGGATAAACCGCTTAATCTCTTCACTAGTATTTTTTTATATATAGGTAACAATACCAACTTTTAGAATTTCATTATAGAATCACTATTTTAGCATTATTTATTTTTGGTTTCAATTACTATTTTTTTAAATGAATTTTCCAGTAACTAACATTTTGTCTCAAAATCTGCAAAAAGTCTCAATATAACGAATATGGCCTTTGAGGCGTAACCTTTACAAGAATCCGTGCCCACAATTTGGTAGTGAAATATGAAAGTATGACTCAGTGCATGGATTGTGGCCAAAATAGGGCATCGAGCAAGAATGCCCACAAGAGCATCCATTTGTGTATGAGTTGGTTTGCATGTTTTAAATAAGGATTCGGTGTTGCAAGATTGACTACCTCAAATTTTGAATGTTCCAAACGTCATCAATGCCCACGACTCCCTACATGATTTGTGGACAACACCGTGCTACTAGAATCCCCTATCGATTTTCATTGAGCATCAAAGTATAGAAATCTCTACCGAATTCTATAGTACACCGTATACTATTGTGAATATTCATCCTAACTCATGCGACAACATTTCTAGTGGTGCCTAAGTGCCAAATTTGGGGAGAAATTTAGCATTTCTACTCCAGAAAACTCTTGTCCTATATTCGCCCTATTTGAGTTGATCTTGGACTGAGAGTCAAGGTGTTTTGTGCTTCTGGCCAAGGACATCGGAGTTGATGCGGAGACCAAATGTCAGCCTAAATCTTTGGTGGTTGCCATCCTGAAGGCGATGCAGGCCTGGAGTAATCAGATTCGGTCTTGCCCTCAATATCAAAGTCATTGTGGATGGCCTCCCCTCGCATAATACCACAGCCATGTTTTACAACACAAATTTGACCATGAGCGCTACCTTTGCCTCAGTCTGGAGGTGCTGCATTTTTACAATTTCCTAATTGTTGTATAGTGATGGCTATCCCTCCGGCCTGTCCACGCCTTCTAGGTGGCCCAGCATCCTGAACCACTTGGCTGGATCTATCAACCGTTCCCCTTTGTCCCCCTTGCCATCTGAATGAAATTCTTGATTTAGATTTAGCATATGAACAGCCTAATTTAGATCAAAATTGTGGGGTGGTGAATTCACTATTGTTTGGCCCCTCCCACGCCCAACTCTACTACCCTTCATCAAGTCATGCCCCCCTCCCACGACCATTTCCCCAATTGCGGACCCAATTTTGTAACTACTCAAGGGGAATTTGGTATTTTAGCATGTCCAAGACGGGGTTGTGCATGCACCCTTGGTTGGCTACCTCCAAGCCCTTATCCTTGCATACATGTCAAGTAGGGATTTGTAAGTTCTCTTTGGTGGCCATCTTTAGAGGCTAGAATCACCAGTCTTCTGTGCTTGCCACTTTCCAACCTGTTTGGGACACTATGGTTACATTCTCCTTGGAGTTTGGAGTAGGCCACCATTTGCTGAGACGGAACTCATTTGCAATTAAAGGCAAACCATTAGGGTGTCTTTCAAGAATTTGGTGATAAACACCCAAAGCACAAAAACACTACCTGCAAAATAGATATTGCCAAAAATTCCCGTTGGGATTGGCGGCCAATAGTGATTGGTAGTTGGTTCCACTCAGCAAAGGAAAAATTCTTCCTTCAAGTACGACTTCATTGTCACCACCTAATGAGGCGTTGCATTGTGGCGCTCCACTATCTAAAATTCCAAGGTTTCTTCAATCTGTGCGACTTCATTTGGTAGAGTCCTGGTTTTTGGTGATGGTAGCATAGCAACATTGCTTCCACTCTTTTTTGCTTGCACTCTAGCCATGGCGCCCACTCTCGTGCAATCCTGAAACCACCAACACCGCCAAATGTTGTCCTGTAATTCCTATTTGCACTTCATGGTCACCCGCACTGTCGACAATGATTGAAAAGCAGGTACATCCAAGTTGTTCCTTGCAAATGGCAATGAAAATGGAGAAAAAGTAGGCAGCACATCCTAGACTTCCAACCCCTAAACTACACAACCACTCTCCAAAATCCACCACCTCTCACTTTCTCTACTAACAATTCCATTACTACAACGTATGCTAAATAAAAAATGCAGTACACCATCTGAGCGAAACCACTCATATTGCACCCCTGCACATAGCTCTCATATGGTTGAATTTCAAAGAAATGCCACCGCAATGCCAAGCAAAACAAGTCCTATGTGTGCCAAAATCCTCCCCAATGATATAGAACTAGCCTTTTCTAATGGTGTTGAGCGTTGCTTTTGGATTTGAGACTTCCAATACTTTGCTTACACTCTACAATTCCTTTCTGATGGGCACCCACTCCGATGTACGGCAAGTAGAACCACCATACTCCCACTCTCGGCCATTAATCCTGTACTCACCCTCTACCATGTACTATTTTTACAACAATATAGTTTGGATTTGGACCTTTGTTTGCTAAAAAACTGATTTTGAGAGGTGACATTTGGAGATGTGGGACGCTCAAAGGTTAAGTGTTAATTCATCTATTTTACATTCAATCACTAACTTTCAAATACGAACTATTGCATTATAAATCAATGTCCAATAATCCTTTATCGAGTACACATTTGTTTAGAAGATTTTTAATATGCAAATGCCAAATCCACAAATGTTGTTTAAGAATATTTTGATTTAATATAAACACCCAAAAGTTTAAGGATTCTTCTCTTGGGTTTTTAAAAACTTGGGAAGGTTCTGTTGACTTCATATTCTTAATTATTTGCATGAAGTTTCTATGATAGTTCTCAATTATCATATGAAACTATATTCTAAATGTGAATCTATATTCTACTCTTAAAACTTTGCTTCATGTCATTCAGACCCCACTTGGTATATATGGGATTGACAATTTTTTATTATATATTAAAGTTATTAGTGATTAGTTGTTTTCTTTCATCATGTACTACTTTCTACCTAACAATTCCTTCATAGATGGATTTGAAGTCTTTTGGGATATATTTTATTTACATATATATTGAAACCATTTTCCAAGGTTTTGACTACAATGAAAAATTTATAAGACGTAATTGTCTATTTCTAACATTTTTTTATAGACAAAATTTCAATTTTAGAAGGCTAGAGTAAACCAAACTTTTGAAGTTTAGTCTTTAAGATCTTGTAATTGGTGGGAATTTCATTCTATAATTATAGAAAAATATACTTAAGAAAACAAACTAAAGGATCTTACTATCAAATTTCTATGAGGGTATTAAATAATAATGGTAATTTTAGCCTTGCTTTGGACCATATTTTAGAGAGTATTTGGAAGCAGTTTTGGCATGGGCTTAAAAGTTAGCAAGACTTTGGGGATTAAGAATTAGTTATTGACATCACCTTGTAGATGTGGGAATAATACGGTATCTTCTATTTGCCTACTTGGTTGTTGTATTGGATTTATTAAATGCGTGACAAGGTTAGACTATTCTATACAGATGAGAAGTATTAGTTGGATGGTATATGTTAGCCAATTGTTTTATATTAATTGATTTAACCAATTACATGGAATTGGTTAGTATTTTTTATTTTGAAGTAGAAATTTAATCCTTTGAGGATAGGTGAATAGCCTAAATTTTTAAAATTGTAAAGAATAAAATTACGACAAAATGCAGCTTAAAATAATAATCTAATGATTTTTGTAAAATATGATCTACAAACCATACCATATCATTAGATCAACCATTATACTAGTGTCTTGGGAACTAGAATATTTGAAAATAAAAATAAATGAAAACTACATAAATTTATAAAAACTAATACAATGTCCAATCTACAAACATTTATATAGATGAAAGAAACAAGATTCTATTTGTTTGGCACATGTTTATATCATTTGTTGTAAGAACTTTGACTTATGGTCTATTAGGGGTTAACTAAGTGCTCAAACTTTCCATCTTGAGTTACTTAAATACAAAAATAAACTATTTGAAGGAAAAGCAAGAAGATTTATCAAAAAGTTTCTTTTGAAATCCAATCATGGATTAAAATTTGAAATGAAAGTACAACTTAAAAGGGGGGAGATCCTAATTACAACCTTAGTCTAAGTCTCAATAGGATAGAGAGTGCTAGCATGTGAGCAAGACTCTTTCCATGTTATGGTGTACCTATGTTGTAAAGGCTACAATTAGGTTAAAGGCTCGTAGGCTCATACATGTTTCTTTGCTCATGCACTAGCATTGTTGTTAAAAGGACCTAAAGAGCTTGTAATGTAGAAGACCTTGACATCACCCTACTACATATAACACAAGGAACAAAAAGTGACAATAAGGACCATATCATTTGCAGATGGTCAAACATCTTTGAAATTGTGTTCAAATATCAGTATTATATTTCTAGTACGTGATATTTTGGATTGTCTATCACTATTAAGGAATCCAATTTGTTTTGTGAAAATGATCATTTTTATCATTTTTGTATTAAAAAATGAAAATAAATTATAAATATAGCAAAAGTAATCCAATTAATTTTGAATATTTTTAAATAGGTACAAATAACAATGGAGATTGATTTGAAAATTTACCAATTAAGTATTTTGTATTTTACATCCAAAACACATTTTCTAATAACCTTCAAGTTAAATGCCACTATAAAGCTAAATTTATAATTTTATAATGAACATATTGGATTTTGATATTTTCATTTGTGGAAGATTGTATTTTCTTTCAATGTTAATTTTTCAGAATTTGGGATGGAAAATCAAAATACTATAATAATTTTTAGTAAAATATAAAAATAATTTTTTATAAATTAGAATAATTATTATACTATTTTACTAGAATGAAAAGTTAGAATGAAAAACATAATTTTGTGATTTAAATTAAAATACTTTTTAAATAGAAATAAATATGTATATATAAAACACACAATATTGTGTAATTTTGATTTCAACACATATTTAGAACTTGAAATTGTAATAATTTTTTTTTGGATTTAAAAAATTTTCAATGGAATAGACACAAAACTTGACAAGCCTCATTTTCTTAGTTTAAATCAATTACCACAAATGGATATTTTGAAAGTTACAATCAAGGTTGACGAAGGCACTTTTACTTTTAGGATGTGTAGACCTTTAGAGGTTAAAGCTTGAGGGATTGGACACTAATGATTCATTTCATAAACAAAAGAGAAGGGTCACTTGACAACATAAGACATATTGTATGTAAGTGTCAACTTTAACAAGGTAGTACACCCAAAATCAAACATAAAATGGCAAGTGGTGTTTTTTGACAAATATTACTTAATTTATGCCAAATCTATTATTCACATAGGATAGTTGTACTTTTCATTTTCAACGCTTCATACACATTTGGATGTTTTAGCTAAAAATAGAATCATTGTATCTTTGTGATTTTTATTCCTATGAAGAGTGGACTTCTATGCATCAAGAATTGGTCAAACCTTGCATAAAAAGACCCCCCAAATAGGAAAATTTATATTGAAAAGTGCAATGCTTACAAGAAGAGCATACAAAAATTTGGCCACTGAAATTGTTGAGGGAGGCTTGTGAAAAAAAGGAGAGGCAACTTTCCAACTTTTGAAAAACTATTTTTAATATTGGACTTGAAAGTTTTGGTTACTTTCAATTTGACTACAAGGCAAGAACTACTCCTAAAATTAAAATTTCCCCATTCACATAAGTGAGAGCATCGTGAGGCTCGGCAAAGGGAATTCCAAATCTTGAAAACTCCAAAATTCATTTCGGATTTCGACAAAGTTCGTTCCAACTCTCATACCTGCATTCGTCGTCGTCGAATGGGGTACGCGTATTCGTATACTTATACGCTAAGAATACGTACATATACGTAATTTTGCCAAAGGGACGAACCAATTAACTTAGTGCTGCGAGACGCCAGATTAAGCTTAGTCCTAATTGCGTATTGCGTTTGTGCTTCTGTTTGTGTTTTCCGTGCAGGTGCGTTGTGCATGGTGAAGAGTAGGTCTCTTTGGAGGGAAAGACGGCGGAGAGCTGTGGTGCATTTTGTCGTTGAGGGGCAAGGAATGAATTAGGTTAGTTGTGGCGATCTGCTTGCTCAGCTGTTGCATTTCCCGAGAAGAAGAAAGGATTTAGTTATAAGCTGAATTTGATTGGTAGAGTGAGCTGAGTTTTAGTTGATGGTAGAGGAGGGAGAAATTGGAGTGGCTTAATGGTGACGAATCATAAGGTTAAGCAGTTTGTGGGAATTCTCTTCTCTGGTTGATGGAGGCGGAGAAACTGAGGTGCGGATTTTGCGCGGGAGTTTCAAAACGCAGGAGAAAGGTTCGTCTATGTGCGATTTTTGAATGTAGTTGTCGTGTTCGCATGGAGGCTTGCGACTGTTGCTGAGTTTTGGAATTCTGCTGACGCAGGGGGAGAGAGTGCAATGGTGTGTAATTGCGAAGAATCAGAAGGTGAGTTTTATTTTATTTTATTTTTGTCGTTTTTAGGATGCAAGCGGAGAATCTGAGATTCGGATTTGTCAGGGAGTTTCAAAATGCCACATAGGTCGTCTACGTGCGGTTTTGATTGAAGTGATGGTGTTGATTGGGATTGTTGAAACAGTAACTGAGTTTTTTGAATTCCCCATACGCAGGGGATATGAATGACGGCTCTGCATTTTGTTGTGAGAATCGTGGAAGGAATGGAGGCTTCGACACGTTGAAGTTTTCCGGATTTGGATGTTGATATGAACCGACCTGGTCATTTGCGGGAGCCGAGTAGTGGTTGAGATTGCTTGGGACTTGATTTGAATTGCAAATACAAGGTGGAAAGGGTAGTGGTTGCCTTTCTGAAGCGATGGATGATGAGTGGGGATTCAGTATGGAGGAGTTGGACTCGTTGGAGAACAATGCGAAGAGGCAGTTTGCCGAAAGGCAAAGGTCGTCTTTCGCGGCCTCTGTGCCGCCACCCGGGCCCTCGTTTGCCGGCCAACAACATCATCGGCCTCCTGCTTTCTCTTCTCCGATGAAGCAGATGACTCACTCGCCCTCCAAGAGCTTAGGCCGAATTTCTAAATTATCGGTGAAATTCTTCATGGAAAATCCAGGTCGAATTGGGGTTCAAGCCGATTATAACCAGGTGAATTGTGCAGCGTAGAATTGTTTCTTCACTTATTAGCAAGCTCAATTTACAGTCTCAACGAGCGTCACTACGAATGTCCGCGAACTACTGAAGAAGAGGATCCCTGGACCAATTGTTTCTACTCTAGATTGACGTGATATGAGGTGGCGTTTTGTAGACAGTACGCATGAAGCAATCGCATGAGGAATTTTCATTTGATCACAGATGCTCTAATGATTTGCCATTAAACCTTTGATAAACCCTGTCGGAGATGGTGAGTTCTTCACTTTCACAGCTGTTTTTCATCTCACAATTTATTGTGCTTTGGTTGCAGCACCTTGTAGTTGGTTTCAAGACGGTACCAGGTCACGAATGGGATTCTAATCGTCGGTGCGTTTATGAACGCTTTCATTGTTAGTTTTGTCACCTTTGCAGTTTCCAGAATTTCCCGGCATCGCCATTTTATTTAAGTCTGTTTCTTTCTCTTGAGTGCAACACGGTCTCATTGTTGGTGTGGGTACAGAATCTGGCATTTTCCCGCAAATCGTTTCGAGGAGTTGGTCAGGAGAATCACAACCTTACCGGAGGTCTCTGTAGACGTATGTTCCTAGATACCTACTCATTCCGGAATTTGCTTTGTTTCTCTCCGTTCAGAGGTGTTCTTATATTTCCCTTGCAGACGGTCGACACTTCAGCAACTTCAAATTCTTCCACAGAAGTAGCCTTTTTCGTTCTTGCATTTCTGGGTGGTGCTTCAGAGTTATAAGGTTTTGTCAATTGTGAAATTTTTGCAGTTAAAAGCGACGCCTCCATTGCTACTGCCGTCATTTACAATACAAGACCAGCAACAGACAGGTTCCCGCCTTCCTCACCTGAACAATATTCGTTTTCCCCATGCAAGTCGCAGATCCAGTTGTCTTTGCTTCAATAATTAGGTGGCATAAGTTCATTGTCAGCGAACTGAAGGAAGCCGCTCATGACATTATAAAATGAGCTGTCGATATATAGTTTATCCATTATTTGTGGTCATTCATGCACAACATCTGCACTTCAAGTTCATTATTACATGATTGTGGAGTTTTGAAATCCTCAATTAGCCTAAACTTGCATTTGTGAACAGCATCGAATATGAATCCGCTCAGCAGCCCTTCAAAACTTGCCCAACGCCCACAGTTTGATCTCCCAGAACGTGTTGAGGAGCAAACCTTATCTAGCCCTCCTCGTCTGCACCTGTACAGAGAAAGTCCGCAGGAAAATCCTTCCAAGAGTCCTATGAAATCCAAGGGATCAGGCTTCGTGGCTCAAATTTTCTTAACAAGCCCAGATCTTGTTGCTGTCAGGAGTCCCTTTAATCCGGTAAGTAATTTCCAGAATATAGCATTGACGATTTGAGTTATTTCCCTACTCTGAGCAATGTCCAGAGTTAATTGTGTCGACGTATGTACAATTTTATTGCTTGCTACGTGTGCTTATCTATTTAACATTTTTGGGATCAGTTCTTCCTATATATGGAACAATCCAAATTCATGGACTGAAATCAGCTGTGTATGTTTTGAGTACAACATTGTCAGTGCCAATCTCCTTCGCGTAATGGAATCAGTATCGTGAGCTGCAAGTTGACGAGAGTTGTGATCTGTATCGTTTTGCAGAAAGTAAAGGAGGCTTGTCAGTCTATGCCCGGAAGAACATGGAATGCTGAAGATAGGTGAGCTTGTCATAAGTTGATAATTTATGATCAAGTTTGTTTTATCAATTTTCTTTTTTCCGGTTATATAGAAACCTCTGCAGACACAAGCAGAAGGGGTATGTGGCCTTTCACATTGGGAGTTGCCAATGTAGGCTGTTCTGGTCTTCTAGCCTGTGAAACATGTGTTGAGTAATAGTTTCATGAAACCATAGGGTCTGGGTGATTCCAAGGAGCAAGATGGAGGAGCTTGTGCAAGCCCTATACAGAATCCCTGTTACGGTCAGTATTACTGTTCAATTGTGAACATTTACACAAATATGTTTTTTTATCTTGATATATTTGCAAATTCGCTGTTTCTGCGTTTCTCTTGTCTAATCCTATGTGTACTTCGTGAAATGAGAGGATCGAACAACAAGCAATTTTCTGTCAGTTGGTGGCTGTTTCCAATTCCTTGATTCGCTGATTACGAATTGCTTAAAGCATCTCTTTTTCTTGTGCTGACCTGCAGGTTGAAGCAGTCCCCCCCTTGTGCCTTCCTAAAACATTTCCAGTCAAAAGTGGTTATTTTCGCTCCTGTAGCTATCCTTATTGCTTATCAAGAGTTCTTGTCAACGATGAGTTCTTTTTTTTCTTTCTACGAGAAATCTTGCGATACTTCACTGGATTCTCGTGAGCTAAGCGGAGATATTGTTTTGGATGTCCAATTCGCAATTCATATTTGCTTTCATATTGTCTATGGATTTACATTCGATTGTGGATGTTGTCCTTTACTGGAGAGGTTCGAGACCTTCATTAATGGGCTTGATTTACTGGTATGCAGAAGGGTTAAAGGTCTCCCAACCTGAGACAGAATCTGTACCAAGTTCTTCGCAAACCAAGCCTGAGTCTGTAAATCTATCCAAGTATACGATAAAATTATTTCTTCATCAAAGTGGTGACGTGGCAGCTAAGTTCGAATATAATGTGGTAGACTCCAGTCTTTTTTGTTTTACTGTTTCTCATTTAGTCGCATGTATCCTGCATACTGTCTTTTCTCTATGTTTTGTTAGCCACATTTTTCGGCTTTATATTTTTGTTACCACTCCCATCGAGATGCTATATGTTGTAAGTGCGATACTTGAAGTTTTATTGCTTCTACAGAAACTAGTTGCTGTAATGCGAACCATTCCAAGAGCAGATTGGAACCCTAAAGAACGGTAATTGTAATACCTTTGATATTTTTTTCAACATTTCAATGGATCTAGTGATCATTATTAATCATCTGCATTATTATGTTCAAAGATGTGACGCGGTTCTCTTGAATAGCTTAGCAGAAGTATCCTAATATTGTAGAGTTGCATGGCAGACTGTGGCTGTTCCCAATTTCATCCTTATCAGAAGCTGAGATAATTTTGAGTAAAGTCACCGATGTAGATGTGCATGTAAGTTCTCTTCATGCAACCTGGCTTCTTGTTTTATTTTCTGAGTGAAATTTGTCGTCAATTAGAGGAAAGTCTCTCTGAACAAGAGTAGATTCCTTGTTTTTTAAATCCAAGGGAGTGGGCGTCAGGTTGAAAAATTGGAACCCTTGGTACGGCGGGCTATTGAGGCGACTGCTGCTGTTCCAAATTTGCAAGGTACCTCATCTTGTCTTGGTCTTCCTAATTGTCTTCGCGTTTTCTGTAGATCTCATTGAATGTACTTTAGGAGTTTGGAATTTTCATGATTTCTTCTTTGCCTGACGTAAGTACTTAGGGCTTCACTCCCTTGCCTTCTGTACTTCATGGCTAGGTGAGGTGAATGTCTCTATCTCACTGCCAAAGGAGTGCTGGTGTAAAGTAGAGTTCTTGGATTCTGTTTCTTTGTTACGAATGTTGTGATTGGCATGGTTCTTTGGGTCCTGACGATTATGAGGACTGGCTGCGCAGAAAAGTACAACGAAATCCCAGCACAGCTAGAGTCAAAGCTACTTCAGTTTCAACGGGATGGTGTTAGGTAATATTTGCGCCTATACATCATTACATGTTTATTTATTCATTTGAGGTTTTATCAGTTTGAATATGCTTTTCTGATGTTTGAGCATGGTATGACACGCAATGCTGACGAAAAGAGATTTATCGACGCTAATCAATGCTCTCCCTTCAGAATAATTATACGGCGTTCTTCTTGCTCTTTTGAAATTTATGAGTTCACGATCTTGTCACGTTCCATGCACTCCAGGTTTGCGCTCCAGCATGGCTGCCGCGTCTTGATAGCAGACGAAATGGGTCTTGGGAAGACTTTGCAGGTTGTTGCTGCCAAAATAATCACTCTTTCATTTCGTTCCTAGGGTACTTGAGAATCATGCGTATTTCTTGTTGGTAGAATTACCTTTAAAGTGTTGGTTAGAGGTGATGTTACTTCTCACGTGTGATTTTACATGCAGAGAATCTTTAACCAGGATAGGGTTCATTAATCATTGTTGTCTACCCGGCTACAGTTACAAATCTTGGAACTATTGGATATCCAACCGTGTTGTCTATGAATTGGCTAAATGTGCGTCCTAGGGTAGAATTTGATTGGCATGTTCTGGTTAGATTTGGCGATCGTCGATGAGGACTCATGTTTAAATGATATACTCCCGTCTATGATGTGGTGTTTTGCATAGTAATGAGGCATGATTTGCAGGCAATTGCAGTGGCATCATGCTTAGAAGAAGAGTGGCCGGTTCTGATTGTAGTCCCTTCATCGTTGCGTTTACAGTGGGCAATGGTAAGCTTTGGTGCTAATGCGTTATTCTCGAATGGGGTTGGTTTTCTTTAGAAGTCGCGATACAGTCGCTACTTGAATTGACAACCTCTCTGCGGTGTTGTCAGGCACTCAATCAATGGCTGGATGTCGGTCCTGCCAACATTACGGTGAGGCTGAAGATGCTTTGTGCTTACATGTCTTCTTGAAAAATCCAGTTATTAAGTTGGTGCTATTCCTTATCTGTCACGTAATATTAGAATCACCCAGGGTTAATGCACCTAGCTGATAATGGTTTTATGTCGTGCAGGTGGTTATGTCACAATGTTCAATCGCAAACAAAGAGGGTTTTAATATTGTGCATTCGACTGGCAAGGGTCCTGTAACCCTGGATGGCTTATTTAACATCGTGTCGTATGATTTAGTATCAAAGTTGAATGATGCGATCAGCGAGGCTGAATTTAAGGTAAGTTAGCAAAACCACAAATTTGAGTATGGATCCTTGATTTTTGTTGATTGGTTTACTGGTTGGACTTTATTTAGTTATTTTTAAGTCTAGTTACGGTATTCTTAAGGGTAGAATAACCGTTTCTTCTGGCCTAATAAACCAACAGATTCTGATATGGAAACTGATACTTTAGATGGTTTCTGGTTCTAGGATTGGCATACGTCAGCGCCTCAATCCGTTATGGCTGAAGTTGACTTTATTACTTGCAGATCATAATTGCAGATGAGGCCCACTATTTAAAGAATGCTCAAGCGAAAAGGACAAATGCTTGTGTGCCCCTACTTCAGGCGAGATTTATACTCAGTTTCAGTTCGAAACTATTGGTCTTTTATAAGCGCTTTCAGTGCGCTTTCAATGTGCTTGCAGTGTGTGAGGACTAAATGGAATGTGTTGTAACTGAGTTCTACGGGCGATTGTGCAGAAAGCCAAGTATGCTGTGCTTCTTACTGGAACTCCAGCACTTTCTCGTCCTATAGAACTCTTCAAGCAGGTCAACTACAGCCCTGCATGACTTTTGCTTCTTTCTTTTCTTAGTTATGCTCTATTGCCTCATAATTTGCCCCCAGATATGAAAAATGCATTAGTCTGGACAAGATTTTGTGCAGTTTTTTTTTTCCGCATCTGAATTCAGTTTTTTTGTTTGTCTACAGCTGGAAGCATTGCAACCAACAGCGTACAGGAGTATACATGAATATGGCAATCGTTACTGCCTCGGAGTGAGTATCTATCGTGTCGTGCGCTCTATAGATCACAATGCTCCTCAATTTTTTTCAATTTTTTTCATTGTTTGAGTAACTTCCATTTCCAACATGTCATTCCATGCAGGGGCACTTTGGGATGTATCAAGGATCAAGTAATCTTCAGGAACTTCATGGACTTGTAAAGTCAACAGTAATGATTCGAAGACTGAAGAAGGACGTTTTATCTGAATTACCTCAGAAACGACGTCAACAGGTTCAAGACTACCTCGTATTCAATGTCCCACAATTCTGATTACGCTAAACTTCCGTATGCTATGACGTTGAATTTTGGAACTTTTCCTGCTTCTTGCAAGATTTAGAGTTGCAAATCCCTGTGAAAGTTTAGGCTTTCATGCAATTTTCTGTCACGCGTAAGTTGCATTCTTTAATTTGGTCATCAAGTTCTCTGGATATTGCAGGTCTTTATTTCATTAGAAGACAAAGGCATCAGACTCATGCGAGCTCTTTTTAAACAGGCATGAATCATATTCCAAACTCTGGTATTTAGCTTGTAACGTGTATGGCAAGACAGGAATTGAATTTTCCGCTCTTGATGTTTCTTGCCAAAAGGAGTTCAATGTGACTTGCTATTTTGTCAATGTGGTTTAACGTTGTGGTCGTTTGCGGTATAATGATGGAGCAGCTGGAGGGAATCAAGAACTCTCTCAAGACCTGCACGGAAGACAATTTTGAGAAGACGAAGTTTGCTGAGAAACAACTCCTCACCAAGGTAGTCTGGTTTTGCGTCGCCACTTACTTGAGAAAGTGTTGGTTCCTTTTTTGCTTAAACAGCGAAGGGCACTGTACAGCTATCTCCAAAGTGCAGTATAGTCCTTGCAGATGTGGTGACCTTTTATGGTGACAATTAAAGCTCATGATGAGTTCGTTTCGATACCTTGATATTTTTTCTTGCACATATGCTTCCCAGATTTATACAGAATCAGCTGTCGTGAAACTCCCAGCTGTCGCGGACTATTTAACAACAATGATCGATGTGCGTGAGAAGCCTTCAGTCCAATCAATACCCTCTTTAAATAGTGTTCCGTTTTGGTCGTTCGTTTCTGTGTGCAAATTCGTCGTTAATGGATTGAATTATTTCTGATTACGACGGATATGACGTATGTAGAGAACATCAGATGAGTCTTTCAGTTGCTGATTTTTTGGGTGGATTCTGATACAGGCAGAATGCAAATTTTTGGTATTTGCTCATCATCAAAGTATGCTGGAGGGGATCGAGCAACTGTTCCTGGTATGGACAATACTGGTTCAAAAACTGTGATTAATGGTTGCATTGCCTCATTTGGCCCATTCTTTTTTTAGCATAATTTGGTGCCATGACAAGGAATTGGATAAAACCAGCCTGTTTATGGCCTGTTTGAACCTCCTTTTAAATTTTGCCGGGTTTTATCAGAGACGAGCCCATATTTTGTAAGATTATGACCTTACATGTTTTGATTGGAATATTAGAAAAATGAAACTATCTTTGTCCTGGTCTTGAGACTGCAGAAGAAAAAAGTGGGTCACATACGCATAGATGGGGGTACACCGCAATCAGCTCGGCAAGCACTAGTTACTCGATTTCAGGAAAATGATAATGTCTATGCCGCGGTGGTAAGTCTTGTTAAACATTGCAGTCGTTTTACCATGCTGAGTCGAATCTGAGTGTGCTCACTTTGAGTGATACTGGAGCTTCTTTATACAACTTGCGGAGTCTCCATCGACAGAGCATATTATCTTAAGAAATGGGATCTTGCAGCTTGGAATACGTGCAGCAGGTGTTGGATTGACCCTGACGGCAGCTAGCACCGTCATCTTTGCCGAGATGTCTTGGACACCCGGGGACCTTGTTCAAGCGGAGGATAGGGCTCACCGTATTGGTCAGGTCTGCCTCTCCTACTTTCGCCCATTCTTTAGTGGTGTCCAATTTTCAAGGCTCAAAATCATTGTACAAACTGAAGTCGAGAGACAGGAGTTCACTGGCTTGCATTTTATCTAATATTCTAGAGTAAGATCAAGATTTTTGAATCCAAAGTGCGTTTGCTGTTGACGTAGTCGTGTTGGCGATTTGAAACCTTTCGCACTGGATGGCATCCCTAACCATAATTCAAGACTTGGGATCTCTAGTCTATTTAATCGGGGGGTCTTGGCGAGGCTTCAGCGGGAAGGTTGATTGATGCTAACGCTAACTTTAACCTTGAATCTGAAGTTTTTCCTCAACAGACCATATGTCAGATCGCTTGGCCAATTAGTTCTAAGTTTTCTACACTAAAATTCCTTGTTGGATGGACCAGGCTTCTTCTGTCAATGTGTATTACCTCCATGCACATGACACCATCGATGATATTATCTGGTATGCTTTCCTAAATACCGGGACATTTCGCTGCGCCTCTTGAAGTTTACTCCATGTGCATGCAAGGGAGCCGTTTTAGTTTCTCACTCTACCTAATAGGATCATTGTGTGTTTAATATCTGCAGGGATACTGTCCAGAACAAATTGGAGAATCTTGGCCAGGTCTGAACTAACATTTGGTTCCTTCCGTTGATTTGTCTTGTTGGCTCGATGACTTCGACTAATTTCCGGTCATTTGCTTCTTCTAATTCAAACATGAGTTGTGTACAACGGATTTGTTAGACACCTCTGTTCACAATCTAGACAGTCATCTGCGATTGAGTTCTGATACATTCATATTGTTTACAGGTGCTAGACGGGCAGGAAAATACCTTGCACGTGGCGGCGCCCCCTAAGACGTATTCTCATGTGTCGCGAGGGCAATCGACTCTGAATTCTTTCTTACAGCCTGCTCCCTCGTGTGACGGACCTTCAACTTCTGCTTCTGCTCTGGAGCCGCTGCTGGATCCCGACCTTATTGAAAGAAACACGCATGTGATCTCCAGTGACATGTCCAGCGAGCCAAGCATGATGTTCGATGGACAGTTCTATCCGCCACCACTGGGAGAGAATCTGGAAAAAAACGTAGAACATGACGTTCATGGAATGCCTCCTGACAGTAAGCGGAAAAGACTCTTCTGAGAAATCACATAACAGGTGAAGGTTAATTTGGCGCATAGCAAGTTATCAACACTTGAAATCCATCCTTTAATAGCAGCAGCTGAGGAGACCTCAAAGGTGCTTCTCACTTACGAACTACCGGTACTCGAGGACAGCTCTTGTTGGCATAGTTTTCAATACCCCATTTTGTTTACATATAGTAGCTTGCGTACAAGTACTGTAAATGTTTCGGATCATAATTATTCATCATAGTCTGGAAGCCCAGGCTTTTTCAAAGGTTAATTTTTCAGAGCAGATGTGCAGATACTTTCTCCGTGAATAAACCAGGGCAGTTATGAAAATAGTTATTGTTTTGTTTGATTCAAGATCTAATACTACCTGCATGAATAGGTCTCAAGTTGATAAGATGCATCATCAAAATACATGAGATTACATTATAGAGCAATACCATCTCTACATGTCTCATTTATGACTGAGGCTCTATGTGAAATTCATTAGTATATGAATTAATGAGAATTATCGAAGTGGTTCTTTACTGGAACTAAATTTGAGCAAAGTTACGTGTAGTTTGAAGAAGAGGTTTCAATTGGCTATAAGGTAGAACTACCCATTACCACCCTGATTTGCAATCTAACTATATTGGGGCCAACTCTAGGAAAGACACATATTTTTCAGAGGTGTGCTTTTGATTTAGGAGTCAAACCCAAGTGGAATTATAATTTTTTGATAAAAATTGTAATTTCTGTGAATTTCTAAAGTGAAATTGCACAACCGCTACTAGACTAAATTCATAAACGTCCTCTTACAACTCAA
This sequence comes from Antitrichia curtipendula, assembly GCA_951230915.1. NCBI lineage: Eukaryota > Viridiplantae > Streptophyta > Bryopsida > Hypnales > Leucodontaceae > Antitrichia > Antitrichia curtipendula. Next base: position 9,630,893 of record OX579640.1, read on the forward strand.
TATCGCTTTCCAATGTATCTAATAGCACTTGAAGATCCACCAATCATTAATTGACACGTTATCTTTTAATAGCATTAATAAACTACTATTGTCAGAATCCGAAGCGGATTTGCATGTTTTTTTGATGGAATTGGGACAAATCTGTAGACCACGGATTTGAATCACTGACGGAATTGGGTAGTTCTACCTTAACTATGGTTGGAGTTTCATTTGATTACACCTACATAAGTGATGGATGACCCATTTACAATCTTACATGAGTGGTTGAAAATTTATGTGATGATTCTCATGTAAATTGTTCTTAAATCTACTAATAACTTTTACAAGAAATTGAAAATTATTAACCCCAACGATGAGAATGTTCTAGTAAAAAACTAATATCTTTTGTTTATTTATTTATTTATAAGTTTTTCAAAAATTGAAAGTAGAAGACGATTTTATTTGACTTTTTTTCCTTCAATGCCTCATAATTGCTACCTCATTATTTGGAATTGAATGGTTCATATGTTTTTGAGTAGGTACCAATCTACACAATCTCAAGAAAATAATATATATATATATATATTTTTTTTTTTATAGAATATATTTTTAACGATCCAGTTTGATATTGAACAAAGAACCCTTCTAACTATTGCAATATTTTTTAGTATGATATGAAATAGAGCTTCACACATAGATTTATGATGAATATCATCCATCCTAAAAAAATTCATGCAAAATTTTCAAATGATAAAGTCAAAAAAGTATGTCCGAGACTCTGAGTTTTCAAACTATAGCCCAAAGTGGGCTCTTTTGTCCTTTGGGGGTTAAAAAACAAATACAACAATGAATTCAAGTGGAGATTTATGAAGAATGAAACTTTCAAAATTCCTATATATAGTGAAATTTATATTATCAATATAAAATTCCAATTCTATTGTAGAAATTGATCTATAAAATATATAGAAAATCTATCAATGATGATTGCAATTTTTCTACTATTTATTTGGGAGAATGGTATTTTTTTGTTCCAAAATAAATCTAAGGTTTTTTAGAAATGGCTAGATTAGTACGTGAACAACTCTTGTTTTCAAAGGACTATGTAGTTACTATAACTTCTACTAAACCCCCCACTAGGCGTGAAAGAATGAAAGTCAACAATGAAGTGGTACATGTTGAAAACAGATGATGAAATTGACAAATTGAATTCTTTGCCTTTGGTTGGTTAGAGATTGCATTTTGAATCCCTTTGATTGTAAGAATCAAATTGCTATATAGTTTGTGGAGTGTGGTATTTGCATATTCTTTTGTTTTAAGGTGTTCAAACTATTGTTGTCCATCAAGTTGTGGAGAGCCAATTTCGAATTTAATTTGGGACAAGTATATTTGGAAACCCTAGATTTATTTAGGGACGGAGGGACTATAAACAATGCAAAAATTACCTAAGTCAAGATATCTAATGAAGGTACCTAAGTACAATGATTTTATCCTATCAATGAGAGTGTAAAGTTTGTATCACTAAAAACATTTCAATTGTGGAAAAAAAATTGAGATGCACTTACAAAATCCAATTAGGTTCCATACTTCAAGGCCTTCAATCTTTCTTGTCAACCTTCCTTCAGTATTGTAGTAGCCACACTTGTTCCAATAGACAAATAATGATTCTCCTTTGTATTACCTTTATTCAAATTTTCTTCTACAATGGCATGGACCTAAAGTAACCACTCACAAAGAATTGTGATATATTTCATAGATGGACCCTTCATATTCTTATCCAATATATAATACTTCTATTCATAAAAGTTGAGGATTGATTTTGGATACGTCTATTTTCAATACTATGAAAATTCATTGCTTGGACATTCAATGTCACAAAAATAAATGCTAAGAGAACTCAAAATATTTCTTTGATTCCACTACCAAAACTCAATATAAGCTTAATGGCCCAAGGCACTCCAAAGTCCATATATTATCTTTTATGATGAACAAAGTTTATTAAGCCAATGATTTGAACACATAACTTCTCATTCATGTAGGTTATACATTTAACATGCCAACCTTAAAAAAATAACCATTTACTTTGATTATGACTAAATTTATGAAATTGAGATAAATAATGTATCTTGTACACAAGTAAGAGAAAACATGTGAGTGTTTGGCTATAAATAGAGTGTTCACAATTCTATGGTTTATGCGTTCAAATGACGGTAAGAAAGTTGTTTGATACCACTCCAATTGTGAAATCATATATTATTGTTGGTTTACATTTAGAGGGTTGCAAGATTATGGCACAAATGTTTCTTCGTTGATAAGTGGTTTGTATCCCAATACTTCGGAGAAACTATGACTATGAACAAGCTGTCTCATAATTGTGCAATGCTTCAACCCCTACTCTATTTGGATAATGCTTGTTTTTCTTTATGGTCTACAATTTGGTGCACTTTAATTTGTTTTTGTATAATAACACATTGGTTTATGTCATTTTTGGATAATTAAAATCTAAAACATATGAAACCATTTCAAGGTAGGAACCTTCATATTACAGTACTTAATGTCTTTTTAGGTATGTTCATTACAATCTTATCACAAGTGTCATGCAAGAAAATCCAATTGAGAATAAAATGATGACAAACAAATAATTTGGAACTCAAAATAATAATTAACAATTTGATGCTGTATTTAACTCATTTATTTGCAATTTGGATTTACTATCTAGAATCCATGTTGTCCGTGAACTACATTGTATTTGAAACTTTTAGTATCCAAAAAGTTATTTCTACAATTTTTGTTTTATTCCAAAAAAATATTTCAATCTAGCTTCATTTCACTTGCATCAATGCTAAATTCATATTGGCATCTACAGCAATGGATTTGCAATCACACAATTGTTCCAAGGCAAGCAAGGACAATCATTATCACTTGATGGATCACAATCTAGGATGGAAAATGGATGCGGGAATGGATGATGGTGGAATGGTTTGCCATGTTTGTCCAAGTCAAATGGGGCCGCGGCAACATCATATAGTGGTTTGGATCCATCGGAGCTTGTTGGTGCTATGGGCAGAATGGCAATTGGAATGAGCAACAGAAGTGGATGCAAGTCTAAAGGGCCATGTTTTCGGGAGTGCAATGGGGTAGGAGCAACATCGTGCTCTTGCTTGTTGCTTTCGGTCACCGTTGCAAAAGTGAATGGCAAAGCAATAAACCAAGTAAAAACAAAGAGGATTTTAAGACAATTTTTGAATGCCATGATTGTCAATGCTTTTGAGGATTTGGGATGAAAGAAAGAAGATGGAAATTTAAGAAGTGTATAAAGGAAGTGAGGGATTTGAGAGATTTGAGTGGAAAAGAGAAGAGTGAGATTTTTGAGTTGAAATCCCAACTATTTATAGGTGGTGAAGTCATCTGCATTTACTTTTTACATTTGTCTATTACATTTAGAAAATTTCATTTACATTTGGACAACCCTTTCCTTCACTGCTTTTTTCTTTTACATTGAGAAACAACCTTGCACACTTTCTACATTGTCTTTTACTTTGATTAGCTTTTGCCTTTTTGAATAGTCTAGGGCAATTGTTGGGAGATATGACTTTTGGCCACAATTGTTGCATTATACCTTGAAAGGACCCCAAGGTTCATAAGCAATATGCTGTACATTTCACAATGCGACACCTCAAGTGATCTTTTCATCCGTTTCTCAGCTTTACTCCTAGAAAGTCCACACAACTCCATTATGTACATACTCACATGTATGTGCAGTGACAATCCATTCTCTAGTACTTACTGCAAAATCCAAGTCTTTGGTGTTGTAACGGCAACAGCCAAATGCCAGTCCAGATTACAAAAAATCATGTGTTAGAACCGATCAATCTCAAGTTCACATCACACATCGATCCTGTCTGTCTCAATTCCAATTCCATCCAGGCGCTTCAATTCAGCACAAGCAAGCCTCCTTGAGTTCCTCATCTCCCTCCCTTGTCGTCTTCATTGCATTGTCACATGGAACACTGCGGTTGAAAAAGAACAGGAGGGTCTGGAGTCATATATAAACCCATTCTCCTGGCCTAGTGCTCTCAGAGAACTGGAAATCTCTAGGATCTAAGGGTCCTGCGCTGGTCTAAATTAAAGCAGGGTTGTGGATCACGAGCTGCAAAGCAGCGAGTCAGTGTGCAGACAGAACCAGCTATCCCCTACTAAATCCCAGCCATCCATCTAGAGGATTGAAGGACTCACATTGCTCCCTGGAAAAGAGAGGGTTACAAATTGGAACTCGGTGGGACTCCTTCGTGTTATGCAAACATCACTCTCGAACCCATGGTAAGGCGCCAATGGGTTTGGGAATCACGGAGTCCGTGTCGTCAAACTGCTCAAGAAATGCTGAAAGCAAGTTACCGCCTACTTTTTCCTGCACGGTGAGCTGTGCAATCCCTCGGCCAGCGGCCACCCAATCCACTTGAGGTCGGTCCAATGACCCACTGATTGGGATCTGTTACCACACATTCAAACTATTGTGTTAACACTCTCGGATCGGTATAACCACACCCTGAAGCAATACTTCAAGCACCATGCACTTCCTGTTCTGAGATTGGTCAAATTGATATGAATTCTTCTTAGCAATTGCAAGGGGATACCTGTGCATCCTAGGAATGCGATCTTCAGTTTCATAGAAATTCAGGAACGTTTGTCAAGCTTCTTTTGAAGATGGTTTTCAGTTTTGTTTTTCCTCAGTAAGGACGATTCTAAAGACACTCCTCTGAGATGCCTACAATAAGTACCTAGGATTGGAATTTTAATGAAGCAATTCACTTCTACTGTCTGTTATCTCTATGAAATAAGGAAATGCATCTGCAACACTGATGCACAAATTCCAAAATCAGGAAGAAAGATACCTGTAAATGGTAACCGGGAGAGACCCTGGTGAGCCCCAGAAGGTCCCTTAAAGAGTTCCCCGGAATTGCAAGTGTCATCTTCATAGTCTCATGTACATGGTCCATAAGTCCCCAAGTCGCCACATGAATTTTATCTGTATGTACCGGGCACTAGTTATTGTAAGCACCAATTCCTCATCATAAAATTCTTGCAAGGGAGGTTGTTGGAACGTTCTCCAAAAGAGTCCTATTTAATGTGTCACATTCAGTTAATCGTTCCTTCGCCTAATGCTGCCCCAAAAGAAGTCTCTAATGAGCAGGCGCTACTAGCAAGCCTAAACTTGAATTTATAACCATCACACAAGCGATGCATTAAAGCATTAGGCACATACCAGCAATCAAGAGATCCACTCGAGAGCAAGTCAGGGAACCTGCCACATGGACGTTGGCCTCGACAGGAGAAGTTTGCATCGTAATTTGTCGATTTCCCTTCTCCAAATCCCCTCGAGAAAGCAACGATAATAAATCATGCAAGAGTGGCCCTTTTGCTAACACCTGCATCCATCAGTCAAACAGGTACGTTTCCAGGTCATGCATGGGAACATTGATAGAAATTCAACCGTGAATTGACAATATACGCTCGCACTACTAGCATTTAAGCGTAGTTTAACTCTTCAGGCCTAAATGGTGAAAAATGGCTGCTTCCATATCTATATGAGTTGAAATGAATTACTTGTAAAGCTTCAACGAAGGTAGAAAAATATACTAATAGAACGAAGAAACCATGTCCTAAAGATTTGAGCAGCAAAAATATGTGTAAGAAGTTACTATAATTGACAACGCGCTTTCAAAGTGGACTTTCTATTTTTGATTCAAGCCCTAAGGGCATAAATGAGCTATCAACATCAAGAGACTTCCACTAAAATTCTAAAAGGGATAGCATACCACTTTCATGGGCTCGATACGAATGAAATACTCATTGGCAGGCCACACCATCTCAGCTGGCGTCACATGCATAGTTACATCAGGCAGATCCTCTCGACCAATAGAAGGTCCAACAATCTGACCCAATATCGGGTTAATCTGGGCCAAGTAGAACTTTGCGAGAGCTGGTGACAAGTCCATCTGAAGTTTTTTAGCAAAAAATAGTGTCGTGAGTTTTTCCTCATGCACATATAGAGCAGACACCATACACTTACCCAGACAGGCAACTAACCCCAACCCCTAGTGAATGACGAAATATATCCCTGTCACCCCTTTCCATTATGTAGTGCCCCTGTGTCAAGGATTTGATTTTATTCTCATCAAAATACGGTGCAAGTTCCTATAGATTAATTTAAAAGTTTAGAAATTGGACACCAAAAGAACATGTAGTTACAAACGTCAGATATTCCACTGACCTCTGCAAGTATGGGTTGAAGGAGCTCCATTCTATTCTTTCTGAAATTCAAATATGCTAGTGCTTCCAAGTGAGCACAATTCGACCACAAAGAACAACGGACAGGTGTGTGCCCAAAGCGACCCTTATTTCCCTTCCACGAAGGCGCTCCAGTTGCAGAACTCCCAAATGCGATGTCAAAGAAGAGGTGAGATCCAAGCACTGCAGCAATGTCTCCAGGTAAGATGACCTTGCCGCTCACTACCTCAAGATTTCCCCCTGGAGCTTGCACTGATGCATTCCATGGCACCACCTCAGAAGGAACAACTTTGAAGTTCTTCTTCACATAAGGGTTGATGATGTTGAGTTTCTCAACGGACGTAAGAGCAAGGTCGAAATATAGATGACCTGTCTTGGGATCTTTTCGCCAATCGACAGTAGGTTGCACCACAACTGCATCTCCTGTGACATAACAAGGTGGAGGATACTAGAACAGTTAGAAACCTAATCCCAACTCCTATACTGACCCCTGTTACCAACAGCAACTCATCAATCCATTCATGTGGTTGGACTTATAAGCGATTTGTGTGTGAATGGCTTGACCAAAAATCTATGGACACTCATCTTTGAATGGAATGGCTTTGTCTATTGTCACATATAGTGGTCTACAGCTATATGCATTTGAAATTGCAAACGAAAATCAAACACATTGATCAACATTTGATCTCAACAGATTTGGCTCATGTAACCAAAGTGATCTCTCCACAGCTCTATACTTATCTTCCAAAAATCAAATTCCTACACATATTAAGTCAATCAAAGAGACGCAAATACTGTCCTCTACCCTATAATGGACAGTCAATGAGAGATAGACTACTAAACAAGGCTAAAAAACCGTATCTACCCAACGAGAATGATATTCATAACTTATACCTAACCCTGACCTGCCGGCAACGAGGCTCCACAGATGTGCACTTGTCTTGTATTCGGCTATTGACAAAACGAGATTTGAATCAGCTCCTTTCAGACTGACGCCTTCTACACGAACTGGCTCTCTCCAACCAAAAGATACAGATTCCACCGATAATGTGCCTGCGCGGTACAATCCATTCCACATGTAAGATCACACCTGCCGCCCTGCTAGAATTACCGCCTCTTTAAATAAATCATTGAGCAAAAGAATATCCAAATAAGAGCTGATGAGAACTTATTCATAATGGCAACTAAAGTTTCTGACCATGCTGCACTCATCAAATTCCTAGATCAAGCATCCCAACAATCATGGCTGAAACCGAATTGAAAGAGGTTGATGCATTTAGAGACTCAGTGCTCGTCATGACAATAATACCATTTGTTGCTTTAGGTCACAGGAACGCCTGCTTCAACATTTTTCATTTCATAAAAATAATTGCAGAAATCAGATGAAGGAATCATAGTGTAAACCCATTCCAAATTACGATACAAAAATAGGAGGAGGAGCTGCAAACACTAGCAGCAAAAAGCACACACAGAACGTCACGGCTTAAGACGTATTGTATTCTAACTAAAACTGAACCACATCAAACTGAAGATAATAAGACAATAAAACTTAAAAGCACCTGGAGACACTGGGGACAGGGAGACCAACTCACAAGTAGATTAGGGTTAGTTCAATTTTAGTTAAAAACACTGGTACATCCTTTGTCAAGCTAAAATCGAGTCATCCTTGAAAGAAGCTCCGAGCAGCTTGGGCCCATCTCCTAACTTAAGAATTAGGGTATCAAAGATGAATAGATGATCCGATCCTCTGACATCTTCTTTTATTGAAACACATTCTGTTACATTTTCTTAAGTTTTAAAGTCTTGAAGAAAGAAGACTCCGACATCACATCCGTCCCCTGATAGCAGTTCCCAGATTTGACAATTGTGAGCAAACAGAAGTAGCATGTTAAAGCACACCATTCTCATAGATTGAATCCAAATCATATCTCACAGTTTTATATGAACAGCAAGATACGTACACTCTTAGAGCTTAAGAACGCTATGGCATTTGAAAATTTACCAGGAATTTTCAAGTTGATCAGATAGACGACAGCATCAAGACCAAATGTGGCGACATAAGGGGAGGCAGCAACAGCCAAACCAGAAATTGCCACCACTCCGCCAACAAAATTCATCAGCCTCTTCAGAATTCTATTGAAAATACCGGCTTCCACAACTCTGCTTCCACTTTTATTAGTTGCAGCCCTGTACCGTTTTAGCACACCCTTGTGTACTCCTTTGGCATAGGGTTGAGCTGCAAAGGGAAGCAGCGGGGGCACAGTGTTCTGTTGCGACTTTTGTCGCAAAAACTCTGTGCTGAAGTTTTGGTCGTAGTAGCGCACGCATTGCCTCTGATGAAATTTCAAAATTTCGAAACATCATACTCCTCACAATCACAATGCAGTCCCAGTTCTGTAGGTTACAAAACCCTAAACCAGAAGAATCAACAGGAAAAGGTGAAAATCGAAATGGACCTGAAACGAAGTCGCACACGACGAGTGCTTCGCTAAAACCTCTGCAAACTCCCGAGATCGAGATCCATGTGACCTGCATTATGAAATTCATTTCGGGATTCCATTCCTCGGGCTCATCAATCAAGTTGCTAGCGGGTATCTGGGCAAGAAATTTCAAGCAATTCATAAGCAAATTTGCAACCAAAAATTCTGAAGTGGAAGATCGGAGCGCCTACTTGTGATGAGCAAAGAATGCACTGTGCAGAGATCTCGCCGGTTGTAAAGGGCATTGCAATCCTAGCCTTTTCATTGTGAAACAGAAGACCCGGCTTCTGGCGAAGACATGCCTGATGGTTTCCATGCAAACAAGAAGGAGAAGCAAGAGAACAAGAGCATAGTGTGTGGGGAAGACCATAAGAGCAATGAATGCATTTAGTGTCTGTGTTTATATAGTGTGGTCACCAGCACTGTTTGATTTTAGCGTCAGTGTTTGTATACGGTAGTGTAGTCACCTACATTTTAGTGTGAGTGACTGGAATTGGTATACGGGTAACTATATCTCTTTAATATCCCCTCTCTATATTTTTTTAGGCTTGGTATAAGCCTCACCTAACTTACATTTGATTTGAGTCTGTGTGAACCAAACAGTAGGGAATGGACAGCAGGGAATGGACCTTTGGCCTTGGATTCAAATATTCTACATTTAAACTATTTGAATTCAAATTAGTGGAATTTTAAAACTGGGGCTTCAGTTGACTTTGGAATGAAACAAACACTACACTGAATAGGGATATTAAGGGGACCAAAAAATGTAGATGTTAGAAAACATGATGTAAAGCCCCGGATATTTTAGTAACTGATGATGTACAACAAAGATAGATATTTATATAGTGTATAATGTCGATAAAATAGTATGGGTCCCCTTTAACCCGTATTCAGTGTAGACTTGACTAGTGTTGGAACTAAGCTACTAGTGACTATTTTATTAACCCATGAAGTTCTTTGACTATGTTTCACCTAAAAACACTCAAAATGGGCCGTTTTGATTGCAAAGGCCCTCCCAAAATGACGAATGAAAACTTGTTGCATTTTACCGCAAGATTTAGTAGTAGACTACTTCATTATGTTGTAGTAAAAAAATGGAAGGTTTTGATTGCACAAATTGTAAGATTATAACGTTTGAAGTTGAAAAAAATATTTTTTAGGGGCATCCCAATTCTGGGCAGCTTTGATTTAGAGAGTTTTTTGCACAAGTTAATTTCATTTTTTTGCTTGGAATTATTTTGCTCGTTTTTTGTGACAAAGTTGGCCACATATTCAAAAAAATTCATAACATTTCAAATTGGGGAACATATACCAAAAAATTCCAATAGGCAACTAACTTCAAGAAAAGTCTCATATAAAGACCCTTTTTCAACAATTTATGGCTTCCACATACAATAATTTCTTCAGAATGTGAATAGTAGAGTTCCAGGTTTCAGCTAAGGTAGTGTCACTAGTGTGCTCTAAAAGCGCCTATGTTCTTTAAACCACCCCTATTTTTAGGTGGAGAATGGAGATGGGGTGATCCTTAAATGGACCAGTCTAGCAATTGATTCATGAATGCATAGAGGAAAATGTTATTTTCTATTGCAAGAGCTAATCATTGTCTTTGATTTCCGTTGATTTCTTTACAAGTTGCAAGTGGATAGATTTTGGAAGACCTATGGTCACAAATAGATGCCTATGCTCCAAACCTTTGAAAATTTATAAGAAATTAAAAAATGCTTGGAAAAATACAAAACCACTTGTATTAGGTTCCACATCTATTTTTCTTTCTCTGAAAAATGATCTAAAGAAATTTTTGCTCACGGAAACGTGTGAAAAAGGCGGACCAGCCCTTAAATGGTCGCTTTAAGAGCATGTTACCTTAAACCTAGAAGATGATTTTTTTTAAATCACCCAAATTTTCAAACTTTGGCAGGCTTGATCAATCTAAGGTAAAACACCCCATTGTGGTTAGAATTAGGAGTTTGGCATCCTATTGTTGTTGAAATTTTTCAATTTTTTTCCCATATAAAGAAAAGTGCGTGAAATAGTAAGAGCACTTGAAATTATATTTTTTTGGACAAAGTATGAATTTGCTATGAGTTTTTGAAATGTTTAATGCATCATGGCCCAAAAATCTATAGACTACCCCATAACCAACAAAATCTAAATCCATTATGCTCATCTTGTTCACCTAGAGTAATCATAATATTTTCTAACATGAAAGGCCTAAAAAGTCAATTATCACAATAAATTTACATTGAAAAGTTAGAAGTTCCTAATGAGGTTACTTAATCACTCCATTATTGTCATGTAAGACATGCATTGTGACTTAAATCTCACATATTAAAATAAATCATAATGGGATCATATCCTAGGTGTCTACTATAGGATTATCTAACCACAATGGGCTAGTTTACCTTATATCTAAACCAAAGGAAAGGGTAGTTGTACATATTGAGCCTGGCATGGGAAGAACTTGGATTAGGATCAACTAAGCTTGAGTCATCTTGATTGTATAATTCTAATTTACATTGGACTACATTCTCTTTGATTTTGAAGATGTTCCCTGCTTCATGAATAATAATTTTAAGATATTCAATATTACAAAGAAATCAAAATATTTGGTAGCTATCTCATATAGATTCTAAATCCACATTATTTTTGCATTGAATTGAATAGATAAGATCTTTTTACAAGTCAAGGTATGAGGTAAAACAACCCATGTGGGATATGTAAATTAGAATTACTAGGAGCTCAATTGCTCATAGTTAAGTGAGAAGTAGGAATTGTATTAAAATTAAAATTTCAAGCCTCATTTGGGCATAATAGAATTTTTTTTAAATTTAAATTACAAAAAGTTGGAAAATCAAGCTAAATTTTTTCTCCAAAAATCCATTTGACATTTCAAGCCTCCAATCAAAAGTTATGGACAAATTCATAGAGCAATTGGAAGGGACATTTTCTTTGACATTTTCAAACATCCTCTTTGAATTTTGTCCATAAATTTTTTTTGGAGGTTCAAATTCACAAACGGATTTTAGGAGATGAAATTTATCTTGATTTACCAACTTCTTTAAGCCCCAAATGGTTTTAGAAAAAGTTATTTCTACTATGTCAAAATGAGGTTTGAAATTCTACTTTGAACACAATTCTTACATTTTGACAATGAAAAGGTCAAGCTCTCATCTTCAAATTATCCCATACCTTTTGAAGATTCATAATGGTCAATGGATTTGATTATAAAAATGACCTCTCCACCCACCATTCCTACAAATGTCAATGAAACAATTTCTAAATTCAGTCATCAAATTATTTTTGTGAATGGTTGTGTTTCAAATGACAAATTTGAGATTGCTCAATGGATTTTTCTTGATTGAATTTTTTTATTTTTAAGTGTAGCTATTACTAAAAGTAACTGCCCGTTAGGCCAAAGGAAACGGTTGCCGCCTTGCCACCACGTCTTTGATCTTGTGAAAAATTTATGTGCATAATAAGACATTAGGTACTCTAATACGAGGGTCCCTACCTCAAGTTTTTTATTTGAAATTTGAAATGGTTTGATATGTGTTTGGTGTATGATTTTTTTGGGTGTTGTATATGTTATTACACAAAATCAAATTAAATTTGAAATGATTTGTTTATTATTCACTATATGGCTTTTATTGATACTTAAATTCTACATGTTGTTTAATAAAATCAAATTAAAGTGCAGTATATTCTAGACCAATAGAAAATATCTTTTTTTTGCAATTCTCTTCAACTTTAACTTGCTACTCTCTGAATGTGAATGTCATAAGTGCCAAGCAACCCTGCTACTCTTGAAACATGTTAGAAAGGTTGCAACAAATTCAAGAGAGTAACACCTTTGTAAAGGAATCTCAATCAATCCCATGCCTTCAGTTTGGACAACCACTACGGTAGAGGAAATCAAATATTGTAAAACCCAAAAAAAGCATCTTGTGAGCATTACTGATGTTTCATTCAAAATCTGCATACTTTGTGGATGAAAATAGCTTCATCACCCAAGGCAGATTCTCGTGCTCTTCTTATCAGTTTGAATACGCTGTGGCTACTGTATTCGTTTCATGATATTATTGTTCTTTATGTTCTCGTTATTGAGACTTGAAATGCAGCATTGCAGAAGATACCAGCAATTTCAGTGCTTTCATCCAAATTGCTGAAGACATAAAAAGAAATGAAAAATTGGACATTTTCAACTTGCACAAGTTACTCAGAAGTCGCCCAGGCCTGCACTTGAGTCGACAATATTGAATTACGTTTTTCGCAACATGATCAATCAAATTGGTTACTTCAAAACCATGTGCCCTTGATTCTAATGAGTTAAGAATCGTCTCATTTTGTTCATAAAGGCAAAAATTACAAAACCCCAGAAATGGCAAATGTAACCTACAAACAATGTGTCGAGTCACGTTGGGCAATTTAAGTCAGTGTCAAGTCCGGATTTCTGTGGGTAATCACATGAGACGCCCGACATAGGTGGCTCTAGCGTACTTCAACTTCAACTCTTGCCATTGCACGAATACTTGATCTGCAAGTCTAAGATTGTATAGTAATGACCCTGTAAGTGAAAGCTTCCTCACCCGGCAAATGCTTTCCACGTATATCACCACCACCCATTTCAATCCCATCGCCTGCAATCCATCCACTAAATTTCAGAACATCTCAGAGCACGTTGGGACGCTACAAAGGACTTTCAGTGTAGCAGACTATGCAACAAACAATGCCTAACTTATCATCAGGGACAAAAATTGACGTATGAACAAACGAAAAATGCAGGACCTTGGAACCCAAAGATAATTAGAAAGTCGGAGACTTGATGGTCATAAAAACCAACGAACCATCCTCCATTCATTCACAATACACCCTGGCCCCTATAATCCGACTGCCTCAGGTCCTAAAAACCTGAAGGGAAAGGCGTAGTATTGAGGGACTTGGACTTTAGGACATGGGACGAAGTCCAATCTCAAGTATAGAGGACCCCATGTGTATTAATATGACCTAAATGATATCAACTATTCAAAAGCATCGGGACTATTGTATGTACACCCTCTTCCTCTATATTACCAATCAGTCAAAAAATGACTAGGACATTGTTTTGAACATGTGACAACTGCTACAAACAATGATAGTGTCACAAGTGTGAAGGATATTCCAGAATGTAATTTTCAAGGTCATCTTAATCAGGTCTCAATGAGCTAGGGTTTACAACTTTTCAATAGACATCTAAACCCTAATAAGTGCCATATATGATTGTGATCTAGTTATTAAAGTCTAGGAAAATGAGACAAGAAGTACCTTAAGCAGAAAACCAGCTACACATACTGGTAAACAGGTACCAGGTCCATTGCATAAAATCTGCAGCAAACAAATACAAAAACGGTAAACAGCAAGCAAAATGATAGTGAACTGTTCAATACATTCTAAAGCTGTTCTATGAGTGCACCCGTCTTGTTGTTCATCAGATAACATACAAAAACAGGATTTGATTCCGATTTAATCAATATGCCTAAGTATTGCGTGCAACACCATGATACTTTTGCAAACACACAACCTAGGCGTTACTATCTAAGGAGCTTTTGAAGTGATTGTTACGAGCTTCCTTCCTCTAATTTTGAACTCAAGAAATAAGAAATTGTAAGAAAATGTATGCCAAAGAAACAACATAGCAGAGGATCAAAGCATCCTGGATATCTTGGAGATAGGGCATCAAATGATTTTGGAGATCCTCTCAAAAATGAAATATGCAATTGTAGACAAGAAATTGCCAACAATTCCCTCCATCCAAAAATAGGAAACGCTTAGAAACAACATTGGTGACCTGTATTCAGTGTCCCAGTGTTGGTTCAAAGCATTTGACCCCAATTCCATCGATGACATTGTGAAAAGTATAATTCAAATGTGTCCATATACTACATAAACAGGATCAATGAAGAAAATTCCATGTGTTCATCGAAACATTAAAAAAGGTAACCAATAAAAAGTCCCACATATGACCTACTCCAACTCCTGAAAAACATGATGTCCAATTTGGACACTTGTTTCTGGACAGACGGAGTACTCGATATGTGAAAAGGGGGAAGTTCAATTGAACTTACAACATCCGGTCGTATGCGCAAAACTTGAAGAACTGCAAGAACAAACGCCCACAAAGTGCTGAAGACCGAAGTTACATAAGACTGTCCCACTTCCCGGCTCCTGTGAATCCTCGAGTACCGGCTGGTTTGAAGCGATCTCTCTGCATCCCCGACGTCCTGTTATTCTGCCAGATTTCAGACCCTTTCAAAACCCTAGAAAAACCCTAATAAAATCCTAGTCAAATCGAACAAAAAACTTATCCACCTTGCACTGCCAACCCCAAGTACCTGAACCCGGAAGTCATTGAGCATCTGAGCTTCGTCTCCTTCAGCTTTGGTCAGGCTCATTTTATCAGTGGCGCCAGCGATGTAGAATCTGGGAGCGTATTGCTGAAAGTTCATTGATCTCACTAAGCTCAGAATCTCCGCAGTATGACCACCTACGCAGAGCAACTAATACATAAGCAATGCGAATTAGTCATCATCACAAAGGAGCATAAATTTTGAAACAATTTCACAAAGCGGGTGCGCAATTGTACCAGATCCTAGCACGATGAGCGTGCGCTTGGGTCGACGCGGTTGGGAAGACAACGGCTTCCCGGTGTTGTACAAGACCCAAAACATCCGAATCACCAAAATTGTGAACAACAGCGTTGGGATCCAACGCCACAGAGACTCCATTGTGCATAAATTTGCGAACATGGATTGTCAATTGAATGATCGGGTCATGGGAAAAACACTCGTGAGAAGCAATTCGGCTCAAGAAAAGGAACACACAGGCCTGGAAAGTAAACAGAGGCGACGGAGAAGAGAATGGCGCCTTGCTGATGAACGTAGCGGATGATTCTGTGGATATTGGAGACTTGGATGGAAAATCATCGGATGAGAGGAATGGATGAGAATCGTGGATGAGTGGGTGTGTAGGATGAAAATAGTTAAAGTAGATCAGCCTATTACCACCCAGATTTGCAATCTAGCTATCTTGTGCAATAATGTGCTTATTGTTGCTAGTATTTTTCAGAAATAAAATAATTGAGTGGACTTGCATACAAGTGGAATCATATTAATCCATATTAAGAGCTGAAATTATTATGAATTTTCAGACATGTTTGGTGCAAAAATATAAAACCATTAGTAGGTGGGGGTTATGACCATCTTAAAAAGGTTCAAGATTAGACAATTATTATATTTGATAAGTATTTTGAAAGCACAAGTTTCACATTCTCTTAAAGTACCTTTTTTGTTACCCGAAGCTACAACTTGTTCTGAAAAGCATTTGTTTACAACTAAGCCCATTTAAATTAACATTTAATAAACCACATCTCTATCGGCCTTAAAGTGTGAGTCCATAAATAGACATGAACATGATATTATTCTCTAACAATAACACCCAAGTACTTGTCTGAAGAAAATGAGTTACACACTTTGTGGAAATGGATGACATCTATTGTATAAACATGAGGGTTTAATAAGGTAGTATATTATAAAATCACCCCTCTCCTTTGAATCTTCCCTATTATTAGTTGGAGAATGTAGATGAGGTGATCCTGAAATGAACCACTTTAATTAGCAATTAAAGAAAATTTATTTTCTATTATAGAGTCAATTTAGGTCTTTGATTTATGCACATCTTTTTATAAGTTGCAAGTAGACGGATTTTGAAAGACTTATGATCACAAATAGGTGTCTATGCCCCCAAATCTTTGCAAATTTATAAATAGTTCAAAAATTATTGGAAAAATAAAAATCACTTGAGTTAGATTCCACATCTATTTTTCTTTATTTGAAAACTGATCTAAAAATATTTTGTCCACGGAACTTGTGAAAAAAGCGGACCAATGCTTAAATGGTTGCTTTTAGAACATACTACCCTAGATGTCAAAATTAAATGAGAGGTGCACAATTGTCAACAAGGTGAAGACACCTATTCCCCTTCCTATATCCAATTCCGTCATGATGTACCAAAGGTGCACATTTTTTAGGCATGCTTTGAAGTTAGGGCTAGACCATCCTCAAGGAGCCATTGTAAGATTAATAATAAACTCTTACTACTAAATTTCCAACTTAGCCAATGATGAAGCAAGAGGCTTATTTTATACAAGTCCTGACAAGGTCAAAGAGACATCCAAGTTCACTATGAGGTAGACAAGTCTAGGAGGTTTTAAAATAGCACAAGCTTTAAAACGGCTCACCTCTTCAAATGTACACTATATGTACATGTTGCTTTTTTTGTAGCCTTCAGCAATGTACAAAAATTGTACAATTTAGGAGGTGGGCTATTTTAGAGCCTTGTGCCATTTCAACTTCAAAAATTCTTAACTAATTCCACAAAGCTCCAAAAAATATGAAATGACTTGGATTAAATGCTATTTCAACTTGTCTTTCAAGAAAACATTACTGAAAAATATTTAAAGAAGCTTCACCTCTCCAAAATTGAATTTCAGCTCTTAAATGGGGCATTTATGGACCTTCTACTTTACCATCTTGATTAACAATTTGAATACCTTGAGGTCAACTCTATAAAGGAAACATATTTTTCAAAGGTGTTTGCTTGGTTCATGAATCAAAATATCAAATCAAGTTGATTTATAATTTTACAAGTAAAAGTATAATTTTTGTGAATTTCTAAAGTGGTTTGCTGTGAAATTACAAAACCATTCATAGAGTGAAGTCATGATCAAACATCCTATAAACAACCCACAATAAACACTCTCCTACATATCCAATGGCACTTAAGTGTTCACCCAAGCTAAAAGGAGGCATATGATCCTATTTCCAACATACACCCTCCCAAATCCATGAAAATGCAATGTTGTCATTTACTCCAAATCTAGTGTATTTAAAACCGCCGCCAAAATTTCTATTAGCACCCTTTTGCAAGTATAATACTATTTTTTACTATCCTATTTAAGGCACACAATCATGGCAATGATTTTC
This sequence comes from Antitrichia curtipendula, assembly GCA_951230915.1. Taxonomy (NCBI): domain Eukaryota; kingdom Viridiplantae; phylum Streptophyta; class Bryopsida; order Hypnales; family Leucodontaceae; genus Antitrichia; species Antitrichia curtipendula. The sequence goes on from OX579640.1 coordinate 9,648,654, forward strand.
TTAGAAATGAACAGATTTGAATTATTTTTTGGACGATACTAGGGCCCAAAATAGGATGAGGGAATTAGGTGGCTAACCAAAATGGGCTTGTCTACCTTATAGTGAATGTCAAAAAAGAAAACAATAAATAATACAACGGAAACATGAGATGGAACACCAACCATCTCCCTAACTTGAGCCAAGAAGAAGTTGCTTCCAACTCCCTTTGGTTCATTTTGGAGGGACATTTATTGAATTAGTTATGAATTTTTTAAGTTGGATTAGGGGATGCTTCAAAATCATCCAGTCACTATGAATGTTCATTGCAGGTTTAATGTTCACAATTTAACTTCCAATATGTATCCCTTTGTATGTGTTAGGGGTTTTATTGCAGACATGCATTGAGAATACAATTGCAAGTCTAAACACTTAGCATAGTTGCTAAGAATGCATTAGATGACACTATTTGAGGTAGTAAAAAAATAGTGTTGAATGCATTGTAGTTTTTAATTCTAAAATACTATGAACTTCCATTAGTTCCATACTAGCGCTCTCTGCAAATTCATATAATTTCCAAATTAGTGAGATTTAGTGTTACTACTAAAAAACGTACTAATTGAATTAGGGTGATAGCATTTTATGGTCACCCCTCTGCCCAATATACAATCCAGTAAAAACTAGTACAAAATGTATACAAATTGATACTAAATGGAGCCAAAACGACATTTATACCAAAATTTGATGTTGGCCCATCTAAATCAAAAGGTCTTTTCATAGATTTTTAAATTTAAAATAAATAAAAAATAATTTAAAGTCAAAATTTGACTGTTGTACTAGATTCACACATTTGCTAGGATATTTTCTTATATAGGTCCTACAGCACTAATTAAGTGCCTAGTCTAAGTATCTAACCATTAGAGCATTGGCTTTAGCTTTTGAATTGTAAGAATAAAATTCTAAACTAGGCAAAAAAAAGTACAACAATGCTAAACATGAATCTGTAATAGTACAAACATTTAATGTTTGTACTCATTACATTCAATTAATAGATGAAATTCACTTTTTGTTATGCAATTATCAATATATGCAAAATATAAGACTCCAATTCATTTTTTTTCTTGAGCCACAAGAACTATAATAAAATTAACTCCAAACTTTCATCTTGGGTAGAAATTTTGCCGTGACTACGATTTTGGACAAGTGTAGTGTGCTTTTAGCCCATTAGCTTAATCAATAAGGTTTATGAGTAATTTGAATGGACTAAAGGTGGACTCACATGTGCCAAAATCAACCAAAATTTTGCAAAAGAGATAATTTAAAGAAACAAACTCTACAAGAAATCAAAACAGTTGGTCATCATGATCATTGGGAGAAATACATGAAAAGCAGGGGAAATAAGTTTTTGACTCTTGAAAAAATAATTTTAACATTATACTTAAACTTGGGGGTTGCTTTTAGTTTGACAATAAGACAAAGCTACTCCTAAAATATAATTTCTCCCTTCTCACATAAAAGTGCAAGTCAGCCAAAGGAAAGCAATTTTGATTCCTGACAACTTGAAATTTGTTTTCCAACTCCAATTTCATATGATTCATGTGTAGCTTTTACTATTAAGTCGACATTAGTCTGAACGACAGCGATTGATAACCGGAAACGGACGGGTATCTTCATTTCGCCCGGAGGTTACGTATCCAAGTTTACAGCTCCGGGTCGCCAGCTTCGTTTCCTCGGTGTGGAAATTCTTGTGCACTGCAGCTCAACATTGCTCTTCTGCCTTCAATCGTGCTGGTATACACTCCACCTTACCTTCGCAATATTTTTTCATACCTGTGTATTTCTTCTATATCAATCCGCTCCATTCTTTTTCACACTTGGTACACGTACTTCCCTTGGTACGGCCTGTATGTTGTAACTTGGACAATCATGAGTTTTTGCTGCGTTTTCCGATCGTTCTCAATGAGATAATTGCGAGGCCTTGGAGGTTCTATTTTCGGGATGCTGGATATCTGTTTGACATAAGTGGGTTCGTAGGTTTGAGCCTTGGGAGTTGCGAAAGAGAGGTTGAATTGGGGCTCAAATTTGTATGTAGTCTTTGAGCATTGGCATTGGAGACGTAGAAGTAGCGCTGGATAGATCGTTTTCAATAGTTTTTGTTTCATAACTAGATTTAATTGAAACATATGGGACGTGATCTTTTGGTGTTTGAATTTATTGGCCGTTGTACTTTGGAGTCATGGAGTTGTTGTGTTTCTTGATCGCTTTTAGAGCTACTTGCGAGGCCTTGAAACTGATCAATTAGGGATGTTGGCTTTGTGTTTGACGTTAGTGGATGCTTAGAATTGGGCCGTGGGAGTCACGAAAGCGAGATTGAGAATTAAACTCTTTTCAGCATTGGCATTGGAAATGCAGCTGAATAGATAGTGTTGTCATAATTGAATCTGTTTGAAGTATTATACTATAAATTTGGGACCACGCATTTGATTGACTCATTAGCAATGTCTCCTTCTTTTTAAGATACACTCAGAATCGTTACTTCTGCTGTTGAGCATAACTCCAGTTATTAGACTGGTCAATGAATTTTTTTTATACGTTCTTGTTGGCGAATGAAAGGGGATTCCAAGGCTCTAAGTATTCCGTAATACCTTATTTGGATACCGAATGCAAAAGTTATGAAGTGTCAAAGTTTGTCGGTAGAAATTGTCAAATTGCTTCTTCGACAATAGGAGAATTGATCAAAGGATGCACACGATCTGAACATCCGATTATGTCGCCCGTTTGGGCCAATCTGTCCCCTACCTTAGTACCGACTGTTTGAGTAATCGTAGTTTGGCATGTCCTAATTGATCTGAAGACATGTAAGCATACATCTCTGGAAAATATGGGCTTATCATTGCTTCAGAAAGCCCTACCTGCACGCTGAATCTGAATTGCTGCACCCTGATACTGACCTCGTTCTCTGTTAATTTCAGAATTAAATCCGCTCTGTACTTTTTCGCCTTCTCCTTTTAGGACGGAGAACTTGCAAAGATGGCAATGGTATTCGCTCCTCTCCTGACTGAAGCTGTTCCGACTTCACATGCAGGCGCTACATGGAGTCCTTAGGTTAACAACGGAGGGTAACTTTTTCCCATGTCCTTGATGCATTACATCTGAACACGTGGAGGTTCTAATAAATCAGTTACAATTGTGATGTTTCCCGTTCGTCTTGGTTAACTTACTGTATTCCCTGTTGTGTATCAAACGAGCATATGAATTGCTCACTTTGTGGATTTTCAGTACTTACGTGGCAATAGCTGGAGCAGATTACTGTGTTATAGCTGCTGATACAAGAATGTCTACTGGATTCAGCATTTTAACCCGCGATCATTCGAAAATTCATCAGATGTGAGTTAGGTTTATAGCCTCTCTGATTTCTTCAAACGTTATTCTTTTAGGTGTATTCTTTTCTTGACTAGTGGAGCATCATCTGCTCGAATTTCTTGATGGACTTTCAAGCAGGTTAGGGTTCAGATTAGGATTTTCTGAACTCTCATCCTTTGTTTTATGGATGGAGAAGTGTGTATTGGCTTCTTCAGGATTTCAAGCAGATATTAGAGCTCTTCAAAAGAATCTAGACGCTCGGCACCAGGTATACTTTCCAGAAATTCTCGGGCTGTCGACATTAGTAAATTGTAGTGTCAGCTGGAGCCTAAAATATGCTCTTTTTAGATGGTAGATTTATCAACACCAACATAGCAACCAGATGAGCTGCCCAGCAATGGCGCAACTGCTTTCGAAGACTCTCTACTACAAGCGATTCTTCCCATACTATGCATCCAATGTGCTTGGCGGTTTGGACCATGGGGGTATGCAGCTCTGAACCACGGAAGAGAGGGTAGATTGGAGCATCATTATGTATGTCCGTCTAGCTCTTTATTATCTGTGGTTGTGGTTGTGAAAATTTTAGCTGTTACTGTATTCAATTGAACTCCTGACCAAGCAGGTAAAGGTTGTGTATATACATAAGACGCCGTTGGTTCGTATGAACGTTCCGGGTACAGCTCGCAAGGTTCTGGCATGCAACTCATGATGCCGGTCCTGGACATTCAACTGAAATCAACTAGCCCTCTTGTCTTGCCACAAAGGGTCAGTATTTTTTAACCCATGAATAATGACCTGGACGCCATCTATTTTGCCATTCCTAGATCCTTTTAGTTCGTTTGACTTACACGTTGAATTTTATATATCCATTTGTGTGCAGGAATCATCGACGCCCCTCTCGGAGAACGAATCTGTGGATCTGATCAAAGATACCTTTGCCTCGGCTGCTGAGCGTGACATTTACACGGTAATTTTAACGCCACAAATCCTAGTTCTGTTGTGAAGATCGTATATTCTCATTATATTGATGATGAAGGCTTGTCATTTATCTCGCCCAGAACTCATTAATGTTATAGCCTACGTGGCCCAAATGCATAAGATTATATGGATCTTTGTAACATATAGTATTGCATGTAAAATGTCATTAAAGATGTAACTGAAGTCGCTGGAGTCAGGAAGGTCGGCTAGTACCCTTTCGACACTTGTTGAACACCTTGTTATCTGATTTGTATGCCTCTTCTTGTGTCATGGGTGGGAAGAGTACATAGTGAGCTTCGAACTGGATATATCTGCCTCCTAGGATTTGGCGACAGAACTGAGGTTCTGATATTAGAGAACGTAATATTTTAGAGGTCTGGGCTTGGAGAGGGAATAGAGGATGTGATTTTGAAGAGCTCTAGGTGTACTTGCCGTTTTCGCTATGGCACTGGGTGTGATGGCAGGGTGACGGTGTGGAGATCGTGGTAATCAACAAGAACGGGATTAGAAGAGAAGTAGTGCCTCTCAAGCGGGACTAGGTTTGATACAAACCCGCCCGATTAGATGTTTTATAGCAGGGGGTTTCAATCCATGCAAGCAGGAGTTCTCAAATTGAGATATAACTGACAAAGGTTGTAGACCATTTTATCGGCGCAAGCAACTTTTGGAACTGTAATACAATGTGCATAATCTTTCATATAAAAAGCCCCGGGCACTTGCATTGTAAGTACCATATTCAACAGTTGCAACGTAGCCCATGTGACGTCGATTCTTTCCCCAACAAGATAATTGTGCAACGATGTAACAAGCTCCTTAGAAGAAGCAAAGCATGGAAGCGTACAGATAAAGGACAGCCTTGCAAAGCTGGATTTCGAACCTGATAGAACAATTTTCTTACTTCCCTGCAGTTCTTACCTTCACTGTCGCAACATCGATGGAGTTCACTACGTAGGGATCGGGATTGGGATTCTCTCTTTGCCATGCCTACATTATGACTGAACTATGTTTGCAGTGTAGTAAACTGTACTTGTCCCAGCACGGATGCAAGCAGGAGCTTCAAAGCCCAGCTCGAAAGACAGACGGACGATCATGAAATAGTCTGGCGGGGCAGAGGAATTGCTGATTTAATTTGCCAGAAGGAGTACAAAGATTGTGCACAACAATACACAGCAAGGAGTTATAAAACGTACAAAAACATAACATTCTTGAGTAGCATTGACAGGGTCTCTTCGCTACGTACGAAAACTTACAAAAAACGTAGCATTTTTGAGTAATATTGGCAGGGTCTCTTCGCTACAATAGTCCTCCAAATGTCTAGGACCAACTCGTCTCTTGCATCTAAGACTTCAATTAAAACAAAATACTCCCATAAATCTCAGATTACTGTAAGTGGAATAAGAAATGGTAGCGCCAGCCAAGCCAGAGTCCCAGCTTCAGAGTCCCAGCTTGAGCGAGGCGAGTCGCGCGCCCTCCACTCTCGCAGCAATTTTTTTCATGGCAATGTCGCGAGCAAAGTCCGGCGACCCATGCTGCGGCTTCAAATCACGACTAAACGGCGAGAATCCGCAATCATCGGTTGCGCCGAGGCGATTTGCCGGAATATGCTTGGCAGCCGCGAGCAGCGCATCCCGCACTTGCTCTGCCGTCTCCACCTTGGGGTTGAGCGGATTCACCACCCCGATGAAGCAGAACTGCGGGACGCCATTCGCGTCTTCTCGGCGGTACTTCGCGCAGAGTTTGTAGACAGACTCTTTGTCTTCCTCGCTGGCGCATTGAATCAAGAAGTAGCCCGCGTTCATTAGGAACATGCGCTCCAGGAGAACTTCGTACGGAACCTCCTTGCTGTGCACCGAGTCGCAGTCGCCGCCGGGGCAGGTGTGGATGCCGATGTTGCGACGCTCCGCGGGAGAGAAGCGGTCGAGTACGCGGTTGTTTAGGTCCACAAACTCCTGCACTCAAAATCAAATCTCTCTTGCATATGAAAATCAACAATGAAAACTTCTACTTCGAAGCAAACTTCTACACTTGATGTTTACATGAGGAGGTTGTGAAATGTTGATCGAAACCCTTGCAACACGGTTTCTTGAATTTTAAAGGTGAATACAACCTTCTCTTCACTCAAACTGCTACATCTCAGTTCTTTCTAAAGTTCTTCAATCGAATTTCCTCCCTTTCATCTTTTGGTATCACTCACAGGTTTTCAGCGACTCTTTGTGCAATTGTTTCACTGAACTTAGAGCGAGACCAGACAGGCGATTGTTCTCGTGGGATCAACAATGTGTGAAACCGATCATTGATTTTTACAAGAGAGCACTGTAGACATTCATGTTCCAAATGAGTTCATCCGTTAGCAAAGCCAGAGTAGTGGTCATTCTGAAAGCCCTGACCTGCAGCATGTTTTTCCCCGTCCAAGGATTGCGAGCGTCGTTTTTATTCGCGAGGCGGCCCTCAGTGAAATCAATGGAGACTCGGACAGCTTCCGCTGCGAAGCATTGACGAATATCCTTCTCGACCTCGTCACACACATCGCTCAAGAACTTCTTCCTCGGGTAATCCTTGATCTCGCCCTCCAGGGGGTACAGCAACATCATCATGGACGGCGAGATCACCGCTTGCTTCACCGGCTTGGTGGCGATTCGTTTGTTCTTCCTCACAAACTCGGCCGCAAACGTCTTGTACCTGAATCCCCAGCCATTCTTTCTGAGCTAAGTATCGGCACATTTCTAAAATTCTTTGTATCTAGCTATACGAAATTGACGGAGGAAAATGCGATTAGTAGCCAAATTTTCTACATTTTTTTTGGAATTTTTTGTCTATGTCTTCTATCTGATTCATAATATCAAACTACACAGAGGAGACTGTGAAAGAGAACCTAACTGTCACAAAGCTACTCCAATTCCCAGAAACAGTATTGCAGCTACCAAATGATAAAAACATATGCAAAATTCTCCAAAATTGGAACCGACCTGAACGGGCCTTGTGTGAGTCGGGGAAGCTGGCGATGGTGTCCATCATCAAAGATAGCGAAGAACTGACCATCCCCAGCCAGATTCTCCGCTAATCCGGTTCCCGCAAGAGTGTCCGTAATCGGGTACGTCGCAAAGCTGGACTCGCGCTGCTCGCCGTCAGTGACATACGTCTCCCCTGTTGCTTCAAGCCTGTGTATGGAATCAGCAGCTGCTTCGTCTTGCGCGGATTGAAGCTCCTGCCAACGAATCTTCCCCTTGTCGTAATCCTCGTATGCGTCTTGGAGCTTCATCGGGCGAGGCAAGGAACCCACGAGCTCAGTTGGGATCGGCATTGCGTTGGATTTCAAGTAAGCTACCGGCCGTGAGATCGAAGAAGCACTCTGTCTTGCTTCAATGCTTGGGATTCGGGCTGTTGCAAAGCTTGTGAAATTGCAGATCAAGCTCAGTGACAGACCCACATGCAGGGCTTGAATGGCGGCATGGCAGAGATTGGTGAGAGTCGTCGGAGTGGATATGGATCTCTCTAGCGCATGAAATGATGATTGCTGCAGAATTTTTTTGTTTTTTGTTTTTTCCTGTTGTCTGTTGTTGTGCTCGGTATCGTTGTTGAGCCGTAACCATATCCACAATTGTCAGCCATTCTAATATAAGAAACCCTTGGGGTAGCTGGGGTCGAGTCTATAGTAGTGCAACGAGCCTCTTGTGGAGGCTCTTGTTTTACCCCGGGGAAAACGCAGGAACCTTTTATTTGCTCTACAATTTTTCTTTTGGAAATTTTGAGTTCATATTTGCAATCGGAGGTCCCAGATTAGCTAGGAGAAGTGCTAACAATAAAATGAATGTGGCACGATATAGGGTTTTTTTTTTTTACATTTACATTTTCTTCTTTGTGCCTCGTGAATTATCCGTGCGGTTGGCACCATTGACTAGTTTGCGAGAAACTGAATGCGTTCATTTGTAGAGCATTTGAGTGTTCAAGAAACTTTTTGAGTTTTACCGCCTAATTTCCTTCAATTCTCACATTGAACCGGTTTTTGAAGAACTGAGTCCGGTTCTTTTCTATGGTTAGATGTGCAGAAAAAACATTTTTCAAATTCTTTTACTCTTTGCTATAGAAATGGCAGTTTTGAGTGTTTTTTGGCAAAAAAAAAAGACCTTGGGCCTTTAGGGATTAATGGATGGATAACCAGGCAATGGTCCTCCCTAATTTCCCATGATGGGAAGGTATAATGCCTCCTAGATGCTTGGGAGAGACTTTCAGCTAATTCAAGAATTGGGATTTGGGATTTGGCTAAGAAGCTAGAAGACAATTATATTCCATTGTAAGAGTCCCTTTTTCAAAAATGCAAAAGAGACGCCTACCTAATTGGTAACCAATAATTAGTTGTAAAATAACATTCTAGAATTATAACATTGTTTACCAATGAAGAAGGGGACCCTTACAAGAAACAAATTGTCTTATTTATGGCTCTTCAACCATCTTCCACTTTCATTTAGGCTTTTTTCTCATTCAATACCACCTTCCACTTTAAGTATTTTAAAGATGGTGAATATGAAAAATCTTTTGGTTAAATTGTTTTACATATATTCACAATCCATTTTCCATTATATTGACTAAAACCCACAATCCTAGAACAATCTAAGTTCTAGGGTACATCTTATTCAAATCTAGATTATATGGCAAAAGTAAGATTGTTACATTAAATATTGTCATTTTGGCAATTTTGCTTTGTATTCTCAATTTTGAAAAAATGAAAAGAAAAAAGCTCTTTAAGCTTCCATTTCACCTTGGACAATTTGGATTCATTGATTTGGTTTTGAATTCCTTTATTTTCAAAGACTTAGGCTTTGATTTGATTTAAAATTAAGAAAGTTTTAGTTTCTATTCTCATTTTTTGAATATTTTTTTGAAAAGAGAAAGCAGCGTTGTGACTTGATTTCAACTGCATAGTTTTGCTGTGTATTGATGTTTCAATTTCTTTTTGGAAAGTGAAAAGTTTTGTTTCATTTAAATCCGGCTGTAGCAATTTAGCTTTGTGGTCTTATATTTGATATTTTGAAGGAAGAGGAAGGCTCTCTCAAATGACAATATTTAATGTGACAATCTTACTTCTTGTTCTGATGTTTGAAATTTTTTGGAGGAAGAAAAGGGTTAAGTGATATTCAAATTCAGCTATAGCAATTTGGCTTTTAGCAATCATGTATTCATGTTCTAATTTTGGTGTGTGTGAAGAGGAAGGCCTTCTCAAATGGCAATTTCAATTACAATAGTTTTGAATCTTCCACTCATCTTTGAATATTTTTGAGAAATAGAAAGGCTCTACGACTCAAATAATTTTTGGAGAGAAGAAGTTTGTGTGACTTGATTGGGGTTGTGGTACTTTGGCTATGTGTTTTCATGTTTCAATGTTTTTTTTGAAGAAGAAGTCTATGCTATTCGATTTTAGCTGTAGCAGTTTAACTTTTTGTTCTTGTTTAAGTTTTTGTGGAGGAAGAAAAAGGTTCTATTAGATGGCAATTTTACATGCAATAGTTTTGTTTATGGTTGAGAGTCTTATGTCTCATTTTTTTTGGAAGAGAAAGGTATCTTAAAATTTGATTTTAGCTATGCCATATCTATTTGTGTTCTTTTGTTTGAATTCTTCTTCTTCTTTTAAAAAGGAAAAAATAGATTTGATTTTAGCTACAACCTTTTTGAGTTCTCATATTTGAATTTTCTTTTTTATACAAAAAGGGTCTTATAGATTCAATTTCAATTGTGGCCTTTTTGTATTCTTATGTTTAAATTCTTTGTTTTTTTTAAGCTAAGGGTCTTACACATTTAATTTCAATTGCAGCTTTTCTGTGTTCTCATATTAAAATTTGACTTCTGTTAAAAAACAAGCTCTCATAGAGGCGAATGTAAGCTAATGCAATACTTTGGGGGGCCTCTCATTATAGTTGAATTCTAATTTTGTTGTATAGAGGCTTTTACAATCAATAATTACAATAGAAGCTCATAATTGTTTAGACTTTATGTCATTCTATTTTTATATGGGGTAAGGTTTCATAGAGGGTCTCATTTTCTATTCCATTGTTTTTTTGCACTCACTTTGGTTTTTTTTTTTTTTCTTTGGCTTTCATGTGGTTGACTACTTTTGGCCTTTTATACATGTGTTGGGACAACTCATGCAGTACAAGGCAATGTAGACTTAACACAAAAGTCTCATCCCAAGTTCCATTGGATTCAAATGTTCAATTTATAGGGTATATTCTCTCAACCACAAGAACAAGTGGTGAATGAGTTTCTTGTTGGCATCGGTGGTGTATATGAGGATACTACTACTCAAGAAGTCCATGGCTACAATTCATAATTAGTGGAATGAAAATTCTTATGTGGACTTGTGAATGTAAACAATGTGGTGTGTTCTAGGTAGTAGAAGTGAGAGATAGCTTTGTGGATCTCTCAAATGAGAATGGAGACTATGGAGATAATGTTAATACTAAGCTCACTTTGAACAATGGAAGCTACTATCAATGATAGTTTTGTATTGCATACATGTGAATCTATGCCATGTTGGCTCCTCATAGTGACTACAAATGTTCTATGAAGTCATTTTTCAACCTATTTTGAGTGTCTATATCTTCTAACTCTTTAGTGTTTGTGGTCAACTCGTCAAATGTTAAGCCTCTACCAAATGGCAATGGTGTATCTCTTTACAACTCTGGCACTATGTCTTTGAGGTCATGTACATCTTCTTCATCCTTCACTATCATGTTGTAGAGGATGATACAAGCAAACATAATATATGTTTTTCTTTCCATACTCCATTGTTGACACAAATTTTTGATGATAGAAAACTTGGTTTGGAGGACACCAAAACAACTCTCCACATCTTTGCAAATTGCCTCTTGTTAGTATGCAAAATAATTCTTCTTCTCATCAATTGGACGATAGATACTTTGAATAAAACAAGACCAAAGAGGATAAATGCCATCAGTCAAAAAGTATTACTAATTGTAATGGTAGCCATTGATTGTGAACTTTGAGACAACATGTTATTTATCAATGGGGAATTGGGGAATAGTCCAAAATATTGAGATCATTTGTTAAACCTCTGAAGTCCAAAATAAGCGTGCCAAATATGAAAATCCTCAGTAGTTATGGCCTTAAGAATGATAGACTTTTTTCTAAATCTATCTTCAAAGTCTCATTGCCAAGCGACCGGTCAATTTTTCCATTCATAGTACATACAATTGAATGAAGCAAACATATCCAGAAATCCTCGAGTTTCATGGAGGGCTAAATGCTTGTCAAAGTCAACCACGGGCGATTGTCTCAAATGGTGCTCCTCAAAAATTGCTCAAATTGCCACATAGAACCTCCTTATAAACTCCATTGTAGTTGTCTCACTTGTGAAACAATATTCATCAATGACACTTGCACAGAGACCATAAGAAAGCATATGTAGAACAACAATAATCTTTTGATGTGGAGACAATTCTAGGAGCCCAAATGCATCTTTCTTCTAAAAAAAATAAGAATCATGAGCACAAACTTAGTCCATAATAAACACAAACAAGGAACAACACACTTTATAGCGTCAGCTAAAAAGAAAAGCCCTATACACGGGGATTTACTAAAATAATCCTTGCATCTCCTATCATGCATCTCCTTGCAATCTCTATGAACATTTGAAACTTAGCTCGGACAAAATCCACCCATAATGGAAGGTCCATTGAACCTATTGTTCATCCTAAATCCAAAATCTAAACTCAAGTTAAAAGTCAATTTATCATCTCCATCATTATCATCAAATACATCTTGAATCTTAACTAGTAGGTGTTTAAGCCTTCTAAGATCTAAGATCCATCCTAAAATATAAAAAATAGGAACAAGAAAACTCTACACAAATGCAATAAAAAAGCTTGCTTGAGAAGAGTATAAGGTAAACCAGCCCATTGCGGTCAGATGACCCATAGTGGACACCTCATGACCCCATGATGGTTTTTTTAGACCACAATCAATATCTAACCTCACACCTATGGAGTGATTAGTGGCCTCATTAGGAACATCCTATTTTTCCAGTGCAAATCATTGTAGGAAGTGACTTTTCATGGCATTCCACATTAGAAATTATTGTGACCACTTTAGGTGATTAAGATGAGCATATTGGATACACTTTTTGTTGGTTATGGGGCAACTTGTAGACCATGTTGGGAAGATCACTTCAGAAATACACAACTAATTCACACTTTGTCTGAAAAATAAATTTCCAATTGCTCTCTCTATTTCTCAAACTTATCTTTGTGTGGGAAATTTTAAATTTTTTTTCAGCAATGGCATGAAGGCAGACTCCAAATTTTGACCACAATGGGTTGTTTTACCTTATACATTGGAAAAATGGTTCGTGAATGGTGTAACTTTGCACCGAAACTGTTAAAATAAGAAGAAATGGCTGAGAATTTATGTTCACGTACTGCTGACAAGTGTTTTTTGGCATGTTGTATACCTAGTGTTCATGTACCTACAACATGTGTGCTGAAATTAATGGGGAAGGCAGCTTGTGATTGGTTGTAAGAATGTTCAAACAGGGTCAGTACTCCAGTCATTTTGTACTGTATAAGTTAGTAGTGTCATGCTTACATCGGACAATAAATGCCAGTGAACGAATCATATGCAAGTGGGGGGCGTTGTTGTCGGTCCAGGTTCATCAATTGGAAATGGCACACATGCTGCAATTATTCCTGTAAAATACCCTGTTGAAGTGCCAGGAGTATCTTGAGAATATGGTTCACTTGGGGGAGACCTTCACATAATTACAAAAGTTTGTGTGCATTTTGGCAAGGCAAATGCTTCTTGTAGTATGGTAGAACCACCCATAGTTGATCACTTAAGCAATTTTGCATATTTTTCTGGAGCAGTAGAAGGCAATGTGAATTTACAGCCCTGTAGGAAGATAGAAATGATGGACATTGTCAAGTTTCCATGATTTTTTCTTGAAATTGAATTTTTTATGAATTTTGGAAGTCAAAAGTTGGCTTCAATTCATACCCAAAATATAGAGTCTTCCAATTCCGACCATTCCATAACTACTTTCCCACTCATTGCTTCCTACTTTTTTACTCACTAAATCGAGACATGTGTCATGACTTTATAGTGCCAAGCTTGCAAAAAAAAAAAAACACATTTCAAACTACGGTTGGAATCTATACCAATCTCGGTTTGCATCCTACAGAGTGGTTATTGGTGGCCAGTTGCTAATAGGTGGTTCTACCATATTACGTTTTTTATGAAGAGAAGGATGCATATACCAAAATAAATTAAAAATGGAGCAAGAATTGATTGTGGAATGAAAGAGTAAGGTAGTAGGTCCATAAATCGACCACCTAAGGGTTGGAATTGAATTTTAGGGAGGTGAAATTTCTTAAAATATTTTTTAGTAAATTTTCCTTAAAAGAGAAGTGGAATTGGCATCTAACCCAAGTCATTCTATGTTTTTTGGAGCTTTATGGAATTAGTTATGAAATCTTGAAGTTGAATTGGCATAGGGCTCCACCCACCCACCCCCTAAAATGTACATGGTTTGTACATCACTAAAGACTATGAAAAAGCATCACTTACAATACAAAGAGTGGGCAGCTTAAGAGGTGGGCGGTTTTGGAGCCTGTGTGCTTTTCAAACCTCCTACCCTACCTGCAAAAATAGGAACTTTGCATATTGCACTTGCTTTTGTGGAGAATGCTGCCATATTTTCATTTTTTTGGTACTTTCAAGATGGTATCAATGATTTTTTTAAACAAGTAGGTACATCTACTTTGATCCCTTCAAAAATAATTTTCAACTCCCTCTAATAATGTGAAGAATACATGTCTATATTTGTATGGAAACATGCTCATTATACACCAAAACAGCAAATGTATGGCACTCCCTGTAGGGGTTAAGGTAGATATGTAGATACGTTCGAAACCAAAGCAAACCTAAAACAATACAATGTACCATGCTCATACATTTAAGACCCTTAAGTAATGACCTGAGTTAGTATTAGCGTTGATTTGGTGCTGATCTTGGATATACTTACCTGAAAGGCTCACCAAAATTCCATACAACATAGAGATCTCACCACTATTTCAAGGAAGGAGAAACGAGCAAAGCCAAAAGTTTTCTAAGGATTTCTAAATATGCACGTTTTCTCACTTTGCACGTTTCAAGGAGGAGAAATGTGCAAAGCCAAAAAACCTTAAGTAAGGTATGTGCATCCATAATCAACAATGCCTCCAAAGTGTAAGAATGTACATCCCTACATTTGGACCAAGAATGTACATTACTTTTTTCTAGATATTGATGTACAAAATAAAAAACATGACTATGAGAGCCTATTGTTTGTTCTTAGTGCACCTAGAGATGTTACTTTGAAAATTCATAACTGGTTGTTGACTTTTCAACGCTAATGTGGCACCGTCCCATTGGCAACCCATCACCATTGTCATTACAAGTTCCATCTCATAACCTTCTTTCCTTTCAACTTGCTTCCTACACCCTTAGATCATGAAGATCAAAGGTTGTGATTGAAAAATGCACAACCAGTAATGTACGATAACCTATTCGCCGCTAGTGCGGCGCATTGGTTATCTAATACATAACTTATTCATATGGTGTCCAAATAATGCATGCTAAAGTGCGTTGGAATCCTCTTTTCAAGTGCCAATAAGATCTACTAAGAATAATTTATAATCAACAATAGTAACTATGATCGGTTATAATTAGTGACAAATATAGGTGCACATACCTTAAGAAGAGAAGTACAGATATCTTGCTTGGTTCTCGAACGTTCACCTCAGCATATCAGCAGTAGCTACAACATTCAGCTATCCAATAGCCAGAAAAATCGATCATGTACTTGATGCATGTGCTTGAAAAACGCTGGGAAGTGATACAGTTGCCTACAGTACAGAAAGCTATTCCTGTCAATCAATAAGATCTGGAACCAACGTGAATGCTACTGAGAATTTTGATTGGGGTACACTAAACACCCTAACGCAACAGGTTTGTCTGAAGCTTCGTTGACGACCCTTTCAGTATAAAATCTAGCAAGTTACAACCCAGATGGTAGTGACAGTTGTCCCACCCTACAAAATCTGCCTGGGGTTAAGATTTCCATTTGTGAAAATCAGTATAAATGTGTGACTCCTTAGGATGCCAATGTCTAGTGGTGGGCTAAAAGAGTCCCCTCATCAACACAATCGGATACAGAAACTGAGAATAGCTAAGGTTGTCGGTGTTCAGCAGGTGAAGAAATGGACGAATCCAGGATATCAGACTGGGATTCAGTCAATTCGGAGCTGGGGGGATGAAAGAGTTCAGGATGACCCCAGAAGGAGGCAGCTACACCATAAGCAACTAGGACCAGAACCCAAACGCAAGGAACTAAAATTGCAAGCTGTATGTGGGCCGAGGCCTCCCCTCGAGCTTCAAACGAGTCGGCAAAACACACAATCTCATCGTGGACATCCGTGCACCCCTCCGGCATCAACGGACCATAGAGAGTGAACGCAATGAAGTAGAACCATGCCCCTTGGAGTGTAACTGCCATGCCACTGAGGATGTCCAAGGGAAAATTATTCGGGTACGCTGCTAGCAGCAGTGCACATACAATGCATAAACCTATCAGGAGAACCAGAATTTGGTGGTATCTGCCCTCCAAACCATGGTGGTTTGTGGAGTGGAAATAGAAAAGAAGGAACTCCGCTGTGAACGCCATCGCAGCCACAACAAAGAGCGACCCTTCCGGAAGTGGCAATAACCTGAATAAAAACAAGAAGACATTGTCAAAATAAGAAGAAGAAGAAATGATGACCATGTTAATACTTACTAAAGTGTTGACGAGAATTCAGAAACTAAATAAAGATTATTGGCTAAATTGTTCTACAGAGGACCCAGAGAACCCTCCAACTTTAGGGTTTCTTCCTCCAAACCTAATGCTTTCAAGACCGACTGGCTTCAGGGTGCTTCTTGAAGACCTTCGTAAATCACAAACCCTTTGAAGTAGAGATTGTGAAGAGGCCAAAACGGTTCTTTAAGCTGAAAAAGCTCTCCCGCTTAGGGTTTAAAACAAAAATTACAGGAAAGGGACCCCCATAGGCTTTGATCGTATCCTTACAGTAGGATCCTCTATGCTTTGGATAGGACTATGTAACCTTCCATACCGTATAGAAGACCAGGACGCACAACGGCCTCTCCATACTACTCATGTCCAAAATATTGTGGATCAGTTAAATTCCAATAGCTGACTTTATCACGGAGACTCCAGATAAGACGCAGTACCAATAGACGGATTTACATAGCCATTTGGCCCGGAGATTTTCCGGGAACCAAACCTTATTGTAACACCTACCTAAATGTAAGACTACAGAGTTTTGCACAGCGACGCAGTGAGTTCGTTTGATCTTGAGAATGTACACCACCTCATCAGCATAACTCGTGTCAACTTTAGATCACCTCACAACAAAACTTTTAAGCCTTTCTGGCATTTTTCATAATGCAGTATTTAAATAATGCATTCTTTGGTGAGTTGGAATCCTCTTTGCTTTGTTTAAAAATCTGACCGTTCGAATAATAGAAACTAGGCTCTACGCTTAAAGCGTCACAATTAGGTGTCCTTTCTTACATTCAGGTGTGGTCACCTTAGTTCCCTGTTTTCCTTATTGCACAAGACTTAATACCTTGCTGAATCTTGACAAGTATATGACTGTTTTGACACAGGGATAGCCAACTTCTTGGGAACTGAATGGAATCCAGAAACCAAATCTGCAAAGTTTTCTATACATGTAGTCCTAATTCACACACTGACTACATTACTTTGATGAGTACTATTCGGACTAACCTTCCAATTACTTCCTCTAAAATAAGCATACTCTGAGTAGATTCCTAATATTACAGGACCTGAAATTAAAGTCCTAGCCAAAATAGACGGTCACCAAGAAGCTCTAGTGCAAGAAAATCACAGATCCTAAAGCTCCAAATTGAATTCGAATTGAGCAAGAGATCGTAGTGTAAAAAATACCTCGTGGTTTCCTGAACCAGCACGGTGACGCAGAAGAGGAAAAACATAAGCAACATCGCCGCGTGTTCGAAATCGTTCAAGTGAGTGGTATTAATGGCGCCATTCACTGTAAACTTCAAATGAGTCGAATAAAAAAACTCGATGCACATATCCGTGAACGTCCCGACGAGCAGAATGTAGACCTCCAAGTAGCGGGCCTTGCCCGTGAAGCAGCGAGCCGGGTGCCACGCCCGCGCACGGAACGCCTTGGGATTGACGACGTAGATCGTGATCGAGTTCAGCAGGTGCCAAATTCCGACAAGAAAAAACATGGAGCCGGGGAGCACATGACCCTTGAATGACCCCATCGCGATGGAAACCCTAACGAAGGGAATTGAGGTTTGATGCTTTCTAGTGCGTTTTCTTCACCACGAGCTTGTGCGATCCGTGAAAACTCTTTCTAGTGCGAGGAAGACGGGTTGTCACCATACTCTACAAGTGGAATCGTCATCGCCGGACAGTGTCTCCTTGGCCTTGGCATTCCGGAACGACCAAGCCTCTGGAACCCTAATTTCAGCGATCACGGGTTCTGCAACTAGGAAAGACAATCACCAAAGCAAATGTCATCAAAATACAGATTACATGTACAGTACAGTACCCTTGCATAATGAAACGGAAATCCACTTTTGCCACTCAAAAGAATTTTGCATACTAAAAGAAAACACAACAACATGTTAGAACAGAAACAACTAGTTTAACCCCTAAAAGATCATTGTCCCTTTTGGGGACAAATGGGATTTCGGGCAGGTACCTACGGGCTGAATTTTTGTCGTGATTTTTTGAAACTTTTTTTGAAGATAGAAAAACTGATAAGCTTTGTGGGAATATAATTTTTTTTCACAATCAGTGCTCGGGAACAACAGTTATAACCCAAATAAGCTCAAAACAGGGGATGGGGAGGGGAACCTGGACATCAAGTTTTTTTTTGCAAAACTTTGGATTTTTTTTTTAATATTTTTTTTCTCATAGAATATATTTTTGTCTATCTGGAAAGCTTTGATTCATTTCATTTGGATTTGACATAAGAAAGTTATGGACATTCTTGATTTTCGGGCAATTAGAGCACCTTCTTGAAAAAAATAACTTGTAGGATTCATTTCTGAATGCAATTTTTCAAATTTTTCAATTTTTTTTTTTTTTGCATCGTTTAGTTTACTTGCTAGAACAATCTCACCATTGTAATTAGTTCATTTTAATTCCATTTAAAATAGATGAATATTTTAGATTTTCCTTCTATCTTATATCTACTTCTACTTAACAATTTTTTTAAGAATGATAATTAAGTGTTTTTCAACTTTTATTTTACCCTAGATGTTTGAAGTCAAAAAATCTAGTCCCGCAATGTGCTGAAAAACTTGTTTTTTTAACTTTAAATGCAGATATTGCAATCTTGCAATTTGTGCGGTCTAAAATTCTAAAAATATTTCCACACAATCTTATACTAGTTAGGTGTAAGATCATACGGTCAGATGTGAAAAAAACAAAATATTTTTCAAAGTTTTTTACTCTTTGCTATAGAAATGACAGTTTTGAGTGTTTTTTGGCAAAAAAAAGGCCTTGGGCCTATAGGGGTTAAAACAAAATAAAATTCAAAATAACATCAAATAATTATATATATCAAAAACACATTTTCTGCAATTTATGGAGTGAAATATTAAAAAGTCAAAATTTTGAGGTCAAACTTCAACCAATAAGATTTCAATCAATAAAAATTCAAAATTCATGAAACTTGTAACATGTAATTATAGTTAGGATTTACATTCTTGCTATAAAAAAGATTTGACATTTGACTTTTCACAAAAAAACTTATTTTTATATATAAATTTCATTCAAATAATAAAAGGTCTAAATATAGTCTGTTCTAAGTGAAATTACACATGAGGGTAGAATCTTTTTTGTACGACATGTTCAATTTTCACTTTATAATTCCAATTTCTCAATTTGTGAGAGTG
Organism: Antitrichia curtipendula; assembly: GCA_951230915.1. Classification (NCBI taxonomy): domain Eukaryota; kingdom Viridiplantae; phylum Streptophyta; class Bryopsida; order Hypnales; family Leucodontaceae; genus Antitrichia; species Antitrichia curtipendula. The sequence goes on from OX579640.1 coordinate 9,667,974, forward strand.
ATTTATATGGTGGCCTACTAATTTAGGGAGTCATTGTAATACAAGAAGCTACACTATGAAAAGTTCTATTCTTTTCAATGTTTTAATTTTGAAAAATCCTCTCAACAAGGGGATCATTTTAAATAAATAAAACCTAGTCCCTTTAGCACATTAGTAATAGGTGATCTTTGAATATTTCCAAGCAGTTCAACCTTTAATCAATATGAAAGATTCCAATTGGGTTGATAGAATTGTGGGGCAATGTGGTAGAAGTTTTCCACTCTATTATTCCTGAGAATTGCAAGAGACTTATAGAAAGTATACCACAGAGAATTGAGGCAATAAAAGAAAGGTGGACAATTTATTGAAAGATCATTGTTCATGGGTTGGCAAAACTAATCAAATGCATGGGTGAACTTTGGAATTTTCTCAATCTTCTTTAGAGCTCTAATTTGAAGGCTTTTTTTTTTTTTCTCGTACATGTTGTATAGTATGTAAATAATACTCCAAGTGCCGATTTCATGTTGTTGTTTTTCCACCAGAAAGGATTGAATGATCAGTTATGTGTTAGATAACCGACGAGCCGCAGTAGCGGCGAGTAGGTTATTGGACATAACCGGTTGTTCACGTTTCAATCACAACCTTTGATCTTCATGATCCAAGGATGTAGGAAGCAAGTTGAAAGGAGAGAAGGTTATGAGTTGCAACTTGTAATGACAATGGTGATGGGTTGCCAATGGGACGGTGCCACGTGAGTGTTGAAAACTCAACAACCGGTTATGATTGAAAAAGTTGGATGTCAAAGTTTTCTAAAAGCATCCCAGCCACGTGCAGCAAATTGAGAATTTCGTAAACAACCCCATTGTTCCATTTATCTGGATGACACATTTAGTACATGGATAGTTTTAGAGCATCCTACCAAACCAGTTCTTCCCATCAGAAAGGAGTTGGTGTTTTCATGACACTGGATGACCTGAGTCCAAATAATTTGCAAGTTAAAAGGCATTCAGTTCATACGAAAGCAAAGTCACCCACTCGGTAAATCCACAAACTGCATAATTATACAAAAGTTGAATCACTGTAAAATACTAAGGTAGGCTAAGAACCTTCTTGATTATTTTTTTTATTTTTTTTATTTTTTGAAACATAGAACTTTTGAGGGCTGCAGCTAGATCAGACTTGACACAACCATGGCAGTCCATGGACCTAATCTATATGGAGGGACAACCCCCCTCCTTATGCGTTAGCACAAAGAGCCCCTACACGAGTAACATCAACATGGGAAGTTGAACCGGGAACTTTATAGATTCCATCAGAAGTCCCTACCACCTGGCCATTACGCAAGGTAATTTAACCCTTCATCGCCCAAGTGGACCAAAAGTGTCCTCACACAGTCTAGCAGTCAACTTTAAAGTGCTTGTAACTTTTGCATTCAATATCCTAATTCAATAAAACTTGTTGGGAAAGTTGCACACACTAATCTATATTTTGTTGTAAAATTTTTCAAATCTCTCCAAGATGTACTGAGATTTTGAAAGCCATTCGAAGTTTGCAAGTTCAATTTGAGTTCACCACACTGCATTGAGATGGCTGCAACTTTGGGGGCTTCTATCTTTTTCATCAAATGTTAGTTTTTAATAAAATTTGTTGGATTTAGTTCCCCATAAAGTATGATTATTGTGGTAAAATTTTCATGTCAATACAAGTTTTTTTGAAAGCTTAAGAGTAATTCGAAGTTCAAAGTCCAGATATTTTTGCATTACAATGAACTTCGACGGCTTATAACTTCTTTAGCCCCTAAGCGCTCAAACGACCAGTTTGACCATTTCATGGTCGCTGCCCGACTTCGGGCAGATTTTTCGGGCAAAAAAGAACTTTTTTCAAATTTTTTTTTTTTTTAAAGAAAATATTGGATTGTCTTTCAATATTTATATTCAAAACTAAGATCGCTACGGTCAAACAAAAACTATAAGAGAAATAGCACAAAGAGTCTAGTATTGTCTAGTGTTGAAAAACTTACTATTTGGAGAAAGTGTTGGTGTTTTCATTACTGGATCTTATGCATTTTTTCACAAATCAATAGAAACCACAATTTTGACCAGTCAAAAAAAAATTCAATTGCTAAAGATAGAAATTGTATTTTTGGTGAATTTTTGAAGTTATATCTTCAAAATTCATTTGAAGAGAATCTTAAAATAATTTTATAATTTTGACCATACGGATATTTTCTTCTTTTTGTGCTTCACATTATCTATCCTAATGCAAACTTCAAAAAAGTTGTAGAACTTATATTTTATAACACATTTGTGTTTTGTCCAACCCCTTGGGCTTTTAGGGGTTAGACAGGGGTTGTTTTCAATAATTTTTGTTGGAAAAGTTGCACATGTTAGTCTAGTTCTCGTGGTAAGAATTTCATATCAATCCAAGAAGTCATGATTGACTGAGAAGCATTTTAGTAGAGGTAGGTTCAGACAATTTTGCAAACGCAATGAGTCAATTGAATGATATTTGTTTCCACCCAAGTGTTTGTCTTTTGGTTTTAAATCACTTTGTAGTTTAAGTTTTTTTCATTTGAGTAGGTTTAGAAATTGAATTTCACCTCCAAATGTGTTTGTAGGAAAATTTCAACATCTTTTTTCAACATTATAATCTTTCAATCTATATGGTCAAATGACCCCAAATTTGAATTACCCCATCTACAACATGCACACTACAAGATTGTATGGTTGAGATTTTCATAACTTACTCACATATAGACTTATGACACTTGAAAAACAAGGTTATTTTTTGACATAGTTAGGTCTTGGGCAGTGAGGGGTTAAGGTCATTTTGGACCTTCTCGATAATTATTCAAATCACCTTCAAAATCCTTGTATTCCTTAGTAGCCATCTACTCAACTGTTGTTTAATCCTTAAGTGTTCCAATGTTCAATTTTTGAACAACAAATAAATTCATATTCTTTCTCATTGCTTCCTAGATGAAAGCCATCTTGATTTATAGAGATACTTTATCAAATTCTTGTCCTATACATCGGTTGGATTTGGGGTAACTAAAATTATACATATTTTTCTAAAATTACAAATGCAAAAGTGTGTCAAGTGGTTGACCAAGCTAAAATTGCATTGACTCTATTTCAAAACTGGATTTGCAAAAATGAGATCATAGATGAAAAGAACACAAAAATTTCAAAAAATCACCAAACCCAAAAAACCTCCTTTCAAATCCATTCCAACAAAATTTACTCCAAAAATGATAATATTTTGCTTGTAATCAAATTTTGAAGGAATTTTAAAATTTCCCTTTCAAAATTCATAAAAAAATACTGGTGACAGCATTGGTGAATCTAACCATACGGATGAAATCTAAAATTCAAAATCTACAACTTTCGTTTGTATATCAATTCCAAAATATTCTCCCAAATAGTACTTTATAATGATTTTTCCCAAATCGTGAATTCTGGAGAAGACTCCGGACGTTTAGGAGTTCATCACTAAATACCAGTGATATAAACATCTATAGAACAGCATCCTCTACCTCATCGGAACAATGTTGGAATGAAAATGATGCAGAACTGGAAGTTCCACTTAATAATAAAGGGTCGCATGCCACTATAACATAATGGCCATGCATGAATGCTGCAGACCAATCTATTGCATATGCTAAAAAACCAAAAGGTGCCATTTGTATCCTGGTAACAACTCGGCGCTGCTGTCAAAACTAAGTAAGCCCTACTCTTCATTTTCCACGAAGATGATCTCCAACCGTGAAGTAGAAGTGTTTTCCTACCTCCACTTCATATTGCCCTTGTCCGTCGATAGCAACCTTCACCTGTAAAGACATACATCCAGGGAAACATTAACGAAAAACATGAAAAGCAGGGGTTATAGTTCCAGTTTGTCCACGGCCACATATTTTTTTTCTGTATTGAAGACAACAGTGCAGCAGATGAAATAAACCCGCAAGATCCCAAATGCCCAAAAGACCGCTTCCATATCTATGAGTAGAAATAAAGCATTTAGGAAGCTTCAAGGTAACAAAATGTATCAATAGAAATATAGAAATGATACCCAAGATTTTAAACAGCAGAAAGATGAATTGAAATGTACTGTAATTGGCTATTAGCTTCAAAGTGAACGTTCTATTTTTAGCTTTGGACGCTTATGGGTAACAATACCTTCTTGCTAGAATCAACTTCAGCTCTAAGTTTTGTGGGATCTCGAGACCGCAAAACAGCTGCCAAGTTTTCAGCATGCGCTTTGTCACCTGCGAGCATTGAATGGAACACAGCTCACAAACTCAAAACACAAAATTGATGTCTTATTTCAAGGACTGTAATCATCTGGAGAAGGGTAAGCAGAATGAAGTTTCGAATAGAACCATACCTGAGCAAATACCACGAAGGAGATCTTGAGCAAACGACAATGCAGGCCTGGCCAAGGTGATTGTGAAAGAGCCACCGGCTACTCCATGGTACTCTTCCGTCGCAATGATCACCTGCACATTGAAATGCAGTCAGGATCTATGCGTTCCCAACTTCACAAATTTGGTAACTCAAGTGCTTGAGAAGGAACCTCTTAAATTCTTCAAGAAAATTGTTACTTACCCCATGAGGTGGAAGAAGATGTTTGGCAAGGAGGGGAGAACCAACAATCTCTGCCATATAGCTTGCCTGTGCAAATAAATAAAAAATTCAGTATGACAGTGGACTCGGCATTTCCACTATCCTACTTCAATTTAGGCATCATAAACATGTACGTCGTATTGTTTACAAATTCTTCGTGAACTCCAGCAGCTAACGACAGAAGTGATAGCAAAGAAGGCAGTAACTTCCGGAGGAACTAAAGACAGATGGTACTTACACTAGAGATTCTCTTCATAAAATACAGCATTACAGGTCAGAACAAGTACATACCTGTGATTTAAATACACGTTGAAGGACAGAAGGATCACTGTCAGAAACATCCTTGTGGACATTATAGAAAATCTCCACGGTGTCAGTGGGTTCCAATCCTGCTTTCTTTCGAAGTTTCTGAACCCTGTTCACAACCTGCATGTAAAGAAATAGGAAGTGGTTAAAATGGGAGTCAACCAAAAAAAAATAGGGTAATAATCTGCTTGTTAACAGAAGAAATGCCAGAAACACATCCATACGCAAAAGATGAAGTATGTGTTCCGGGTGTGATAGCCTTACTTCCCGAGCGACGCCTGCTTCGAGGAGACTTTCGTCTGGTCTCAAATCAAGTACCACCAGTACCTCACCTGAATTTATTAACACCGAGATAGAATTAGTTCGGAGCATGTCTACAATTTCCCACTAGGATATCCAATGTCTCGCAAGGGTAAAGTGATGAGAACTTGAGAATCGTAAGAACATCCAAATCAAATTTCACAAGTAAGAGGAGTGCTACCATCCCCAGCCGCATCAATATCTGCTTTAGCAATTCCATCAGGTGCTTTGAAATCATTGATGACCTGCAAGAACCACCAAACCAGTAGAGTTTCGGCTTAGTCCCTAGTAGGAGATGAACAGAAACGCAATTAACCCCTACGTGCCTGCTTCTCTACTGATAGGATTTGAAACACTTACGAATCTATCATATAGGAAGCTGCAAGGTAAGAGACTACCGATATAAAAAATGTATCATACTCTACAATTTCGAACACTAGGAACATGTTATAAAAGTCATTACAATCAATTATCAGCTTCCAAAAATGAACTTTAAATTAATAGATCGGTCACTTAGGTGCAAACCACTGTACAAAAGACACCAAAGCGTGCAGAAGGTAAAATTACAAATTCATTCAGAGATCGGAAAGATGAGAACATATCCCCAATTATAGTGTTATCCACATTTCACAGGTACTAAAGGGTTTCACCTTGATATCTTGCAACCCAAGCTTGTGACCAGCAAACGTGCCTTCCCCAGCCTTCTGGAATTCTAAAATCTGAGCTTGTGTCAATGCCTTCACTTCCTTCGCAACAAGCCCCATGGACTTCCCTAGTTTCTTCCCCAATCCACTGCGCATGAGAATCGGTCCCGTTAGCATGAGTATCGGTCCAATATTCGTATCATTATTAATCAATTACCAACACATCCTATCTATAAAAAAAACTGCCTACAGAAAAACATACCTGTAATCGGGCTCAGCTCGCAAAGATGCATACTTGAGAAGATCGTTACAAGGCACAATATTCCGCAAATTAAGCTCCTCTTTTACATACTGTCAATCAATGAATTCAATATTAGTCAATCAAAAATCACAACCACCATCATTTTACTGAATTTCTTAACTTGATGCACGAGAAAATTAGCTACTAGTTTCATAAAACAAATACACTTCCTCAGTCAGTTGCAAGACAGGGAAAGTACCTCGCCAAGGGAACCCGTGATATCATCGAGGAAGTCAGTATCAGCATGGACAACCACCATTTCCCTGTACGAACAATATTAATTCGTTCAGTTTGATGTATTTTGTGAGGAAACAATCCAAGAGAATTTTCATTTTAGAAAAAGGAAAATCATCTTACTTGAGAGGGGTTTTGAGGGGCTTGTTGTGGCGTTCTCGAATATTGCGAGCAAGATCGATGACAGACATCATTCGGGTGACACTCTGCTCTATACGTTTGTCAGGCTGCATCCACAATTACAACAGAAGTTTCAAGTCTTGTCAGTCTGTATCCTTGATGCTATGTCCGTAAGAATCTTTAGCTTCACTCTGCAAGTGAAAAAGACGATGCAGACAACAAATGTTGACCTTGATAAATGACAAGTGGACATATCAGGAGAAAATCGCTATCAATAGCAGTCAAGAAATAAGCGCTAGGTGTACTCCAACCTAACCAAGAGAAGTGCACTTAGTGCTTCACAAAGACTAAACAGGGATATATAGAATTTGTTCAACTGACCTCACTCTCCACCTCTGGAAACAAACAGTAGTGTACACTTTCCTCTGCCTCAGGTAATGCAAGACGCAAATTCTGATACATTCCATCTGTAAAGAATGGAGTAAATGGTGCCATAGTCTTGCAGCACGTCAATAGCACCTGTTTCAAGCAGTATCCCCGTATGCAAGAGTCACTTGACTAGTCCTCGGGACTGAAATTGAAATGATATGTCGTCAAGCAAGTGCTGGTGTCAATTACAACTTTGAGCATAAGTGCCACAGCAGGTGCAATTATAATTTAACAAGACAGTAAACATCACTGCGTTCATAGTGTGGAAGGGAGATGCAATCCACTCACGAAATACAAAGTAGACAAGGCAACACGACTGTCGTCATCCCCGGTGCGACCTTTCAAACGCTTCCGGTTGAACCGAACATAAATATTGGTCAAATTGTCAATGAACTTAAGTAGAACTGGGACAACCTGAATAACACACACAAATGTTAAGATAAGCAAGTTTGACTTTCAGAAGTTACATATCACTGCTCCTACACGCCCAAGAAATGAAATGTGAGCGTATATATACTGACCGTGTATAGGCGGTAAGCATTCATTTCTTGACGAACAAAGGCCACAAGGCTTTCACTAGCTGAATTGATCCATCTATCCAGAACATTCGTAGACTGCTGCAAGATAGTCCGGTCAAGTGGCTTGAAAGGTTCAAGCCCTTCTGCATCTAACCTCTTCACATTTTGCACCAAAAACCTGTATGCATTATACCATGGCAGGAAGACATCCTTCACCTGCCACACCACATCTCTCCAGAAATTATTAACATTCTCAAATAAATGTTAAGGTTCATTGCAAGAAGTTGGTCATGCCCTATGAATAACATCATGCAATCAAATCTTTAAACTGATAGAATCTAAAGCAAGAACTAAAAGCAAAAATCCTACCACTAACACTTCTTTCAAAGTACATAATATGGCAAGAAACATATGGCTTGGCAACTCACATAGGAACGTCTAACTGCACGGGTTAGATAAAGGAAAAGATGCAAAACCTAGATCTGTTAACTTACCACAGAATAAACACCTTCTTTCTTAAATCTGAGCGGTTCTCCCTTCACAACAGGAGAATTGATAAGGTACAATCTAAGTGCATCCTGCACCCACACAAGCAGAAGTCAAAACAAGCAGTCGAAGATGCTCAAATTGAATCAGTATTCGACAAAGGATATCACAGCGCTAGGGGTAGACCGCCTAGATAAAAGTGCAAATCTACTTACAGCACCATATTCATCAATAATGTCAGTTGGAGGTGGGTAATTGTTGAGCCGCTTGCTCATCTTCTTGCCATCCTCCGCCAACACCAAACCATTGCAGATTAGATTCTGAAATGCAGGTCTGTCAAACAAAGCTGTTGAAAGTACCATCAACGTGTAGAACCTGCAAACACACCCAAGGTATTAGTCGAAGAAAGAGCAAACTAATGCAAAAGGTGTCACGTACAAGGATTAGGCTGTCAATCACAACACTAATTGTAAGGAATAAACCACACAATCCATAAGAGCCTGTGTCGGCTACAACCAGAAAAATTCAAAAACTGTACTCGATTCACCAGGAGCTGTTCTGATAGCGCAGATCGAATAGACCCAATATAACTGCTGATATTTTTTTAAATGTTGTGTACTAAGATAAAGACGGAATTTTGTCCGGGAGATCGTGATAGAAGAAGAAAGTACCATCCACGGGTCTGGTCAAGGCCTTCAGCAACAAAATGACCAGGAAAGTTTCTCTCAAAGAGATCTTGGTTCTCGAATGGGTAGTGGATGTACGCATATGGCATAGATCCGCTCTCAAACCAACAGTCAAAAACCTGCGCAGATTAGATCTCCATATTGTCACACCACAAAGTTCCAGTCTGTAGACAGCATAGGATGCATGCGACCTGACAGAACTGACTTGACTTGGCTACTCCTAATAATAAAGAACAGTTTTCATCCACAACACAAATTCAATCCTCTTGAGACCAGATTCCGACTAATAATCCTACAACGTGTCTGCCCAATGACTAGGAGTAAACTTATGCAATAATATCAACTCTGTATTAAGATCCAGTCCAGCCGCATTGAAATATGAGTACAAGAGATATGGAAACTCACATCCTCGACACGCTTCAAGACTCCGAACTCTGGACCTCGAGGTGATGGAATAGTAACGTGATCAATGTGATGACGATGCAAATCCGTGGCCTGCATTACCAGAAAAGTAGTGCAGTGAGATAACATGCAGTGATTAACTTCGTCCAACTTCTACCTAATACACAATCCATGTGAATTCAAATTCAAGAGAAAGAACGCCAGAAGATACCTTGAAGCCAGAAAGCTCTTCAAGCTCTTGGACGGAACCGATGACGACAGTATCTACTCCATCGTCACTACGCCAAATGGGCAAAGGTGTCCCCCAAAACCGAGTGCGACTAATGGCCCAATCCCGAGCATTCTCGAGCCAACTGTGAAACCTCTTCTCCTGGAAAATTCGGCAAATTTCACTGATGTAAGAACTGAGGGTCACTCTACATGCTCAAAAGAATAAACGCAACAGATGTGGAATTTCCATACACATCGTTGCAAAGCTCAATCCCCCATGCTGGAAAATACGACAGAGCAGAAGACACTGAAGAAACTCAGTTTCGTCAGACCTCAATAGAATCTCAAGACAGTCTGAAATCAAAGCAGAAGAATGTCATGCAAAGAAATTTTTATAATAAATTTTAAAAAATTTTAAAAAATTGACAAATAAGTACATACCTTCACAGAGTCTGGGACCCAATAAGTCTGCTTGTTGTTCTCAACAAGACGGTCCTTGAATTGCTCAACTGCCACATACCTATGTAACAACGCAGATAAGGTATGTTTATAATGTACGAGTAACGAGCAGTCAATAAATTCAACCTACTTCTCTGTCAAAAATTATTTCACGGGCTAGGTCAGTAAGCCAAAACATACCAGCTAGGAACCACTTTGTAAAGTAATGGGGTGTCTGATCTCCAGCAGTAAGGATAAGAATGCATGATACTGCCAGCATTCACTAGCCTGCCCTTGGCCTGCAATTCCAACGTTCAACTTCGCATAAATCAGATTGTCATGATGATTTGAAAACTACCTCTTCGTGGAATTTAACAATTGCCTTCAACTGGTCAACAATCAAGGGCCTCTTCAGATGATACGAACTGCAAATTGTGTAATGCAGAGTAGATTCAAAACAGCCATTTCTATGCTATCCAGGTTCCAGACATTGTCAAAGATACACACCTTGATACTAGCAATAATGTCCTTGTCCGCTTCTTTCACAAAACGGCCTTTAAACTCAGATACTTCCGCCGTGAAGTTGCCATCCCCATCAACCGGATTAGGTAGATTGGGGCCCTGTCGAAAGACAAGTCAGAAAGAACACTGTTTATAAGACATAACCAAAGAGAACTGGAATGTATAATGGTGGTACATTCAAATAGTTCATTTCATGCTTTCATGCTTTCATTCTCAAACTATTACTTGGGCATCCTACCAAAGCTGCCCCAAAAATGGGTTGAACAAAGCAAGATAGGCATGTTTTAGCTCTACTGAAAATAAAGCAAACTTGATGCATGTAAGGAGTTCAAGTAACTGAAACAAAAGGAAGACGAAGACTGAAGAGGTACGGCATTCTCAGTCACCCATACGCGTCAAAAATGCACATCTCAACTCAAAAATACCATAATAAACCTCGGTAATTTCGTTAGAAAACTGCTCTTAATAGCAGACGGGAGTCAAGGAGACCAATCTCACCTTCTGAATAACACCGTTAGCCAAGCACACACGATAATCGTCCTCTCCAAAAGCAGGCGCACAATGGACTACTCCAGTTCCGCTATCATCACTGACGTAGTTATCTGCTACGACCTTGAAGGAAGTGTCTGAAAATTGCAAGAAATAATCAAACAGAGGTTTGTACCTGCATCATAGTTGAGTCCCACAACATTGTAAACCTCCAGACTTCAAGCAAGAAACAGACGGTAACTTTAAATGTAGAATACACGGCATATTGTGACGATATCAAAAGTGTGTTGGGAGAATGCCATGTATCGATAGTTACGTACTTCTTGCCTACTAAAGCACTACCCTTGCACTGGTCAATAACCTCGTATGTGCCAGAATCAACAGGGGTATGCTCTGTGCCATGACCTCCCTTTTTGTCTCCTTTCTTGTCTCCTTTCTTGTCTCCTTTCTTTCCCGCACTTTTGTCAGCCGGAGCATTGCTAGTTACGTCAGTCTTGGACTTCGTATTGGAAGCTCCCTTCGCCTTCGTGCTCGGAAGCTGAGACAGTCTCGATTCTGCTACAATATAAACAGCCCCGGTCGTTTTATGTCGAACCTGTGAAACAAATTCAATAATGAAATGGGCATCGGTAAAAAAAACTATATGTTACGTTTCAATTCACCAAAAAGCGTCTTATTTGTCTGTCCAGATATCGAACAATACACATAAAGCAGGCTAACGTGATAAAAATCACGGGCCGTAGCCCAAGTTCTGAAAAGCACCGACAGACCTTAGTGTAAGTGAGGTTGGCATTCACACACAAAACCAGGTTACTGGGAAGCGTCCAGGGAGTAGTAGTCCAAGCCACCAATGCCGCTCCGTCAGCATCTTCCACCAGCGGAAACGACACCATGACTGCAGGATCCGACACATCCTGGAGTACAGAAACAAATGCTCATTCAGCATTCACGCTTTACTACTCACGGCATAAAAACAGGCCAATCCACTATTGCTATCCTACAATTGCTCTCAGGACAGAGGACAGCTCCAATTCGCTCGAATTGCATAAAATATTGCACTTGACGGATCGTTTTAGCATCAACACTCGAAACAAATCCAAATCCCTCGCAATGGTTCAGTGCAACTGAACCCAGAAACACTCAAACGGTAAACTTAAGAACACAAACCTTGTAATTCAGACCGGCTTCAAAATTCGACAATATTGTCGTGCAGCCAGTACTGTAAGGCATAACCTGTAAAACGAATTCCAATCGTCAATCTTCCTACAGTTTCCAAAAACAAAGCAATTCCATTGCTAAACCCTAAATCCAGGGGATCCAATCCTTGTTCCCCTTAAACCCTGAACCTGCCATTGCACAACGCACCTTGACCCCTTGATACACGTATCCCTTCTGATACAGCTGCTTGAACACCCACCACACCGACTCCATGAACTCCGGGTCTAGCGTCTTATAATCATTCCTAAAATCAATCCATCTGCCCATACGCGTGACGGTCTTCTCCCACTCCTGGCTATACCGCATCACAATGCTGCGGCACTCTTCGTTGTAAACGTCAATCCCGATCTTCAGTACATCGTCCTTGGTTTTGATCCCGAGCTTCTTGTCAATCTCGTGCTCCACGGGCAAGCCGTGGCAATCCCAGCCGAAGCGGCGCGTGACGTGATGGCCCATGGCGGTTTGATAGCGCGTGACGATATCCTTGATGGTGCCGGCCAGGATGTGGCCATAGTGAGGCAAGCCCGTGGCGAACGGAGGCCCGTCGTAGAAAATGTACTCAGGCTTGCCCTCAGTGCGCTTCAGCTGCGTCTCGAAGGCATTCAGGCTTTGCCAAAGATCAAGAATTTTCTCCTCCTGCTTGGGGAAGGAATACTCCTTGCCCTCGCAGATATCCTCCATCGCTGCGGCAAGCTACTGCAAAACGAGCAATTGGACTGAAACAACTGCAACGGGGGGTTTACAAGGGAAAGAGTCCTGGTGGGCACGGCGGTCGGGGAAGACGGAGCCCTAAACCCTAAAACTGTAACATGTTATTGTACTCGAGTATTGGTTGAAGGAAAAAGAGAAATTGGGCTCAATGTCAATGTGTGCGAAAATGAGGATGAGGAAGAATGAAAAAATAAAAATAAAAAATTCATAAATGAATATTTTATTCAATATATATGTGGATTTCTCGTCTAGATCTATCTTTGTCTCATAGCTTCATCTAAAATGGGAACTTGTCCCTAATTATCAAGTGTGAGCAAATCAAAAAAAATTTAATTAATAATAAACCCATTATATTATCAACTCTCTATTTTTTCAATTTAGGAGAGCGTAGTGATGCTTACGTGTTTTTGAAAGATATAAGCAAAAAGTGGAAAAATCCACTTTATTACCATTTCCTAAATCTTTTTGGATTTTTTCACATTTTTCTTATATCTTTGTACAAACATATTATTTACCTCAATTTTATTGGATAGATCACAAAGAAAAGTTACTATTTTTTTTTTAAATTCAATAATTTCTTCCAATACATGAGAAAGTATTTAGACAAAACATTAGCTAGAAGTACTTTATTCATCATCTAGAGTATGGATGTTGGATCACTTTGGGGATGAAGTAACTGCATCTTCTTGTGAGTTGCTTGCAAAACCGTTTTAACTTAAATTTTTGCTTGAAAGGTAAGTTTTTTTTTTAACATGAGAACTTAGAGGCAACTTTGGATGCATCTATTTTCAACACTTTCAAAAGTCATAGTTATCTTACTCATACAATATCCAAAAAAATGCATGGAAAAAGAATTTGGAATCCCCTTTTTTAATTCCAAATTGGTTTAACAAAATTTTAGACAATCTAATAAAGGGAACCATGCATAAATATGTATTTGTTTAATATTAGGTACAATTACCTTACCTTGTAACCCAATTACAAGATGTTATTGAGCATTGGAGTTAAGTGTGTGAGTCATTTGATTCCGTGTAGTAAAGATAATTTAAGTTGTATTGTTTTTTAGCACAATTGAAAATATATTCCAATTTTTGAATATGTTTTATTGTTTGAATTTTTCTAAATTGTCTTCACTTGGTTATATAATTTTTACATGTCAATATTGATTATAAACTTTTTAATGATTCACTTAATCTCAAAGGACTAAAGAACCTACTTTGGGATTTTGAAAACTCAAGTAGGCTCAATTGACTTCATAGTTCAATTTTTTTGCATATATGCTAATCATCACTTAATGGCTAAATGTGAAGCTTTGTTTCACATCATTCCCATAAATATTGTAAAAGTTACAAGTTCCTTTTTGTTTCCAATGTCAAATGAAGTAGCCAAAAATATGTGTCTGAAAAAATTATTTTATTTTATTTTACTTTTTAAATTAATACCTACATAAAAAGACTATATCATTCAATTCCAAATAATGAGATGAAAGTTATAAAACAAATTTATTTTTCAAGCAATGAAGGTATAAAAAACATATAAAGTCATTTCTTAAACTCAACTTTAAGAAAATTAAAAATAAATAAATCTTGGGATTGTTTTTTTTACTAGAACATTTTAGACAACATTAAAATTGATAATTCTCAATTTCTTGTAAAAGTTATTAGTGATTTAAGATTTTCTTTCATCAAGTACTACCTTCTACTTTGTAATTTTTTCTAAAGACAAAATTAAAAAGTTTATTTGGTTTCATTTATTTCCATGTATTTTCAACCCATTTTCTGACATATATTCACTACAATGCACAAGTTATGGGACAAGCATGTTTTTCTCTAAATAATGTTAAGAAGGCAAAAGTTCACCTTTGGAAAGGTCTAAAAAAAGCTACTTTTTGAAGTTTAGGCACATTAAACTTGCAATGGGTGGAAATTTATACTTTAAAGTTTAAAGAAGATAAACTTGAATAAATTCACTAAAAGATCTTACAATTAGATCTATTAAAGACTAAATATAGATGAAGATTTTAGCCTTACTTAAGGTTACGGATATTTTAAAGCAATTTTGGGTCTCAAAACACTAGAGTCTTCCTAGGGTTAAACTCCTAGAGATATGGAACTCAAGGACTTAGAGCATGCCCACGCGTCCTCCAAAATGGATGACCTCTTAAGAGAGGCCTCCAAAACTGGTCCACCGGTCCTGCAAAAGGGATGACTTGCTTCGCAGCTGGGCTTGGAAAGAGCACTTGGCCTCCAAATGGGAGTGGTTTTGCCAGCCGCTCCACGGCCTGCAAAACAACAAAGGACAAGCAGGGTTCCACTTTCCCGGTCACTCTGGGTCACTCCACGTCACTCCCAGTCACTCACGTCACTCCACCTCGGCCTCTTAAGAGGTCACGGGTGGGGCAGTCTTCCAAAATGTGGCTTGCGAAATGGATGCCCCCCCATTTTGCAAGCCAAATTTTAGAGGACGCATGGTGATGCTCTTACACTTTTGTTTGTCATTATGCATTTAATCTTTAAGTATCCAATTTAACAAGTACGCTAAAAATTCAAAGGGATTTGGACTTGTACCCCATATAAATGGAATAGACATTTTAAAACCCTAAATACACAAGGCACAATATTATAGTGTCTACTAAATTTTGAAGTTAAAAATCTTATCCAAATACTATTTTATGATATATATATATATATATATATATATATATATATATATATATATATATATATATATATATTTTTTTTTTTTTTTTTTTTTTTAATTGGATATCTTTTAAAGTTCATTCAAATCATCAAAAATCTAATTTTAAATAAAATTATTCATGTTTTTCCTATTGAATAAAATATAAAAATGTAGTTTGCAAAATTAATAATCAAAATTTATAAAGAAAATTCATAATTACATTCATTATAATGAGAGAAGTGGTTCTAATAATTTAAAACAAAAACAATTTGCATTTTTGCCTTATAGCTTGCTAACATTTTCAATAAATCATGCACAAATCAATATTTGAGAAATTATAGACCAATGAACCATTGAAGTATAGAATTGGCACATAATAAATTTAACCTTTAAGTAATAAATGAAAAATTACCCTTCATTTGACACCTTTTTAAATTTATACTTTAAATTGCATATGAATTTTGATTCCATTTGTCATAATTTTGGAATGACAATTTTGAGTTGCCATAGTTGTATACATTCTAAGAGCATCTACAATGCATAGTCGGCATACAAGTTTTGTAATAGCAAATGGTAGGTCATTCCCCGAGGCCCGCACAATACCGTTTTTTTCTTTGGACAAATTGATCCAATGCAAAGTCAACAATCTAAACATCAAATGGACTTTTCTATATTACAAAAAAAAAGAAAAAAAAGAGTCTACATTAAAAAAAATATTTCGTGGAAACGAAGGAAGATTGAATTGATTAGTACACATACTAATGCTTGAAAGCATTGACAATAGGGTGTTTGCAAGAAAGACCGTACTATTTTCCGTCACAATTAAAGTGATAGAATTGCCATCAACCATAACTTTTGGAAAATGAAGCTAACATACTTGAAATTTTTATTGGAGAATGATGGCTAGTTTGGAAGTCATGAGATTACTAATTTTTCAAAATAATTGTAAAAACATCCTATAAATAAATTTTAATTTAGCGAATTTGTAATACTTTACATTTTAGAGGGGTCTAGTACTAGAGAGTACTCCAAATGAATGATCTAGAGCTAAAAATTTTGTGGTCTATTTCTATAGTAGGAGGACATGTGCCTACCAAAGGAAATCCAAAAATACATTATTTTATGGCCTCAACATTTGTACAAATAGGGCTCCCTTGCACACACACATTTGAACATTGAAGATGGTTTCAACTTCCATTTTTTTGTGAAATGTGATCACTATCAAGTCTTTAGAAATGGACAATTTTTAGTTTTTTTGCATTCATGATTTTCTAATTATTATTAATTTATACCAAGTTGTATCTATTTTTATGACAAATTGTCTTTTTTTTCAGACAGTATTTTTTTGGTACTTGCAAGTACATTAAAAACTATATTTAGTGTTAGCAACACTATTTACAAACCATGATACTAAATATCATTAAGCCTACTAAAGTAAGTAACATTAAATGTAATTTCTAACACTAAATATACTCTATGGTAAATCTAAAATCCGAAAATGTTTACATTTAGTGTTAGAACATATTAAAAAAATGAATTTGCAAAGGAAAAGATTGAAGACAAGGACAATGATGGAAGGAGTAGAAAATGTGAAAAATATTTGTAACGAAGGAAGTCTTTGAACTTCAAATAAGAAATCGAGCGTCGAGGTGTGGAATTTTCTGGGAGGGCAGCCATGACGAAACTCCTGCAGTGCTAAGCAAGGTTAAAAAATAAAAAAATAAAAAGACGAGCTGCTGAACCTGCGAAATCGAGTTGCAGTCGAGCAGATCGGGAGGTGTGGACGCAGTCCAATCTCCAAATCGGTCACAGGAAGCGGCGGGAGATTCAAACAATGCCGGAGCGGCGGGAACGGGCGGAGTATAACCACCCCCTACCCCCACCCACCCCCAAAAAATTCCGCCACTTGTTGGATCGTGAGGAAGAGAGCAACGGCAGAAGGGAAGAGAGACCAAGTTGGGAATGAGGATCACGTGGGAGGGGACGATGTGACGGGCAAGAGTGGTAAACAAAGTCCGATCGCAAGGGAAGACCAGGGAAGGGGAAGGCAGAAGGGAAGAAAAGGCGAAGGTGGCACATTCAAGTTTAACACTACACTAATTACTCCAAAGTTCAGATTTAGTGTTGGGTGGGGTAGGCTGGTAATTACACTAAATGCAATCCAACACTAAATATAGTTTTTAGTGTAGTTAGCAGTACTAGTAGCCATTGATTTCTCTTAGAAACAGCTAAGATTGTTCAATTCCATAGTACTTGTAGTACTCATAGTCTGAGCGCAAAAACTACAATTGTGACAAAATGCTACCAAAATTGTTTGGTCTTTCTTGCAACCATCCAATAATGATTATTCCTACTATGGGCCAACTTGTGAGTCCTTTACATTTTGCAAATTAGTTGCTCCTGGGTGGTCACATTTCGAGGCCATGGAACTACAATCCTCAATAACAATTATATTGGAGCGCAAATTTAATTTGAAATTAGTTTGTTCTTGAAAAAATGCCGATATTGTCTCTACTACCGGAAGCATTGTAGATGCTCTAATGCCATTTAATTGTCTACCCTCTAATTTGAGGTTTTGACCATATTCTTGCAACTCCAAGTGCAAAATGGGGACAAAACTTAATTACACCATTTTGGGTGCCAAAAATGCATTCACTTTTCTTTTTTGCTTGTAGTTCTGGAGGTGGCACCGAAACCATAACAAAGGACATACATGGAATGGTTCCACCCATAATTATCAAAATCACATATCAAACTTTTATCAATCAAGTATATTGGAGCTGATTAAATTTATTTTGATAGTGATAGTTGAACTTGCGGTTCATCCATAAGGGTGTCAATAAATAAATAAATAAAATAATTACTTGAAAAAACTTTGCACTTTTCTTAATAATTTC
Source organism: Antitrichia curtipendula (assembly GCA_951230915.1). Lineage (NCBI taxonomy): Eukaryota > Viridiplantae > Streptophyta > Bryopsida > Hypnales > Leucodontaceae > Antitrichia > Antitrichia curtipendula. The sequence continues at coordinate 9,686,165 of OX579640.1, forward strand.
TACTTGTAACTTGTAAAGAAATTTCAAATTAATTGTTGTTGATAAATTTTCCAATTCATTCTCACTTTTAACTGTAAAAGTATAACAATAATAATTTTTCAAGGTTTTTTATATTGATATATACGACATTGATTAGAATTATCACAACATTGTAAAAATTACAATAGTTATCTTGTAAGTCATAGGATTATGTTGCCCTTTATTTAGCCCCTCTTTCAATAATTATTCTAAATTGAAATTTTATTTTATTTTATTCATTATTTTGGAGAAGCCAACAAAGCTTGCTTGCAAACAATCTAATAAAGTTTAGTTATCTTCTCTCCCAATTGGATTTTTTGTCTTATCTTTGTAACTTTGACTTAGTAATATTTATTTCAATACCATTTATATATATATGTGTGTTTCATTATGTTTGTATTTATATACCTTTTTATAAACATTTTAAAAATCTTTTTAGTAAGTGGTTTTATTGAGGGGATAGGAAGGTGACATACCATAGCCGGAGTTCAATATTGGCAAAAAATAATTGAAAATTTCAGTGTCGAATAATTTTGAAAATTATAAAGTCATTTTACTGAATTTAAGGAAGACTAATGGTGAAGAAAGTGGAAGTGAAGAAAAATTTACCAGTCCAACTAAGGTAAACCATCCCATTGTGGTCAGAATTTTGAGTTTGCCCTCATGCCATTGCTGAAAATTTTCAATTTTTTTCTCACTTAAAGATAAGTGTGAGAAATAGTGAGAGCAATTGAAATTTTATTTTTCAGACAAAGTGTGAATTAGTTATGTATTTTTGAAGTGATCTTTCCAGAGTCTACAAGCTGCCCCATTACCAACAAAAAGTGTATCCATAAGAGTTATTCGTAAAGTCATCCCTAGTTTGATACCCAGTTTTAAACAAGCTCTTATACAAATTGGTGAAAGGAGGTAAAGCAACCCATATGGGATATGTAAATGGTTGGAGTTGTAAGTAACTTGTAAGAGCTTGGAGGAGCTCAATCTTAAAATAAACCCAAATCCTTTGAGAGTTCATAAAGAACAGTGGATTTCATTATAAAAACAACCTCTCCACCCTCCATTCTCACAAATTGTCAATGTCCAATTTCTGTGACAGGTAAACTCAGGTCCAAACTTTTTTAGGCACCATTTTGATGCGAAAGAAAGTTTGGTCCCAAGTTTTGTTTTGCTAGTGTTGATTGCGCGAGCTTTTTACTTTTCCACCTGCTTTTTTACATAAAGCAGGGCTTCAAACCCCAGTTTTACCTCTAAACTCGGGTTTACTTTACGAATAACTCTAATATGCTCATCTTAATCACCTAAAGTGGTCACAATAATTTCTAATGTGGAATGTCATGAAAAACCACTTCCTACAATGATTTACACTGAAAAATTGGGTGTTCCTAATGAGGTCACTGATCACTCCATAGGTGTCAGATTAGATATTGATTGTGGTTTGAAAAACCATCACGAGGTCATAAAATGTCCACTATGGGTCATCTGATCGTAATGGGCTGGTTTACCTTATGTACCGACAGAAGCTTACCCAAAAGTGCATGGAGAGGTCGTTTTTACAGTGAAATCCATTGTCCATTGTGGGTCTTCAAAGAGTATGGGACAATTTGAAAATGAGAGCTTGACGCTTATTGTCAAAACGCAGTAATTGTGTTCAATGTAGAACTTCAGACCTCATTTTAGCATAGTAGATTAAATTTTTTCATAAAACTTTGAACTAAGAAAAGCTAGTAAATCAATCTAGATTTCACCTCCAAATACCCATTTAATATTTCAAGCTTTCAATCAAAAGTTATGGACAAAACTCCGAGAAGATGTTTGAAAATGTCCAAAAAAATGTCCCTCCCAACCCCTCTCTTGAATTTTATCCATAACTTTTGATTGAAGGCTTGAAATCTTAAACGGGTTTATGGAGATGAAATTTAGATTGGATTTAAAAAAAAATCTAGTCCAAATTATTTTGAAATAAATTAATTCTACTACACCAAAATGAGGTTTGAAGGTCTACATTGAACACAATTCTTTGCTTTTGACTTAACTAGATATAAACGGTTGAGCTTCTACTAATACTAATTTACTTATCCAAATGGGTTGTTTTACCTCCTACCACCCCACTTGTATAAAGAAATTGTGTGTACATCCTAACTTACAACAAAAGTGACTATCAAATCTATAAGAAGTGGTAGCCAAATAAATTTAAATTACTTGATTTTAATGCCAAATTTCAAGAAACTATATTTTAAGGTGCCAAAGTTTATTTTGAACTTTAATTAATTATTTGCCAAACAGGTGCCAATAGTGACCTCCGGATATGGTTGTAACATTTATAAGCTTTAGAGCAAAATATTTCTAAAAATCATAATTTTTGGAGAAGATTGTGTTTAGCTTCTACATCCTATTTCTTTGCATTCTATTTCTCTATGTGGGAGAAAAAAAAATTCTTTTTGAAACCTTCATGGGATAAAATGAATCCAAAATTGTGACTAAAGTAGGATGTTTTCTTGCAATCCAATCCTAGATTTAAAAAATGAAAAGAATCAATCCATCAAGAACTTTTTTTGTAAAATTTCCCAAATCTCCCAAATATTGAGGTTTGGTATTGGTGTTTAGTACTTTGAAAATTTACAATTTATTTATAAGGAGTCCAAAAATTGCACAAAAAAAAATCTAGTATACTCTTTTGACTTTCAACAAGTTTCAATAATAAATTAGGTAAGTTAATAATAGGAATAATTGAATGTTCAATTTTCTTAATTGGATGCAATTAATAGGTGTGAGGTACATAAATCCATAATCGGCATTGCCCAAAATGCAACACCTACATTTAGACCAAAAAACGTAACTTTTTTTCAACATATTGATTACACAAGATGTATACAATCAAAACATGCCTAGTGTTACTTTTTGGTACATTTAAAAATAATACTTTGAAAACTCATAACTTATTCACATGACGTCCAAATAATGCATGCTAAATTATGTTGGAATCCTCTTTCAATGACCAATAAGATCCAGTATAATCATTTATGTTTTATACTAAGCTTAATAAGTATGCTCAGTTGTAAGTCTCGACTATAGGTGCGCATACCTTAGTTCCCAGTTCACTGGGTCACTCCAATTCATGAGTCTTCGATCCAAGTCCCAGCAAAGCCCGGGTCCGCCCTCGACCACCATCTAATAGCGACCCTCCGAAACAGGGGGCGAGCCTGGCACCCTCCTCCATTTTCTCGCACAGTAAAGCTTAGACGAAGCCCAAGTCCGCGCAGAGCTCGCTGCGACACGAAGCAGCTCCAGAACTTCAACAACAACAACATTAGATCGGCACCTCGCAAGATCTGCCCCGTCTTAGGGTTTGCTCGGATCCTCAAGACGGAGCTCATCGCTCAAAATGCCGGTGGCGGCATCAGCCATCTACTTCCTCAACCTCCGGGGCGACGTACTCATCAATCGCCTCTACCGAGATGACGTCGGGTAAGTCTTTCTCCCTTTTCTCCCCTTTGATAGGATTAGGGTTAAGTCTCCCGTCGTATTACGTGATGGAGTTGGAGTTTGATGTTTGCAGAGGAAATATGGTGGACGCATTTCGCACGCACATCATGCAGACGAAGGATCTCGGCACTTGTCCTGTGCGGCAAATCGGAGGGTGCTCGTTTCTGTACATGCGCATCAGCAATGTCTACATTGTTACTGTCGTGAGTAGCAATGCCAATGCGGCTTGCGCCTTCAAGTTTATCGTCGAGGTATGGTTGGGCGACAGGAGCTGTGAATTCGGTGGTTTCGTTTAGATCTTGCCGTTTCTGGCATGTGTAAGGGGTCTTTTTTGGGAAACATTTTTGGATAAGGCGAATGCAACAGGGGAAACTGGCTGAGGTATACCGAAAAGTGGAATTGATGGGGGCTACACTGGAATTTACGACAGGTTTACATTTTGGTGTAATATTTTCTTTGGTGTTTTTCTAGTTTATTAAGGAATAAACTGTACATGGCTCTATGCTAATCCGTTTTATTTTCATAATTATATTTCTAATTCAAAATACTTAATGTAAAAAAATTTAGTCGAGTAAGTTTGGCCTACAGTAATCGCACTTTTTGGTGTAATATATTGAATTTTTTTGATTGGCAGTAGTAGCAAGGAGAGATGCATAACTGAAGATACTCCAATTTAAGATAATTTTGAATTTTGAGCTGCAAGGTTTTGATCTTTATGGTGGAGAGGTTAGAGTACTGCAGTTTTAATTTCTGAGTGTGAGTTTTAATTACTGAGTAATTAGGCCTGGTTTTGTTCCTAGGATTTCGGCCAGAGGACTCGTTACCCAAGGCTTTAGAGTACAGCAGCTCAGTCGTCTGTTTGAAGGAGCATGTTGTGCAGTATTGGAGTGACTTGACTTTGAATGGTTGGTATCAGGCTGTTGCTCTTTTCAAGTCTTATTTCGGAGGTGCGTTTGATGAAGATGCGATCAGGAACAACTTTGTCCTCATCTACGAGCTTCTTGATGGTGCGGGAATTTGTTTGGAAAAGATTGTACTTGTCTTAAAGTCTGATTAATTATTGTAGAACAGTCTGAAGATCTGGGACTGGAGTAAACATTTGAACAAAATATGTGTGAGGGTCTCTCTACACTGCATTGGCCGACCCAACTAACAAGGAATCCTATAAAATCATTCTTTATTTTATACGTGTTACGGTGTTTTGTTCACTCTTGACTTTACACTAGTTTAAGTAACAAGAATGAGTGAGCATGAGAGGTGGCACTGAATGTCATGGATTATTTGAAGTTTGTTATCTCAGCCCTGATAGCAAATAATGTTGCTCATTATGTTGGTTTAAATTTTGTTGCCTAAAACTCGATCATTTTAGTTTGACCTGTGCAATCTACGGTGGCCCTAAATTCACCGATTTCCCAACGTTTAAGATATTTCGCTCTATTTCCAGCTACTTTAAGGAGCATAACATGTATTGGAAATATCACCGTATGGTACTTGCTCTAGCATGCAATAGCGGTTGCATTTAATTTCTGGAGTACCTTTTTAGTGTATATGCCTTATATGTTCTTGATATCATTGGTGCAGAAATTATGGACTTTGGGTACCCTCAAAACTTGTCTCCAGAGATTCTGAAACTTTACATTACCCAAGAAGGCGTTCGTTCTCCCTTTTCATCTAAGGTAACCGAAATTTTCTTGCTTTCTCTGCAGACCTTTGCTGTTGTTTCGTGAAAGATATATATTTGGTCTATGTGCCTGGTATCTTGCCCTGGTGAAAACGGATTGTGCATAATTTTTACCTTTCTGCTGAGTTTGTTTGAGTGTCCCTTTCAAGATGTTCTCAGGTGGCCAACACCAGCGTACTTTGTTGTATCCTTGCAGGCTATAGACAACAGACCCGCAGTGAATGCTACACTTCAAGTTACAGGAGCTGTGGGTTGGAGACGAGAAGGTCTTGTGTACAAGAAAAACGAGGTATGGACGGTCCTCGACAAAAAATGTTTCTCTCTTCGGAGGGGCTTTCAGATCAACATCATGCTCCATTGTATAGACTGTACGAAGGGCTGTAATCTGATTCCCCGTGGTACTTAGCTTGTGGACTTTTGATTGTGCAGGTCTTTCTGGACATTGTGGAAAGTGTCAACCTCCTCATGTCTCAGAAGGGTGAGTGTTTTGGGTTTTCAGACTCTCTGGTTGATACCTTGTTTAATGACATTTTCCTTCGTAGAGTTCAGGTTGATTAGTTTACATCAGTGCCTTTTTCAATGCGGAGGTTTGACGAGACATGACTGGGCTTGATAGTGATTTCTTTTTAAGTGCTAGTTGCAATGCTATCATCTTTTTAATTTTCTTCTGGAAAACTTTCTTCATTTCGCACAATTGTTGAATCCTCTGTGCATAGCTTGGCTGCTGAATGACATGTTTGCCCAATCATCTGGTTTTGCAGGAACTACTCTGCGGTGTGATGTAACTGGCAAAATTTTAATGAAGTGCTTTCTTTCGGGGATGCCGGACCTGAAGCTCGGGCTCAATGATAAAATTGGATTGGAAAAAGAAGCTCAAGCCAAGGCTCGGCCGTCAAGAAGGTTGATTGCGCATCTGCACTTTTGTAAATAAAGTCTTAGTTCTACAAATCAGCTCTCTAATTTTCTGTAAGGACTTGAATTGCTTGGATTCACAAGGCGTATGTCACTAAACCTTGTGTGTTCTCGAAATTGACAGTGGGAAGACTATTGAACTCGATGATGTCACATTCCATCAGTGTGTCAATCTTACAAGATTTAATGCTGAGAAGACAGTCAGTTTTGTTCCACCCGATGGAGAATTTGAGCTCATGAAGTACGTTACTTCGCTGCGTGCTTATTTCTTGAAATAAATTGTTTTCAGCCCAGTTTCTAATTTCTGCATCCTATATCTTTCTGGGTGTTCGATATGGAGGAGACTGAACTCTTCAGTGTGCTTTTTCTGTCTAACATTGCCGAGTAAGCTATCAACATTGTCTGGATGCACAGGTATCGGATCACAGAGGGTATTAATCTACCTTTCCGGGTACTGCCTAGCATCAAGGAGTTGGGTCGAACCCGAATGGAGGTCAACGTCAAGGTAAGCTAGCTACAGAATATTGTGCCCTTAAGATTGTAGATGCTTTGTACAATCAATTTCGGAGTTTCTCTCGGGTAACAGTTATTGTTCAGAACGTTATTCTTGGCGTTTCAATATGTGGCAAAAAATATTGGAACAGGTCAAGAGTGTTTTTGGGGCCAAAATGTTTGCCCTTGGAGTTATGGTCAAGGTGCCAGTTCCCAAGCACACTGCGAAGGCTACTTTCCAGGTGACCTCTGGAAGAGCCAAGTATAATGCAGCAACTGACTGCTTAATATGGAAGTAAGCAACTCTTCTTGGTTGAATTAAGTCTGCTCGGAAAGATTTTCTCCCAAATAGTATCTTGTGGTTGTAATACACGCCAGCCATTGGTCTGATTCAGTTGTGTCGTTGGGATTGTCTACTGCGTGCAGGGTGAGAAAGTTTCCCGGACAAACAGAATTGACAATGAGTGCTGAAGTGGAGCTGATATCCACGATGGTTGAAAAGAAGTCCTGGACCAGACCACCCATTCAGATGGAGTTTCAGGTTTGAGATTACCTTCGTACTTTTGCCCCTAAATGCCCAAGCTACAAATAGAAGTCCACCTTGGAGCTTACAGTAAATTATAGTAACTTCCAAAACATATATCTATCATTAAAAATGTAGAATATGATTTCTTATTCCTATTGGTACATTTTGTTATCTTCCTTTCTACAGATATGGAAGCGGCCACTTTGGAGTTAATTAATTACTTCTTGGGATTGTCTACTGCGTGCAGAAGCCAACAAAAATTGGCTTCTGCAACCGTTTGGAAGTTGATGCCTAAAGAAATGATCCATACGTTTGAGTTTGTAAAAAACCCATAGATAAATACAAATCGATTTAGAAGCACTTAAATTTCATATATGTCCTGGGCATTCAGGAGTGATGCAATAGCCAAAGAGATCCTTGATTTATTTTCAGTTGTCAGAGGTAGGGCCTTACCCTGAGCACTATTCTATTATTTTAGACATGATCATGCGTATGGAATGCAGGATTCTGAAGTTATATTTTGTTTTTTCTGTCATAGGTTCCCATGTTCACTGCTTCTGGCCTTCGAGTTCGCTTTTTGAAGGTGAGTTCCTTATTTCTTGTCTAACAATTCCTGACGTAATATTTGTACAGAGTTTGCGAGGAACTTGCTCACTTACATGGTTATTATGTATTTCAGGTATGGGAGAAAAGTGGCTACAGCACTGTTGAGTGGGTTCGCTACATTACTAGGGCTGGTTCATATGAAATACGGTGCTGATACTTCCCATTTGACTTGACTTGTAAGTAGGAATCATAGCTGGTTGGTGCAACGTTTTTTCGTTTCTTTTCCATCGCTGGAATTTACTGAAGGTTATTAGGTTGTGCATTTCCTAGCTTGTAGTTTGGCCCATAGATTCTGGGTCTTGTTATGTATTGGTAGGTCCTTCCTACAGTAGCTTATCCAAGAGTTGAATGGGTTTAGCGCCTCATTCACTAATTTAAATGAGACTGTCAAATTTGGTCCATTGGCAGCACTGTATCTTTTTCAATGTCTGATATATGCACGATCTAGTATAGATATTATTGGCCACATGATTTTCTTTCTCCAAAGCAGTAATAAATACCCGATGGAGCTTTTCGTTTTGATGCAAACTTCCAGAAAGTTGCCAACCCTCTGTGTTACAGCAAATCCAAGTTTTTCGCCATATGAGACCAATATTAAAGGGTTAATATTGGTCTCATATGCATTTTGTGGATTCATTAGTATTTTGGAAATGAAAGGAAGTGAAATGCAATGATGACAAACATGGATCCTAACTAGTTGTTTTTTGGTTAATATATTGTTCAAAAGTGATATAATTTTTTTTAAGGGAATATTAGACAAGAGGCTCTTTCTTTTATGATGGATGGAATCATTTAATAGCTAATCAGTACAAAATTTTAGGACAACATTGTTCATCTATGGATGAATGTATGTACTTTTGGATGATTTTTTTCATCTATGACTTTCATGTTTCATCCATGTTAGTAAATAGCTTCATGCCTCCATTGGATTTTGCTTTTTGTATTGCTTAGAAATATTGACAAAATAAACATTGAACCTAATTCATACTTAGTTGTGAAGGAGTGTATGTCCTTTTAGGTTGTTCAAAGGCTTGTAAATAAAAAATCATGTGCTTGTATGCCTATCAACTTTTGGGATTAAGTTAACAAGTTTGTTATAAATATATATAAAAAAATGTAGACCAATTTGACCTATCTATTATGATTGCCCAAATTGTCTCTATTTTTTTTTAAAGCCCTTTTGAGGCATAGCTTCTTCACCACAACTTGGATTGTTGTAAAATTTTCCAGGCATCAAGCTAGCAAGGAAGCACACATTGAATTTGATAAAATTTCACAAGCACCCAACAAGTAATGCATCGGGAAGAGCCTGTCCAAAAGTGCAAAATAGATTGAAATCATGCCTTAGGGCTTTAGGGGGGTAAAGATTAAAATGAAAGTGAAACTAAGTAGTGCAAAACATGCATAACATTATTCCATAAGGTTGGAAGTTCTTCATAGAACAATCCAAGTGGTAAAATTGTATATCGTCTTTGTCAAGTATTGAAAAGCCAACAAGCAAGTTAAGAATGAAGAAGAAATCAACATTTAAATTTTCTTACAATTGAAAAGAAATTAGAGAAAAGATTGACAACAAGCTGGACAATATGTAATCCTTGTCTATATGTAAATCATTATACATTAGATTTTTAAGCATGTACTCAAATGAAATTGTAGCTCCAATTTTGACTTTGGATTTAAGATTTATTTAATTTCAAACAAAAGTTATGAGAATGTCACTAGTCTTCTATAATAGCCATCATGCCATTGATTGTTCTGTGGCTGTGTCTGTCCATAGTTGTTGGGTTTTCTATTCCATTGGCCATTTCTGTCATTCTACTTAGAAAAGTGCTACTCATGTTGGGTCCGACTTTCAACATATTGTCATAAACAATCAAGCTCCCCCACTTTCAAGGCATTAGAGATATGACTATCCACTAGCTCTAGAATACTCCATTGCGAAATCCTTCTCATTCAATTGCCATCATGCATACATTCATAAGGTAAATAAACTTAAAATTATTTGAATAAGCATTTGAAAATAATAATTACTATTCTATTAATGAGATATATTCATTGTAAAGTGAACCCCAATTTGTACCAGGGGTGTTAGATTGGAAGACTTAACTAAGAATAGTACAAAAGAAACACAACACCAAACTCCATCAGACCCCAATATTGGTGCTTCAAGGAGTTTCGTCATGTGTTTTTCTCAAACTCCAACTCCTGATTTGTCATTGCACACACTTTACAATTAACTCCGTTGTATCTCCCAAGATTTGTAGATTTAAATATAGGAGTTTAGAAACCAAGGTAGTAGTTAACTATGGTGAAACTATCAAAGTAGAGGCCACATAGAGATTGTGTAGATAATGCAACTAGATAATTTACAAACTCAACTTTGAATGTTACATTCAAGTAAGAATATACCAGCCTAATGAATTGATCCAAAATGTGTTGCAACTGTCTTCAATTCCATTGTGTATATAAGGTGAACCAACCCATTACGGTCAGATGACCCGTAGTGGACATCTTATGACCCCATGGTGGTTTCTGAGACCACAATCAATATCTAACCTGACACTTATGGAGTGATTAGTGACCTCATTAGGAACACTCAATTTTTCAGTGTAAATCATTGTAGGAAGTGATTTTTCATGGCATTCCACATTAGAAATTATTCTGACCACTTTAGGTGATTAAGATGAGCATATTGAATACACTTTTTGTTGGTTATGGGACAGCTTGTAGACCGTGTTGGGAAGATCACTTCAAAAATTCATAACTAATTCACACTTCGTCTGAAAAATAAAATTTCAATTGCTCTCACTATTTCTTACACTTATCTTTGAGTGAGAAAAAATTTGAAAATTTTCAGCAGTGGCATGAGGGCAAACTCAAAATTCTGACCACAATGGTCTGGTTTACCTTAGTAATTGTGTCATTGAGCAGAACTGTATGAAATCACCAAAAAGAGAAGAAGAATGGATCAACTGTCACCTACAAGACTGTTGTTGAGGGGTTCCTGCAGTCAGCAAAAATGTAGAATTGGGAGTTTGGGATCTCCTCGAATCTCATGTGTGTAGTAGAGGTAGTCACAACCCCTCCAAGAATCGGATTTTCTTTTAGATTGAAATGCAGACGCACAAAAAGGGGAGCCATTGGGGAGTGTTGTTGTGTGGAGGGGTTGTGACACCTCTTAGAGAATGGATTCACCTGCATAGAGGTTGTAGTAACTGCACAAAGTTCATGGAACCAATTGGATCAAGTGGGCTTGACTGCTGTTTGGAATTGTTGTGTGATTTTGAAGATAAAATCGACAAAGTGGTGAAAGTATGGTGGACAAGGGATGAAACTCCACATCGCAAAGGTAAAATTTTATTTAAGAAAATGCCGTCCAAGTCTGTTTCTTCACCTGCAGAGGAGAAGAACAACAGACTCTGAACATCAGAGATTGAGAGATACAGAAACAAAAAAAAAAATCAATTAGCAAATGCCACACGTCCAATCTTTGAGGTTTGTCTCATTCTTGGAGGGGCTGTGACTACCCCTAAGGTAGGAGGCTGTTAAAGCAACCCTTTAAGAGCTGATTGCATTTTCAAGGAAGCTAAACTCCTTGAAACAATTTTTAGTAAATTTTACTAGGAAGGAAAATGGAATTGGCATCTAATCCAAGTCGTTTTATTTTTTTTGGACCTTTATTGAATTAGTTACAAATTTTTGAAGTTGATACACAGTGGTTTCTAAAAGCGCCCCCCTCCTGAAATGTACAATGTTGGTACATTGAAGAAAGTAAAATGTACCTCTGTGTTAGAGGTCGCTTTTACAGACCCCTACCTTAGTGTGTGAGGTGGAGACAATCTTTTGGTGTAGGATAAAAAAAAACTTTAATTGTGAAAAATCGATATGTACAATGAACTTCATAAATAATGGACTATATTGTTCAACAAAATCATTTTTCAATTGAAGAAAAATGCATGTCATCTAGTACTATTGGTGGAAACTTGTAGAGAAGCTTTCATAGCATCAACTTTTGACTACCTAAGTATGGAACAATTCGGCTTCGTAACATGAAACCAGTGAATATTAATATTTTTCCACTTTGGATAGTAATTCCCCAACATGAACTTGCAGCTGCTTTCCGTGAGAGCACACACCGGTATTTTGCTTCGCATAGCGCGGACATCAATTGACAGACCTTATAAAGGTCTAATTTCAGGTCCAAAACTATGACTTGTATGGATTTGGGATTTGTGCGTCCTGAACTACTCACATGTAATGGAATACCACCAATTTAACGAAATTGGTGTTAAATGAAATTCTTAGAGTTTCCAAGCTGAATTGAGTCTAGATTTGGCAAGTTTCATTTTGTTCTGTAGCCCAAATGCAATGAAGCTTGACTGAATCACAGGATCCAGTGGAGAGCTTACCTGCAACCGGTGTCTGCAGGATGCAAATCCAGGCCAGAATGTGAAGCGTGACAGTGAGGATTGAGAGTGATCCCATGGTGGCAGCGCAAATTGTTACCTGCACATAATTATCCATAGTGCCACTATTTGTTAATGCTTGAGAGAGTAATTTATGAAATGGCTTCTGGTTTTCAAGTGAAAGACCACTTTCGAAAAGGCAAGATCACTAAACACAATGAAATCCAACTGATCCTGAAACTTAAGCATCCTCTTTAAGATAGGCAAGCAAGAAGCAGCCACGGCAAGAATTACTCTAGTATCATGTTGGGACTTTTCATGTATCCCATTCTGTTCTCTATCAGTGACCAAAGCACACATATAATCCTAGAGACCAATGGAAGTAGAAATCCAGTATGTGGGAGCGACTAAAACAATCATAATCCTGTATACACCAATTGCAACATTTCAAAAATAAATAATGTGTGAATGGTATTCAAAATGCAATTACATGTCATGGCACTCCAAATTGTGCGAATGACACTCAAAGTGTGTAAATGGCACCGAGTCTGTTCGTAAGCCTATTATAACACAAAACTCAAACTCCCGCAGTGACATGTTAATTTCTCACTAGGCTGTAGATTTACGCAGCAGAAGCTTGAGGGATGGAGATGAAAGAACTTAGTTGAATTGGAGCGATGTTAGATGCACGTGCGCACACACTGGATTCCTGATTTATATGTACACTGGCCTAGACCTTGACAACTGCAGTTCCAGAAGAGATAAGGTAACAGGTTCATAAAGCACCCACCTAAGAGCTGAAACTGAATTTTGGGGAGGCGAAGCTTCTTGAAATTATTTTCAGTAAATTTTCCTTGGAAGACAAGTGGAATTGGCATCTAACCCAAGTCGTTTCATATTTTTTGGAGCTTTGCGGAATTAGTTATAAAATTTTGAAGTTGGAATGGCATAGGGCTCTAAAATCGCCCACTTACTAAAATGTACATTGTTTGGACATTGTTGAAGGCATTAAAAAGCACCATGTGCACATAGTGTACATTTGAGGAGGTGGGCGATTTTAGAGTCTGTAATTTTAGAACTTGTTACCTTAATTCCTTAACACCTCATTCCTTTTTCAAATTTTGGCACATTTTTGCTTATAATTGTCTTTGTACAAAAATATCATTTCAGCACAATTTCATGGAATTGGGCATTAAAGAAGGTTGTCTTTTCAAGATTCAAGTGTTACATTGGATGAATGAGAAGTTAGTTGGATGAAAGAGCGCCTATAAGCCATTTGTTCATCATCTATAAAGTGGACATCAATGCAGTTAAGGGTTAACTAAAGTAAGATTAAAAGAATTAATTGTTAATTCTTTGGCACTTCTATGACAAGTTGTAGGTCCTTAGATGTGATTATAGCAACGAAGATAAGGTAGGATGCTCTAAAAGCGCCCATTTAAGGGCTGGTCCGTCTTTTGCGTAGGTTTGCATGAATAGAAATATTTTTCACTCATTTTTCAGAGAAAGAAAAATGGATGCCAAACTTAACCCAAGTCGTTTCATATTTTTTGAAGCATTTTTGAATTAGTTATGAATTTTCAAAGATTTCAGTTGTAGGTACCTATTTGTGACCCTAGGTCTCCCAAAATGCGTCCACTTACAACTTCTAAAGTGATTTGAGGAAATCAAGGCCAATGACTGGCTCTTGCAATAAAGAATATTTTTTTGGAGGGTTCAATCAATGAATAAAGTGATCCATTTAAAGACCAACTCATATCTATTTAGTACCATTTTGTAGGGTTGATTTGAAGAAGCCGGTCGCTTTTAGAGCATCCTACCTTACAGGGTAACTTCAAGTAGTAGACCTTGTTGATGTCCTTTACAGTAACCGCACGACCATACATATAGGAGGAGGCTCAAAAATAGTTTGGACATTAAGAAACTCTCCTACAGAAGTGCCCAAAACAATGCAGAAATGGAATTGACTTTGTGTGGTGAAAAATTGCCATCCCATGTATGTGGTTTTAGGCTATTGAACAGGTGACATGGTTCACCATCGTGTAAGATTTTGCTCATAATAAAATCCTGAATTTGGTGAGGTCTACAAAATGGCATCGAAACGTCAAAAAATTGCAAAAAAGCACATCTAAGGTTGAATCTCCTTCTACTAAAATGCTTCTCAATCACTCATAACTTCTTATATTGATGTGAAATTTTAACCACACAAACTAGACTAGTATGCGCAACTTTTATAAAATAATTTATTGAAAACGGACATTGTATGAAGAAGAAACAAATCGCCAAAGTTCATTGTAATTAAAAAATGTCAAGATTTTGAACTTTGAATTGCTCCCAAACATTCAAAACAACTTGGATTGACATTAAAAATTTATCACAATAACTGCATTGCAAGGGGAACATAATCTAACAAATTTTTATTGGAAACAAACATTAGATGAAGTAGATACAAGCCCCAATAGTTGCAGCTATCAAATGCAGTTTGGTAGACTCAAATTGAACCTGTGAACTTTGATTGGCTTCCAAAACATCATTACATCTTAAATTGATCTAAAAATTTTACCACACAAACTAGAAGAGAGAATGCAACTTTCTCAACAAGTTTTATTGAATTCAAACATTGGATGCAAAAATTATAGCACTTTGAAATGGACTTGAAACTATGTGAAGAAACCCTGGGGCGTTTAGGGGTTGCAATAAATTTGATTTACAATGGGAGTGAATTTAATGAAAAAGTACAGTGGATCATTCTTAAACTCACTGGCTCCATTCAAAGGTATGTCTTGATTCATCACAGTTGCACCTATGAGTAATAATAGAGACCTAGGCACCTCAGACTTTGAAAAATCATATCTTGTTCACTCCTAGTCAGAAAATTAAAATTAAATTTTTTATAGTTGTGTTCCTCATTTCTCTTTCTCTCACAAAAATGTAAAAAATCTGACCTCTCAGAAGGCATATGGTAGAACCACCCGTAGTCAACCACTTAACCCATAAAGGTCAGAGACTATGTTTTCACCAAAACCACTCCAAAACTGCTATTCTTTATACAAGTACCAAATTTTAGAAAAAAAAAATTTGGAAAAATGTAACCATAGGATCTTGTAATACACAAGTTTGAGAAGTTGTGGAAAAAATTTCAGAAATTTCCACCGTGTAGATCACAAGATAATAGCGTTTGAATTGACAAAAATCCCTTTTTTTGTACGTCCCTGCAAAAATCCGGGCAGCTGCACATCACAAGATCACATTTGTGTGAAAAAATGTCCAAAATTTTGGTTACTCTTTGGAATCATTCTTCAAAGCAAGTTGTCTACATGCTTGAAAATTTTCAGATCATTTGGAATTGTAAAACACATAAGAAAAAATTAGTAAATAGAAAGAGGTAGAGAATGATTCAAAACACTAAATTTTTAAGAATTGAAATATGGAATTGAAAAATTCCAATTCCAACCGTTGTAATGTTGTAATAAACAATCTACACACAGTGTTTTTATTTTTTTTCAAAAATAATTGAAGATTGAGTTAAATAAAGGACTTCAAAGTTTATTTTAGAGTAGAGATTCTATAACTACCATCAAACTAAAACTCCTCATAACTTTCATTATAGTAATCAAAATGGAATGATTCAAAGCTTCCCGCATATATATAAATCTAAAGAACCAATTTCAACCTCTTTTTTTCTTAAAAGTGATTTTTAAAGAAGTTTTTTCAGCTGCCCGGACTACCTGCCAACCAATGAAAATGACAAATCATGCAATAACTTTTTAACCACGCAGTCAAAAGTTATATAAATTGTTGGGCCTTAAAGCTACTCCTTGGGGTGAAAATTTCAGAGGAAAAATAAATAAAAACTACGTTTGTAGTGAGTTGCCCAAAATTGCTATGTTGTCAAAAAACAATGTTTGGTCCTTTAGGGGTTAAGTGACTCCGCATATATTTTGGAGTAGTAGAAGACAATGTAAAGTCACTGCCCTATAGAGAGATAGAAATGAAAAGGATTGCCAATTTTTTGTAATCTTATTCCTTAAATTTAAATTGCTATTAATTTTGGAAGCCAAAAGTTAGCTTTAACCCATACCCAATATATAGAGTCTTCCAATTCCTATCATTTTATCACTACTTTCCTACTCACTACTTCCCACTTTCTTGTTCATTACATCAAGACATGTGTCATGATCATCTAATGCCAACCTTGCAAAGGAGGAAAAATCACATTCCAAAATTTGGTTGGAAACCTGTTCTAGCCTTAGTTGGAAATAGTTGCACCCTATAAGTTGGATATCGCCCCCTAGTTGGTAATGGTTGGTTCTACCATACCCTTAATTTGTTGTACAATACAATGAATATATATTCTACAGTGTGTCAACCAAAGTAAGAAATTGCTTGCATTTCTCCTCACTCAAATTTCCATCACATTTGACAAACACAAAACTGATTTAACCCCTAAAGGACCAGCATGCGTTTTTTGGCAATATAGAAATTTTGGGCAGGTACCTATGGCTAGAGATTTTCATATTTTTGGCTGAAAATTTAATAGAAGTTGTACGCAAGGAATATCTTTCATATGCACTAAATTTCATGGCATTTGGAAATACAAGTCAAAAGTTATGACCTAATATGTTACTTTTTTTCTCGAACAAGCAGTCTAGGCAAATCAAAACAAATCACTTTTTTCATAAACAAAAATTTGAAATTGATTTTCTAGAGTTATATATATGTAGAAAGCTTTTAATCATTCCATTTTGACCAATGAGTCAAAAGTTATGAGGAGTTTTGGTTTGCGGGCAGTTATAGAATCTCTACTCTAAAATACACTTTGAAGTCCTTTATCTTACTCAATTATCAGTATTTTTTGACAAAAATAAAATCATAGGATGTAGATTGTTCATTAAAACATTTCAACCACTAGGATTGGCATTTTCCAATTCCATACCTAAATTCTTAACAATTTTGTATTCTTAATCATTTTCCACTTCGTTCTACTTACTATTTTTTTCCTATATGTTGTACAATTTCAAATGATGTGAAATTTTTTAATCATGTAGCCAACTTGTCTAGGAAAAATAATCCAAAGAAGCACCACCATTTTGGACGTTTTTCTATAGAAAAGTGAGCTTCTGAAGTGCAACTGCCCAATTTTTTGGAGGGTCAAAAAAACGTTTTCAGTGATTTTGAATGTTTATATCTTGCAATCCACGCAGTGGAAATTTCTGAAATTTTTACCACATGTTCTCAAGTCAGCATACTACAAGATCCTATGGTAACATACGTCAAAAAAAGTTTTTTTCAAAAATTTGGTACTTGTATTAAAAATGGCAGTTCCTAAGCATCTTCGGTGAAAATATAGTCATGCAACTTTAGGTGTTAAGATCGGAACTCACAATGACAAAGAAGGTAACTACATCTAAAATTGCACACTACATATTCTTGCCTAGAATGTACTCCCACTATTCATGAGAGTCTATGATTGCTTTTAGGAACACCTATTTTCAACACTTGAAAAATTTGTAATTTATTGACATACAGTGTCCAAAAAATACATTCTAAGAAAATCTAAAATCTCCATTTCACTACCAACGGGCCCCCACAAAATGTGTTCCAATATAATAATGGGAGCCATGTTGAATTGCTTATTTGTGTGATTGTAGGTGTACTTACTTTAACCCCCTAAAGGACCAAACACTGTTTTTTGACAACATAGCGTTTTGGGGCAGCTCACCACAAATGGAGTTTTTATTTTTTTTCTTTGAAATTTTCACACAAGATGTGCCCGAGGAGTAGCTTTAGGGCCCAACAACTTTCATAACTTTTGACCACATGGTTAAAAAGTTATGGTATGATATGTAGTTTTCATTGTTTGGCGGGCAGCCCGGGCAGCAAAAAAAACTTCTTTAAAAATCATTTTCTAGAGAAATAAAAATTTGAAATTGGTTCTCTAGATTTATGTGCACAAGGAAAGCTTTGAATCATTCCACTTTGATTTATGAGATGAAAGTTATGAGGAATTTTAGTTGTGGGTAGTTTGCGGGTAGTTATGGAATCTCTACTCTAAAATAAACTTTGAAGTCCTTTATTTAACTTCATTTTCAATATTTTTGGAAAAAAATATAAACACAGATTGTTTATTACAACATTACAATCGTTTGGATTGGCATTTTTCAATTCCATAATTAAATCCTTAACAATTTAGTGTTTTGAATCATTTTCTACTTCTTTCTACTTACAATTTTTAAGCATGTAGCTAACTTGCTTTGAAGAATGAATCCAAAGAGTTACCACCATTTTGGACATTTTTTCATACAAATGTGACCATGTGAAGTGCAGCTGCCCGGTTTTTCGCAGGGACAAAAAAAGGGTTTTTGTCACTTCAAATGCTAATATCTTGCAATCTACACGGTGGAAATTTCTGAAAATTTTTCCACATCTTCTCAAACTAGTTTACTACAAGATCCTACGGTTACATGTGTCCAAAAATGTTTTTTTTTCCAAAATTTGGTACTTGTACTAGAAATGGCAGTTTGGGAGCGTTTTTTTTGTGAAAACATAGTCAAAAACCTGTAAGGGTTAATAGGCCTACATATGCTTCACTATAAAAGTTGAGCATGATTTATAAGATGAAATTCGTACTCCAACCTATTCATTTTAGGGTTTGTGCAATCCACAACACCCAAACTCGATTTAACAGATGAGAATTGTTGAAAATTTCAAGAAACTCAATATATGTGAACATGTGTCTTAAGAAAATCTCAACACCCTAGAAATATACAATGAGAGCAGGGCTTTTTTTTTTGGCGAAATTTCGCCAGACTGTCAGAAATCTGACCAATCTGGCTTCATCCCTCCAAAAACTAGCCTCTGCAATGAAGCCAGCAGGGGGGACACTGGTCCAAAAAAAAATCTCATTATGAGAGGATCATACCAGGACCAGACTGCAGTAACTTACTTTTTTCGAGCAACTGTATAACTTATATTACCCGGTTGGACAGGTTTTGGTCTGTCTATCCAGGCAGACACATAACATTGTTAACCTGTGTGCAGGGGTCCCTTTTGGGTCCCCCAGATTCAGGACCCTGCAACAATAAGTCAATGGCATCCCAACTCTGACAAAGCATATACAGTGTTACCTTCTGCCCAGTCAATGAGGTTTTGAGAATTATAACTGAAATTTTTCCCCAGGTAGCTACGGGCCGCATTATGTCTCCACCTGGGGGAACGCACATAGCCTGTTAATCCTTCACCGCCCAACTGCCCAAGGGGACCAAAAGTGTCCTCACACAATTTAGCAGTCAACTTCAAAGTGCTGTAACTTTTGCATCAAATGTCCGAATTCAATCAAACTTGTTGAGAAAGTTGTGCATACTATGGGAGGATGCTCTAAAAGGAACCATTTACGGGTTGTTACACATTTTCCATAAGCTTCTGTAGATCGTAAGATTTTTTACTTATTTTACACAGAAAGATAAATGGATGCGGCATCTAACACAAGTGGTTTCATAATTTTCCAAGCTATATTGAATTAGTTATGCTTTAACCATCCACATTTAAACTTTAACACACTTTAAGTTGTTCCCACTTTATCTTCAGTCCATTCAAAGTCTGTCACATATCCATTTTAGGATCATTTGAAGTTCATTTTAAACCTAAATATAGGGTCCATTTGAAGAAGATGGGCGCTTTTATAGCATCTACCTTAGTCTATTTTTTGTGGTAAAATTTTAGATCTATCAAAGATGTACTAAGTTTTTGAAAGCCATTCGAAGTTCGAAGATTCAATTTGAGTTCACCACACTGCATTGAGATGGCTGAAACTTCGGGGACTTGTATCTTTTTCATCAAATGTTAGTTTTCAATAAAATTTGTTGAGTTTTGTTCCCCATAAAGTTTAATTATTGTGGTAAAATTTTCATGTCAATCCAAGTTGTTTGAATGCTTGGGAGCAATTCGAAGTTCAAAATCCAAACATTTTTGCATTACAGTGAACTTTGACGGCTTATAACTTCTTCAGATAAGGTTTGTTTTCAATAATTTTTGTTGGAAAACTTGCACACAATAGTCTAGTTCATGTGATAAGAATTTCATATCAATCCAAGAAGTTATGATTGACTGAGAAGCATTTTAGTAGAGGTAGGTTTAGCCATAGATGTGTTTTATGGCTACTTTTTTCATTGTTTTTTGACATTTCAAAACAATTTTACAAACGCAATGAGTCAATTGAATGATTTTTTTTTCCCCATCAAAGTGTTTTTCTTTTTGTTTTGAATCATTTTGTAGTTTAAAGTTTTTTCATTTGAGTAGGTTTTGAAATCGAATTTCACCTCCAAATGTGTTTCTAGGAAAATTTCAGCATCTTTTTTCAACTCTAGAACATTATAAACTTTCAATCTATATGGTCAAATGATACCAAATTTGAATTACCCCATCTACAACATGCACACTACAAGACTGTACGGTTGAGATTTTCATACCTCTCTCACATTTAGACTTATAACACTTGAAAAGCAAGGTTTTTTTTTGACATGGTTAGGCCTTGGGCGGTGTAGGGTTAACAATGTTATGCACCTCCAAGTTTAGCCAACAAAATGAAGACACTTGACAGTATTATTATAAAAAAATCCTTGCTAGATTAGAGGGCACAAACAAAGTGTTGATGTTGCTCACATGGGAGTGATGAGGGAGAGAAATCAACTTAAGCTTAATAAGGTAGCTGACCTCATTCTGACCATTTAAGCAACTTACCACATTTCAAATATGCATTTAGTGAGGGGAAAAATCCCCCTATGG
The DNA here is from genome assembly GCA_951230915.1 of Antitrichia curtipendula. Lineage (NCBI taxonomy): Eukaryota > Viridiplantae > Streptophyta > Bryopsida > Hypnales > Leucodontaceae > Antitrichia > Antitrichia curtipendula. Next base: position 9,707,073 of record OX579640.1, read on the forward strand.
AGAAATAGATTTGAGGAGGGTTCCAAAATTTGTTCCTTTTTTCCCTCAAAAACGAAATAATTATGAATTTTTTTTGGAAAGATTTTGTTCAACCCATTCTTGTTGTATAGGGCACCACACTTCCAACCATAAGCTGATTACAAAATCGACCATGCTTCAAAGTAGGTGATAATTGTGGCTTCCAATATAAATCATATGATCATTGTAGGCTTTCAATGTACACCTCCCTAATGTTTGTGTTGCTTGAACTGTCACCCTAAATCACAATTGATCAGAAACAAAGCAATCTAACTAATGAAAAGAGGTAGTAGTTGGAAAGAAATCAACTACCTTAGTAAGCTTAAACATGAAAACCGCCAAGTAGATGTAAGTTGCCAGACCACGGACCACTCACTGCCAAGCACTTCAGTTTGGGAATAGTGCCATATGACTAGTACATGGTGGTATTTTTAACCCTTAACCCATAAACGTTGTGGAGGATGTTTTCCTTTTGATGAATGACAAAGAATCTCTCCATGCAAGACAGAAGTGCAACTATTCATCTTCTAAATTTTGTGTAAAAAGACAAGGTCATTTACAATAGTTTAACTTTTAGTGAGTGCTTTTGCATTATTTTAAACCAACAATTCATACACTACCAAAACATATGATTTTCACGGTGACCAACTCATCATTTAACCTCCTCACCTCTGTCATTCATTGCTTCTAAAAAGTTGGGGGTGGTTTGGGGTCTTAAAAGTATTCATTCAAAGTCATTTTTAGGTGTCTTTTCCTTGGTCAAAATTAATAGCAAGACTTGATTGAACGTCTATAACCACTCATTTTGAATGGAAATGAGAAGTTATCTACTATCACTTAATGTGGTCTATAATTTCAATTCTCATTTGAAATTAGTTCTTTTCATGAGCTTGTTTGTAAGAAATCTCAATGACTTTTTTACTGTTTCTCAAAGAAATCTTACAAGTGGTGAAATTTTTTTGGTGTCATTATATTGCAATGAAATTTGTTCTAATTAGATATACTATTGATGAAGAAAGGTGGTGGCTTTGGGCACAACAAAATAGTATTAGAGTAAGGTCCCAAGGTTCATATTGGCACCCTACTAGTGTCATTATCACATTATAGACCTTGGGCACCCTACTCTAACACTATTCTATGGTGCCTATAGACTACCCTTTCTACTAGCACTACAAGAGAAAGGGGAGTTTTAAGTAGTGTCCTAGACATCACGTCTTTTAAGTAACGTCTTTTAAGTAAGTTTTTAAGTAAAATTTTACTAAAAAGATTGTCTTTTTAGTAAAATTTTACTTAAAAGACGTTACTTAAAAGACGTTACTTAAAAGACGTTACTTAAAAGACGTTACTTAAAAGACGTGATGTCTAGGGTACTACTTAAAACACCCCTTTCTCTTGTAGTGTAGTAATGCAAATTGTGTCTTTTATTTTTGTAAGGTTTTCATTAATGCAACTTAGATTTTACTAAATCCTAATTACATCCCTATAACTTGTCAATGGAACCTTGCAAGTTGATGATGGTGATACCTTTTGAAATGTTGCATTGCAGTTGAGATTGCAGTAGAATCCTTTAAAAATTTATGGAGAAAAAACTTATGAAAATGGTTACCTTATGAGTTAAAATATATATATAAGTTTAAGAAATTTTAAGATTATAAAATTTCTAGTTAGTCATCACTAGTAGTAGAAAGGATAGCAATGCCCAAGAATAATTTAAATAAAATTGATAAGGTATAATTGTAGTAGTCAATTTCAAAATCTTTAGTTGTATAGTTGATTACATGACTAGGGATGATTTTTATGATCTATTGAAATACAATGTTAATAAATAACATTTGATATGACTTGTAGATGATAAGAAGTAGGAGTCATAGCATCATTGCAATGACATTAGGTTGTGCGTTTTTTAGCATGTAATTTGGCCTATAGATTTTGGGTCCTCAAATGTATTGGTATGTCTTTCCTATCCAAAATTGAATGAATTTAACACCTCTTCATTTACTATCATAAATAAGACTATCAAATTTGGTCCTATTGGCAGCACTGTATTTTTTATTAATGCATAATATATATACAATCTAGTATAGATATTATTGGCAATTTGATTTTCTTTTCCCAAGCAATATCAAATACTCAATGAATTTTTTTGTTTTACAATAAAACCAAATTTTGTACCATACTTTTTGGCATTAAAAGGATTAATATTGGTTCCATACATGTTTTATGGATTTATTAGTACTTTTGAAATGAAATGAAATCAACTTATTTGCAATGATAAAAAAAAATGAATCCAAACTTATACTTAGTTTGAAAAGGCTATAGATGTCTTTTTTAGGCTATTAGAGACTTATTGTACTAAAAAAGTTTAGAATTCATGCAATAATATAGAAAGATGCCATTGATATACTGGAGTATATACAGGGAATTCCATTAAAATGGCATAGGGTGATTGCAAGAAAGACCGGTACTATTTTTTTTTTATCACAATTGGAGTTTCAAAATTGCCATCAGCCGTAACTTTTAGAAAATGAAGTTGAAGTGCTTGAATTTTTTATTGGATATGGCTAACTTGGAAGTCATGAGATTCTTTATTTTTCAAAAAAAATGAAAAAACATTCTATAATCAAATTTTAATTTAGCTAATTTGTCACACTTTGCACTTTAGAGTTTAGTACCGTGGAGTATCTAAAATGAATGATCTAGAGCTAAAACTTTTGTGGTCTATTTTCACAGTAGGGAAACATGTGTCTACCAAAGGAATCTAGAATTACATTATTTTATGGCCTCCATATTCGTTTAAATAGGACTCCGTTGCTCATGCACTACTGAACATTGAAGATGGTTTTGACTTCCTTTTTTTGGTGAAATGTGATCACTATCAAGTCTTTACAAATGGTCAATTATTAATTTTTCGTGTTCATGATTTTCTAACTATTATTAATTTTTACCTAGTTGTATCTATTTTTTGTGACAACCTATTTTTCTTTCAAATAGTACTTTTTCAATATTTGCAAGTAGTCAACAATACTAGTAGCATTACAAAAAATATGAGGCCTCCAGAAGGCCGTTAAGCCTGGACCCCGTAGTGATATTACAGAGTTTTTTTTCGAAAAAAAAAATCCTGAAACTGAAATTCTGACGTGATCGAAGTTCCACGCCAGCGCTGACGTCAGCGTGACGTCACTTCTTTATTTTTTTTCGGAAAATAAATAAATAAATAAATTTTTTTTAAAACTTTTAAATTTTTTTTTAAATTTTTAAATTTTAATTTTAATTTTAAATTTTAAATTTTAAATTTTAATTTTATTTTTAATTTTTAATTTTTAATTTTAATTTTAATTTTTAATTTAAAATTTTAATTTAAAATTTTAATTTAAAATTTTATTTTTAAATTTTAATTTTAAATTTTAATTTTAATTTTAAATTTAATTTTTTTTTTCTGTAATATCACCCGCGGGTCCCGAAAATCAGCACTCACAGCCTTGTTGAGGCCTCATATTTTTTGTAATGCTATTGATTTTTTAGATCAACGGTTGTGATTTTTGTATTTTGTAGTATTCATAGTACTAAGCACAAAAAATATAGTTTTAGCCAAATGCTATTAAAATCATTCAGTTTTTCTTGTAACCACCCCATATTCCATATATCATTTTTAGAGTGCGGTTAAATTGTAAAAGTGTCATTAAGGACATACATATATTTTAGACCATATGGTCTAAAGTCTAAACCGTTCATAGTGCCAAAATTGCATAGTGCCAAAATTGTAGAATGGCAACATTTTAATGATATTGACAATACTTTATGAACTTCAAGAACAATCAAGGAATTTTTCAGTTTGAATAATTCTCTAGCATCTTATGTAGCATGTAGAAGATGTCTCGGCAATGAAGAATAAACTAGAAGCACCATTGCTTGGAAATCCACGAAATGAAGGGAATACCTTAATTTATTATTCTTATTATGTTCACTTGGGTCATTGCAAGATACACTTCCTATTTTTTTGGAGTGTTTTGGCAAAATTTGCATTTCAACCCTAGAGTATTATAAATACTATGTAGCAGAACAATCTCAGCCATTGATTATAAAAATCGATGGCTAACAATATTGTTGCAAGTATTATGGATTATTTGCAAGTACTAAAACATTACTATAGAAAAAAATTGTCAGATTGACAAATTGTCATAGAAAAATAGGAACAATAAGTTGTAAATTAATAATAAATAAAAAATCATGAACAAAAAAATTAAAAATTGGCCATTTGTGAAGACTTGATGGTGATCAATTTTCACCAAAAAAATGAGGTTGAAACCATCTTCAGTGTTCAAAAGTGCTTGTGCAAGAAAATCTTATTTGCATGAACCTAGAGGACATAAAATAACATATTTTAAATTCCCCTTGGTAGGCGTATGCCTACCTAGTTTAGGAATAGACTACCAAAATTTCAACTCCATATCATTCAATTTGGGTACATCGAACGTAGTGAAAATCCCTAAACCTAAAGTGTGACAAATTAACAAAATTGACTTTTAAATATAAAATGATTTAAAAAAATTTCTAAAGCATAACGGATTTGATTACCAGCAAGTTAGACATCTCTAATAAAAATTTCATATTCATTGGACTTGTGTTTCAAAAGTTATAGTAGATGATAACAACATCACTCAATTTGTGACAAAAAATAAAACAAGTGTTTTTTGTAATGACCCATTTGACCCCAACCAAGTGGTGTGGATTACTTACCTTCATTATAGTGTGGTTGCATTCTAATTTTAACAACTAATGTCAAAGCTACACAAGTGATCATGATGGCTCCTTTGGCTAACCTTTGGTATAATTTGAGTAACTCTAATGTTTAACTAAGGGTCAAAAGGAAAGCAAATATAAACAATCCAAAACCTACATAACATTATTCAATTAGATTGAAAGTTTCCTCATATATAATACAATTCAAGTGGTAAAATTTGATATCTTTATCAAATGTTGAAAATCCAACAAATAAATTAAGAATATAAAAGAAATGAATGCTGACAAATTTATATAACTAAGAAGAAATCAAAGAGAAGATTGACAACATGTTATATTGGACAATGTTGTAATCCTTGTTAATAGAAGAATTATCATAGATCATTTATTATGCATGCATTGAAATGATATTGTAATTTCAATGTTGGCTTTGGGTTTAAGATTTATTTGATCTCAAACAAAAGTTATGAGAACATCATTGATCTTCTAAAATAGCCATCATGCCTTGGTAAGATAGAAGTCCCACTTGTAGACAAGGTATTCTAGAAGGGGACTAGTTGTTTGTAAAATCTGCTCAACAATCCCATAGCCAGAGTATCCCCGCAAAACACCTGTGCACCCAGGGACAACATATTCCCATGGCCCAGTAGCAGTAAAAGAGATGCCCAAAACATTGATGTAGGAGCCATTGTAGATGGATGCATTTCCATAAATATGTTGCAACACTAATTGCACACGAGTTCCTTGGCCGCCTGTGGTTGTTGGGTTCACTACCCCAGTAGCTGTCCCTGTCGCTCTTCCTAGAAGAGTGCTACTAATGTTGGGTCCAACCCTCATCATATTGTCATAAACAATCAGCATCCCCCATGACCCACCTGAAGATAGGACTATCTAATGTTAGTAGAGTACTATATTGCATTATCCATCTCAATGGCCGCCATATTAAGTACATCCACAAGGTAAATACACTTGAAATTGCCCAAATAAGCATTTGAATATGGTTCCTATTATGAAATTGCTTAAGTTATTGTTGAGTCTTGTTGGGAGTCAAAAGAGGACTTAGATTGAACATTGCATATATAAATTTCTAATTTCAAAAGCGGTGTCAATAGGTGCATCCAAATTCTTCTCTAGACTTTCATGGATGCAGTCTGTACTGTACATTGTTTTTACAGATTTAGACGCGGGTTTAGAAACAGGCAGCAGTTAGATGCAATTACCGAAGTGGAGGCCACCTAGAGACTGCAACGTGAATTTCATTAAAATGGCGGCATTCCAGAACTTTGGCAGTCTTACATCTATACCTGTCCTAGATGTTCAGACAAAGTGGCGGATTTCATATGCCATTTTAACGAAATTGACGTTCTGCGGAGATAATGCGATTACAAAACTCACAGACTCAACTCAGAATGATTGTAACACGAGCACTCATGTTACAATACACCAGCCTGATGAATAACTTAGATCCAAACTGATGTGTTGCAATGGTCTTCAATTTCAAAGTGAGAATAATAATTGTGTCATTTGGCGAGCAGAACGGCATGAAATCATCAAATTAAGAACAATGGATCAATCGTCACCTGTACTGTTTGCTTCACGGGGTCCTGCAGCCCGCAAAAATGTAGTATTGGGACCTCCTCGAATCTCATGCGTGTAGTGTGTGAGGTGAAGATGGTCGCTTGCTGTAGGATCGAAACAAACGTTAACGGTGAAACATAAATTTGTATAATCATGGACTTCATAAATGGTGGACTCTATTGTTAGCAAAATTATTTCTGAAGGAAAATTCACCTGTCACATAAGTTAGTGTTGGTGGAAACTTGACTCTCACAACGTGACAAGTTGAGATTCTTACAGTTCCTAAGCTGAGTTGAGTCAAGCTAGATATCATTTGGCAAGTTTCATTTTGTTAGAGTTTAGCTCAAATGCAATGAAGCTGGATCTAGTAGAGAGCTTACCCACAACCAGTGTCTGCAGGATGCAAATCCAGGCCAGAATGTGAAGCGTGACAGTGAGGATTGAGAGTGATCCCATGGTGGCAGCGCAAATTGTTACCTGCACATATCCATAGTGCCACTATTTGTTAATGCTTGAGAGAGTAATTTATGAAATTGCTTCTGGTTTTCAAGTGAAAGACCACTTTCGAAAAGGCAAGATCACTAAACACGATGAAATCCTACTGGTCCTGAAAGCATCCTCTTTCAGACAGGCAAGCAAGAAGCAGCCACGGCAAGAATTACTTGTGTATCCCATACTGTTCTCTGTCAGTGACCAATACTAATATTATCCTAATGACCAATGGAAGTAGAAATCCAGGATATGGTCAATGGGAGCAACCAAATACAATCACAACCCAGCGTATATTAACAACAGTGACAACTCAAAATGTGCAGAATGATGGCATTCAAAGCATCAGATGATTGCGTGCATGGCCCTCCAAATTGTGCGAATGACACCCAATCTGTTAGTAAGCCAAACACTCACAACTCAAAGTAACTCGAAATCTCTGTGACATGTTTCTCACCAGGCTGTGGATTCAGGCAGCAGAAGCTTGAGGGATGGAGATGAAGTAGCTGGAGCGAGATATACTGATTTATATACACTGGCAAACAGATCCCGGATCTTGACTCGCTGTAGTTCTTGTTGAGATATATAGAACAGAGTTTATTATTTGGCACTCAGTCACATGACCACGTTGACAAGTTGCAGGTTCTCCTGATCAAAAGACATCATAGGGTACTAGGGTACCTTTAACTAAAAGGACTTGTCGATTTGTAGTACCTGCTAACCTGGATCGGGGTGGATTGACCCCCTCGCTCGGCCTTACCACGGGTGCATGTAAAAAAAAAGCCCCTTATTTTGGGCCGTTCTGGAGTATATTCTTCACTTTCTTTTCTTAAAATTGGGGTCTTTGATCACAAATATGAATTCAAAATTTGCAAAAAAAATAATGTGCAGAAAACAGGGTTTGCCCTTAGGGCTGAGCTAGGGGGTCAATTCACCCCGGCCCTAACCTGCATGACCAGAAGTGAATGTATTTATACGGTTTCAACTCAAAATGCTAGATCTCTGCTTGAAAATGAACACCTTCTTTGTGATTTTTAAAAAAAAGTCTCACTTTCCTTTAACCCCTAAAGCCCTGAGGGTGTTTTCTGCCAAAACCCACTCAAAACTACCACTTTTGTTGTATTCACTTAAGGAAACCAAAAAAATTGTTTTGGGGGGAATTCAATCGTACGATCTTGTACTTAACTTATATGAGATCATGCAGTAAAAATTTCATCAAATTTGACCGTACAGATTGAAAGATATTAGCATCCAAAGTTGAAAAAATAATTTTTTTTTCAAGAAGATGTTTCAATTGCCTGAAAAACTAAGATTGTCCATAACTTTCTCATCCCTAGTCCAAATAGAATGAATCAAAGCTTCATGTATAGATAAAAATATAATATTTTTTTTTTTAAATTCAAAAAAAATTATTTTGACTTTTTATAATAAAAAAAATTGGGCTGCCCGCTCGCCAATTTTCATTTCTTGCTTATTAGAGTTATTCGTAAAGTACCCAAAACCGGGGTTTAAACCCCTCAGTTTTGTGAAAAAGCAGGTTTTGGGCAAAAAGTCACCCGCAGTTGACATACGCAATACAGTACTGGGTATCAAACTTTTTTTCGCGCCCAAATCGACCAAAAAAAAATTTCGGCCGGACTTTGCCTGCGGGGTTGTGGTCGCAAGCGTCGGGAGGGCAGAGCAGGTGGTCTCTCACTCGCGGGCGTGCACGACTTCGGCGAAGGATTTCTGGGTGCATCGGGAGGGTGGAGTAGGCGCGCGTTGGGAGGGTGGAGCGCGTGGCTTTGGTGAAGGCTCTCCAGTGGGTGCACGACATCGGGGGTGCGAGCACGACAACAATTGCCTCACCAGGTTTGCAAAGGTCTAGGGTTTGCTTCAATCCCTTCCACTTTGATTTTCATTGAATTCTGTTTACAATGCATCTTACTGGGTATTTTTGCAATTAGTGATATGGGTGAATTGCCTTCTTTGTAAGCGACGCCACGTGATGATTTCTGCCATGGATCTTTTCATATCAGATGTTGGTCGTCTATGTCGATCTGCTTTTATCTCGCTAATATCACACTTCGACTTGCCCGTGCTTGGACGTGTACACCACAACTGTACATTGGTTGGAATCAACTCACATACAACTCATTTGCAACTCAAAACCAACTCATATACAACTAGTTTGCAACTCAATGCCAACTTATATCCAATTCATTTGCAAAAGAAAAGTTGCCTCAGGCAACTCGTTTGCAATTCAAAGCCAACTTACATGCTACTAATTTGCAATTGCATGCCAACTAGCTTGCAACTACATGGCAACTATTGTAATTGGCAACTACATGGCAACTAGTTTGCAGGGCCTACAAATCTTGACCAAGGTACCATCAATAATCCCAATACACCCTGGAAATCCAGGCACTATAGAAGCTAAGGCCTGCCTCTCCACAACGTCAGGCCATTTGATTTCATCCCTCAAAGCCCAATTCACACAACTAACAATAAAAACTTGATCACTTATAACTGAGGACTTTCACCAATTCCAGAGGAAACTTGACAAGGCTGTAATAGGATTGTGCTTCATGTACAACAAGAAGACAAACAATCGTTGTTCCGGACTCAGCTTAGACAGACGCCCTGATACGATGCGAACAACACGTGTAGATTGTGCGTGGTCTACAATTATCGAACAAACCAATTGGCACAAATCCGCAAATTCAGAAATGGAGAAGTTTGTTAGAACCTTAAACAGAGCTGGAGTAGACATCATGGATCCTAGCACATCACGAACACCGTCGTTGGGGTTTATTGACTCCTGCCCACCTTCCTCCAATTCGTTTGTGTGAAAAAGCTCCATCGTGCTCTGCATTGCTAATTGAATGACAAGCATGGCCTGCTCCTCATCACTCTCTAATGAGGAGGACGAATCTAATGTGTTGCTATCCATCTCCGCCCTAACAGATCGTCGTAACGACCAGCAGACCTCACCGAAAGTGGATAACTCAACAAAACACCAACAACGAGAAACCAATTTCACGTTTCGAAACCCACCCTAAACCACTGCAGCAATCATGAGGACCCTAAATCGATGTGCGTCTGGGCCCTCGAGCAACACATCTGCGAGAGAAAGGTGCGAGCAAAATAGAAGTTGTGAGCAAAACGCGGCAGGCGCTTTGCCAACTGTCGGGGGAGGGAGATGACGTCAGCGGGTATCTCCCCGAGTATCGCAGAACTCCGCATCTGTTGGTTGGAGTTTCAAAACTCCAGTTGACTTTGCGTTTTTACTCCGTTTGGGGAAATTTGTAAAAAAGTCCGCTCCAAATTGGGGGGGACTTTACGAATAACTCTATCGTGCCATAACTTTTTCATCCGGCATCCAATTGAAACAAAAATTATATATCCACAAAGTTATTGCAAAGCTACAAAACCTCAAAAAATCTCAAAAAACTTCACTTCAAATTGAGACAATAGGAACCTACCGGACCCAAATTGTCCCCCGAGGGGTTAAATCGAAAGTACTTCTATTGGCTCATGTTCTGGAAAATTGGGACTGCAGGGAGTTCCCGAATTTTCCGATTTCATTCCAGCTGTGGATATCCTGGTCCCATGAGTGATGAACACAACATCAATGAGCTTGGGTTGGTACAAATGGTGACGAAGCCATTGCGCCAGCAATCCCACCATCCCATGGCAGAGGTGTGGGCACGTGGAGTGGAATACCAGCTCCTGAATTTCTTAGAGCATCTCCACCAGGCCGCATCAAAAATGACGCGGCAGACTACGTCGCAGCTGTCAGGAAGGGCCCAGGGTTTTGTCGTTGCCCCACCAGCAACCCTCCAAATCATCAGTTTCTGTCTTCATTTGCGGAAAACGAGGCTCACGTTAGTGAGGTGGTTGAAGTTCACACTTGAAGCTGAATAAAATACTCTGCGTGGCTTGCTGAAATTGATTACTAAAGCACCACCGACGTTGTCCGATCCGCTTGCTTTGCTCCAACCTAAAGGCGCTTTGGAATTTGAGCTTTGCAGAGCTTATTGTAACACAAGTCAAACCATCTGGACACTGTAGTTTGAAGCGTGGAGCTTAGTTTTTATCAAGGGGCCTACGTCGGAAAATGCTAAAGGCTGCAACTGGTGGGACACAAAAATACCTCTAGGCGCGTCAAACCATGTGGTGCGTTAGTGTGGCGCGCCTCGGTGGAGATGCTCTTAGGGTTCATAAATATTCAGAGAAACTTAGAGATCGCTATTCTCTAGAGCAGCTTACTAGCAACGGAATAACAAATGACACCCAATCTCTTAGTAAGGTAGGAGGCTTTGAAAATGGAACGGGCATTAAGAACATAACCTATAAATGGTTGTAAAATGGATGTGAGTTGGTTTTGAAATTGACATGTATAGTCATTGAATGAATCAAGGAAAAAAACATTATCAATTGCAACAGCCAATCATTCACTTTGCAATCCCCATGATCTTTCTTTGAAATTGCAAGTGAACTGTTTATAGAAGACCTAGGATCATAAATAGGGACCTATGACCCAACTTGTTTGAAAAATCATAAGTAATTCAAAACTGCTTGGAAAAATACGAAACCACTTGGGTTAGATTCCTCATAGATTCCTCATCTATTTCTCTTTGTCTGAAAAATGAGCTAAAATTATTCATGGCCAATGAAATTCACGGAAAAAGTGGACCAGCCCTTAGATGTGCCGTTTCTGAGCCTCCTACTTAAGCCAAACGCTTGAAACTCAGATTCTCTCAGTGACATGTTTCTCACTAGGCTGTGCAGAAGCTTGAGGGATGGAGGTGAAGTGGCTGGAGCGAGAGGCATGTGCACAGTATTTTATTTTTGCAATGAAATTCCGTTTCGTTTGTGTCGAAAAGAAAAGAAAAAAGAGGCATGTGCACACTGCACACCCACTGGATTACTGACTTATAGACTGACAAACAGATCCCAGACTCCCTTGACTTTAGTTCTAGACGCTACAGAACATTATTTGGCACTCAGTCACATGACAACGTTGACAAGTTGCAGGTTCTCCTGATCAAAAGACATCATAGGGTACTAGGGTACCTTTAACTAAAAGGACTTGTCGATTTGTAGTACCTGCTAACCTGCATGACCAGAAGTGAATGTATTCATACGGTTTCAACTCAAAATGCCAGATCTCTGCTCATAAACCAACAGCTTCTTTGTGCTTTTTACAAAAATAGTCTCACTTTCCTTTAAGTCAAAAGTACTTCTATTGTCTCATGTTCTGGCAAATTGGGACTGCAGGGAGTTCCCATGAGCGATGAACACAACATCAATGTGCTTGGGTTGGTAAAAATGGTGACGAAGCCATTGGGCCACCAATCCCACCATCCCATGGCAGGGGTATGGGCACGTGGAGTGGAATACCAGTTCCTGAATTTCCAAGAGCATCTCCACCAGTTCGCGTCAAAAATGATGCGGCAGACTGGTTTTGAAGTGTCGCAGCTGTCAGGAAGGGCCCCGGGTTTTGTCGTTGCCCCCACCAGATTGTGATTGCTTTAGGTGACTAAGATGAACTTTATGGACATAGTTTTTGTTGGTTTGGGGATGGCCTACAAACTCTTTTGGGCCATGATTGATAACACACTTCAAAAATTCATAACTAATTTATACATTGTCGAAAAAATAGAATTTCAATTGCTATCAGCAATGGCATGAGAGCAAACTCCTAACTCTAACTGCAATGGGCTATTTCACCTTACATATCATTTGGGAAGTTTCACTTAGTTGGAATGCAATGAAGCTGGATCCAGTGGAGAGCTCTCAGTTTATATTTTCTTCGATCCTTCACTAAAATGTTCAGCCAGACATCCTCAATCCATTTTTTCATTTTTGAGAAAGTCAGTGCCATGATGTATATAGGCTATAACTTAATAAAATCGCAGAATACTTCTCTATTCATCCATCTTTTAAACAAGAAATCACTTTGTACATATTTCCATGCTTACCTGCAACCGGTGTCTGCAGGATGCAAATCCAGGCCAGAATGTGAAGCGTGACAGTGAGGATTGAGAGTGATCTCATGGTGGCAGTGCCAACCTCACTGAAAACGAGCCTCGCACAGCGCACAATTTATCCATAGTGCCACTATTTGTTAATGCTTGAGAGAGTACTTTATGAAATTGCTTCTGGTTCACAAGTGAAAGACCACTTTCGAAAAGCCAAGATCACTAAACACGATGAAATCCAACTGATACTGAAAGCATCCTCTTCAGACAGGCAAGCAAGAAGCAGCCACGGCAAGAATTACTTGTGTATCCCATTCTGTTCTCAGCCAGTGATCAAGACACGTATAATCCTAGTGACCAATGGAAGTAGAAATCCAGGATATGGTCAATGGGAGCAACTACAACAATCACAATCCAGCGTACACTAACAACATTCACAACAGTTCAAAATGTGTAAATGGCATTCCAAGCTTACGATGATTGTGTGCATAGCACCCCAAATTGTGCAAATGACACTCAAAGTGTGTAAATGACACTCATTCTGCATGTAAGCCAAACGCTCCGAACTCAAAATCTCTCAGTGACATGTTTCTCACTAGGCTGCACAGAAGCTTGAGCGATGGAGATGAAATAACTTAGCTGGAGCGAGAGGCTTGTGCATACATTGGATCACTGATTTATATAACTTAGATTGGCAAACAGACCTTGACTGTAGTTCTAGATGAGATACTAGAACTCTATTTGGGGCTCACATGACAAGTTGCAGGTTCTCCTGATCACACGCATGACAAGAAGTGAATGTATTTATACAGTTTCTGGAGACAAAAATTATAACAGAATTCAGAATGCCAAATCTCTGCTGAAGAACCAACATATTGTGTGGCTGCTTTGTAGTCTGTACAAAAAAGTCTCACCTTCTTTGGAGTCATCAATGGTAACTATGGAAGTTGTGTCATGCTCTGGTAACTTGAGACTTTAGGAGATGGCGAATTGCCACATGTCCTATTTGATTCCAACGGTGATGCGTTGATCCAATCAGTGACGAGCACAACATTAATTAGCTTGGGTTTTGTTTTGATTTTTTGACACAAATAAAGGGAACCCTTAACCCCTAAAGCCCCGCTTGTCCCCTCAAGGGACAATTTGGGTCCGGGTAGGTTTCTATTGTCTCAATTTGAAATGAATTTTTTTGAGATTCTTTGAGGTTGTGTAGCTTTGCAAGAGCTTTGTGGATATATAATTTTTGTTTCAATCAGATGCCAGATGAAAAAGTTATGGCACAATGAGCAAGAAATGGAGATTGGCAGGCAGCCCCCCAAAAATTACAAAAAGTCAAAATTATTTTTTCTGAATTTTTTTCCTAAAAGATTATGTTTTTACCTATAATTGAAGCTTTGATTCATTCTATTTGGACTAGGGATGAGAAAGTTATGGACAATCTTATTTTTGGGGGCAATTTAAGCATCTTCTTGAAAAAAAACTTTTTGTTCAACTTTGAATGCTAATATCTTCCAATCCGTACGGTGAAATTTGATGAAATTTTTACTAGATGATCTCAAACAAGTTAAGTACCAGATCCTATGGTTAAATTTAAAAAAAAATTAGTTTCCTTAAGTGAATACAACAGAAGTGGTAGTTTTTGGAAGAAAACACCCTCAAGGCTTTAGGGGTTAAGGTAGTCAACCTTTTTCCGACCACTTAACCCTTAAAGGACCAGAATGCATTTTTTGGCAACATAGAAATTTTAGGCAGGTATGTGTGACTAAAAATTTACATACTTTAGGCTGAAATTTTAATAGAAGGTGGGGACAAGGAATATCTTTCATATGCACTAAATTTCATGACATTTGAAAATGTTAGTAAAAAGCTATGGCCTAAAATTTTATGTTACTTTTTCCCCGAATGGGCAATTTGGGCAAATAAAAAAAAAATTGTTTTTTTCATAAACAAAAATTTGAAACTGGTTTTCTAGAGTTATATATACATGGAAAGCTTTTAATCATTTCATTTTGATAAATGAGTCAGAAGTTACAAGGAGTTTTAGTTTGCAAGCAATTATGGATTCTCTATTCTAAAATAAACTTTGAAGTCTTTTATTTTATTCAATTTTCAATTTTTTTTTGAAAAATGTTAAATTATAGGATTTCGATTGTTTATTACAACATTGTAGCCATTGAGATTGGCAATTTTCAATTCTATAGTTAAAGTCTTAACAATTTGGTATTTTAAATCATACCCTACTTCTTTCCACTTACTATTAGTTGCCTATATGTTGATCAATTCCAAATGATCTCAAAATATTCAAGCATGTAGCCAACTTGCCTTGAAGAATGAATTCAAAGAAGCACCACCATTTGGGACATTTTTCATACAAATATGACCTTAAGAAGTATAGTTGCTTGTTTTTTCATAGGATGTCCAAAAAGGATTTTGGTGACTTCAAATGCTAATATCTTACAACCTATACAACGGAAATTTCTGAATTTTTTCCAGATCTTTTCAAACTAGTGTACTATAAGATCCTACAATTACATGCGTCAAAATATGTTTTTTTCAAAAATTTGGTGCTTGTACTAGAAATGGCAATTTTGGAGTGTTTTTGGTAAGAACCTAGTTACAGTCCTTTAGGAATTAAGCAATTTACCGTACTTCCAATATGCATTTGGCGAGGGGAAAAATCCTCCCCTTCGGAGAAATAGATTAGAAGAGGATTCCTGAATTTTTTCCTTTTATTCCTTCAAAATGAAATGATTATAAATTTTTTTGTAATGATTTTGTTCAATCCATTCTCATTATATAGGTCACCATATTTCCAACTATAGGCTGATTAGAAATTCAACCATGCTTCAATGTAGGTGATAATTGTGTCTTTTAGAGTATATCTTGTGAACATTGTATGCTTTCAATGTACACCTCCTTGACATTTGTACTGTGTGAGTGTCACCTAACCACAAAGCTATCACCCTAAACCACAACTAATCGGTAACAAAGCAACTTAACTAATGAAAATAGGTGGCAACCGAAAAGAGGTCACCTACCTTACTGCAAGAGGAAAAATACAAATGCCTAGTTGCAAAGCGGCCTAGGGAATGAGCAATATAAAGAGAGAGTAAACTATATTGGTACATGGAGGCCAACAACTTTATTTGCATTGAATCCCGGTGTTTAAATTTGGAGGATGCATGTGCCCCATCATGATTCATTGGTGGGGTGTGAGCATCAACAATTTTCGATTAATTGTTTGTTGTTTAGTGATAATTTGCAAATACCCACGGCCTAAGTCTCTTCCGAGACCTACCCATTCACCCACCAACACTTACAAGCTACAAACCCATAGGCCAAGTGCTTCTTGCAATAATATCCCCCCTCCAAATAACTAAGCCACAATTGAATGCTTCTACAAATATTCAATTTCCTTTAATTTGCACAAGTATTTGATTCAATTTTACCTCAAGTATGTTGTTGAGCAAATAGTCTGTACAACTTTGTGAGTAACCAGACGGCAATTCTTCTCTTGGGATGGTGATGGTACAATGTTGCTAGAATGTGAGCAGGGAGCAATGAGCGTTGAGCGACAAGTGTTAAGACTTGAGTGCTCACTAAGACTATTTTTACTAAAAAAAAGACATGTCAGAGTCATAAATAGTGATGTCAGATCTAAAAATAGTAGTTTAAACTTATCAAAATAGAAATTACAAAAAATAGAATTTTTTTAAATTGATTTTATTGCTAAAGAAAGTTTAGTTTAAGTTAGTTAATTTAGCTTTCAAATGTTGTAAGTAGGGCTAAGAATGATAGTCTAATCTCTCCCACAACATAAAAGGTACTACCATAGATGTAATGTGCAAATGAATTTCATCCATATCATCCATTCATTTCTTGGAAAATTTGGAAAACCATTCCAAACACTTTGAGAATTAATGAATAGAAATAAATGTTTTTATTTGGCATATGGCTCAACGGATCCAAAGAGACATTTTTTGTTGCCAAAAGACCCTCCCTCTTTTGGAAAATAATTGAACTACAATTTTTTCTTTTAAATTCAAAATTTTTAAATTAAAATTTTAACCAGAAAAAAAAAATTACTCTGCAAATATCCTTCTCAAATTCAAAGAGGCACTTCTCACTATTATCTACAATTTTTTTATTTTTCAATTTTTTTTCCAAAAGAAAATGAAAAAAATAAATCAACATAGGGCTCCTTGAATCCGAGGACCATTTCCTTAGTACCAAGAGAATGGCATAGAGGCTCCTTGGATTTGAATAGCCCTTCCTTGATACCAAGAGAAGGGCATAGAAGCCTCTTTGGATTCAAGGAGCCAATTTTGGTGCCAAAAGATCCTAATTCTATTTTTTGGGGGTCATTTGAAGGTTTCAGGTTCTTTAAACACACCCCTCATAGCCAACAAAAGGCTCCTCAATTTAGATGAGCTTTTCTTTTGTGCCAAAAGGATCTTCTTTAATTTTTTTTACTATGTCATTAGATAAACTCTTGGTGCCATAGAAAGCTCTTTGGATCTGAGGAACCATTTCTTAATACCAAGGACTCTCTCTCTTAATTTTTGGTATGTCATAACTAATTGGAATTTTTATGCATTGAATCTATTTTTTTCAAGTATTGACTAGCTACATGTCAATTTTTGTGAAGACAATATATAATTAGAAATCATAAATGTTGGTATTAGCATAGGAGTAAATTTTGTCGACCTTTGACTTCAATAATGCTTGAAAGGATTACAAATTTTAATTGGAAACGATGCCTTCCTTGAAATGGTTTCATAATGCCACGTACAAGTCTCAAATTTCCAAATGTCTCTCCCTTTAATTTAAGGTACTTGGCATCAATCTTTATCTTAAACAACTGAGTTTTAATCCCATTCAATATTCATCTATCATCCATTATAATGAACAATAGATGTATTCATCTTCTTTAGAATTATTTATATCCATGAATTTTTACCCTACACCATAGGCATAGGCATCTCATGGTAAAAAAATTTAAATTTTTCACAAGATTTAAAAAAAATAATCATTGCTCATCGCTCATTGCTTGCTACTCCATACTCTTTGCTCTTTGTTCATATTTTAGCAACCCTAGTGATGGTAGGGTGGAAACAATTGCTTAGGGTCCCTACACACTTGAGAGATGGAGCAATGTTAAATCCTTATCAACTCAATAAACTTACTTTTGCATTCACATTGATTACAATGCTTGTTCCTTAACATTGCTGAATCTACTCTCTATTGACTATTTGAACGATGTTTCTTGAAATGCTACAAAATTTGGCAAGGGTTGGCAGTTTTAAGATTTTAACAGTGAAACTTAACTTTTTCCTAGATTTGCATGAAGAGAGTGGTGATGTTAATTGAAGTTTAAGTTCCCGACGCCTTTACCTGAAGTTGTTGTCTCTGCCTTTTTTCTCACAAGTTTCTTGCTCTAGCACTCCAAAGCCACAATTCTAGCTTGATTACTTGTTTATTGTTGAGTTCTTTCCATTGAAGAAAATGAGGATTTTTGCAACTACAAAGAGAAACTAGTTTTTCTATGCACTTTATGATGTAGTTGCTTATGTGGTATTTACTGCCACATGATTGAGGTTGGTCACTCAATTGGTGAGTTGTACAACTTATTAGCAATTCATTTGTGACTCGAGGAGGTCACTCTGCATTTATACAATCTAAGTGTAGCGAGGATTTTGGACCCTCTATTTACTTTTTCAAATTTAAATTAAAAAAAATAAAAATATTTGAATAGATTTTCCTACTTTGAAAGTTTACTTTTTGAATTATTGATAATTTTAGACGTAAATTATAATTAGATACAAATTTTTGAAGTAAAAAAGTACACTATAAAGCTGAAAATAACTTTCACACCTCTATATTAAATAAGAAAAAAATTGTTTAAAAAATACACAAAAAATTCTCAAAAATGAGTCTCTATTGAAAGTTTATATTTCTTGTTTATTGATGCAACGATTGTCTAAATGTGTTCTCTATAAATACTTGAATTGAAAAACATGTCATTTTAGTTCATTTTTCAACCTTTTCTAGAAACCATTTCATATTATTTGGATTGAAGATTTTGGCAATAGAATCTTATAGTCTTGATTAAGCAATGCTCAAAATTGTAGGCTAAAATTATAGTTTATTAAAACGTAAATAGGAGGTCAAAAGATCATTTAGCCATATGTGGTATACTATAGATACACTAAGTGACCTCCCCGGGATTTGTGACTAATGTATGACTTGTTTGTGACTCATTTGCGATTCATTTGTAACTTCATTGCAACTTGTCTGTGGCTCATTTGTGACTTGTCAATGACTTCATGAATTGCAACTTTTCTATGACTCATTTGCAACTTATTTGTGACTTATAGAACTTGCAGATTTCAAAATCTAGAAAATGTAAAAATCTACAAATTGTAGAAATTTACTAAATGCATAAATCTACAAACTGTAGAAATATTAGAATTCTTGTAATATAATTCATTACATAAGGATGCAAATACTTACAAGTTTTATATGTTTAACCTAATGGTACTCTTGACAATTGATATGGGACAATTGATATAAGACAATCGAAAAATGATTGGAAAACAACTAGGAAACAACTACAAACAACTAGGAAACAACTAAGAAATGACTACAAAACAACAAGGAAATGACTATTGTTATTTTACAATTGCAATTGTTTCCTAGTCATTTCCTAGTCATTTTTTGCGACTACAAATTGACATGGTGGATATCATATAGTATGAACTGGTCCACATCTACAACTCTGATGAATACTGGATGGAGAGTAACCCACATTCATTCTGAATTTGAACTTTGTTACAACTTTTATAATCCTACACTTCATTCCTCGATTCCATTGTGACTAAAATAATGTATCCACTTTCTCCTACAACTACTACATAACTAAAATATTGTACTAATGATGTAAAGTAATGACGCAAACAATGATGTAAGAATTTGGTGCAAATAGAGAGGGTTACAGCCGCAAGATAGTTGTATAGGTAGTATAGCATACTTAGTCATATTTTAGCCGATTGTGGCAGTCATGTTTTTCTTCTAGTGCGCAACAATTTTTGAGTTTTTGTAACAGTTTTAGAACTCTTACAACGATTCTTGAATTTGTACAACGCTTCTTGGAGATTCTTGCACAACGATTCAATGGCGAGTTCAATTACAACAAGGGCCACCAATTGTGTGATAGCTTCTATACCTGCAACTTCCGCAAATTCAAAGTAAAGCACTGAAAGTAAGGATTGCATCCTAATTTTTCAATTGTCAATTTTGTTTATACTTAAAAAAGTCAAAGAACTATGTGAGACAAATATCTTGCAGTATTAAAAGTGTTTTTTGTATTGCATAGAGTGCTTGTAGTATTGAATGGAGAACTTGCAGTATTGCAGTATTGTAAAGAAATAATGGTGTTTTAATATAGAATATTAACCAACTTATAGGTGTCGTTGGATTGTCCGATGATGAGAGGAGTATGATTAGGCAACGTAGATCATTTGTTGCAATAAAAAAAAAGAATAAAGCTCCGCCTAGTGCCTATGTAGCTACATCTAGTCCCACTAGTCCATAGTTGAAGGAAAGTCTGGCCTATGGAATCCAAAAGACCCTACTATAACAATTACAAGTTGTTCAACCAAGCGTGTTCATGTTTGCAAAGAATGGTAGTCAAATTGGATGCAAGTTGAAATTTCTATACTCATCCAAGCAAAGCTTGAGATTTTTTTTGATGACTTGGAAAATCAACACGAGCCCAACTTCATGCACTGGGAAAACACACAATGGCTCCAAATTTCAGCCCAGGTAATGCAAATTTGTGGTGAACTAGTAGAGTGCCACTGAGATTCATTAGCATGCAAGGATAAATGGGTATGCTATTGGTGGATTACTAAAAAATCTTTAACTGTCACAAGGCACCAATTTGTACTAGCCTATGAGTCCTCAAGAGCGCAGTGAACTCCATCTTCTTCAAAATTTTCAGCAAGAGAATTATGACAACATTGATGATTGGTTTTGTATAAATCCAATTATAAATCTACTGCATACTTGAGAAGTAAGTCATCTTGGAGATGGTTTGTTCAATCAAATGGAAGCAGTTACCTCTCTTCAGCTTAACAAGTCGCAATTTGAGAAAGATTCCGATGGAGTTTTGCTCAGAGCTCAACAACCTCATGATGGTATGTACCTCATTGCCCTTTCCATATTTCTCATTTGTTTCTCCACCTATGTAGTCACCTTGGTCCCACTACTATTGCTTGAGTTTTCTATCAAATTGTCCAAGCCTCCAAGTTTTTCTTCTTATAGAAAACTACTAAAAAAAACATTTCCAAACTAGGACTTGAATACTTTTCCTATCATAAATTTGCAAGCAGGGCACTTCGGAAAGTTTGTTGACTTCCAAACCAAGTCATTTCTTGTTGCCAATTTTCCACCAAACTAGATATTAGAAGCTTACAATAAGCTTAACCAAATCCAAATTAGAATTCCACCTCTAATTCAAAAGTAAATAAAAGAAGTAGAATGAAATAGAACATTATATTAATTGGAACATAGGGTTAGTAATGTAGTAAAACAAAAATAAATTTATGATCTTTTTGAAAACTCTGGGAAATCCGTTTCATTCAGTTTGTTAAAAGAAAAGAATTCCTCTAGGAAAATAAGTTAATACTACAATTGGGTTTAAATATTGTGCTTTCAACTTAACTCAAGTATACCATCAATCTTGTATTCATCAAGCCTTGAACCGCATCTAGACTGTACTCTCAATTAAGTCACATAGAAACACTATTCAACATTACCTTAAGCACCTTGAATGCAAGTCATTTTTCTTATGACTAATCTACTTAGTCCACTCAATTTCAATAGATCTTTCATTAGAGCCTCCTTTGCTAAGAGATCCATACTTTATGACTTTTGACTATAGTTTTTGCTGCAATTTGCAAGGTTTATGAAAAGTGACTACTCTTTGGCAATTCAAAGAACTCTTCTAAGTTAGTAACTTCACTATTTGAATTGTGTAGGTGGTATCCGCCCTGAAAGTGCTTTTACCAACTCTAACTAGAATATTATATACGATCCAATTCAACATGGTGAATCTCAGCAACCTTCTACAATTCATGGTTGTGAATCACCAAACACATTTAGGCGTGGATCAAATGGGACAGCTCATGGCACCTCTATGGGTCATGTTAACATGTTGTCGTCTTCTAAAGCATCTCTCGAAGATGTTATCCACAAGTATGGCAACACTGGTCAAAGGCAAAAGTCACTTTCAGGCCATTCTAAAATTGCCAAAGCAACAAATTCATCAGTAGAGAAGCTTATGATCACACTTGAAGAGCTGAATGAAAAAGATTCAAAGTTACAATGGGATACTTTTCATGAGCAGCTCAAGTACAACAAAAAGTGTGATCTGGTCACTCAGAAAAATGCTTGTTTCACCCAAGCCAACCAAAGGAATTTGGTGAAAACATTTGCTAACTTTACACAAATATTGAGTGCAAGCCTACAACCTCAATATTTTCCAAGACAATCATTCAATCATACCCCCCTCCCTATGGTCCACCTCAATTGCCTTACAGAGGTCCTACAAACTATGACTTAGCCGCTAATTATGAAGCTCCACTGACCTATGCAGCAGCAACAAACTATGGGGTCCGGGGAGGTCACTTAGTGTATCTATAGTATATCATGTGTGACTAAATGATCTTTTGACCTCCTATTTACGTTTTAATAAACTATAATTTTAGCCTACAATTTTGAGCATTGTTTAATCAAAGACTATAAGATTCTATTGTCAAAATCTTCAATCCAAATAATATATGAAATGGTTTCTAGAGAAGGTTCAAAAATGAACTAAAATGACATGTTTTTCAACTCAAGTATTTATAGAGAACACATTTAGACAACCGTTGCATCAATAAACAAGAAATATAAACTTTCAATAGAGACTCATTTTTGAGAATTTTTTGTGTATTTTTTAAATAATTTTTTCTTATTTAATATAGAGATGTAAAAGTTATTTTTAGCTTTACAATGTATTTTTTTACTTCAAAAATTTGTATCTAATTATAATTTACGTCTAAAATTATCAATAATTCAAAAAGTAAACTTTCAAAGTAGGAAAATCTATTCGTATTTTTTTTCTTTTTCTTTTATTTAAATTTGAAAAAGTAAATAGAGGGTCCAAAATCCTTGCCACACGTAGATTGTATAAACGCATAGAGTGACCTCCCCAAGCTATGGGGCTACACCTACCTACGAAGCAATACCAACGTATCGACCTTTATGGACAAGAATTGGTCAATATACTACACCTGACCGAGCACCTGGCACTATTGATGCCACCTTAGTATTTGCAAATGGAGATGCCTCCAATGAAGAGATTGCTTCTCCGGAGAACTTGCTCTCTGCAAAAGAACATCATTGATCTCAAAGATTAAATGGCATCTTAATGCTTCCAATAGTATGTTTCTAGAAAGAAAAAAACTTGTAGAAAATTGGTGGATACTATACTTACTTTGGTAATCAAATCAAGTCTTGTTGTCTACCAAGGTTTAGCCCCAGATGTTGTCAAATTGTTTTAGCTTGTAGCAATTGAATGACTTCTTGTTCATGTGGAATGTCAGAATCTGTATCTTTTGTGGATTTTTTCAAATCCAATGGTTCAATTCTAAGAGTTTTCAGAAGGCATTCAACCTCATATGTTTCTTGCCCCAATAGTAAATTGTGGAGATAGCAACATGCTACAACCACGTCTAGCAAGAAAGTCACGTGAAGTTTAGATTTATTTCCGAGCTTACAAAATGACTGCTTTGAGATTTTAAATGTATTTTTGACCATACTCCTGCTATGTTTATACTTTCTATTGTACAATTCTTCAAGTACAGTTAATCTCTCTTCTTTGTATCGGATCAAAATCCAAGGGAGTAAAGGGTATCCCTTGTCTCCCAATAAGTAAGGTCAAAATTGTTCTTTTGAAATTGGCAGACCATCAATAAGTCCATTCCCTTTTGTATTGTATGGAGTAGACTTGATCTTCTAAGAACTTTGGCGTCATTTAAAGTTTCTAGAAGGCCAACAAATATATTGAGGAATTTCTTTTGGTGACTCACAACAGATTGGCAAACAAGACTAAACTTGTTTGTCTTGAAAGAGTAGTAGTCTTCACAAAAGCGTGTTGGTTTTGAGATACTAAAATTGAATGGCATCAATTGCACCAATGACCCCTAGCAAGCTGCACCATTCTTTGAATTCTTACATGTTAATAGCTGCTTGCTCTTTGCTTGGCCATTTGATTTTGTTTTTGAACAAAATATTACTTGCATTCACGACTTTTCATAACACCTTCAATGCAATTGATAAGCCAATTGAATTTTTTTTTAAAACTATCAATAATAGAGTTCTTTGAACAAGTGTGAGCTCCCAATTTGTCACTTGGGACTCGTAGAATTATTTTTTTGGAAATTTGCAATTTAAAGTTAAGAAAAGTATACAAAAAGTCATAAAAAGAGCGTAGAACCAAAATAAGATTGTGACATATCCATTATAGTATTTGGTCTAGATTTGTGTTTAGATTTAGAATCCCACCAAACCTGGCCTAAAAATAGGTAGAAAGAACGAAACGGTTAGATTTGGAGGAGTTGAGTCACATAGCCTGTGGGCGCAAGATTACCCACCCTTGGTAATCAAGCGAACACCGACCAGGTTCTATGCCTTTATCTACCTTTTTAATATATGGGGGTGTTGTGAGCGTGGTCCACTGTGCCTTCCAAGCAATGGATCTTTTTGCTAACGTCTCCTAAGTGTCGTGGATGGCAGCAAAATTATTAGAAATGCATGGGTAACTAACATGCTAATTGCAATGACCAGGGTTGATGGAAAATCTTAACTTCCTAACTATTTATCCTATGTCTAGGGTTGGCTGAGTAGTTGGCATCATTCCTAACGTCCCTAACTACGTAAAAAGGAAACCCTCACATTCCTTCCATGAACCTTTAAGACTATCTTTTGGTTTTTTGCACTTCTCGCGGAAGTTCTAATTCTATAGGCTAATCCTAAGCTTAACTTTTATTCTAATTTTCAACTTCTAACTTTAACTCTAAATTTTTACTCTTAGATTTAATCCTAAATTTTCACTCCTATTTTAACCCTAAATTTTTACTCCTAGATTTAACTCCAAATTTTTACTCCTAAATTTAACCCTAAATTTTTACTCCTAATTTAACTCTAAATTTTTACTCCTAGATTTAACTCTAAATTCTTACTCCTAATTTTAACTCCTAGTTTGAATCCGAGACCCTCCTTCTGACCTAAATTCCTAATCTAGCAACTTTGGAATCTAACACCTACTTGTGCTAATCACGGCTTGCTACTCGCGTATAAAGGGCTAATTTAAGAAAAGAAATCAAAAGCTAATTGGGAACAAAACACCAAAGATTAATTCAAAAACTCACCCCTTCACTGCCGATATCGGAGAGAGGTTCATCCGCGTCCGCGTGCACATCTTTGTGCTCCATAGTGGTCCTTGATTCCGGTTGAATTTCTTCAAGGTCACCGCTTATTTTGGGAAGTTTGTACACTCGTGCGATCTAAACCCTTTCCTTCCCTTCCTCTTTCTTTTTCTTTCTCCCTCTCTTCTTCTACACTACTACTATTCCACCTAAGCTTTTAATGGGTATCTTATAACTATAGACTCTAACTCCGAGGGGGGTTAATGTCCCTCCTACCCTCTTACGCGATTTATCTTTGTGTCATTCTAATCCCCCTTCTAATGGCCACTACGAATTTTCAAGATCTCCCTCCCTAAGTCTTCCTAATCCTAAGCCTAGGTCACTATTCAACGTCTCTCCCACCTCTCTCCTATTTCATCCTATTTCCCTCTAATCCTCCTCCGTTGTATAGAGTAGATTGTTTGGTTTGTGAGAGTGAGATGTCCTTTGTGTGCAGGTATGACGGTGTTCCACTCTCTTCTCCCTCCTTCCTTTTTGGGTTTTTAGACTCTACTCCTACTTCTCGACCCTAACCCCCTAGTTTTTAGAGTCCTAACCTCCCCCCCTTTTTTCTAGGATGAAAATGAACCCAACCCAACCCAACTATCCATCCCTGCTGCCTGGACTCTACTGCCTAGACCTCGAAGGCTGGCCCCAAAGGCTGGCCCCGGTGGCTGCTGTGATGGTTGGCCCCGATGGCTGGCCAAACTTTGGAACTAATTTAGCTTGGGGACTGGCCAAACTTTGGAATTGATTTAAACTGGATTGACTTGGGACTGAATTTTGGGAAACTAGGGGTTGCTAGACCGTGAGGAAACTGGTTGCTAAAACTAAAATAAATCAGTTTCTAAGCTACGGAACAAAGGTTAGGGGGCTACACCTTTGACAAATGGAATCCCGTAACGACCTACCTATCTTGGAAGCTAAACTCTGGAGGTTTCCACAAAGGTCTTGAAAACTAGACTTTGGAATGAAATACCGGGGAAGGCCAAAGCTTTGCCACTAGGTTGGGTTTAACACCAACTTTAGGACTTTGTGGTACCCTGGGGGTTCAAAACTCCGCCGCCTAAACTTTTAACACAAACTTTAAGACTCTAACTTTGTCACGAGTTCGAAGCTTTGCCGTCTAAACTTTTAACACAAACTTTAAGACTCTAACTTTGCCACGAGTTCGAAGCTTCACCGTCTAAACTTTTAACACAAACTTTAAGATTCTAACTTTGTCACAAGTTCAAAGTTTCGCCGTCTATAGGGGTCCCACACACAATGAACACAACTTTCAACAAAGGTTAGTTCCCAAATGTGGTCACTTTTAACACAAGAATGCTTCCAAGGGTTAGTGCCACTCAACTTGCATGGGTTAGTACAATAGAGGTTAGTTTAAGCACTTCAAAGATCCACACTGAAGGCCCCCCAAAGCGGCATCGCCAAGGTACGGTGGGGGGTATCTTCAGGATTAGTACAATCAAACCGGAAAATACTTGACAAAAGGACCCGTTAGCCCAAACGAACAAGAAGAGAAAGAGCCAAATGACACACACAATAAGGTAGAAGGACTCCACAAGAACTTCAAAGCTTAAACTTTAACAACAATGAAGCCCAAAAAGAGCTCAAAAAACACCGTAGAGGTTTCTTGGCTAAAACGCCAAAATCTCCGAACATAAGTTCGACCCACGGACCCAAAATAAGATTTGGGGGTGTTCTAGAGAGAAAAATGGGGACCTTAAATAGGTTTCCAAGGCCCACTCCTCCCTCAAGAATTCTAAGGTAACCTTATCAACTTGGATTTTCATCCTCATCTTCAAGATTTTCATCCTAATCCTAAAAAATTACTTTTACCTATCTACGTTGGACCAACCTTCTAACTTTTGGAGATTAACTCCAATCGTCAAACGGATTGCGCCATTGGCTCCAGATCGCCGTGTTTAGTCTTGGACCCCTCTCCCCCATACCGAGGCCAAAAACCCATCGTAGGTTAATTTAATTTTAAAAACCAAATCGTGGTAAAATCCTAGATCTTGGGGGTCTCCTATTTTGAGAAATTTGAATAGCCTAGGGTCTCCGGTAGGTGCGAGAGAGTTGGAAAGGACTCTTGGTTGACTTCGTTTCGCCATCGTATGGTCTAGGGTGCCGGTCAACGCGGCGATGACCCGGCCACGTGATTAATTCCCGAGGAATCTCACCGGTTCGGGTACTTGCCGCTATCGGAATGTCGTAAAACTTCACGGAATGCATTATTAACATAAAACAAGCTAGTCTAATTTTTAGTGAGATTTGCTGGTAACCTGGGTAATTTCCATGAAATTCCCGTTGGAGATTAAAAGGATTGATCACCCGGAAAAGGTTCTTCTGCAAGTCGTAAGATGACGGGATTTTTCATGTGACCTCTCAGGGAGTCGCGTGAAAGGTTTTGTAGGTGCATTTCCGTACCTGACACAATTGGTCAGTGGAGATGAAACTAGCCATCTCCTTGAATTAGCAATGGTGCGGGAATCTTTTGCAGATAGAAGAATCTTAGCGAATCGATTTCGTCATTGAACTCCTGGCATGGAATTTATCCTAGGACACCATCCTTGGGCTGTAGATTCTTCCACGGGCTTGGTCTTGCGTCAGTGGCTCTTGCATGCTAACAATTGGGGTTTGGGAATTCTAAACCTAACTCTAGGATCCGACCTAGTGGCCTCGTTGTAGATCACTCGGATTGACTTAGCCATGAATTGCCACATTCATGGTGGAATTTAGCCCTTTTGGGCCTATGTGACTCAAATCCTCCAACTCTAACCGTTTTGTTCTTTCTTTCTATTTTTAGGCCAGATTTGGTAGGATTCTAAGTCTAAACACAAATCTAGATCAAATACTATAATAGGTATGTCACAACCCTATTTTGGTTCTACACTCTTTTTATGGCTTTTTGTATACTTTTCTTAACTTTAAATTGCAAATTTCCCAAAAAATAATTCTACGAGTCCCAAGTGACAAATTGGGAGCTCACCTAGCCCCAAAAGGACTAAATCCCACCATGAATGTGGCAATTCATGGCTAAGTCGGTCCGAGGGATTCACAATGAGGCCACTAGGTCGGATCCTAGAGTTAGGTTTAGAATTCCCAAACCCCAATTGTTAGCATGTAAGAGCTACTGACACAAGACCGGGCCCGTGGAAGAATCTACAGCCCAAGGATGGTGTTTTAGGATAAATCCCATGCCAGGAGTTCAATGATGAAATCGATTCGCCAAGATTCCTCTATCTGCAAAAGACTTCCGCATCATCGATAATTCAAGGAGATGGCCAATTCATCTCCACTGACCAATCGTGCCAGGTACGGAAATGCACCTACACATCTTTCACGCGACTCCTTGAGAGGTCACGTGAAAAATCCCGTCATCTTACGACTTCCAGAAGAACCTTTCCCGGGTAGTCAACCCTTCTAACCTCCAACGGGAATTTCATGGAAATTACCTAGGTTACAATAAAATCTCACTAAAAAATTAGACTAGCTTGTTTTATGTTAATAATGCATTCCGTGAAGTTTCACGACATTCCGATAGCGGCAAGTACCCGAACCGGCGAGATTCCTCAGGAATTAACCACGTGGCGGGGTCCTTGCCGCGTTGACCGGCATCCCGGGATCATACGATGGCAAAACGAAGTCAACCAAGAGTCCTTTTCAACTCTCTCGCACCTATCGGAGACCCTAGGCTATTCACATTTCTCGAAATAGGAGACCCCCAAGATCTAGGATTTTACCACGATTTGGTTTTTTAAACTAAATTAGCCTACGATGGGTTTTTGGCCTCGGTATGGGGGAGAGGGGGCTTCAAGCCAAACACGGCAATCTGGAGCCAACGGCGCAATCCGTTTGACGATTGGAGTTAATCTCCAAAAGTTAGGATGTTGGTCCAGCATAGATGATAAAAGTAGTTTTTTAGGGATTAGGATGAAAATCTTTGAGGATGAGGATGAAAATCCAAGTTGATAAGGTTACCTTAGAATTCTTGAGGGAGGAGTGGGCCTTGGAAACCTATTTAAGGTCCCCATTTTTCTCTCTAGAACACCTCCAATTCTTGTTTGGGGTCCGTGGGTCCAAGTTATTTTGGATATTTTGGCGTTTGAAGCCAAAAACCTCTACGGTGTTTTCGGAGCACTTTTTGCTCCATTGTTGTTGTTTTTCAAGCTTTGAAGGTCCTTGGGGGTCCTTCTACCTTGCCTTGTGTACTCTTTGTGTACTCTTTGTGTACTCTTTGTGTACTTGTTGTGCTCTTGTTGTAAGTTGAGCATCTTCTTATATGTTAAGTGTCCTTTTTGTGCCCTCGTGAGCTAACCTTTGTGAAGTTGGGAGTCCTTTGGGTAGATCTTGTACTAACCCTAGAGCAAGCCTCCACCGTACCTTGGCAATGTCGCTTTGGGGGGCCTTTAGCGTATGAGCGTTGCGTTGCTTTGTGGCTTTAACTCGTGTGTTTTCTCCATGTAAATTCCTAACATCCCTCTGCTAAGTGCTAACACTTTCCTTGTTGAGTGGACCCCCTTTGGGAACGGTGAAGCTTTGAACTTGTGACAAAGTTAGAATCTTAAAGTTTGTGTTAAAAGTTTAGGCGGCGGAGCTTTGAACCCCCGGGGTACCACAAAGTTCTAAAATTGGTGTTAAACCCAACCTAGCAGCAAAGCTTTGACCCTCCCCAGTATTTCGTTCCAAAGTCTAGTTTCCAAGACCTTTGTGGAAACCTCCAGAGTTTAGCTTCCAAAATATG